>CM035105.1:35280629-36480629 GCA_020205505.1 Panax japonicus
TCTAGGCTCATCGAACAAAGTTCGACACACAGTTAATATATAAAAATGTATATATATATATATATATATATATATATATATATTAAAGCAAATAAACGATCTAGACCAAAGTCTAGGCTCAATCGAGGCATAACTCGATAATGTTAGTCAATATATATAAATATAATATATATATATATATATATATATATATATATATATATATATATATACAAGCTAAAACAAAACCACAGATCAAAGTCCGGGCAATTGCGCGCAACACGACTCTCAACGTGAAGACGGGTGTGTGCAGGGATGAAGAGAAAGAATCTAAAGTGTGTGAGAAGGCTTTGTTGGGTAAAATTTAGTTACGCACAACACGCAAGTATACGTGGTCAACAAGTAATAAAGTGATAAGTTGAGTATCGTTCCCACAGAGAATTAGTTAATAAAAATCACCAAGTACTAACCCGTAACCAACTCAATCTTATTTAAACGAATGAATTACAAATTATATAAATTAACTACTATTCCACTAATTAAATTAAGACTATGGAGATTTAAGATCACAACTTCACTTATTGATTCATTTAAGTTAACACACTTCTCATCAATTATTCTCTATCCCGAATTGTTAATCAAGAACACGAAAGTAATATTAACCACTTCTCGATGCACTAATACCGTATTAACGTCAATCCACAATTAAGATAGAAATTCGTTAAACACCTTAATCAACTAACCCACTATATCTCTATGTGAATTACAATTGAAGAAGGTTGAAGACTAAGTTCTCTATAAGATTACATATGATGTCAAGCATATCTTTACCTTAACACTCATCAAGTTTAAGCTATTAACAAAATCCTGAACACATGCTATCATGATAAGATCTAAATCAATACTTCATCTCTCGAATTCATATAGATTATCACGGTAATTGATGGCCAAGCAATTAAACAATTAAGTCCAAATCACAATAGACAATCCTCTCAATATAACATAATAATTGATAACGAAGAATATTAAAATAAACTACACAATAAGATCCATTGTAATCTCAAACAAAGAATTAGTTCATTATTATTGAATTTAAACTAAGAATCCACAATTGAATACACATTAAAAGATAAAGATAGAAGAAGATGAGAAGAAATAATCTATTGTGTGTAGATTTTACGCTCCCTCCTTGCTCCTCCTTTGAATCTTCAATGGTCTCCAAGTTGCATCAATCTCCAAATCTAATTAGAACTAGTGTTTTTCTCTAATTTACTCTAATCTAATTTAATAGAATGCTCTCTAATCTCCTAATAATCTCCTCTAATATGTGTTATTCCCCTCCTTTTATAAGCCTTTGTACATGTCTTTAAGTCTTTTTGGAAGTCCTTGAATCAAACAACTCGAAACAATCCTTTTCGGACTCAAATTCGGACAAAATCTAGTCATTTCCGCGCATACCCAGCCCCGGCTGGGTATTTCCCTTTGTAAAAGCCAGCCTCAGCTGGATAGCAATCTGCTAACATGCCCAGACACCCAGCCCTGGCTGGGTCCTAAGGCTAAAAACGCCCAGCCCCGGCTGGGTACCAATCTGCCAACAAAAATTTCTGTTGGAACCTCCTCTGCTAAAACTACCATAACTTCTAAACCGAGAGGAGTTACGAGTCCCGAGACCTATCAAATCGAAGCTATCGACGAGATCTACAACTTTAATTCTTTGAGATTTGAAAAATAAGGAACGCATGATGGTCGAAATTGGACTGGAAGTGACTGCTATGAAAATCACCACCCAAAACGGTGAAGTTCAACGTCCGTCGGTAGAAATGTCATAACTCTTTCATCCGAACTCTGATTTGAATAATTCAAGATGTTCCGGAAAGCTAAGAAAACGCTCTACAATATAGTCCAAACTCCAAGCCAAGAACATGAAATGAACATAAAAGCATAAACGATGTCCGGATTGCTTTTTCCTTGCATTTTCCTTGCTTTTCCTTCCCAATAATTGTTCACACCGCTTCCAAACGTATAACCTACAAAACGAACACAAAATGCATGAAAAGTAACTAAGACACATGAATAAAAGCAACTAATTCAAGTAAAAGATACCGAATAAGTAGGTATAAAACCTACTTATCAAATACCCCCAAACTTAAACCGTTGCTTGTCCTCAAGCAACACAACATAATGCAATGCAATGCAACTAATCTATATGCCTACGAATCCAGCAGTATTGATAGAATCAAATCTATTCACTCGGCCTTAGAGCAATCAAGCAAACACGATAATACTTCATATCAAAACCAATCAATAATTTCCTAGTTAATCATCAACTCTTAAACTGTTATCACTGATATAGTGCGTGTGTGCTCAACAAACATGTTAATTGATATGAAATTAAATTTAACACATAATAGGTCTCTTTAAAGTCATCATACAGTGAAAACTCACAAAATTCACGAACAAGCTAGATCCAACTAAAGTCAAATATCCACCAAGTTCAAGAGTCCAATCCGGGATACTTATGCTTTACTTTTCATTATGGGGGCTTTTTACTCTTTTTCGTTTTATTTGTTTTTTGTCTTTTTTTTTTACTTTTTAACCATGACTGTGCAATGTCTCATTCCATTAGGCTAACAGTGCTACCCCTTAGCGAGCTTTCGACCAACGACTCCCAGACCATATAAGACTTTAGGGCGCTAGGTTTTAAGATACCCCTTCGGGCGTACTTGCTCAAGTAACAAAGGCCCCGAAACAAAACTAGTCACGGTATATTATTTTTTTTATTTTTTTATTTTTTTTTGAAGCTTATATATCCCAAATTTTTTTAAAAAAATTAAGTTTTTGTCTAAATTCAGTCTTCTCCGCCTATTCATGTCTTTCATTCATCCAAACAAGTATTATCCTTAAGAAGTCCATTATGTATCAATTTAAACTTAATCAGCCAACAAATTGTTTTTACTGTGCTATCCTTATTATACCAGTTTCCAACAGAAAAAGACTCAATTCATAACAAGAAATCACATCAAAGCTCTAATAGTCGGTACGCTACTTGTCTACTCGATCCCAATCTCATCATTGGCCAAAATAAACTGTAAATATCAAACAGCTGGACTCATGCAAGATAAACATAGTAACTAACTATTATTTTTGAAATTTTTTGATTTTTTTTTATAATGAACCTAAACTAAATTAACAACATATGCAAAATAACATAACATAAACTAAACATGCGATAATGAATTAAACAAAACTCCCCCAAACTTAGCAATTACAATGTCCTCATTGTAAGAATATAGCGGTAAGTAGAAGAGAACTTCCCTGTAATCAACTAAGCGTGAGATGATGGTGGAGATGGCTGCGACGATCATTTTGCTATCCATTGGACCTCCAATACCTGCAATGAAGAGAGACAACATGAATTAGATTATAAGAGAACTTAATAAGCAACTTAATTCCTATCTACTAAATAAACTAGTAAAGCATATAAATATAAAAATTCCTAGGTTGCCTCCCAGTCAGCGCTTGATTTATAGTCTTTCAGCCTGACTTTGTCTGGTCAATGCTATCCAATTCCTCTTCGAAAGTTGAGGAACCCTCCATCCATCAGAAATAATATAGCTTTTGGTAGGTTCCCATTTGTAATAGCCATTGAGTTAAAGTCACCTAACATGCTTTGTTTATATAAGATTAGATTGAAGAACGTCCAACATCTAGGCGTTTTCTCCATTGTGTCTGCGAATATATTCTGGCATTGAGGCTTGTCAGACACAACGATCTCTTCTTCTATCTTCTCCAACTCATCGCACCATGGCTTGGAAGTTGTATTCGCTTTTACGTCACATGGAGTATTGCCAATGACATGACTACCAATTGGACAAGGTTTTGCAAATCTAACCAGATTCTTGAACTGTGGAGGAGAAGTCACTTGAGGCATAAATAACATCGGCTCATCATCGTTGGTTCTCACAATTAGTTCTTCACCGACCTTGTTGTCATTATCCCTACTTGTCTCCTCTTTTTCAACATCTCGAGGCTTATCTAGTTGTAGATTTGGTTCAGGTTCTTCGTCAATTTCGTCATCCATGTCATAAAACCAAGTGTTTGGAGGAAGGTTGCTTACGGCTTTGGTCATTTGCTCTATCTGATCCGCAAGATTTTGAATTGACCTCGCTTGATTACTTATTCTCTCCTCATTTGATGCTATGAACTTGGACACCAATTCCTCCAACCTTGACTTTTCTTTTTCAGTCTCGGAAGCCATGTATTGAGGACCATTGGTTGAGGCAGTGAGGAGTTGTTCCATTCGATTATTAAAATTTTGGGTTGATAACTCCTGACTCATTATCATCTCTTCTTTTTCTGCTATAATCCTTAACATGAATTCCTTGAAATCTGAATTGTCTTCTTGTTGCATTGGAGGTGGATTTGAGAAATTTGATGGATATGTTGGATTTGGAGCAGAGTATTGGTCCTGATAGTTGTAGCTCCATGAAGAATCCGGGTGATACCCCCAAACTTGATGGTAATAATCATATGCATACTGGTTGAGGTATACACCACCTTGTTTTCGCCGCCCAAAACTAACGGTGCATTGATGACTCGGATGATTGCCAGCACAATAGCCACAGGTAACTGCCATCTTTCGACTCTGTTGGGCTGCGATAACGTCCAACTTCCTCGAAAGTTCTTCAATTTGTGCTGACATTACAGAGAGTGTCGCGAGTCTGTCAATCTCCGCTTCCTTTGGTTGAGTCATGTTCGTGTATGGCCATTGATACGCAAAGTCATCCATGGTACCTGAAAAGAGAGAAATATAGGAAGAGAATTAAAAATAAAAAAAAATGTTTAAATTAAGACTAATTTGATTGAAGCTAATATTGGTAAAACTGTATTAAACTAATTCCCCGGCAACGGCGCCAAAAACTTGTTGGGTAAAATTTAGTTACGCACAACACGCAAGTATACGTGGTCAACAAGTAATAAAGTGATAAGTTGAGTATCGTTCCCACAGAGAATTAGTTAATAAAAATCACCAAGTACTAACCCGTAACCAACTCAATCTTATTTAAACGAATGAATTACAAACTATATAAATTAACTACTATTCCACTAATTAAATTAAGACTATGGAGATTTAAGATCACAACTTCACTTATTGATTCATTTAAGTTAACACACTTCTCATCAATTATTCTCTATCCCGAATTGTTAATCAAGAACACGATAGTAATATTAACCACCTCTCGATGCACTAATACCGTATTAACGTCAATCCACAATTAAGATAGAAATTCGTTAAACACCTTAATCAACTAACCCACTATATCTCTATGTGAATTACAATTGAATAAGGTTGAAGACTAAGTTCTCTATAAGATTACATATGATGTCAAGCATATCTCTACCTTAACACTCATCAAGTTTAAGCTATTAACAAAATCCTGAACACATGCTATCATGATAAGATCTAAATCAATACTTCATCTCTCGAATTCATATAGATTATCACGGTAATTGATGGCCAAGCAATTAAACAATTAAGTCCAAATCACAATAGACAATCCTCTCAATATAACATAATAATTGATAACGAAGAATATTAAAATAAACTACACAATAAGATCCATTGTAATCTCAAACAAAGAATTAGTTCATTATTATTGAATTTAAACTAAGAATCCACAATTGAATACACATTAAAAGATAAAGATAGAAGAAGATGAGAAGAAATAATCTATTGTGTGTAGATTTTACGCTCCCTCCTTGCTCCTCCTTTGAATCTTCAATGGTCTCCAAGTTGCATCAATCTCCAAATCTAATTAGAACTAGTGTTTTTCTCTAATTTACTCTAATCTAATTTAATAGAATGCTCTCTAATCTCCTAATAATCTCCTCTAATATGTGTTATTCCCCTCCTTTTATAAGCCTTTGTACATGTCTTTAAGTCTTCTTGGAAGTCCTTGAATCAAACAACTCGAAACAATCCTTTTCGGACTCAAATTCGGACAAAATCTAGTCATTTCCGCGCATACCCAGCCCCGGCTGGGTATTTCCCTTTGTAAAAGCCAGCCTCAGCTGGATAACAATCTGCTAACATGCCCAGACACCCAGCCCCGGCTGGGTCCTAAGGCTAAAAACGCCCAGCCCCGGCTGGGTACCAATCTGCCAACAAAGTTTTCTGTTGGAACCTCCTCTGCTAAAACTACCATAACTTCTAAACCGAGAGGAGTTACGAGTCCCGCGACCTATCAAATCGAAGCTATCGACGAGATCTACAACTTTAATTCTTTGAGATTTGAAAAATAAGGAACGCATGATGGTCGAAATTGGACTGGAAGTGACTGCTATGAAAATCACCACCCAAAACGGTGAAGTTCAACGTCCGTCGGTAGAAATGTCATAACTCTTTCATCCGAACTCTGATTTGAATAATTCAAGATGTTCCGGAAAGCTAAGAAAACGCTCTAAAATATAGTCCAAGCTCCAAGCCAAGAACATGAAATGAACATAAAAGCATAAACGATGTCCAGATTGCTTTTTCCTTGCATTTTCCTTGCTTTTCCTTCCCAATAATCGCTCACACCTCTTCCAAACGTATAACCTACAAAACGAATACAAAATGCATGAAAAGTAACTAAGACACATGAATAAAAGAAACTAATTCAAGTAAAAGATACCGGATAAGTAGGTATAAAACCTACTTATCAGGCTTATAGTTGACTGCCAAAGAAGACTTTTATATCGTTAGAGTGGGTAAACACTGGCTTTAATAGGTACAAAAGGGCTATATATGAGCTCATAGGTGTTTAAAATGAGAAAGTACACTGCATGGGGTGAGTACAGAGCAAATTGGGCTGGGCTTTCTCGCCGTTTTTTCTTGCAAAATGGCCACCCCAAGCCCTCTATTTATAGAGGGGGGAGCCACAGGTGTACCTGCTACAGTAGTAGGTGTACCTGCTGCTGCTCGGGGCACCCTGGGCAGTGTGGGTCCCTTCGTGTTGAAGTACGTACACTCGGATAACGCGCTGTTCGCTCGGTCGTTCATAACTTTCAATCCGAGAGTCCGATGGAAGCGTGCCATACCATTCCATAAAGCACTTTTAGAGAGCTACACAATTACATAGGATTTGTCCTTTTTTGATTCCAGGAAGATGAGTTCATGACCGAAATGGCATTCCCAGGTTTTTGTCAGGCAGTCCGTTGAGCTGTTTTGCGTAGTTTGCGATTAAAAGTTAAGATAATGTTCTTGTGGGACTTCTATTAAAGTAATTTAAGTTGAAATGATTTGATTTGATGTGAGTTGAAGTTGAGTTGGCAAAATGACTATTTTGCCCCTCCTGGGGTTAGCTCCGGTTTTTGCGCATTTGTAGCAGTCTTTTCTCAGGGTTATCTCTGAGGTTGACCTGATGTTGACTCTGAGTGTCCTCAGGGTTATCTCTAAGGTTGGCTTGACCTCCTGAGGCTATCTCTAGGCTTTGATCTTGATCCCTCGGGGCTATCTCTGGTGTCGAAACTGACTTTCCCGGGGTTATCTCTGGGGTTAGAAACTGTTTTTCCCGGGATTATCTCTGGGGTTGGAAACTGGATCTCCTGTGGCTATCTTCGGGGTTAAAATTGATGTTGTGGTCCTCCAATGTTATTTCTGGAGTGTGAAAAAGACGCTTTTACCCTCCTGCATGGTTAGTAACAGGAAAAGAAAATTTCGAGTGTCTACAGATGCCCCTCTTTATCATGTTCATGCAATGTAATGGAATGGATATGATAAAGATTAGTAGACACTTGAAAATATGACAAGGTATTTCTAATGATGCAAATCGCAATGTAATGAATGTTTATGATGAATGTTAAAATGTTTTCGCAAATCTTAGTTCGCAAATCAAACATCGTATTTCGCACTTCGCACTTCACTTTTCGCATTTGGCCAAATCGCACATCGCAACTCGCACATCACACATCACATTTCACATATCGCATCGCATATTAGAAATCGCATATCGCAAAATCAAAAATCGCAATGTAATGAATGTTAAAATGTTTTTGCAAATTGCTTTACCTTTACCGATCATTGCTGATGCCTATGCTGGTGTTGACTCCAATGGTTTGGCATTTAATTGCTGATGATTATTTGATGAAGGTAAGTGGAGTTACTTTCTATATCTCTGATGGGGATGACGTTCTGAAATCACCAGACCCTCCTGATGTATTCGCTGGTAGTTTGCAACGGTGACTATCCTACTGATTGCCAAACTTTTTTGAATCCCACTCGAACGGTGGTATACGAAGCTTTCATCGCTGAACTGTTTTGATGTCGCACTGAATTGATGCCAATGGTTTTAGAATACCGGATCCTCCAATACCTTCACTGCAGTAATATTCAAAGGTTTGCTTCACTAGACACTGCCTTGATAGAGATGTACATTGATGTAGCGCTCACCCTTTTTGAGGTGATTTTGAGTCCCCTTCGTTGTTGGGTACTTTTGCCCCATTTCCTTGAGCGTTTGATTCGTAACCCGACTGAACTAATGACTTGAATGTCTCTAAAATCCCTGGAGGGTGTAATTCATTCTTTCGTAGCCCATATTTGAACGTCGGTGTAGAGGCCTCAACTTTTGAGGACTTAACGCATGTTGATGGTGTATATTTCATTCGCTAGGCCTTTCATCATTGACCTTCTACTTCTGAGTTAAGAACATTTTTGAGAAGTTTTCCCTTCTTTCATAGGGGCACGCTTATGTCGCTATGATTTATTTCCGGAGTTCATCCCTTTCTTTTTGTTGAGAAGCTTGATCTCGCCTTAAACTCCTTCCATTTCTTGGAATTAGAAAAATGCCCAGTCCTTTCGCATGTTGATGCCGAGGGTTTATATGAGAAACTCTCTTTGTTGATGAAGTCGTGAGTGAATAATATCTGAATCGCCATTGAGATGATGATGGACCATGCTGATGGCGCTGACTGGTGCATTTTCCACTTTAGGATTATTGATAAATATCCCAGTGTTGAGTTGTCACTGCTTCCGAGATTGCCCCCAGTCTTGTTGTAAGGGATCCAATATTCGGTTGTCGCCAATTTTGAAATTGCCCCAGCCTCGCTTGTTGTCTGGGATAGTTGTTTTGATAGATGAGCTGATAAGACGCGGAGATCGCAAGAGGCTTTTACATCTGTACCATCTAGTGAACAGGTAATGGATGTGGGCTTTGATGTTGACAACTCTTTTTGGTAAAGATGTCGCTTTGTTAGAGAGATGATGCTCTAACTCATAGGGATATCGTTGTTGCTGAGCAGGATGACGCTATATCTACCTGAGATATCACATGTAGTTAGCGGTGGATCTGTTGGCTCGTGTAGAAACCCTTGGACAGAAGATCACAACGTTACCTCCTTCTTCTGAGAGGAAATCCATGTTTGACTTGATAGCCCGTATATACATTAATTTGTAGATGGGCTTGTATTTTCCTGCACAAACTAGCATATATATTTTGTCATGTATAGTACACATTGTATATATCAAACAACATTATATATGACAAGAAAATATATGTTGATTCACTTTCCTTTTAGTTGTGCCTTGCTACTTGCTTGATATTCGCTTGTTTCTCCAGGACTTTGTGATCTGGATGTATTCTAAACTCCTCCTTGATGGATGGACAATGAGATGTCTCAGGATTTTCAGAATGGATCGTCGATCTGTGTGTATTCCCTACCATCTTTGGTGTCTTGAGACTTGTTTCTGTATGTGGCTATGGATAGGAGTGATTTTGTTTTTTTCTGTGGTGAGACTGGACCATATAACATGGCTGCCTACGTACTCCCGTGTATTAGGGAGATCAGGTTGACGTAGTTCACCCTGGTATAGGGCGGATTGTAGTTGAAAAGTTTAATCCTATGTACAAGATAAATTGAAGGTGTGAAAGGTTTAATCCCTGGTGGGATAAACTGAAAGTGTGAAATGAAGTTAAACCAGGCTGCTGGTTTGAAAAGTGTGTTTTTCCCTAAGGGGCAGATGGGTAAAAAGGAAAGGTTGTATGTAGTGAGGGTTAAAGAACCTAAAATAACTGGTGATCTGATGATCCAAAACCAGGATGTTCGCTTAATGGTAACCTCAGACATAGTATTGTTTCACGGTGTCTGGATTGATTAGTTTGGGAAATTCATCGCCGTCCATTTCCTGTAATCTGAAAGTGCCTCCTGTCAATACCTCCTTGACAATAAATGGGCCTTCCCAGTTTGGAGCGAATTTTCCTTTAGACTTATCTTGGTTGTCAATGATCTTCTTCAAAACCAAGTCGTGTTGTTTGAACTGCTGTAGTCGGACTTTTCTGTTGTAGGATCTTCTTTACAAGTAGAGGCCCACTCATGTCTGGGCCACATACTACCCATGGATTTCATCCATGAGCCTTTAAGCTTGGTCCTCGTCCAGACATCTGAGGAGACCTCGTCTTGCGTCTTTTTTCTAGAGTACATCTTCGCTCAGGTAGAATTTCATAGCAAGTCGATGGATTCGCCTTTTCTTAGTCGGGCTCGCCACAGCGGGTGTAGATCTATATTGTGAGTGTTTATAGACATACTGATATCAAGGATGCTGGATGGGAGGTAGCTCATCTGATACTTCTCCAATGTAATTCACATAGGCTGGAGCCTTTTATTGGGCAAATGTGAGGGTTGGCATGTCTTCCTTGTCATGTATATTGATCAAAGAGGCCCAGGTTGCTAGTGCATCCGCAAAATCATTCTTATTTCGAGGAATGTGGAGGAAGGATTTTTTCTTCAAACTCCGAAGCCATCTCTAGAACCTGCCGATGATAAGGCAGCAACTGTAGAGAGATTTTTTTTCTTTTTTCTTTTTTTTTCTTTTTTTCTTTTTTTTATGCATTAGATAGTGGAAAAGAGCTATATGACTCACTAATAGGTAGCTTTAGCATTGATGAGACTGAATGACAATCATCTGTAGCAAAAGGTTCCCCAAAGAGTGATGAATGCAGCTTTCTCACGATCCTTTTTAGCAACCATGACTTGATGGTATCCCGCAACGCCATCCGTAAAGGAGTATATGTCATACTGAGTCGTAGTGTCAATGAGTATGTGGATGAATGGCACAGGAAAGCTATTTTTGAGGCAAGCTTTATTCAGATCACTATAATCCATGCAAACTCGCACCTCTCCTCTGGGTTTCGGCATGGGGACTATGTTGGATAGCTATTCTCGGTATGTTGAAAGCATGATGCTGCCGACTTGAAATTGTTTCACAATTTCATCTTTAACTTTTAACTTCCACTCATGTTTTAATAGCCTGCGCTTCTGCCTGAGTGACTTGAATCCCCCTTTGATGGGAAGGCGATAAATGACAATGTATGTGTATAAACCAACCATGTCTTCATGAGACCATGTAAACACATCCTGGAATAGGGTCAATAATGTAACCATGTCATTTCTTTAGTTTGGAGTGAGGTCTGTACCAATTTGGATTTGTTTGGGGTTTTCTAAGGTTCCAAGGTTTAAAAGAGGTGGTTTGATCAAGATTTTGCTTGGGTTTGTCTTTGACCCATTCTTTGATCTCTTGAGGTATCTCATAGTCCTCTTGTATTTCCATCAAGTCTGAGTCCAACTTTACATCAAAGTTACAGTCCTTGTGGAGAATAAGCACCTCATCAGCAAGTCTAGGCACATCTAATTTTAGAGTCCTAAACCAACATGCTCTCACCTGATATATGAATCTGTTCAATCACACAAAGTGTTAGCATGTAATGAAAAAAGTAACTGCTAATACTGTATAGAAAAAGTAAGCAGTTATTGTTATCTACAGGGCAGAATGAGGTTTTGCCTGCTTTACCCTCGTCGACCAATGCAAGGAGTGCTGCTCCAATTGTCAAGGGCAAAGTCCTGATGGACTGCGGTGATGGAGGGGTTGTCATCATCCCCTTTCTCCCGAATGATGACCATTACGTCCGGGCAATCATCGTATGGGGTGTATCTGTTTGTATGTTCATCATGGACAATGACGCGTATGCCTGAAATCATTCTGACAATGTCTTATTTAATTCTTCGTTCCTCTTCTTCCACTATGGGGTCTGGAACATAGACTTCTTTCTCCCTTACCGGTATCGGCTTGGGAAATAACATAGCTATTACGCTGGCTGGCACCTTTACGCTGTGTGGCTGAACGAATCTGTATGTGCTTATGAGGATTCCTACGACTGGAATTAGCAGTATCCGAACCTTGGGTTCCTCCTTGTGTAGAGGATTTAGCATGTACGAGTATCCTTGTACCCTGAGTAGATTGGTATAGTTCTTTAAGCAGAATAACCAAATCTATGATTTGTTTATGTAATTCATCGAATTCTTCGCAAGAAACTGGATTAAAATTAATCTGTTCAGATGAAGACATAATGACTATAGGCATGTTACCTTTTTGGACTTTGACCGGGTAGTAGGTCCGATTGGTTCCCTGCGAAAGACTTTCATAGTTTAGTCTTTAGGGAATGTGTATAATAACATGCTATGTGATTTGTCCATTTTAGGAATTTTATCCTGCAAAACAGATGTCAGCTGTTTATAGCATGTTAATATGTATGTGTACACATTTCTTCATATTTCTCATTACATGGAGATAGATATGGAATGAAATTACAAGTAATTGTGTTTTACAAATAATTGAAATGAGAGGGTATGAAGAGACTTTCCTTCGCATTTTGGGTTTAATAGAGGCTGACCTATCTCGGGTTACTCTCGTGGCTTTTTGGCATGAAGGTTCCTAAATCATCGCAATCTACTTGACGGTAAGTTAATCCGGTCTTTCAACTGGAGTGAATTTGGGTGGTGCCTTTCCTGAACCTCAGAGAATTAGTCTTCTCACGAGTCCAGTAATCAAACACCGACGGGATAGCCTCCTGGTGGAGGGGCAACATAACATACATTCACATACATCGCGTCTCACCGTATGAAAATGATGACATGTACCAGCACTAATATCACAAGCAGATATGATGCGAAGCACTAAAATCAGAAGCAGTTATGGTGCGAAGCACTAATATCACAAGCAGTTATGGTGTGAAGCACTAAGTGCAATAAGGAAATGCATTCGTACACATTCATCAAATGTAAATGCAACATCCATACACAAGTAGATAATAGTTTTTGAAAAGATTGTAATAGCGGCTTAAGTCCTCTTATTGGAGTCCCAGCAGAGTCACCACCTGTCGACGTCGGGATTTTTAGATGTCCCTTTCCGTTACTTATTCTTTGGTGTTCTCATTTTAGGTGAGATTTGTTTAAAAAAATAAGTGAAAAAGGTCCGACATGTATAATGTCGACGATGGACTGTTAAGAGTCGCTAGTTGGTTTTTTAAATGGTTGTACCAACACAACCGAGAAAAGGTTTGCACATTGACCCAGTGATGTGACACTACTAAATGGGTCGGTGAAACCGAGATTCATTAGGGTTCGGGGACTTGGTTATGCGGAGGGAAGGTGTTAGGCACCCCCCGACATCTGTGTTACCACGATGACCGCCTCTTTTCAAGAAACTATTATCTGAATGTGTGTGTGTGTGTTGGTCAATGTGCTGTTATTTGGAAGTAGTGCGAGGCCTCGTTCGAACCCTTATACACAGGGTTTGAATTTATGTAAAAACTCAATTTTAAGCAAGATATGGTAGTGATGTTTTATAAAAGAGGTTTTTTCAAACCCTGATGCTCAATAGTAATTGAGACCTTTTACACTCCCATTTTATTAAGTGTTCGACTTGATTGATTTTATTTTACGAATGCTAGGCATCCGTACGAAAATAATGTACACAAATAATGCCGACTTCCTCGTGGGTATAGAAACCATCTGAGAAATTTCAGACATCGCAGAATAATTTACAAGCTGCTTACAGCTGAAAATGTCCATCACGGGAACCGAATTTAGATCCAATAGGCTGAATCTGTGATCACATGATTCCTAGGCGCACAAGATACTGCAATTTATATGAAAGCAGTAAGCAAGTATTTATATAAAGCTATAAATATATATATACAGTTTGGATCACCAACCACAAAACACCTCCATGGGGGATCAGAAATGTAAATAAATCTGTAAAAGCTATCAACCGTCACGGAGGAAACTCCAGGCGGGACGAAATGTAAATGAAGCTGTAAATACGGTCAACCGCCACGAAGGAAACTCCAGGCGGGACGAAATATTAATAAAGCTGAAAAAGCGATCAATTGTCACGAATGAAACTCCAGGCGGGACGAAATATAAATAAAGCTGTAAAAGCGATCAATTGTCACGAAGGAAACTCCAGGCGGGACGAATATATATATATATATATATATATACAAAAGCAATAAACGCACCAGATGTAAAATCCAGTCTCATCGAACAAAATTCGACAACAGTTCATATATATATATATATATATATATATATATATATATATATATACACAAGCAGAGTAAACGCACCAGATGTAAAATCCAGACTCATCGAACAAAGTCCGACCACAGTTCATATATATATATAGGGGTTCCCTCCACAGCAACCGGTTGTTGGGAGCAACCCATTTTTTGCCAGCCGGTACAAGCTGTACCAGCTTATAAAAAAAATAAAAAAAATTCTAAGGCCGGTACAGCTTGTACCGGCTGGATAAAAGGGGTTGCTCCCCAACAACCGGTTGCTGTGGATGGAGACCCATATATATATATAAATATATATATATATATATATATATATATTTATATATAAACGATCCAGACCGAAGTCTAGGCTCATCGAACAAAGTTCGACACACAGTTAATATATATAAATGTATATATATATATATTAAAGAAAATAAATGCTCCAGACCGAAGTCTAGGCTCAATCGAGGCATAAATCGATAATGTTAGTCAATATATATAAATATATATATATAATATATATATATATACAAGCTGAAACAAAACCACAAACCAAAGTCCAGCAAATGCGCGCAACACGACTCTCAATGTGAAGAAGGGCGTGTGCAGAGATGAAGAGAAAGACTCTAAAGTGTGTGAGAAGGCTTACAGTTGATTGCCAAAGAAGACTTTTATATCTTTAGAGTTGGTAAACATTGGCTTTTGTAGGTACAAAAGGGCTATATATGAGCTCACAGGTGTTTAAAATGAGAAAGTACACTGCATGAGGTGAGTGCAGAGCAAATTGGGCAGGGCTTGTTCGCCGTTTTATCTTGAAAAATGGCCACCCCAAGCCCACTATTTATAGAGGGGGGAGCCGCAGGTGTATCTGCTACTGCCTGAGGTGCCCTGGGCAGTGTGGGTCCTGCCGTGTTGAAGTACGTACACTCGGATAACGCACTGTTCGCTCGGTCCTTCATAACTTTTAATCCGGGAGTCCGATGGAAGCGTGCCATTCCATTCGGAAAAGCTCTTTCTGAGAGCTACACAATGACATAGGATTTACCTTTTTTTGATTCTAGGAAGATGAGTCCATGACCAAAATGGCATTCTCGGGTTTCCGCCAGGCAGTCCGTTGAGCTATTTTGCGTAGTTTGCGCTTGAAAGTTAAGATATGGTTCTTATGGGACTTCTATTCAAGTAATTTGAGTTGAAATGAGTTGATTTGATGTGAGTTGAAGTTGAGTTATCAAAACAACTATTTTTCCCCTCCCAGGGTTAGCTCCGGTTTTTGCGCACTTGTAGCAGTCGTTTCTCAGGGTTATCTCTAAGGTTGACCTGATGTTGACTCTGAGTGTCCTCAGAGTTATCTCTGAGGTTAGCTTGACCTCCTGGGGCTATCTCCAGGCTTTGATCTTGATCCCTTGAGGACTTCTCCGGGGTCGAAACTGACATTCCCGAGGTTATCTCCGAGGTTGGAAACTGTTTTTCCCGGGATTATCTCCGGGGTTGGAAACTGGATCTCCCGTGGCTATCTCTGGGGTTAAAATTGATGTTGTGGTCCTCCAATGTTATCTCTGGAGTGTGAAAAAGATGATTTTTCCCTCTTACATGGTTAGTAACAGGAAAAGAAAATTTTGAGTCTCTACAATTGCCTTGCAAGATTATGATCTTATTGTTCGTTGCTCGATATATATCCAATACATGACTTCTGGTTGAACTCCTATGTTATTTAGGGTCCAAACACTATCCATGCACTAAAGTCCACGATCCAGTAGAGTTTGAATCACAATTGGACTGTCAGGTTTTGGCACCCCCCGCCCCGACGGGAGTATATGCTTGTAAATGGCCTGCCTCGGCGGGCTCTTCTTCTGTTATGCTTTATTTTTCATCCACGGGGGCATTTTTCTTTTATTTCCTGTTTTATTCATTTTTTATACGCATAACTATGCAGTGTCTTATTCCCTTAGGCTTTTCAATGCTACCTTAACGAGCTTTCGACCAACGACTCCCAGACCATTAAGACCTTAGGGAGCTAGGTGTAAAGACAATCCCCTCGAGATTACTTACTCAAGTAATAAAGGCCACAAAACTAGACAAGCAGGCCACAGTGTTTATTCATACTTTTTTATATCTTATATATCCCAAATATTCCCCCAAACTTAGGTTCTTGTCTAACTTTAGCCATCACTACTTGTTCCTGTCATTCTTTCATTCAAACTAGCATTATCCTTTAGAACATTCTTATGTATCAATTTGAACTAATCAGTCTACATAAGTGTTATTGATGTACAAACCTTTTTATACTAGTTTCAAACAAGCACAAGATCCGATTCATAACTCAAAATTACATCATAGATATAATACTGGGTATTGTATTTATCTACTTAATCCCAATCTCATCATTGGCCAAAATAACAATAATCCACAACAACTGTTGGACATATGCAACATCACACACTATTAATTTTTTTTTAAATAACATAACATAATATAATGCAAGCATAAGCGAAAAACTATATGTTCCTAAGCTACTATACAACTATATGATTACATGAATGCAACATTAAAATTCCTAAAACTAATCATGCAAAACTAAACGTGCAATACAAATGGCATTAAACATGCAAACATGAAATACAACATAAAAACTATATCCCCCAAACTTGAAAACTACAATGTCCTCATTGTATGGATAACACAATAAAATAAGTGAGGACTTCCTTATACTCGCCTAAGTCTGGGGTGGTGGTGGCATGAGCTGCTGGTATGGGAATTGGGCAGTTGGATTGAAGCTCTGGAGTGTCACATTCAATGAAGCAAAAGACGTATTCATAGCATCAAACATGTGGTCTTGCCTCGCTGCGAGTCGGCGCATCTCTTGGCGTGCTTCCTTGTTGTGCTCATCCATCTGGAGTTGAAATGCAAGAAACTGAGGGCTAGATATGGCGCATGTTGTGGTGCCGCCTCTGTGAGAACCCGAGAATTAGACAATTTATTAAAATCTTAAATGATTGATTTAAGGTCAAATATTAGACCTAGATAGAAAATAAGTGTATGCGTTTGATGTTATTGGGAAGGAATTTTGAGGATTTCAAAATTCTGTGAAGGATTTAGGTGAATTATTCAGGATCAAGGATTTATGTGAATATGTTCTGTGTTTATGATTATGTATGTGTTCAGAATGTGGTTAAGGGTCAAGGGTTGACCAGATAAATTATATCTGTGTCAAACCCTAAGTATATATTAAGAACGACAACGTTCAGCTAGAAAACCCTAACGTCTGATAAGAAAGCCTAGAAATCGGTTCTGGAAACCCTAGTTTCAGTTTCGGAAATCCGAAACCCTAATTCGGGAAGTTAAAACCCTAAGCGGTAAGCTTGAAGTTAAGTATAGAGTTGCTACGTTATTAATTGTAAGTATAATTAGGGATAACCCTAATTGATTTATTTGGAAAGCCCTAATTTCTAATGTAGGAAACCCTAACATGCAATTAGAGAAAACCTAATTATTAGCTTATAGAGTGTAATGTTAATTAGGAAGCTTTAACCCTAATTAGCAAGCTTGAATGAGATTATTAAGCTTTATTGTAAATTAGGAAACCCTAATCTAAATTAGGAAACCTTATTTCTAAATTAGAAAGATTATTTTCTATGTAAAATCATAATTAGTGGATTATAAACTCTAGTGACCAATTATGATCCTAATTGCTAAATTAGAAAATTTAATTAGGAAATAATAAATCTAATTGGCAAGCTTGATTTATGATTAGGAAATTATAATATCATTATCAAATCCTAATTATAATTTAGAAATATTAATTTTCTATTTTGAAAACTTAAATTGGAATTTTTAGAAATCAATTTGTCAAAACCTATAGGGTTAAATCCTAAACCCTAAGGGTCAAACCCTAAGGGTTGAAACCTAATGATTATGGGAAATTACCAAGTTGCCTTGCACTTTATGAGCCAAAAGATCAAACTACCCTTTCTAATATTATATTGAGATGGAGTGTAGATCTAGCCCTAGTAAATGGTTGGTAACCAACCCCAAGCTAGCCATGTGCCTATATCTCTCAAAAATCAGATCTCATTGCCACTTAGCATCAATTGTGACAATAGATTGAAAATCTAAGAGCTTTAAAAGTAAGCTTACTTTATTTTTCATTTGAGCCAAGTCCATTTTCTCTCTTCCATCCGAATTTTGAGAGTGAAAGTGAGTGAGAAACAAAACCAAAGTCAACCTTTAGCTTGCCAGGATGAAACACCAAAGATCAGATTCAAAAATTGAGCATTTATGAGCTATAAACCCTAATTCTAGAAATCCTTAGATCTGATGTTTGATGTTGTGATTTTATGTTTAATTGTGTAGTGTGTAGTATATATTAGTGATCTGGGTTGTAATATCACAGATCCATAACACTTAGATGCTCGAAATTGATGTTTTTAAAAATCTGGAAATCTAGAAAAAGTGGTCTGACAGCCGAATGTCAGAGCCCATAAATTCATATGTGTTAGTTGTTTGTTGTGTTTAAAGTTATAGATCTATTCTATGTTGTAAGGTCTTTGCTCTGAAACTTGAATCAAGCCTAGATCGTGTATAAATCAAAAGTTATTAATGGTCAAAGTACGTTGACCGAACACAAAACCTGTTTCTGGAAAACCCAGAAAATTTCCAGGAAGCCTAGAATTTCTGACAACGTTTTCCAGGCACTATATCTTCCTGTAATTTGTTATTTTGGTTATCTTGCTGGTTAGATATTATAAACTAGTATATAGATTATACACTAGAGTCCTTAGAATACCCAGATCATGTGTAGGATTCAAGTTATTGAGGGTCAAACCTGCGTTGACCACCAGCTTTTGTAGAAATCTGGAAAACCCAGATTTCTAAAGAACACGATTTCTGTCAGAACTTTGACTGTGTCATAACCTATGGATTTGTTGTTTATGAACTGAGATCTTGTTATCTCATTGTTCTTTGTTATGTTTACTATGGTTATAAACCAAGAAACAAGCAAAATAATTACCAGAACACTTTGTAATTTGAGCTCAAAAGTAGACACACGAACTGCCTTGGGTTTCTGGGTTGCCCAGAAAACCCAGGCATGTTCTGACAAGCATTTTGATTGCCCAGATCTAATTGTGTGTTTGTTTTTTGATTTAGAAATGGGTATCTAGATGTAGTGTTACATATTATCTACAAGATCATGGTTAGAAATTTCCCAGAAACAATTTGTATCGAAATTTAAGGATGGTCAAACATGGCATGTTGATCACGAAGCTGTCAGTGTTGTTGAGGCTCAAGAACACCAACAGCGACGGATTTGTCGCATAAAGCCCTTTAGCGATGCTTATTTTCGGAAAATTAATATTTTATTAAATAATTAGAATTAAATGGTTTTTAAATTATTAAAAATACATATTAAATTCTGAAAAATTATTTTAAAGTCTGAAAAATAGTTTTTTAATTATTTTGAGTATATTTCGAAAACATTTAATATTTTGGAATATAAATGGTATTTATTTATTTAATTATAATATTAGATAAATTATTTAAAAATAGTTTTAATTCATGAAAAATTATATTATGATGTTAGAAAATATTTGAAGTTATTTTTGATGACTTTTGATATTTTGTGATGAAATTCATTAATATTTATTATTAATGGTAGTTAATATATTTAATGAATATATTAGATAAATTATGGAAAAATAAAATTAATGCTTTAAAAATCATATAAAAATGATTTACGTGTTATAAAAATATTTTGAGTTATAAAATATTACTTTTGATATTTTTTTCATTAAAATATTAATATTTTAATATTTATAGCAATTATCATATAATGAATTTGATTGTTTAAAAATCATAGAAATATGATTTTAAGGTATTAAAATACTTTGTGATATTATAATATTATGTTATAATTTTTATTAAAATTTAATATTAAATAAATGTTAATGATCAAGGAATAATGTGATATTTATATTAATATCAGTTATTGATTAATTTTTTTAATTACTTTAAAAACATTTAAAGGAAATAATAAAGTATTGAAAATACTTTGAGATATTACAAATATATTATAATATTATGACACGTGTTTTATTAATGTTTAATATTAAATAAATATTAATGATATTAGAATATTGTGGTATTTAATTTATTTAAATACAGTATTAATGATTAAAAAATGTTGTTAAATGATATTAATTATCTGGAAATTTTTACCAGTCTATGAAAATTGTTTTGACTGATAATATGATTATCTAAGATTATTGTTAATTGTTTAGGCAGAGTTTAATTGAACTTAAACTCGATATTGTCCGGTTAGACCGTCGGGATGATTGAATTGTGTTGGTTTCAACTTAGACTTAAATAGTCTGGTTTGATGCTAAGTCTATGTGTTGTATAGACTAATAGAATTATGTGATAATGTGTTTAGGTTATTTTATACTGTGATGATATTATTCTAGCATTTGGAGATCGGTATTATCTGTATTAGGTCTTCGGATAAAGCTAAGTTATATTTCGTATCGGTAATCAACGGTTCAGACAAGTTTGTTCTTCTTAACTTTACTAAGAGTGTTTCATTCAGCTATGCTTATGGTTAATCATTACTGATTGCCATATAGAATTATACTCTGTACATCTTGTATGCATAAGTCATATAGGAAAGGCTGATCACCTTCATTTCCAGTTGGTCCAGATATATATTGTTCATATGTAATACTTGTTCAGTCAAAAGTTTGTTCATTCTAATTCACAAGTACATTGTGAATTATAGCCAGCTTATTATTCTAAATCTTTCAATCATGATATATCCTTAAATTGTATTTAAACTTGATGGGCAACTTTCATGCTCATCCTTGCTATATCATGATAAAACATTGCAGATTAAGGTGAATGCGTCGGATACAAGGAAAGTTAAAGACAGTTCCAGCTTAAAGTTAATGTGCGCGATTAGTTTTGTAATAGTTTTGTATGATTATGATGTCATGTGTTAGATAAGTTATGAAATTTGTATAAGTTATGGTTACTCGAACTTGAGGATAGTGTATAATGTTTAATGTATAAACAATTTATGTTTATATCTTCCGCAATAGTAGTAGAATAATTAAACTGGATCCGCGGTGATTTGGGACCCAGATTCGGGGCTCTCACAGCCTCTGTTTCTTGCTTTCCCATCGCTGCATCATCTTGAAACTCGACATCATCCGAGGTGTATTCAGCGTCAGCTTCATCCTCCGAACCTGAGGGAAATATAAAGCCTACTCCTCTTGGATGATGAGTCACCCCCGGCCCACACTGCATACTGCACAATCATTCTAGAATCTAGTAGCTGCAGTGGCATCTGAGTGGGTTCATCATCAGACAATCTAACACCCGCTTAGCGACACAGCCCACAAATGAGTGATGGGTATGACAAGTCGCCCGAGAAATTTCCTCGTAAGCATCGGCGAATTGAAAAACTGATTACAGCCCTGACGTTGTTGGGCAAAATCGATACGCACAAAACACGCAAGTGTACGTGGTCAACAAGTAATAAAGTGATGATTAGAGTATCGTTCCCACTGAGATAATTTAATAAGAAACTTAATTTCACAATTATCAATTTCCTATTAATCCTAATTTTATTAAACTATCCAATTCAATGATTAAAAATTATAGAAACTAAATTAAAAACAAATAAAATACCATAAACCAATCACCAATATCAAAATCTAGAATTCAAACAATTAATGGAGAATTAAACTTATGATTTCACCCTTAGTTTCACTCTGATTTTCACACCTTTATTCTAATTCAATTCACTATCCCAGTTTATTAATCAAAAACCCGAACGTAGTAATAACCACCTCTCGATGCACTAATACTGTATTAACGTCAATCCATAATTAAGATAGAAATCCGTTAAACACCTAAATCAACCAACTCACTATATCTCTATATGAATTACAAGTAAAGAAGGTTTAAGAACAAGTTCTCTATCCAATTACATGCGATGTCAAGCATATCTCTACCTTAACATTCATCAAGATTAAGCTATTCACAAAATTCATGAAGACATGCTATATCAACTAGGTCTAAATTTGAATATCCTCTCTCGATTCCAAACAAATCTACAAAGAATTGTTGATCAGGCAACTCATAGATTCACACTCGAATTAATATAGATAAACTTGAAATAGCTTATTTAATTGGAAATGAAAGTTTACAAAATTATAGATTCACTCAAAGATCCATCACAAGCCTAAATAGTGAATTAGTTCATAATAAACGAAATAAACACTGAATAAATCATGGAAATCATTCTCTCAATCACAAGTAATAGTCTATGATGAAGAATATTGAGTAACACCCTTCACGTCGCCTAGAATCACAATCATCTTGAAAATCTCCTTGAAATACTCCTCCAACGCTTGCTTAAAAAATTGAGATTAATGTTTATTAATTCCTTCATCTGTTGTGTGAATCATGTTTTTTCATGCAATATTCAGCTCTCTACTTGATCTGGTCGAGATTCCCTTATTTAAAGTCTGGGCGCCTCACAATAAACCAATAATCCATGTTGCAACAGTCTTCAAAAACCAACAGGACACTTCAGGATTGTAGACCCCCGCCCCGGCGGGGGGGGGGGGTGCAAGCTTAATCAGGCCTGCCCCAGCGGGCTAGGCTACTGCTAAATAAATTTTTTGACTTCTTGCATTTTTCCACTTTCGCTCCAAAACTCCGTCTTTCTTCACCACTCGCATCCATAACCACCCTACACATAAAATGACATGAAACGAGTGAAAACGAACACAAAACAAGAAGATAACTACGAATTTAAACTTGAAATGAATATCGTTTTGTGTATATTAAATCCACTTATCAAAATCCCCCAAACTTAAACCGTGCTAGTCCTCGAGCACAAAACAAACTACATGCTATGCAATGCAATGAAATAAACAAATCTAAATGCCTAAGAATCCAACAATACCATAGAAACTAACTTATCTCGTCGGCCTCAGAGAAAACAAGCAACCTTACAATATGAATCACCAAAACTAATCCACAATTTCGTATTAATTCTCAAATCTTGAACAATTATCACTGGTATAGCGTGCGTGTGTGATCAACATCTATGGTAACTGATACGGACCCAAATTCAATACATAAGCAACTTCTTAGAAGGAATCATATAGTGCAATCTTAAAAATTTCAAAGATAGGCACAACCCAACTAACATTAAACAATACCAAATTCAAGGGTTCTTACAGGATACTTATACTTTCTTCTTTTTCTTCTTTTTTTACACGGTGGCTTTTTTTTTCTCTTTTCCCATCATTATTCCTCTTTTTTTCAGATAGATGGTTGGTGAGTACGTTTTACGCTCCATCTCACGCTTGTGTTTATGAGGAGTGTTTCTCCTCAACCCACCATAAGACTCAACATGTTTCAAATATTTTTTTTATATTTTTTTCAAAGCTTATATACCCCACATATACTCCCCAAAACTTAGGTTCTTGCCTAATTTTAGCCTTTATACCTATCCTTGTCATTTTCTCATTGACCCTAGCATTATCCTTTAGAAACTATTTATGTATAAATTTAAACTGATCGGTCAACAAAGATATTATTAGTGCTAACCATTTTATAACATTTTCAAACAAGTCCAAGAATCGATTCATAACAGAAATTGTATCACAGTTCTAATAATCAATACTGTATTGGTTAACTTGATCACAATCTCATCATTGGCCCACAAATAACATGAACTGCAACACCGTTGGACATATGCAACCCCAATATTTAACTAAAAATTTATTATTATTTTTTTTAACATTATAATAATGGAAGTGAAAGCAATGCAACAAAACAACCTAAACTACTATGCAAACACCTAATCTACTATGCAAACTAGATTAACAAATGCATGCAAATAAACATTTAAATCCCCCAAACTTAAGTAAAACAATGCCCTCATTGGATAAAAAGAAATTAAGTTCCTGAGGACTTCCCTGCAATCGCCTAAGTCTGGGGAGGTGGTTGGTGCTCTTCATCTGAATCACTTGGAGGAAATCGAGGCAGTGGTCCTGGTTGTTGATATGTACAGTGAGCTGCCAAGTTGAAGCTTTGGAGTGTTATGTTGAGTGAGGAGAAAGATGTGTTCATAGCATCAAACATGCGATCTTGTCGCATCGCCAATCGCCGCATTTCCCGCCGTGCTACCCTATTATGTGCATTCATTTAATTTTGGAACTCAAGGAACTTTGGACTAGATATTTCCTTGGTCTGCGGTACCTTCTCGGTTCTTTGATCTCCCATAGCTTCATCCTCATCCCCCGAGGTATCTTCTGCATCGACTGTCTTCCAACACCGATGGAAAAATAAAACCCAGACCTCGTGGATGTCACTCGCCTCTTGCCCATACAGAATACCATGCTATCATTCTAGAATCAAGCAAAGCGAACAACATTTGAGTAGGCTCATCATCGGACCATCTCACCCCTGCATTGCGACACAATGCACAGATGAGTGTGGGGTGTTGCAAACCGCCCGAAAAATTTCCACGTAAACACCGGCGGATGGAGAAACTAATAATTGCCTCGACGTCAATAATAAAATCTTGCACAATTGCGTACAACAGTAACGCCTTCACTTTGGTGACGTCCGAAGTGTGTTGGGACGGAAGCAATTTAGCGCATAAGAAGGCGTACCATATTTTTCCTTATCGGCTAAGGTCCTTGCTATGGAACATTGTACCTCCCTTTCGACCTTTGATCCAAGGTGTTCCTGGCTTTGTCATGTTCATAATAACCTCCTCGTAGTCAGGGTTAGAATCCCTCAATTGTACATACTAACACTGTCGTGGCACCCGCAACTGATAATAGGTATGAATGGCATCGTCACTGAACGGGACCATGTGACCCCTCACAAATGCATTGAATGGATTCCTTGACAATGTTGACAACGGTGGGTACCGGGTGTTCAGTGAGTTTAAGCCACCGCTTTTGATAAATTTGAGCCATCATCTCCCCATCATTTCCCTCGGGGGCCAATCCACGCTCCGACATGAGGGCTTTGGTTAGCAAGTAATCATACCAGTCGGCGGCGGCGACACTCACAAATATTTGTCGATTATATGTTCGTATCGGTTGAGCGGATCTTGAACTCTCTCCCCTTTGCCATTTGGATGTCGGTTGTGAAGCCATTGATCTCCAGATATTTGAACTCGCTATCACACACTACCTTCCCCTTACACTTGGTTCACATAATTTCTCAAACACTTAGTGTGCAGTTGGTATAGGTTCCCCAACTTGAAACCTGAACTTGCAAATTTGTGTACTTGGAATGGGTGAGTTGGAGCCCCAAGTAAGCACTCAAATTTTCTCTCCAATAACCTCTCAGAATACCCTAATTCAAAAATAGATTGTGTGAAGGAGTTGAGATGAGATGGAGCGATATATATAGAGGTGGTGTGATTTAGAGTAATATGTGATTGAGAAGGCGGGGTAGTGGAGATCGTTGGAATTAGTAGTGGGGATGAGGTTTTGATGATAGCAAAATAGTGGCTGAGATTTAGGGTTTAGTGGTGCAGAAAGTGTTCTATTGTAGAAGGAGTTTGGGCCAAATGGGAGGCAGCTGCCGAATTAATATGCACCCAGGATCCAGGACCCCCGCCCTGGCGGCGGTGGGGGGGGGGTACACAGCTAATATAACCCGCCCCCGTTTGGCATGCCCACTGAATTATGATTTGTGGCTCCAAAATGTACAGACCAAAAATTGTTTTTTCCTTCTTTTCTTGCCTATTAATGCTATTACTCAATTTTGACTCCTCCTGCGACCATAAACATGCTAAATGTTAGATTATTGATGATTTGGACTAAGATTGAGAGATTTGACAAAACGTTTACACTATAATACCTACCTAATATGCAATAAAAACTACATTCTAAAAATTATAAATGAAACTATATAAAAAAATAACTAAACATTGGGTTGCCTCCCAATTAGCGCTTGATTTTAAGTCGTTCAGCCTGACTACTCCCTGTTTCACTGTGTATCGACGAGGGTGATGTTTACGACATCCCAGTTTGACTCTCCACCCTAGTAATGCTTTATCCGTTGACCATTGATCTTGAACGTCTCTAATGGATTACAACTATAGAATTCAACGGCGCCATGAGGGAATACTCACTTTATAGTGAATGGTCCTGACCATCTCGACTTAAGCTTTCCTAGAAACAATCGCAGCCATGAGTTGAAAAAGAGGACTGATTGACTTGGCTCGAATGTTCGATGCACAAGTTTCTGATCGTGCCATCATTTCACCTTTTCTTTGTATAACTTGTCGTTCTCGTATGCTTTAAGTCAGAATTCATCTAGCTCATTTAGTTGGAGTAGCCTCTTTTCTCCCACAGCGGATTGGTCAAAGTTCAATTTTTGAATTGTACAGTAGGCCTTGTGCTGTAGTTCCACCGGTAAGTGACATGCTTTTCCATACAGGAGCTGATACGGTGACATCCCGATTGGTGTTTTGTATGCAGTCCAGTAAGCCCATAATGCGTTATCCAACTGAAGTGTCCAATCTTTCTGACTCGGATTTATGACTTTTTCCAATATCTTCGTAACTTCTCTGTTTGATACCTCAGCCTGTCCATTTGTTTGGGGGTGATACGCTGTAGCCACCTTGTGGTTAACCCCATACTTAGCCAACAGAGCTGTAAAAAACTTATTGCAGAAGTGACTACCTTCGTCACCGAAAACATTCTTCCTCATCCGTAGGGAATTTCATGGCCTTGAACACATTAAATTTGATTTCTTGATCTTGAACTCTCATAGTAAGTTCTTCTTTTTTCACGTCTATTAGTGTCCTTCCCGTAGCTAATAAAGGTCTCCCTAGGATAATTGGTATGTTCTTATCCTCCTCGAAATCCAGAATGATAAAGTTTGCATGGAATATAAACTTATCCACCTTCACTAAAATGTCCTCTACTATGCCTCTCGGATATGTGACTGACCTATCTGCCAATTATAATGAAATGTTCATCGGCCTTGGTGCAGGTAAACCTAATTCTAAGTATACTGACAATGGCATCAGGTTTACACTTGCCCCCAAATCACATAAACACTTACTGAAATGCATACTCCCGATTGTGCATGTGATAGTGAAGATCCCCTGGTCCTTGAGTTTTTGTGGTAATTTCTGCTGTAATACTGCACCACACTCCTCTGTTAGTGCCACAGTCTCAAAATCTTCCCATTTCTTCTTCCTTGACAGAATCCCTTTAATAAATTTTGCGTAGCTCGGTATTTGTTCTAGGGCCTCTGTAAATGGTATGTAGATTTGAAGTTTCTTGAAAACTTCCAAAAATTTGGAAAATTGTTTGTCTAATTTTTGTTTTTGAACTCTTTGCTGGAATGGTGGGGGAGGATAAATAGTTGGTTCGTTAACTGGTCTGTTGTTTTCCATGTTTTTTCATTCCCTTGCTTAACCTCACCCACTGTATTTTCTTTCTCTGGTTCAGCCCCCTTTGTAACCGAAATTTCTGGCTCTTGACCATCAAGATGTTTTCCAATTCTCAACATAATAGCTTGACACTGCTCGTGATTACCCTTAGGATTTCTCTCGGTGTCACTTGGTAATGTCCCTTGTGGTATGTTATTCAATGCTAACATAATTTGACCTATCTGATTCTCTAGATTTTTTATAGCCATCTCTTGTGATTTCATAGCCATAGCTTGATTTTTTATAGCCAATTCGGTGCTAGTCATGAATTTTGCCAACACTTCCTCCAAATCGGATTTCCTTTCTTGATATTGAGCTAGTTGTTGCTGATTCTAAAATCTTGGTGGATATGATTGTCGTGAAGCTTGATTTTGCTGGTTGTTGCTCCATGAGAAATTCGGAAGATTCCTATTTCCTTGATTGTATGTGTTCTGATATGTGTTTTACGGAATTCTGTTGTAATTACCGATGAACTGCACAACTGCTGGATTAATCGCACATTACTCCATTTGGTGCTCTCCCGTGCACAACTCGCATATTATTGTCGCTTGCTGTACTTGTTGTGTTTGTTGTGCTTGTGCTGCTGTTACAGACTCCAACATCTTTGAAAGTACAGATATCTGTGCTTGCATCGTTGTCATACTATCTACTTCTAACACCCCAGCTACCTTCGCTTGTGTAATTCTTGCTATGGGCCACTGGTAGTTATTAGCCGCCATGGTTTCAATCAACTCGTATTCTTCCTTGTAACTCTTAGCCATGAATTCTCCGCCCGACGCTGCATCAATACTTGTCCTGAGATTCCCATTTAACCCGTTGTAAAAGGTGTTCATTTGCAGCCACTTGGGAAATCCATGATGTGGGCATTTTCTGAGCAATTCTTTATATCTCTCCCAAGCCTCATATAGAGACTCTCCATGTTGCTGTTCAAACATCGTTATCTCGTTTCTCATCTTTGCAGTTTTCACCGGTGGAAAGAATTTTGCGAGGAATTTTTGCGCTAAATCCTCCCATGTAGTTATCGAACCGGATGGTAAAGAATGTAACCAGCTCTTCGCCTTATCCCGTAAAGAGAATGGGAACAATCGAAGTTTCACAGCTTCATCCGACACCCTATTGAACCAAAAGGTGTCACACAGTTCCAAAAAACAGACTAGATGCTCGTTCGGATCGTCATTTGCCAATCCCCCAAACTGAACTAAATTCTAAATCATTTGTTTCATCCCTGGCTTAATTTCAAATGTATTCGCTACTATTGCGGGCCTGGTGAGGCTTGATTGCAGTTCGGTCACCTTGGGCGTGGCATAGTCCCTTAATGCTTTGCGATCTTTGGCTGCCATTTCCTCTACTTTCTCAGGTGTTTCAAATTCTTGTCTCGTTTCCTTTATCCATTTGCTCAACCTCTGAAACCTTTTATCAATGTTGTCGTCAAAAGGCAGCAAACTTGGATTTTTGGACTGAGTTTGCATAATCAGCTTCCACACCTGAAATAGAAGAAACAAAACAAAAATAAAAATGTCTAAGTAAACCTGGATTACTTAAACTGATATTGTAAAACTATTAAGATTTATAGTAAATAGTCCATGACAACGACACCAAAAACTTGTTGGGTAAAATCGATACGCACAAAACACGCAAGTGTACATGGTCAACAAATAATAAAGTGATGAATAGAGTATCGTTCCCACAGAGACAATTTAATAAGAAACTTAACTTCACAATTATCAATTTCCTATTAATCATAATTTTATTAAACTATCTAATTCAATGATTAAAAATTATAGAAACTAAATTAAAAACAAATAAAATACCACAAACCAATCACGAATATCAAAATCTAGAATTCAAACAATTAATGGAGAATTAGACTTATAATTTCACCATGAGTTTCACTCTGATTTTCACACCTTTATTCCAAATCAATTCACTATCCCAGTTTATTAATCAAAAACACTAACGTAGTATTAACCACCTCTCGATGCACTAATACCGTATTAACGTCAATCCACAATTAAGATAGAAATCCGTTAAACACCTAAATCAACCAACTCACAATATCTCTATGTGAATTACAATTAAAGAAGGTTTAAGAACAAGTTCTCTATCCGATTACATGTGATATCAAGCATATCTCTACCTTAACATTCATCAAGATTAAGCTATTCACAAAATTCATGAACACAAGCTATATCAACTAGGACTAAATTTAAATATCCTCGCTCGATTCCAAACAAATCCACAAAGAATTGTTGATCAGGAAACTCATAGATTCACACTCGAATTAATATAGATAAACTAGAAATAGCTTATTTAATTAGAAATAAAAGTTTACAAAATCATTGATTCACTCAAAGATCCATCATAAACATAAATAGTGAATTATTTCATAATAAACGAAATAAATACTGAATAAATCATGGAAATCATTCTTTCAATCACAAGTAATAGTCTTTGACGAAGAATATTGAATAACACCCTTCACGTCGCCTAGAATCGCAATTATCTTGAAAATCTCCTTGAAATACTTCTCCAACGCTTGCTTAGAAAACTGAGATTAATCTTTGTTAATTCCTTCTTGTGTTGTGTGAATTGTGTTTTTTATGCAATATTCAGCTCTCTACTTGTTCTGGTCGAGATCCCCTTATTTAGAGTCCAGGCGCCTCACAATAAACCAACAATCCATGCTGCAGCAGTCTTCACAAACCAGCATGACACTTCAGGATTCGAGACCCCCGCCCCGGCAGGGGGGTGCAAACTTAATCAGGCCCGCCATGACAGGCTAGGCTACTGCTAAATAAAATTTTTGAATTCCTGCGTTTTTCCACTTTCGCTCCAAAACTCCATCTTTCTTCACCACTCGCATCCACAACCAGCCTACAAATAAAATGACAACGAGTGAAAACGAACACAAAATAAGAAGATAACTACGAATTTAAATTTGAAATGAATATCGATTCGTGTATATTAAATCCAGTTATCAGACGTCGATGATGAAATCTTGCACAATTGCATATAAAAGTAGTGCCTTCTCTTTGGTTATGTCCGATGTGTGTGTGGACGGAAATAGCTTGGCACACAAGAATGCGTACCATATCTTCCCATACCTGCTGAGATTCTTGCTGTGAAAAACTATACCTCCCTTCTGACCCTTGATCCATGTTGTACCCGGCTTAGTCATGTCCCTTAGAATAGCCTCAAAGTTTGGATCGTTGTCACATAAGTGAATGTAGTGACAATGTCTCGACACTCTCAACTGGTAGTAAGTGTTGATGGCGTCGGCACTGAAAGGAACGAGCCTCCCCCGCACAAAAGCATTGAAAGGGCCCTTATCTTTGCCGTTTGCGTAGAATTCTTTGACCACACTTACAACGGCAACCTCGGGTTCCTCAGTGAACTTGTTCTACCCCTTCTGATATATTTGATGCATCATCTCCCCATCCATATGATCCGGTGCCAACCCCCACTCTGGTGTAAGTGCTTTAGTTACCATGTAGTCGTAACGGTCGGCGACGGCTGCACTTTTGAATTTACGGCGATCAAAGGTCCGTGTTGGTTGTGCGGACCTTGAACTTTCTCCTCTTTGTTGTTTTGCTGTGGGTTCAGACACCATTGAATTTAGACCCAGGAAGCTTTATCAATGATTTCCCACCCAAAATTCACTCACATAATCTGTCAAACACTTGGTGTGCACACTTTTTTATTCCCCCAAACTTGATGATTTTGCTTCTACTATGGTGATAGGAAGGGAAGAATTAGAAGACAAGGTGCTCACTCTCAATTGCTATATAATTTCATTCCACAAAGAACCCTAATTCGTAGCTTTCTGAGTTTGGGTAGTGAAATTGGGTTAGAGTGGAGAGGTTTTATAAAGACGGAAAGATATAAGTGGAAGTAGTGGGTAGGTGGTGGTTGATCTTAAAGAAGTGATATGATGGAGTTTACTTTTCCAAAACGTGGGAAAGAAGTGATGGGATTGGGAATTGTATGTGAGGAAGAAGTAGTAGTGGAATAAAGAAGTGGGGAGGTGGGTTATTGAAGTTGTAACTGCCGAAAATATCTATTGGAATTCAAGATCCCCGCCTCGGTGGGGGTAGTATGCCTTATAGGTCCGCCCCGGCGGGAATGTGCCCTGACTTCGGGCTTGAGAGACCCTCGCACCGGCGGTCGGTTTGTGCTTTAAGGGGTCCACCTCGGCGGGCATGCATTATGTAGCTGGCCTCTGATTTCCTTATTTCTTCCTTGCAATTCCAAACCATTAGCATATTAAGTACCTGCAAACCATAAAACATAAATATGAGTAGAGATTGAGCATTTTAAGCATGGTATATATTATCAAGAACAATATAACTTAATAACTACTTATTATATCCTAATTAATTTAAACTATAATTTAACTAGCATGACTAAAAAATGTGAAAAATCAAAAGACAATTGGGTTGCCTCCCAATTAGCGCTTGATTTTAATTCGTTCAGTCTGACTACTCCTTGTTTATGGTGCGTCGATCAGTGTGATTGCGATGACGTCCCAATTGGACTCGCCACCCCAATAATGCTTCAACTGTTGACCGTTGACCTTGAAAGTATCCAATGGGTTTCTACTGTAGAGTTCGACGGCGCCCTGTGGGAAAACTCTTTTGATGTTGAATGTTCCCGACCACCTTGATTTAAGCTTGCCTGGGAATAACCTCAACCGTGAGTTGAAAAATAGGACTGATTGCCCCGGCTCGAACGTTCTTTGTATTATTTTCTTATCGTGCCATTTCTTAACTTTTTCGTTGTATAACTTAGAGTTTTCGTAAGCTTGAAGTCGGAATTCATCTAGTTCATTTAACTGGAGTAGCCACTTTTCACCCGCATCTACTTGATCAAAATTAAGTTTCTGAATTGCCCAGTAGGCCTTATGTTTTAACTCGATAGGTAGGTGACAAGCTTTCTCGTATAGTAATTGATATGGTGACATACCAATCAGTGTTTTATACGCAATCCGGTAGGCCTATAGTGCATCGTCCAACCTGAGAGACCAATCCTTTCGATTCGGGTTTACCACCTTCTCCAAAATTCTATTCACATCCCTGTTCGAGACCTCTGCTTTCCCACTTGTTTGAGGATGATATGCTATAGCTACCTTATGGTTAACCCTATACTTTTCCAAGAGAAGTGTGAACAATCTGTTGCAGAAGTGACTACCTTCATCACTTATAATAGCTCTTGGCGTGCCAAATCTCGTAAAAATATTCTTCTTCAAGAATTTGAGAACCACTTTTGCATCATTAGTTGGGAGTGTTACGGCTTCAACCCATTTTGATAAATAGTCAACCGAAAGCAATATATTCCGATTACAGAACGATGATGGAAATGGCCTCATAAAATAGATGCCCCACACGTCAAAATTTTTAACCTCCAGAATTGTTTGTAGTGGCATCTCATTCCTTTTTGATATGTTTCCCACCCTTTGACATCTATCACAAATTTGAACAAACTGGTGGGCGTCCTTAAATAGTGTAAGCCAATAAAACCAAGCTTGAAGCACTTTTGCCGTTGTTTTCTCATTACCATAATGTCCCCCATATGCAGATGAGTGACATTAATGCAGTATGTTCTTAACTTCACTATAGGGCACACACCTTCTAATCATCTTGTCGGGGCACTGTTTGAATAAGTAAGGCTCATCCCACATATACCACTTGACGTCATGATGGAATTTCTTTTTCTGCTGTCGTGTAAAATCATGGGGAAAAATGTTGCTCACTAGATGATTCACAAAGTCCGCGTACCATGGAAATTTTGTATTGATCCCAAACAGCTGCTCATCCGGGAATGACTTATTTATTAAACACTTATTCTCGTCCTTTTTACCCTGATTTTCCAGCCTAGACAAATGATCGGCCACTTGATTCTCCATCCCCTTTCTATCCTATATTTCCAAATCAAATCCTTGTAAAAGGAGAATCCATCTGATAAGGCGTGACTTAGCATCTTTTTTTGAAATTAAGTACCGAATAGCTGAGTGATCTGTATAAACTACTACCTTTGTCCCGATCAAGTATGCCCGGAATTTATCGAACGCATATACTACTGTAAGTAATTCTTTTTCCGCAGTTGTGTAATTCATTAGAGTTTCTGTAAGTGTCTTACTCGTATAATATATTGCATGAAATACCTTATCTCGGTGTTTACCCAAAACAGCCCCAACTGCATAGTCGCTCACATCACACATTAAGTCGAAGGGCATATTCCAATTCGGTGCAACGATTACGGGAGTTGTGGTCAATTTCTTCTTCAATAGCTTGAATTCCACTTTACACTCCTCGTCAAATTTAAAAACCGAATCCTTCTCTAAAAGACTGTACAAAGGTTTTACAATTTTAGAGAAGTCCTTTATGAATCTCTTATAGAACCCAACATGTCCCAGAAAACTTCGAATTCCCTTAACTGAACTCAGTGGAGGAAGCTTTTCAATTTTTTCCAGCTTCACTTTATTAACCTCTAATCCTTAAGCCGAGACCTTGTGCCCCAAAATTATGCCTTCTTCAACCATGAAGTTGCACTTTTCCAAGTTAAGGATCAAATTCGTGTATGTGCATCTTTATAAAACCATTACCAAATTCTCAAGACACGTATCAAAATCATCCCCATAGACATAGAAGTCATCCATGAAGATTTCCACATTTTTCTCCACCATGTCTGAGAAGATAGCCATCATACACCTCTAGAAGGTAGCGGGTGCATTACACAAGCCGAACGATATTCTCCTGAATGCGAATGTGCCATATGGGCACGTGAACGTAGTCTTCTCTTGATCTTCAAGAGTTATGATGATCTGATTATAACTCGAATATCCATCCAATAAGCAGTAGTACTCATGTCCTGCTAATCTGTCCAACATCTGATCGATAAAGGGCAAAGGGAAGTGTTCTTTGCGGGTCGCCTTATTCAACTTCCTATAGTTCATGCAAACCCTCCAACCAGTCACTTTCCTTGTCTGAATTAGCTCATTGTCATCATTCTGTACCACAACCATTCCTCCCTTTTTTGGCACACATTGCACCAGACTAACCCACTTACTGTCACAAATCGGGTAGATGATACCCGCATCCAACCATTTCACGATTTCTTTCTTTATTACTTCTTTCATGATTGGGTTGAGCCGTCTCTGTTGCTCCACTGTTGGTCTTGCATCATCTTCCATAAGAATTTTGTGCATGTAAAATGATGGGCTGATTCCCTTGATATCCGCAATTGTCCATCCAATGGCCGATTTGTTATCTCTAAGAACCCTCAACAATTTTTCTTCATGCAGTTTGTTAAGTGCATCATAAATAATAACATGTAAATAATTAGAATGGAATAAGTATGCATACCTAGGGTGTTTAGGGAGTGGCTTAAGTTCAAGAGTAGGTGGCTCCTCCAATAATGGTTTTATCCTTGTTATGGCTTTTTCATCCGTGTGCATTGGGTCAAAGGGTGCTCTAAATCTGCTAACTCATGGCAGGGAGTCTAGCATCTGCAAGTAGTCCATAAATTCCAGATCATCTGATTTTTCATCTCCCAATAATTTTATTTCCAATGGATCGTTAACCAAACTCTTGCCCATGTCTTCGTTGATTATCTGATCAATGATATCCATCCTTAAACACTCTTCTTCATCCGTAGGGAATTTCATGGCCTTGAAAATATTAAATTTTACTTCTTGATCTTGGACCCTCATCGTTAGTTCTCCTTTTAATACGTCGATGAGTGTCCTACCCGTAGCCAAACACGATCTCCCTAGCATAATTGGGATGTTCTTATCTTCCTCAAAATCAAAAATTATGAAATTCGCGGGGAATATAAAATTTTCAACCTTTACCAATATGTCCTCTATAATGCCTCTCTAGTATGTGACTGACCTATCCGCCAACTGTAATGAGATGTTCATAGGCTTTGGAGCGGGCAAACCCAATTCTGTATAAACTGATAACGGCATAAGGTTCACAATTGGCCCCAAATCACACAAACATTTGTTGAATGCCATATTCCCTATCATACGCGGAATGGTGAAACTCCCCAGATCTTTCAACTTTGGTGGCAATTTTTGTTGTAAAACCGCACTACACTCCTTTGTTAATGCCACTGTTTTGAAATCTTCCAACTTCTTTTTCCTGGACAAAATCCCTGTCATGAATTTTGCATAACTTGGCATCTGCTCTACGGCTTCTGCGAACGGGATGTTAATATGAAGTTTCTTCAAAACTTCCAAAAATTTTGCAAACTTCTTATCTAATTTCTTCTTTTGAACTCTTTACTGAAAAGGTGGGGGAGGATAAACAATCGGTTCGTTAACTGGGTTGTCCTTTTCTACTTGTTTTTCTTCCCCCGGTCTGTCCTCAACCACTTTATTCTCACTGTCTGTCTCATCTTCTTTTGCAATCGAGTTTTCTATTTTCTGACCCTCAAGCTGTTTTCCATTTCATAACATAATTGTCTAACATTGCTCGTGATTACCTTTCAGATTTTTCTCTGTATCACTTGGTAATGTTCCTTGAGGCCTGTTATTTAATGCAAAAGCTATCTGTCCCATCTGATTCTCTAAATTCTTGATGACTATTTCTTGTGATTTCATGGCCATTGCTTGATTTTCATGGCTACCTCGTTGCTTGTTATATACTTTGATAGCAACTCTTCTAAATCTGATTTCCTTTCTTGACGTTGAACTGGTTGTTGTCGATTCTGAAATCCCGGGGGATACGATGGTCGTGGAGCTTGCTGATTCTGATTATTATTCCACGACGAATTTAGATGATTCATATTCCCCTGATTATATGCATTCTAGTACGTATTTTGTGGAATTCTATTGTAGCTACTCAAACATTGTATTAACTCTGGGTTGATTGCACATTGATACGTAGGATGTTCACCAACGTACAATTCACAAATAACAGCAACTTATTGTGTCTGTACCCCTGACCAAACATCAAACTTCTTAGAGAGTGCTGAAATCTGCGCTGTTATTGTTGTCACTCCATCTACCTCTAACACTCCATCTACTATAGGTTGTGTCATTTTTGATGTGGGCCACTGATAGTTGTTAGCTGCCATTGTCTCTATCAACTAATATTCATCCTCATAATTCTTTGCCATAAAAGCTCCCCCGGACGTTGCATCAATACTAGTCCTGAGATTCCCATGTAGTATGTTGTAAAATGTGTTCATCTGCAACCACTTAGGCAATCCGTGATGTGGGCATTTTCTGAGCAATTCTTTGTATCTCTCCCATGCCTCGTACAATGACTCCCCATGTTGCTGATCAAACATGGTAATCTCGTTTCTCATCTTTGCAGTCTTCGTTGGCGGGAAAAATTTAACTAGAAACTTCTGAGCTAGGGCATCCCATGTCATTATTGAACCCGATGGTAGAGAGTGTAACCAACTCTTTGCCTTGTCCTGTAGAGTGAATGGGAACAAACAAAGTCTGACCGCTTCATTCGACACCCCATTATATTTGAACGTGTTGCATATCTTTAGAAAACTGATCAAATGTTCGTGCGGATCATCATTTACAAGTCCACCAAACTGAACCGAGTTTTGAATCATCTGAATAGTCCCAAGCTTAATCTCGAATGTATTCGCAGTTATAGCAGGCCTAGTGATACTCGACTATAGCTCAGTCACCTTGGGTGTAGCAAAGTCCCTTAACGCTTTATGGTCTTCGGCAGCCATTGCTTCTTCTTTTTCAGAATTTTCAAGTCGTCCCTTGGTTCCTTAATCCACTTGCTTAGCCTTTGAAAGCGTCTTTCAATGTCGTCTTCAAAAGGAAGCAAGTCTGGATTTTTGGATCGAGTTTGCATAAACCATCTTCAAAAACCTGAAATAAGACAAACAAAACAAAAATAAAAATATTTAAGTAAAGCTGGACTAATTAAACTGATATTGCAAAATATTAAAAACTATACTAAAGTCCACAGCAACGGCGCCAAAAACTTGTTGGGTAGAATCTAATTACGCACAACACGCAAGTATATGTGGTCAACAAGTAATATAATAGTAAGTAAAGTATCGTTCCCTTAGAGACTCTAATAATAAATTAACTCTCACAATTACCGATTTTCTATTAATCCTAAATTTATTAAACTAATTAATCTCCAATTTATAACTAAAAGTATTAAAAATATTAAAATCACCAAACAATGAACAAACCCTAAAAATTGAATTTTCAAACAAATATTGGAGAATTAGGCTTTCGACTTCACTATAAGTATCACTTTGATTATTACACCTTTATTCTAGTTTAATTCACTATCCCAGTTTATTAATCAAGAGCACGTATATAGAACTAGCCACCTCTCGATGTACTAATACCTTATTAACTTCAATCCTCAAATTAGATAGAATCAAGTTAAACACCTTAATTAACTAACTCACTATATATCTATGTGAATTACAATTTAAAGAAGGTTTAAGTTCAAGCTCTTTATCTGATTACATGCGATGTCAAGCATATCTCTACCTTAACATTCATCAAGATTCTGTTCATTCACAAAATTCAAGAACACATGCTATATTAAGTAAGTCTAGACTTGTATTTCATCTCCCAAATCTATACAAGTTCACAAAGAATCGTTGATCAGGCAATTCATAAATTCAAGCTCAAATTAATATAGATAAACTTGATAATAACTTATTAAACTGAAAATCAAAGATTACATAACCATCGCTCCACCTAATGATCCTTCTTCACAATCTTCACTCCGATGCTCAATATGAAAATATGTCCTTAATCTCTGTTAATTGATTTGCATGGTGATGATCTTGTTGTTCATTGCTCAATATAAATCCACCATATGAATTCTGGTCGAACCCCCATGTTATTTAGAATCCAAACACTATCCACACACTAAAGTCCACGATCTAGTAGAGTTTGAATCACGATTGGACTGTCAAGTTTCGGGACCCCTCGCCTCGGTGGGGGTATATGCTTGTAAATGGCCCGCCCCAGCGGGCTCCTCTTCTGTTAGTTGTTGTTGAAGACCCCCCGGCCCGGCGGGGGTGTAAGACCAAAACATGCCCGCCACAGCGGGCTATGCTCCTGACTTCTGACTTTGATTAAGCTCCAAATTTGCTAAAATTTCACCGTAATTGCCTCCTTGTTGATCACTTGCCACACCAACCAACCTACACATAAAACAATCACAAACAAGTAAAAATATACTAGAAAACAAAGACTTACCACCAATTAAGCTTGAATTAGGAACCGATTCGCGGGTATAAAACCCACTTATCAAATTGCCCACAAGAATAATAATAACAGTAACCATATATAAAATATCAATGTATAAGCTTAACTAGAAAACATGATTTTCTTTGAAATTCAAGAACTGTAAGCTCAATGGAAAGATTCAACTTTTGAATCAACATTAGGAATCAAGATCAACATATATCTGAGGGTCACAAGACCACAAACTATGTCCTATGTTAACACGTATCTCTACTGTAACCTTTAATAGTCAAATAGACTATATGGACCATCTATCTCGTACTCCGAGGTATCAACCCTTTTCTAGAATGTATTGTGCACAAACATTTTAACACTATGGTGTAACATAGTCTCCTATATTAGGGTTATTCATCTAAACTTTGACATTATAGTCTGCACCAAAGGAAGTTTGGTTTAGATTAACTTCAAAGGTAATTTGGATGTGTTGGGTAAAATATAATTACGCACAGCACGCAAGTACACGTGGTCAACAAGTAATAAAGTGAAAGTAGAGTATCGTTCCCATGAGGAATTGTTTAATAAAAATTACCAAGTACTAACTAATAACCAATTCAATCTTATTTAAACGAATGAATTTCAAATTATATAAATTAAATTATTTAATTACACTAATTCTAATTACCACTACTTAAAAATCAGATTACGGAGATTTAAGATCACAACTTCACTTATTGCTTCATTTAAGTTAACACACTTCTCATCAATTATTTTCTATCCTGAATTGTTAATCAAGAACACTAAAGAAGATAAAACCACCTCTCGATGCATAATACCCAAACTCACTTAAATCCATAGATGATAGAATTAAGAAAGATACCCTAATTAACTAATCCACTATATCTCTATGTGAATTACAATTATAAAGGATTTAAAGCACAAGTTCTCTATAAGATTACATATGGCGTAAAGGCATATCTCTATTCTAAACACGAATCATGAATTCCATCTATACAGAAACCACAAATATATGCTATAATGATCAAATCTAAATCTATACTTCATCTCTCGAGTTCATATAGATTATCACGGTAATTGATGGGCAATCAATTAAACAATTAAGTCCAAATCACAATAGACAATCGTCACAATAGAATATAATAATTGATAGCGAAGCATATTAAAATAAACTACACAATACGATCCATTGTAATCTCAAACAAAGAATTAGTTCATTGAATTAAAACTAAGAATCCACACTAGAATAATCATTAAAAGATAAAGATAGAAGAAGATAAGAAGATATAATCTGTTGTTTGCAGATTTGAAGCTCCCTCCTTGCTCCTACTTTGAATCTTCAATGGTCTCCAAGTTGCTTCTGTGACGCCCCCAAAATAGGTATACAACACCCATTCTGAGTCGCCAAATGCATGCTACAGAAACAACTACAACTTTATTAATACAATTATCATGCAAAATACGACATCACATAAACTGTGAGTTTAAATACAAATATTGTCATCTAGACAATATCCACACTCAAATAAGTCTTCATTACAATTATTGATACACTATTCTACAAAATAGTGAGGACTACTAAAACAACTTCTAGAACCATCATTCCACACCCCGACTAGTACTCGCTACATTCTCGCCTCCTGAGAAGAAAAATGGAACAAAAAGGAAAATGGTGAGCTCAACTAGTCCAGTAAAGAACATTATGACTAAGATAATATAGAACAAATTATCGTTAGTCCTCAACAGGAAAAAATCTAATAGAATACAATAGACAACCGATTTTAAATTAATATTCGTAGCAAAAATAATAATTCATTAGAAGAGTTAAGTAGAGAATAAAATCTACTATCTTCTATATATGAATTTAAAAGTTCATCGTCAATATTTTTTCCCTGTAACATCAATCAATATATATAGTTGGAATCAAATATTCATCTTTGCACTACAAGCAAAAAATATTTATCAGTTGGTCATGTTCATCTAAACACTCGTTCATCTTTGCACTACGGGCCAAAGATATTCATCAGAAAATCATCCATCTTTGCACTACATGCCAAAGATATTCAATTATATCATCATAGTAGACACTCAAAATTTTCTGTACTACTGTTACTAACATTGCAGGAGGATAAATTCGTCTTTTAAGAGAGAACCATGAAAGACGATCCAAATCCATACCGGATACTACCGGAAGTTTAGCATCAACCCCACATCGCAATCTGGGAGTAGCAATTCCAACCTCGGATGTAACCCCGAGGCATGCAGATCCAATATCGGAATATACACCGGAGAAGACTGATTAATCTTGAAAATAACCCTGAGGTATCCAGTCTCAGTCCCAACCATGGGAATAGCCACCAACCTTGGTGATAAGCCCAAGGAATGCAGTTTTGGCGATAACCCCGGAAACGCTTATTTCAATTGCAACCAGCTTCAATCTCGGCGCTCACAACGAGATACACTGCACCAACCTGGCAATAACATTGGGAAGACAGTCACACCTAAAAGGTGACAATGAGGACCTTCAATAATTGCAGCGGTCCAATCTCAGCGAAGTCTGAGCAAAGTGTGCTTTATCAACCCAATCCGGCGATAACACCGATGAGGGGAAACATCGTCATCTCGTCAACACGATGCCATGTCACGTCTCTACGCAATGATGTCCCACAAGGCTAACCAATCCCGAGTGACTATTGTGCGGGGTAACGGATATAAGTTGAAGCTTGAAGACCGGAGGGCATCGTCCCATCTTCTATGACTTTGTACAAACTCTAATCCCATGCCAACGTACAACTCTTATCAACGACGGTCCGACATAGGTCCTGTATACCTCAAACAGATGCTCGGATTGCACTTCTGAAAGTTTGAGTGGACATTACAGTGCCTGAGTGCACGTACTTTTAGACGACCCGACCCGACAAACTCGGGCCCACCAGGGTTGCCTCTGGTACACCTGCGGCTCAGCCACAGGTACACCTGTGGCTAAATTGCCTATAAATAGAGGGCTTGGGCAGCCCATTTTGAAAGAAAAAAAAGGCGAGGAAGCCTTGCCCAATTTGCTCTACACTCACCCCATGAAGTGTACTTTTCCCCTTCTAAACACCCATGAGCTCATATATAACCTTTTTGTACCTACAAAAGTCAATGTTTACCCACTCTAAAGATATAGAAGTTTTCTTTAGCAGTTAGCTGTAAGCCTTCTCACACACTTTAGAGTCTTTCTCTTCATCTTTGCACACACCCTTCTACACGTTGAGAGTCGTGTTGCTTGTTTTTGCCTGGACTTCGGTCCGTGGTTTCATTTCAGTCTGTATATATATATATATATATATATATATATATATATATATTATATTTATATATATATTGACTAGCATTATCGTGTTACGGCTCGATTGAGCCTAAACTTTGGTCTGGAGCGTTTACTGCTTTAATATAATATATATATATATATATATACTTATATATATTAACTGTGTGTCGGACTTTGTTCGATGAGCCTAGACTTCGGTCTGGTGCGTTTACTCGCTTATATAGATATTTATATATATGAACTGTGGTCGGACTTTGTTCAATGAGACTAGACTTCGGTCTGGTGCGTTTACTCGCTTTTATATATATATATATATATATATATATATATATATATATATATATATATATTTATATTTATATTTATATATATGAACTGTGGTCGGACTCTATTCGATGAGCCTGGATTTTACATCCGGTGCGTTTACTCTGCTTATATATATATATATATATATATATATATATATATATATATAATTCGTCCCACCTGAAGTTTACTTCGTGGTGGTTGATCGCTTTTACAGCTTTCTTTATGTTTGGTCCTGCCTGGAGTTCTCTTCGTGGTAGTTGATCGCTTTTACAGGTTTATTTACATTCTGTCCTGCCTGGAGTTTCCTTCGTGGCAATTGACCGTATTTACATCTTTATTTACATTTCGTCCCGCCTGGAGTTTCCTCCGTGGCTGTTGATAGCTTTTTACAGCTTTATTTACTTTTTGATCCCCGATGGAGGTGCTTCGTGGTTGGTGATCATCTATGTATATATATATTTACAACTTATATATATATACCTGCTTACTACTTTTATATAAACTGTAGTATTTTGTGAGCCTAGGAATCATGTGATCACAGATTCATCGCATTGAATCGAGATTCGGTTCCCGTAACAAACATTTTCAGTTGTAAGCGACTTGTAAATTATTCTGCGGTGTCTGAATTTCCTCAAATGGTTTCCATACCCACGAGGAAGTCGGCATTATTTTTGTATATTATTTTCATACGGATGCCTCACATTCGTAAAATAAAATCAACCAAGTCGAACACTTAATAAAATGGGAGTGTAAAAGGTCTCAATTACTACTGAGCATCAAGGTTTGAAAAGCCTTTTTTTATAAAACATCATTGATATATTTTGCTAAAAATTAAATTTTTACATAAATTCAAACCCTGTGTATATAGGTTTGAATGAGGCCTTGCATCACTTCCAAATAACAGCACATTGACCCACACACACATATATTCAGATAATTGTTTCTTGAAAAAAGGCGGTCACCATGGTAACACGTATGTCGGGGGTGCCTAACACCTTCCCCCCGCATAACCAAGTCCCCGGACCCTAATGAATCTCGGTTTCACTGACCCGTTTAGCAGTGTCACATCACTGGGTCAATGTGCAAACCTTGTCTCGGTTGTGTTGGTACAACCATTTAAAAAACCAACTTGCGACTCTTAACAGTCCATCGTCGACATTATACATGTCGGACCTTTTTCACTTGTTTTTTCAAAAAAATCTCACCTAAAATGAGAACACCAAAGAACAAGTAAAGGAAAGGGACATCCAAAAATCCCGACGTCGACAGGTGGCGACTCTGCTGGGGACTCCAGTAACCGGACTTAAACCGCTACAACAATCTTTTTAAAACAATTATATGCTTGTGTGTGGATGTTGCATTTACATTTTAACGAATGTGTACGAATGCATTTCCTTATTGTACTTAGTGCTTCGAACCATAACTGCTTGTGATGCTAGTGCTTCGCACCATAACTGCTTGTGATATTAGTGCTTCGCACCATATCTGCCTGTGATATTAGTGCTTCGCACATGTCATCATTTTCTTGCGGTGAGACGTGATGTATGTGAATGTATATTGTGTGGTCCCTCCACCAGGAGGCTATCCCGTCGGTGTTTGATTACTGGACTCGTGAGAAGAGTAATTCTCCGAGGCTCAGGAAAGGCACCACCCAAATTCGCTCCAGTTAAAAGACCGGATTAACTTCCCGTCAAGTAGATGTGATGATTTGGGAACCTTCATGCCAAAAAGTCGCAAGAGTAATCTAAGATAGGTCAGCCTCTGATAAACCTAAAGCGGAGGAAAGTCTCTTCATGCTCTCATTTTAATTACTTGTAAACACAATTACTTGTAATTTCATTCCATATCTATCTCCATGTAATGAGAAATATGAAGAAATGTGTACACATACATTCTACAAACAGCTGGCATCCGTTGTGCAGGATAAAATTCCTAAAATGGACACATCACATAGCATGTTATTATATACATCCCCTAAAGACTAAACTATGCAAGTCTTTCACAGGGAATCACTCAGACCTACTACCCGTTCAAAGTCCAAAAAGGAAACATGCCTAAAGTCAAAATCATGTCGTCATCCGACCAGACTGAACTTAATCCAGTTTCTCGCAAACAATTCGACGGATTAAGCAAACAAATTACAGATTTGGCTGTTCTACTTAAAGAATTACACCAGTCTATATAGGGTCAGAAAATACCTGTACATGCTGAATCCTCCACACAAGGAGGAACCGAGGTCAGTTCCATACCTGAACCATAGTTGGATACGACCAACAAAACTAATGATGCTGCCTATCCCACTGGAGATCCAGATACTGGTGACATCAAAAAGAAAGTCCTCCAAATGGAAGAGATCCTTCACGCTATCAAAGGAATTGGAACACACAGGAGTGTTTCATATGCTGATCTGTGTATTTTCCCTGGTGTTCATTATCCAGAAAAATTTAAAATTCTAACTTTGAAAAATATGACGGGTTAGGAGATCCTTACACACATTTAAAGGTGTTTATTGGAGAACTTTGATCTTATGCAGAGGACGAAAATCTCAGAATGTAATTGTTCCAAAAAAGTCTAACTAGAGAAGCTCGTTCGTGGTACACAAGATTAGACAACTCCAAAATCCATAGTTGGGAAGAGCTGGCACATGCTTTCCTCACTCAATACAGCTTTAAAACACAGATGGCTCCTGATCAGTATTAGATTACCAAGATCAAGAAACAGCCCAACGAATCTTTCAGAGAGTATGCTCAGAGGTGGAGACTCCTGGCTGCCCAAGTTAGTCCTTCCTTGACAGAATCATAAATGGTCATGACTTTCATATACATACAAGAAGCTCCATTCTATGAGAGAGTTTTAGCCGGCATCGGCAGACCATTTTCTGAAATGGTCAAACATGGGAAGATGGCTGAGATAGGATTGAAGTCAGGAAAGATTCTAGACCTAGCTGTACTCAAAGTTGTTGTGGATCACATCCAATCTGGAAATTATGGGAATAACCCCCGGAGAGTCCATAAAAAGAAAGAGGAAGATGTTTTCTTGATACTACAGGGGCAAAAAGGCAATCAAAACTTGCCTATTCAAAGGAGAAACTACACTCGCTTTTAAGCACAATCTACAAACCCTCCAATACCAAAAGGTGGAGAAGTCAAACGCCCTCAAGTGTTTACACCCTTAGGGGATACCCTCGAGAACATCTTAAATCTTCTGACAACACAGAAGAAAATTACACATCTTCTTCCACCAGTAAGCCCTAATGGACGGGGTTTCAATGCTTCCAGAAAATGTACTTATCATACCGGGGCACCTGAGCATAATACTCAGGATTGTTGGGCTTTGAAACACAAGATCCAGGACCCGATAGACAAAGGAGAGATCGTGGTTACCAAACCAGAGCAACCTCACGTACAAGACAACCCTCTTCCTCAACACAAAGAAGAAGAGGTCAACATGATTAATTGGAGCAATGGACAGAGTTCCAACTTCAGCTATAATTTTTTACAGACCATCAAAGACAGTGATGACAGATGGGATTATGCTAAGTTCCAGTCCACAATGGAATGAAAGAAGAAATCTCTTTGCAAGCAAATTGAACAATTGGCGGAACTGGTGACTTATCAGCATCAAGTGACTCGTCAATTAATCAGCCAGTAGCATGCCAGTCTCCTACCTCTCATCATGAATATTCCCTCATCACTTTCAGAAAATGAAATGATGGAAGACAAAGTGACGAAGAGAACAAATGCCAAAGACCGTCGGGATTTCGCCAACAAAAGAGAATTCATCTATCTGGGCCAACCTATGGAGGAAATCCTACATATGCTAATCGATGAAGGAAGGATCAGTTCCCTTCTACCTCCAATCAACCCTCGTTCAGGACGGTACAACTCTGATGGAGTGTGTCAATATCATTCCTAGTCTCGCGGTCACAACACAGAAGAATGCTGGGCACTCCGTCACCTTATCCAAAATCTGGTTGACAGTGGTGTACTGCGCTTAGCAGATAACGACACTGTATTATGTGCAAGTGAAGATGCATGCCCTACTAAGTGGAAGAGTGTGGTAGCAGTCATATCCATTGAAACTGATGGGATTAGCAAATCACTCGCAATGCCAATAATTCAACTTAAAGGAGGCAACAATCCTATGAAAGTGGCAGCTCCCGAGCCAATCAACTTACCGTGCAGAGCACAATATTCTATTGTTAGCTTGCGCACAGTTCTGTGGAATTATGGAGAAGGTGAAGGATCCACCTCACATAAACTTGCTACAGTGTCGAAGGAAAATCCACTGTATTTTCCCAATAGGTGATGAAGCCTACCACCAAATCAAAGGGGAAAATACCCATGGAGAAGATCGAAAAATTCCTCCGCACTATGGGTCATAACGAAGCTACGGTGGTTTTAAGATTGAAAGAAGCTCCACAACAAATATCAATTTTGGACTTGGTCCTAACCTCTGAGAATCACCGAAAGGTCTTGTTAAAGGTTTTAGAAGAAGCCTATTTACAGACATATGTGGATACGGAAAAGTTTCAACATCTGGTTGATCACATTTTCAACAACAATGTGATATCCTTCACTGATGATGACATACCGCCCGAAGGGACCGATTATTGCAAGCCGTTGCACATTGCGGTCTTGTCCTCTGGATATATAGTAGCGAGAGTCTTAATAGATGGATGTTTCTCTCTAAATATCTGCCCATACGCTACCTTGGTGAAGATGAACATAAATCTCAACCGAATTCAGAGCAGCCATACTACCATAAAATATTTTGATGGAGCCCGGCGAAATTCGGTCGGAGTAATTGAACTACCAATCGAAATTGGTCCTCACACATTCTGCGTATCTTTCCATGTGCTCAAGATATATTCGGGATACAACATACTCTTCGGACGACCATGGATTCATATGGCTGGGGCAGTCCCCTCCATTCTTCACCAACAGTGGAAATATATTATCAACAATAGCCTGGTCACAGTCAACGCTGAACCGGAGATTCCTCAGCATGTAGACATGCCATTCATCAATGCCAATGCCGATGTGGAACCAGTCTGTTTTCATGCTTAAGAAATAACCAACACCCAATACCATGCTATTGGAGCACCACTGCCCGAACCCAAGATTTCTGCCGAGGTAATGTCGGCCACTCAAGAAATGATGTCGGTGGGTCATAAGCTGGGACAAGGGTTGGGTAAAGATTGCCAGGATATCAAGTACCCAATTCGCTTAACCAGACAAGCTGGAATAGCTAGGCTAGGCTATTCTACCAGTTCTAGTAATGGGAATCCTCATAAACATCATCAGATTCTTTCAGCTTCAACCATGTGGCGTTCATCTTCGCCTTCAAACTCTGAGTCCGCACAACCTCCCGTAAAGGTGCCAGCCAATGTAATGGCTATCTTATGTCCCAAGCCGGTATCGATGAAAGGAAAAGAAATCTTTGTTCCAAATCCCACAGTGGAAGAAGAGGAACAAAGAATCAAGCAAGACATCATCTGAATGATGTCAGGCATACGTATCATCGTTCATGACGAGCAAACAAACAAATACACCCCAGACGATGATTGCCCAGATGTAATGGCCATCATTCGGGACATGAAGGATGATGACAATCCCTCCATCACTGCAGTCCACCTAGACTTTGCTCTTGCCAATAAGAACAGTATTCCTTGCATTGATCGTCAAGGGTAAAACGGGCATAAACTCTTTCTGCCCTGTAGATATAATAACTGCTTACTTTTCTGTACAATATCAACACATTTCATATATACTAAGTGAAAGCATATTTTGTTTCAGGACTTTGAATTTAGATGTGCCTGTACTTGCTGATACGGTGCCTCTTCTCCACAAGGATTGTTCCTTGGATGTAGAGATGAATTTAGCCTTGATGGATATAAAGGATGGCATTGAGGTGCCTCCAAAAATTCAAGAATGGGTCAAAGATAAACCCAAACCCAACCTTGATTAAACCACTTCTTTCAATCTCGGAACCTTAGAAAACCCTAAGTTAATCTAGATTGGTTCAGACCTTACCCCAAACCAACGGAATGACATGGTTACGCTATTGACCCAATTCCAGGATGTGTTTGCATTGTCTCATGAAGATATGGTGGGTTTGTCCACTGACATTGTCCTTCATTGCCTTCCCATTAAAGATGGATTTAAGCCAGTCAAGCAAAAGCTCAGGCGATTGAAACCTGAATGGAGTTTAAAGGTGAAAGAAGAAATTGTGAAACAATTTCAAATAGACATCATAATGGTGTCTACATATCATGAGTGGATATCCAACATTGTGCCCGTGCCTAAACCTGGAGGGAAGGTGCGAGTTTGCGTGGATTACCGGGACTTGAACAAAGCTTGCTTAAAAGATAGCTTTCCCGTGCCATTTATCCATATTCTCATTGATAATACTGCCCAATACGACATGTACTCATTTGCTGATTGCTTTGCGGGGTATCATCAGATTATGGTTGCCGAGGAAGATCGTGAGAAAACTGCCTTCATCACTCCTTGGGGAACTTTTTGCTATAGACGGTTGTCATTCAGCCTCATCAATGCCGTAGCTACCTATCAATGAGCTATGACGGCTCTTTTCCACGACTTAATGCATAAAGAGATCGAGATCTACATGGATGACATCATTGTCAAGTCCCAAAAGGAGGATGACCATCTAGACCATCTCAGAAAGTTATTCAACAGGTTGCGTAAGTACAACTTGAAGTTGAATCCAGCTAAGTGCGCCTTTGGTGTTAAATTAGGAAAGTTGCTAGGATTTCTAGTCAGCCACAAGGGGATTGAGATGGATCCTTCCAAGATCCAAGCAATCACAAAAATGCCCATTCCTCAGACAAAGAAGGAAATATGGGGATTTTTTGGAAGAATCAACTTCATTAGCAGGTTTATCTCCTAACTAGTCAAAGCTCCCGTTTTGGTGCCACCCAGGGATGATGTTCCCCTGTTTATGTACCTATCCATAAGCGACAATGCCATGGACTGCATACTAGGACAGAAGGAAGATTGAGGCCAAGAACGAGCTATCTATTACCTCAGCAAAAGGTTCAGCAGAAGTGAACACAAGTATACTATGATCGAAAAGAAGTGTTGTGCTTTCGCATGGGCTTCCATGAGGTTACAACATTATATCCATGGTTACACAACCCATCTCATATCCCGCGTGGATCCTCTCAAGTACGTGTCAACAAACCTATGTTAAATTATCGACTGTCCAGATGGCAATTGATCCTACAACAATTTGACATCGTATATGTGACTCAAAAGTCCATCAAAGGTCAAGGAATCACGGATCAACTGGCCGCCGCACCTTCAGGGGATTACAAACCCTTGGAAACATATTTCCCTGATGAAGGAGTAATGACAGTATAACAACACCATTAGTACGATACACGCCAATCATGGAAGATGTATTGTGATGTAGCTGTTAATATGGAAGGTTCTGAAGCTGGAGCAGTTCTAGTATCTGATACGGGGGAGCAGTATCCCGTTGCCGTCAAATTAAAGTTTATCATCACCAACAATACGGCTGAGTATGAAGGCTATCTCGTGGGGCTAAAACTTACCCATTCAATGGGAATCAGGCGGTTAACTATCCTTGGAGATTTAGAGTTGGTAATCAGACAATCCACCAGAATCTATCAAACCAAGGAACAACATTTGCTGCCTTACCATCGGCAGGTTTTGAAGATGGCTTTAGAGTTCGAGGAAATTTCCTTTCTACACATTCCTCGTAATAGGAATGACTTTGCGGACTCATTAGCAACTTTGGGCTCCTTAATTCGCATATCAGACAAAGAACACTTGCCGAGTGTCGTGATTTCCCTGCACAGGGCCCCAGCCTATGGGAATTACATTAGAGAAGTTTTGGTTGAGCTACCTCCCATCCAACCTCCTTGGTATCAGCATATCAAGGAATATCTGCGAGATGGATCTACATTCACTGTGGAGATGCACTCTATAAAATAGATATAGGACTAAGTCTCCTCAAATGTCTAGACAAAGATCAAGCCCAAAGGCTTATGGATGAAATCCATGGAGGAGTCTGTGCCCCCCACATGAATGGTCCCATCCTTGTCAAGAAAGTCCTCAGGACAGGACATTATTGGCTATCTCTCAAAGCTGACTGCAATGACCACGTCAAGAGATGCTATCAGTGCCAGATTCATGGGAATACTATACACGCCCCTCCATTGGAACTCCACAATATGAGTTCACCTTGACCCTTCTTAATGTGGGGAATGGACGTTATCGGGCCCATTGAGCCTAAAGCCAGTAATGGTCATCGATTTATCTTCACCATGATCGACTACTTTACCAAGTGGGTAGAAGCAGCCTCCTTCCCCAAGGTTACTAAAGAAGTCATCGTTTCTTTCATCAGAAACAATGTCGTTTGTCGATATGGACAACCAGAGGTGATTGTGTCAAACAATGCCAAGAACCTCAACAACAAAATGATGGAGGAATTATGTAGTAAATTCCACATCAAGCATCTCAACTCTGTCATCTATTGTCTGAAGATGAACGGTGCTGTTGAAGCGGCTAACAAAAATATCAAGAAGATTATGCAAAAGATGTACGCCAACCACAAAGATTGGCTTGACCTATTGCCTCTGACTCTGTTAGCCTACAGAACCTCGATGCGTACTTCCACTAGGGCAACCCCCTACGTTTTAACCTATGGGATGGAAGCAGTGCTCCCCATAGAAGTTGAAATGGAATCCCTCAGAGTGTTGATAGACGCTCAGCTGGATGAAGACCAATGGGTAAAAGACAGGTATCACCAATTGTCTCTAATAGACGAAAAGCGAACCGCGTCTATCTTCTATGGTCAGTTATATCAACAAAGGAGTGCCAGATCCTACAACAAAAAAGTCCGGCTACGGCAGTTTAAACAACATGACTTGGTGTTGAAGAAGATTCTTGACAACCAAGATCAGGCTAAAGGAAAATTCGCTCCTAACTGGGAAGGCCCGTTTGTTGTCAAGGAAGTATTGATAGGAGGCGCTCTAAGATTGCAAGAAATGGACGGCGATGAATTTCCATAACTCATCAACTTAGACGCCGTGAAATGGTACTATGTCTGAAGTAATTTGCAAACACCCTGGTGTCAGACCATCAGATCACCAGTCATTCTGGTTCTTTAACCCTTTACCACCTACAACTTTCCTACACTTTGCCCCTCAAGGAAACACACTTTTTAAAGCCAGCAGCCTGGCTTTCTCCTTTGCGTTCCTACAACTGAGGTCATCCCACCGTGGATTGAACCTCTTACGTTTGTAGTTTGGCTACCCATACATGGGATCAAACTTCTTATACCTGCAATTTATCCTCAACCTAGGATTAAACTGTCTCCTCCCAGCACTCTGACCTGCACATGGGATTACGTTTTTCTTCTCGCCTTGAGGGGTGAACTACGTCGACCTGATCTCCTCTTCAATAGGAGTACGTAGGAAACCATGTCACATGGCCCAGTCGCAATAAAACAAAAACAACAAAAACATTTCTACCCTTATAAAAACAAAAATAACCAAAAACATTCCCACACCATGTCAGCCATATACAACATTTAACCTCTATCTTACACCAGGTTTGAACTACGCAGACCTGATCTCCTCTTCAATAGGAGTACGTAGGCAGCCATTCATGGTGCGATCTCAACCCCCTACCAAAACACAAACCCTTGTTAACTGGTACATGGATCATCCTTCAATACACTACATTTCATTTGGCTTCAAACCAAAGGGATGAAATTACCTAAACTCCTCCCAAATAGGAGATTCGGTGACCATCTGAGCTGCGGTCAAACCTTGAAGAGCAATACCAACCCATAAGAGGTGGAATTAACTAGGCTTCTCCTAAATAGAAGTGCTGGCGACTATCTGTGGTGCGATAATTCTCATAGAGGAAAGCCATACTCCTCTACACATTTCCATCCAGAAACCAGTCCCAAGACACCAAAGATGGTAGGGATACACAGAGATCAATGATCCATTCTGAATTATCCAAAGACAACTCAATGTCCATCCACCTAGGAGGAATTCAGAACACATCAAGACCACAAGCCCTGAAGCAGCAGGCAAAATATCAAGCAAATAGCAAGGCATATCTAAAAGGGAAGTGATCCAAAAATAAATTTCCCTATCATGTATAATGTTGTTTGATATATACATTGTAAACTGTACATGACAAAATGGCTAAGCTAGTCTATGTAGGTAAATACAAGTTCATCTATAAGTCAGGGTATATGCTAGCTGACAAGCCCAACATGGCATCCCTCTCAGAAGATGGAAGCGAAGCTGTGGTCTCCTGTACGAGAATATCCACACGACCCAAAAGATCTGTAGCCATCTGCATGGTGACCATATGATCATCAATATATGTACTCATCTCTGTGATCATGCCAGTGGTAAGGGACCTCACTGAAGTACTATCTATGATGGCTACATCCCGGGCAGATATAGCACTATCCCGCTCAACTATCACTACATCTCTGGCTGATATGGCCTTATCCCGCCCAACAACAGCGACATCTCTTCGATCTAATGCCTCGTCTCTCTCTAATAGAGCTTCGTCTCTCCCATCAAGGGCAGTCAACATCATAGATCGAGCCTGATCTCTCTTAAATGTCATCAGATGAAAACTCTGCTCTAAGTACTGTGCCGAGTGCTGAATCATAAAAGTACTAGTATTAGGAGAATCCAGAAGAAATGCTGGTAACCCAGCAGCGGGCTTGATGAGTGAGTTTTATACACATGAATTGGATACATTCGGGCTTAATTTATTGTTGTTCTCAAGTCTTTTAGGATGTTTTTATGTGTTTGTGTCTATTCAAGCATGTTTTATATTGTTTTGTAGGATTTGGGACAAAAGTTACATGGATTGACGTTCGAGGTGGCTAGATTCGCGTTTTCGGCTTGCCATTTACATAGCAATCACTTCAGAACCAATTTGACTATAGCTCCGAACATTATTTCGTAAAACTTAAAGAATGAAAGTTCTAGATCTACTTCTCTTCTTTCCGGATCATCTTGAATCATCAAAATCGGAGTTCGGACGAAGAAGTTATGGCTGTTTTCCCAAAGGACGTCGGAGTAGAAAATGTTAGAATTTGTACCAGCGCCGGGGTGCCCATTTGTAGTTCATTTCCAGCGCCGTGCCTAGTGCTGGGGCGCTGGGGAAGGGCCTGGTGCGGGTCTGGACGCATTTTGGGCGAATTTTGACACCTTTTTGACTCCAAATAGGATTGGGGTTGTTTCAAAACTTAAAATTTGACTTGTAACCTATAAATACATGATGTAAGGCATAAAATAAAGGGGGATTACATAGCTTAGCTTGGGGATTACATAGCTTAGATTAGAGAGACACTCCACTAGATTAGAACATAACCCTAGTTCTTATTAGTTTTGAAGATTGAAGCAACTTGGAGACCATTGAAGATCAAGAGCAAGAACAAGAGGGGAGCATCAGATTTGCTGACAACAAATTCTATTCTCTTCTCTCATCTTACTTTTATCTTTTAATGTCTATTCAATTGTGGATTCTTGGTTTTAATTCATTAATTATGAACTAATTCTTTTTATTAAGATTTCAATTGAACTTTTTATGGCTATGAATTAGTTATTTGATTTATTCCAATTATTTATGTTAAAGTGAGTTGTTTATCTTGTCTTGTGCATATTGCTTAATTATCTGATGAGTAATTACTTTGTTACTCTAGAAGGAATTGGAAGAGGAATTCTAGGGTTAGAACTGGGCATGATATCATGTGACTTAGTTATTTGTAAAGTGAATAATTAGGTTTGTGAATTGAATGGAAATATCTGTTCACCGCATGTAACACATAAGGAATTGGAATTGAAGGAGTTTAATTCAATTGTTTTGCATAGGAATATAGCAAGATTAATCTGGATTAAATAGAAGGCAATTGATCACTTGGAAAAGGACTTTTGGCATTTGAGAATTCCTGTTAACAATTCAGTAGACATAATAATTGGGATAATTGATTTATAATTCATAATTTGGGATATTGAAGTCTTAATCTTTATTTATTTGAATTTATTTATAAAGTAACATAGTTCTAATTGGTTAATTTAGTTTTCTTAATTAGAAAAATCACGATTTGAGATTGTTTAAATAAAATTAGTTTGGTTAAAAATTAGTACTTGGTGATTTTTATTAAATAATTCCTCGTGGGAACGATACTTTTCTTATCACTTTATTACTTGTTGACCGTGTATACTTGCACGTATTCATTGATTGAGAAATCGATCAACAAGTTTTTGGCGCCGTTGCCGGGGAATTAATTTAATAATTAGTTACCAATATTAATTTCAATCAAATTAGTCTTAATTTAAACATTTTTATTTTTATTTTTAATTCTCTTCCTATATTTCTCTCTTTTCAGGTACCATGGATGGCTTTGTGTATCAATGGCCATACACGAACATGACTCAACCAAGGGGAGCGGAGATTGAAAGACTCGAGAAACTTTCTGCATTGTCTGCACAGATTGAGACACTTTCGAGGATGTTTGAAGATTTTGAAGCTCAGCGTCGTCAAAGTATGGCGGTTACTTGTGATTATTGTGCTGGAAATCATATGAGTCATCAATACGCCATCAGTTTTGATCCGATACAGTATAGTGGTGATTACCCCAATAATTATGTATATCCCAACAACTATCATCAGGATTGGGGGTATCACCCGGATTTTTCATGGAGTAACAATCAAGCTGCAGCTCAACCACCTAGACAACAACACACCTCCGGATTTCAAAATCCGACTCAACAACCAGAGAGGATATCAAGTTTGGAAGAAGCCTTAGAAAAATTCATTAGAGCGTCTGACAAAAAGAACGAGGAACAAGATAAGAAATTGAGTCAAGTAGATCTTACTTTACTAAGCCATGGGGCATCGTTAAAGAATCTTGAAAATCAATTGGAACAGATAGCACATGCGTTGAACAACCATCCTCAATACACCTGGCCCTATGACATGGATTCCGAGACTAATGGTGAGCCCGAGCCAAATCTACAACTGGATGAGCCACGAGATGAAAAAGAGGAGACAAGTAGGGATAATGACAACAAGGTCGGTGAAGAACTAATTGTGAGACCCAATGATGATGAGCCAATGTTATTTATGCCTCAAGTGCCTTCTCCTCCACAGTTCAAGAGTCCGGTTAGATTTGCAAAACCTTGTCCGATTGGTAGTCATGTCGTCGGCAATACTTTCTGTGATGTAAAAGCAAATACACCTTCGAAACTATGGTGCGATGAGCTGGAGAAGATAGAAGAAGAAATTTTTGTGTCTGACAAGCCTCAATACCAGAATATATTCACAGACACAATGGAGAAACCACCTAGATGCTGGACATTCTTGAATGTGATCTTATCTAAAGAAAGCATGCTAGGTGACTTTAATACAATGGCTATTACAAATGGGAACCTACCAAAAGCTATATTATTTCCAATGGATGGAGGGTTCCTCAACTTTCGAAGAGAAATTGGATAGCGTTGACCAGACAAAGTTAGGCTGAGACTATAAAACAAGAGCTTATTGGGAGGCAACCCAAGTTTAATTTTTATTTTTATTTTTTTATTAAGTTTTATATTAGTAGTTTTGAATTTGCATTTATTTAGGATTTAATAAAATTGCTTCTATCATGGTTTTACAGGTTATTCAAGTCAAATTCAAGTGTGATGCCCAATTTGTTCCATGTGCTTAGCCTATTCTCCAAACTTAGCGGACAAGGAGGAAGATTGCTATATTTTCAGGGAAGTCCTCTGCTTTAATTTTTTCTATTTCAGTCATTGAGGACAATGTCTAGTTTAAGTTTGGGGGCATTTTAGTGTCGTATTGCATATAGTTAGTTATTTACATTATAAGTTCGTTATGTTTTCGGGTTATTTACATTTAGTTTTTGCATTCAGTTTTTTGTTTAAAAAAAAATTTTAAAAATCGCAAAAATAGTAGTTAGTTTACTGTGTTTGTTGCAGTTAGTTTATATTTGCATGATTCCAACTGTTAAATAGTAAAAGTCTATTTTGGCCAATGATGAGACTAGAGTTAAGTAGATAAGTATAGTATTGAATATTCAGGCTTTGATGTGATTTCTTGTTATGAATTGAATCTTTTCCTGTTTGAAACTGGTATAACCAAGGTTAGCACGTTAATAATAGCTATGTTAACTGATTAAGTTTAAATTGATACATAATGGATTTTTTAAGGATAATACTAGTGTGAAGGAATGAAAGACATGAATAGGCGGAGATGGCTAAATTTTGATAAAAACTTAAGTTTTGGGGGAAATTTTGGGGTATATAAGCTTTAAAAAAACATGTTGAGTCTTGTGGTGGGTTGAGGAGAAACACTCCCCATAAACACAAGCGTGAGATGGAGCGTAAAACGCACTCACCAACCATCTATCAAAAAAAAAAAAAAAAAAGAAAAAAAAATTATTGTGGCTAGTTTTGTTTCGGGGCCTTTGTTACTTGAGTAAGTACGCCTGAAGGGGTATCTTAAAACCTAGCGCCCTAAGGTCTTATATGGTCTAGGAGTCGTTGGTCGAAAGCTCGCTAAGGGGTGACACTATTAGCCTAATGAAATGAGACATTGCACAGTCATGGTTAAAAAAAAAGTAAAAAAAAAACAATAAAACGGGAAAAGAGCAAAAAGCCCCCGTAATGAAAAGTAAAGCATAAGTATCCCGAATTGGACTCTTGAACTTGGTGGATGTTTGACTTTAGTTGGATCTAGCTTGTTCGTGAATTTTGTAAGTTTTCACTGTATGATGCCTTCGAAGATATCTATTATGTCTTAAATTTGATTTTATATCAGTTAACATTATTGTGGAGCACACACGCACAATATCAGTGATAACAGTCTAAGATTTGATGATTGATTGGGAAATTACTGATTTGTTTTAATATGATGTATTATCATGTTTACTTGATTTCTCTAAGGCCGGTTGAATAGACTTGTTTCTATCATTACTGTTGGATTCGTAGGCATATAGATTAGTTTCATTACATTGCATTGCATAACATTTTGGTGTTTTTGCTTGAGGACAAGCAAAGATTTAAGTTTGGGGGTATTTGATGAGTGAGTTTTATACACATGAATTGGATACATTCAGGCTTAATTTATTGTTGTTCTCAAGTCTTTTAGGATGTTTTTATGTGTTTGTGTCTATTCAAGCATGTTTTATATTGTTTTGTAGGATTTGGGATAAAAGTTACATGGATCGACGTTCGGGGTGGCTAGATTCGCGTTTTCGGCTTGCCATTTACATAGCAGTTACTTCAGAGCCAATTTGACTATAGCTCCGGACATTATTTCGTAAACATTCAAGAATGAAAGTTGTAGATCTAATTCTCCTCTTTCCGGATCATCTTGAATCATCAAAATCGGAGTTCGGACGAAGAAGTTATGGCCGTTTTCCCAAAGGACGTCGGAGCAGAAAATGTTAGAATTTGTACCAGCGCCGGGGCGCCCATTTGTAGTTCATTTCCAGCGCCGGGGCGCTGGGGGCAGAATCCCAGTGCCGTGCCCAGCGCTGGGGCGCTGGGGAAGGGCCTGGTGCGGGCCTGGACGCGTTTTGGGCGAATTTTGACACCTTTTTGACTCCAAATAAGATTGGGGTTGTTCCAAAACTAAAAATTAGACTTGTAACCTATAAATACATGATGTAAGGCATAAAATAAAGGGGGATTACATAGCTTAGCTTGGGGATTACATAGCTTAGATTAGAGATACACTCCATTAGATTAGAACATAACCCTAGTTCTTATTAGTTTTAGAGATTGAAGCAACTTGGAGACCATTGAAGAGCAAGAGCAAGAGCAAGAGGGGAGCATCAGATTTGCTGACAACAGATTCTATTCTCTTCTCTCATCTTACTTTTATCTTTTAATGTCTATTCAATTGTGGATTCTTGGTTTTAATTCATTAATTATGAACTAATTCTTTTTATTAAGATTTCAATTGAACTTTTTATGGCTATGAATTAGTTATTCATTATATTTCAATTATTTATGTTAAAGTGAGTTGTTTATCTTGTCTTGTGCTTATTGCTTAATTATCTGATCAGTAATTACTTTGTTACTCTAGAAGGAATTGGAAGAGGAATTCTAGGGTTAGAACTGGGCATGATATCATGTGACTTAGTTATTTGTACAGTGAATAATTAGGTTTGTGAATTGAATGGAAATATCTGTTCACCGCATGTAACACATAAGAAATTGGAATTGTAGGAGTTTAATTCAATTGTTTTGCATAGGAATATAGCAAGATTAATCCGGATTAAATAGAAGGCAATTGGTCACTTGGAAAAGGACTTTTGGCATTTGAGAATTCCTGTTAACAATTCAGTAGACATAATAATTGGGATAATTGGATAATTGATTTATAATTCATAATTGGGGATATTGAAGTCTTAATATTTATTTATTTGAATTCATTTATAAAGTAACATAGTTTTAATTGTTTAATTTAGTTTTCTTAATTAGAAAAACACGATTTGAGATTGTTTAAATAAAATTAGTTTGGTTAAGAATTAGTACTTGGTGATTTTTATTAAATAATTCCTCGTGGGAACGATACTTTTCTTATCACTTTATTACTTGTTGACCGTGTATACTTGCACGTATTCATTGATTGCGAAATCGATCAACAGGGCTCCTCCTCGATGTTGGTATCAATGTCCTCCCTGGGCTCTGCATCGTCTGACTCACTATCCGGTAATGCAGATACTGCTACAGGCGATAAAATCACTGTCTCCATCCATGCGGAATACTCTGCAGAACAACCGGGATGACTGACAGAAAAAGTAGCTATCTCTGGCCGATCCCAACAAGCATACACACGGGATCGATCCTCCTCTGAGAGATATCGAGAAGCTGAATGCTGACCTATCGTCCCATCAAAAGGATAGAAATCCTAGAACTAGTCAAACTACGACATCACGGCCAGTGGGTGATAAGTAGTCACACCCCTCAATCCAGCCCGAGGGAGAAAATCCATGCTCGGAGCATGAGTAATGAAGCTGTATGGTGAGCAAATCCCCGAGCACGACAACATGCTGAATGGATCTCTATTATCTGCCAAAAATACGGACCATGACAGAGCATCTATATACTCCGACGGTTGAAAGCAGTATGACATGGCCACATCATGGGAAAAGCAAGACCCATGCCGTCAATGGGTACCAATCGGTCTCAAGTGTGACATAAACCACATGTACAATATAACCGAACTCCCAGTGAACACTCCTGTAGGATACGTGCAACAATAGGATGCCGACCTCAGTTTGTCTGCTACGATCATAGGTACAATGGTGCGACCCTCTCTAAGAGCTCTTAAAGCCATAATGACACCAATGTCTAACTCGTCCATATATCGTGGCATATAGACATACGACAGAACGCATAACATTAGTACATCAACCCTAGCCAAACGCCAATGGTCCTCCGGTGCGGTGAAATCCATGGAATATCGTAAGTAGCTATCCTCTGAGTCAAATTTGTCATATAGAAAACACTGGAATATCACGTGGCTATATGTTAGCTCGTCTTGCACTACTCTACGCCGCAATCCTGTGAGAGTCATGAATCGCCTATTCATGTCTCCCAAAGCTAGATGCACGCAAGGTCGGTCTAAAGGAAGCATCGTCAAACGTGCATACTCCTTAAGAGTAGGAGTCAACTCATGGGTTCCAAATTAGAATACCGGCCTATCTGGTAGCCAATGCTCAAACATCCCGTCTACAAACCATGCAGGAACTTTAAAAGGCAATAAAGTAATGGTATGTTGCAGCAATTGATCTATGGTCACCCTATCTGGTGGTGATATGCTATCGTACCACGATCGTATACCCAATGCCACCAATGATGGTGAGGTATGATCTATACGGCTAACTGTCGAAGAAGACATCTGTGCGGGCCGTGTCATAAGACCATTCAGGGGTCAATGCCGCCATACTACATATGCATAACATGATACATGCATAACAGATAATGGATGGCAATATGATATAGGGAATGAAAAAACGGTGCATACATTCCTAAGTATATCATCGTCTAATACATCAGCTATGTACAGCTACAAATACAGGGAAATGGGGCATAGCCGCCATACTACTAACAGAGGCATATCAAAAGATATAGCGAGAATGGGGAACAGCTACCCAATATCTAACGGAGGCCTATCAAAAGATATAACGAGAATATACATCAGAAGAAAACCAGGGTCTCGATGTCTACGTCCTTAATCCTGTCCACCTGATGTAACTCCTCCTGAGTCACTGGATCTCTATCAACAGGGATATTAGGCCTATAAAAAGGAGGATCTGCACTGACAAAACCGAATGGGTCATCTGAGGGGCCAGCGCCTGAGCTGGAAAGAACAAATGACTCCGCCTCTGCTGGATCTCTACCCAAATGCCGAATAAATATGTGTGCCTGATCCAACTGCTGAGTCAAGCTATCAATCTAGGTCATATGAGTCAGAGCTCAGACACAAGCTACCCAATCTGTCATCATCAAAGATCCTGGAACCATATCCCCCATAAACTGTGTGGCGCGGGACTGGGCTCCAATAGTCCGAGGGGACCACCACCGCTGGAACATCTCTTGAGTACATGGACCCTCTGATAATGCAAAACCGTCAACCCCCAACAATGGGATATAAGTGACGGGTGACTGCGATACGGGGCAATGACGCCTGAGAGGAGGCAAGATCGATACATGGATCCCCCATGTGGTGCTCCTAATAGCACGCTCTCCTAAATAGAGCTCCCAGCCTCCATCAGTGAAGAGAGGAACTCTCCTGGTGGAAATCAAATACTCGACTCCGGTCGGATGTCCATCCTCAAAGCCGATGGTAAAATGCTCCCCTGAATAGGGAATCCATGTAATGGTACCCGCCGTCAGCAACTCCAGCTGCATACGGCAGTGATTGAATCCCTCAGCTACATAGACCTACGACAAAATAGAATGGTACCATCGTCGTCCTCGTGGATAGGTATCTAAACCTAACACACTCACATAACACAAACATGGGAGCCTCTCATAGGCCCAAAACTGCCAACACAATGGCAAAACATCTGCTATCAGTAAACACTCTTAACCTATGAATGGGAAAAGACAAGAGAGATACTCACCAGCAGAAATGGGTAAAATCCTAGCCAACCCTCAGTCAAATCCTGTGAGCGCATGAGCATGCCCCGGAGGAAATAGGCAAAGGTATAAAAAACCCAATCATACTCTCCAATACGATCCACATCACGTGTGGCGCTGATCAAAGCAAAGGATACCGTAGAAGAGTTATCTAATATGAAGCAGCCTCGACTGATCATCAAGAACAATCGCCACAGAACGCGATCCCTGATCCTGACATCATCAGACATGGGCTCACTCAAAAGCCCACTCATAGCATCTACTCTCAAAGGACCTGAACGGATAGTCCTCCCTTTGAGGTCCTCCGCTGGAACTCCTAATAAGGATCGGACGGCAGTAGGGGTGATATTCGCCATGCAAGGCAATGGCCCCCCTCCAAACTCCATACCTATGATAAATCGTCACTCCATAGGCGTCATCATCACCTCGCAATCCAATAGATGGATTGACTAAGTCTGATGAAACCATCGCTCAGACAATGCCCTGAGCTAACCCTAAGGACAGCGACGGGGAAGGATGGAGAAGATTGCCCCGAATCCCCACTCATGCACTACAGCTCTGTAGTCAGGATGAAGCGCCTGGTACATGGAGTGAATACTAAACTAGTTCCCTCGAGGCTGTGTAAAACCAGGAACCTGCATGAAATGCAAATCAACATCAGAACCCTTTAATCCTCATCAATAGTAAAGAAGGAAGATCAAAGTCTAACGCCATACCTCGTTAACATGCAAGTACATCGATGGATGTCTGCTCAAATCACCCAACAACTCTGGGTTTTCCACCTGAATGCTCGAAAGCTCCCTACGAGGGACATGTGCAGCACGAATGGGATCCTCCATCAGAATATCCACCCCCTCGTCCTCAACGTCTGGCACATCTACCCAGACAGGACGAATCACGGCCTCCACTAACTGACGAGGCTGTCTGACAGAACGGGGTCGAAGCACTTCGAAAGCCCTCCGTCGTACGCTAGCAGTGGTCCTATAGGAACTATTCGGCTGATCCGGATCCATAATATCTGGACAACAAGTCTCTAAATCACCTCAGAAAGGGTGTGGTAATTCCTTACTTGGAGCTTTTTAAATGCATTTATGACTATATGCATGCATATATTTACTTTAACATATAATAGAGTTAAAATGCATGACTACCCAATGCCTACATTTGGAAAATTTTTGACATAGTCCCCTTTGAAAATAAAACTATCCACATGCACATAGGCATGTCTAGGTGGCCATTCAGTAACACACCTACCCCAAAGTCATATACATAATATATGCATTAAAAATCAAAATCATAATGCATAAGGTAAACCTCAATACTATTAGTACTTTGCCTTACTATCTTGTGCTCATTGGACCTCAAATAGGATAAGAAATAGCAGAAAAAGGTGCCAATTTGACTGTCTCAAAAGTTAAATTTTTTCATATCATTATGTTCAGCATGATTTAATACTAACATTTACTGTGTTGAATATTTTTTATCAAGTCATTTGTGCATACATAATCACTACTATGTGTTTAGATGCATTTCGTGCGATTACTCACAATCCAACGGATAGAAACTGGAAAAAATACATGCATACATTACAAGGATAGTGCAGAACAATTGTACGGTGATATAATTTACAGAAAGCAGCCTGAACTCAGCAGATTTGAAGATGGCTCGCAGTTTTCTCTGTGCGAAGCAAATTGAAAGTGACTTGTGAAGACCAACCTGCATGATTTATGATCCACGGTTGGCCGCAGGCTCACCTACGACTGCAGCAGGTGCACCTTCGGTACCCCTATGTGGGTCCCACCCCTTCGGCTCGATCCATTTTGAGTTACAAAGGAGTTCTCACAGACTGAAAAGGTCAAATCGAGAATAAAAATGCCACGCGATTGAGCAAAACAGCATACAATCCTAGTTTTATCGGATGAGACTTTGAATCTGTACATCGTCCATTGGTAGTCACCCAAACACGAGGGATACCCTGCCAATGATCTCATTTGTCACAAATCACATCCGACAATACCTCGTACAGGTCTGATGCCGCCAACGCCGGGTCATTACCCTAAATGAATCCCCAACGGGGGTTACAACATATATCCCCGGTGGGGGTTACAACATGTCCATTTGTTGACACGTCTATCAACGAAGGTTAAGCAGCCTTGACGTTATTTCAGTCGATGGCAAGTAAACCCATCAAAGCATTGTGAATCGTTCAATAGTTGCGTACGTACTCATGCGTCCCCAGTAGATCTCCGACGGGGTTACAACGTATATCTCCAGCGGGAGTAACAACACATGCTCAGCCGTTGACACACATATCAACGAGGGTCAAGCAACCTTGGCATCATTTCAGTTAAATATATATTAAAATTATCAGAGCTCTAGAGCTATTCGAGGTATTCATACCCAACTGCTCGTATTCCCCAGCGGATCCCAATCGGGGGTCACAACGCAATGCTCCGTTGATCTACACGACAACGAAGGCCAAACAACCTTGACAATCTACAGATTCTCAGCCGTTGATTCACACATCAGCGAAGGTCAAGCAGCCTTGACAGTATATCCCATAGGATTTCTCAGCCGTTGATTCACATGTTAGTGAAGTACATGTCAACAAAGGTCAGGCATCCCTGACAGCATTTGCTGTTGGCAGTAAATCCAACAGAATCTTGACATGTCCTGGAAATACCAACCCGAAAAGTTCAATGTTATCAAAGAGGATATATAATGGAATATGTTATACACATCCTCAAAAAGATCAAGCTTTATCCCCACAGATCTCTTGAACATAAGAGGTACCTCTTCAGGATCAAGTCATTATCAAGAACACATGAATTTGGTGATAACTCCAACATCAACATCCTAACAAATTTAGCTTACACATAAAATCTGGTCAGCATTTACAATCCACAGTTGAAGTAACCGGGATCCAGCAATCATCCCCAGCATGTTGGGCTACAACCCCGTGCACATGCATCATACATTTGCATCATTTTGCTACCCATATTACCACATTCGTCTTGTTGCATTTCAAGTGTCTAGGATTCTTTATCCTACACATGCATCGCCATGCATGAGTATGATAAAGAGGGGCATCTATAGACACTCAAAATTTTTTGTACTACTGTTACTAACATTGCAGGAGGACAGATTCGTCTTTTAAGAGAGAACCCTGAAAGACGATCCAAATCCATACTGGATACTACCGAAAGTTCAGCATGAACCTCAGATCATAATCTGGGAGTAGCAATTCCAACCATGGATGTAACCCCGAGGCATGCAGATCCAATACCATAACACACACCGGAGAAGATAGATTAATCTCCGAAATAACCCCGAGGTATCCAGTCTCAATCCCAACCATATGAATAGCCACAAACCTTGGTGATAACCCCAAGGAATTCAGTTTCAACGATAACCCCGGAAATGCTTGTTTCAAATGCAACCAGCTTCAATCTCGGCCCTCACAACGAGATGCACTGCACCAACCCAGCAATAACATTGGGAAGACAGGCACACCTCAAAGGTGATAATGAGGACCTTCAACAATTGCAGCAGTCCAATATCAGCGAAGTCTGAGTAACGTCTGCTTTATTAGCCCAATCCGGCGATAACACCGGTGAGGGGCAACATCGTCATCTCGTCAACACGATGCCACATCACGTCTCTACGCAACGATGTCCCACAAGGATAACCAATCCCGAGTGACTATTGTGCGGGGTAACGGATGAAAGTTGAAGCTTGAAGACCGGAGGGCATCCGTCCCATCTTCAATGACTTCTTACAAACTCTAATCCCATGCCATTGTACAACTCTCGACAACGGCGGTCCGACATAAGTCCTGTATACCTCAAACGGATGCTCGGATTGTACTTCTGAAAGTTTTAGTGGACATTACAGTGCCTGAGTGCACGTACTTGGAGATGACCCGACCCGACAAACTCGGGCGCACCTGGGTTGCCTCTGGTACACCTGTGGCTCAGCCGCAGGTACACCTACGGCTAAATTACCTATAAATAGAGGGCTTGGGCAGCCCATTTTGAAAGAAAAAAAGGCGAGGAAGCCCTGCCCAATTTGCTCTGCACTCACCCCATGTAGTGTACTTTCCCCTTCTAAACAGTTATGAGCTCATATATAGCCCTTTTGTACCTACAAAAGTCAGTGTTTACCCACTCTAAAGATATAGAAGCCTTCTTTAGTAGTCAGCTGTAAACCTTCTCACACACTTTAGAGTCTTTCTCTTCATCTTTGAATACACCCTTCTATATGTTGAGAGTCGTGTTGCTTGCTTTTGCCCGGACTTCGGTCTGTGGTTTCATTTCAGTCTGTATATATATATATATATATATATATTGACTAACATTATCGAGTATATATATATATATATATATATATATATATATATATATATATATATATATATATATATATATTTATATATATTAACTGTGTGTCGGACTTTGTTCGATGAGCCTAGACTTCGGTCTGGTGAGTTTACTCGCTTATATATATATATATATATATATATATATATATATATATATATATATATATATATATATATATATATATAGAGCAAGGATCAAGTGCATACCCCTTATCTTACTCACCCGTGCTTACCCCCCTTTAGGCGACGGTTTCGGCCATACAACCGTCGCCTATACTTTTAGCGACGGACAACATATAGCGTCGCTAAAAGTATTGGCGACGATTGTATGTCCAAAAACCGTCGCCTAAAGGGGGGTGAGCACGGGTGAGTAAAATAAGGGGTATGCACTTGATCCGGACCGTATATATATATATATATATATATATATATATATATATATATATATATATATATATATATATATAGGGAATATATCTTAAGCTCACCCCTTATTCAACTCACCCGAGCTCACTCCCTTTTAACGACGGACACGGCGACGGTTCGATCATATAACCGTCGTCTATACTTATAGTGACACTATATGTTGTCCGTCGCTAAAAGTATAGACGACGATTGTATGACCGAACCGTCGTCGGGTCCGTCGATAAATGGGGGTGAGCTCGGGTTAGTTAGATAAGGGGTGAGCTTAAGATCCGGACCGTATATATATATATATATATATATATATATATATATATATATATATATATATATACACTTATATATATGAATTGTGGTCGAACTCTGTTTGATGAGCCTGGATTTCACATCCGGTGCGTTTATTGCTTATATATATATATTTATATATTTCGTCCCACCTAGAGTTTACTTCGTGGTGGTTGATCACTTTTACAACTTTCTTTACGTTTGGTCCTGCCTGGAGTTCTCTTCGTGGCAGCTGATCGCTTTTACAGTTTTATTAATATTCTGTCCCACTAGGAGTTTCCTTCGTGGTGGTTGACCATATTTACAGCTATTTTACGTTTCGTCTTGCCTGGAGTTTCCTACGTGGCGGTTGATAGCTTTTTACAACATTATTTACTTTTTGATCCCCCGTGGAGGTGCTTCGTGGTTTCTGATCATGTCTGTATATATATATATTTATAGATTTTATATATATACCTGTTTAGTGCTTTCATATAAACTGCAATATTTTTTTAGCCTAGGAATCATATGATCACAGATTCATCACATTTAATCTAGATTCGGTTCCCATGATGGACATTTTCAGCTGTAAGCGGCTTGTAAATTATTCTGCGGTGTCTAAATTTCCTCAGATGGTTTCCATACCCACGAGGAAGTCGGCATTATTTTTGTATATTATTTTCATACGGATGCCTCGCATTCGTAAAATAAAATCAACCAAGCTGAACACTTAATAAAATGGGAGTGTAAAAGGTCTCAATTACAATTGAGTATCAAGGTTTAAAAAACCTTTTTTTCTAAAACATCATTGCTATATTTTGCTAAAAACTGAATTTTTGCATAAATACAAACCCTGTGTATATAGGTTCGAACGAGGCCTCGCACCACTTCCAAATAACAGAACATTGACCCACACACACACAAATTCAGATAATTGTTTCTTGAAAAGAGGCGGTCACTGTGGTAACACGGATGTCGGGGGGTGCCTAACACCTTCCCCCCGCATAACCAAGTCCCCGGACCCTATTGAATCTCAGTTTCACGGACCTGTTTAGCAGTGTCACATCACTGGGTCAATGTCCAAACCTCTTCTCGGTTGTGTTGGTACAACCATTTAAAAAACCAACTGGCGAATCTTAATAGTCCTTATCGTCGACATTATACATGTCAAACCTTTTTCACTTATTTTTTCGAACAAATCTCACCAAAAATGAGAACACCAAAGAACAAGTAACGGAAAGGGACATCCAAAAATAATGACGTCGACAATCATTTAGGACTAAGGATGATGAAAAATATTTTAAAGAAAACGAATCCAGTGAAACAAAAGAACAACTATTAAGGATTAGTACTTTAAATAATCCAAGTTCAAAAATACTTCATAAATAACAATAGTGGAGTAAAATTTAAGAATGAAGATCAAAACATGGATACAATCAAAGCTAGTATCCATACTAGATATCTTGGACAAAAACAAAAATTTAATTTTTCTGTGAATAGTGCCATATTCGTGAATAGTGTCGTATATGTGAATAATAACCCTGACACTAAAAGATAAGAATTTCACAAGAAAAATCTTACCAATATTCCGGCGTAATGATATTGAAAGAAATAATATCATTTATAAAAAAATAACATCCCTTACCTAGAAAAGACAATACTTCTGACTGGAATACTGGATATAATGCTGAATGAACTTGCACCATATAACAACACTCAAAGTACCAAAATACTCACAAAAATACGCTCGATATTATAGAGAGAGAAAACTTTAGTTTTTGGCATGATTTTCAATTCTAACCTAAACACCCTATTTTATAGGAAAATGCTTAGAACACCAAAGCAGAAATTTTAATAAAATATTAATATATTTATAAAATTTTCACGCCCACCTTAGAAATCTGATTTTAGCTCATTTACCACACATGTGGGGCCCACCAATAATGAAAAAAAAACGTTTTTCTTTTTAAAAAAATTAAAACTTCAAAAATCAATTATTTCAGAACTTCAATAATTCATAATAAATAGCCCTTTTATCAGAAAAATTCGAATCTTATGTCCATTCCATAGGAAATTCAATTCTCTACAACTTTGTAGTTTTAAGTTTTTCCAAATTCCAAATAGAAATTGACCGAAATCCACATACGGACGATTTTATAGGCTATAATAAAATTTTAGTTAAAAACTGGGGTCCACAAACTTGAAAAACATGTTTTAAATATTTTTATTAACAAAAATACTCTTCCTCCTCATTTACTCATATATCCCACATTCATTGTAAAAAATCCACCATTATTATATTATTATAATATAATAATATATTTAATTGAATTATTTTATCAGAAAAGATAAAATATCAATTTTCAACAATTGTCGCATTAAAAATTTTCTCCATCTATATTCATATAAAATGAATATTTTCCTTATCATATAAATTAATAATTAATTATTCACAAATAATATTACATAATCACAATACTGACAACCATGCCGTTCCTAGGAAAGAGTGGGCTTTCCAATAAGGATTTCTCCTTACTGGCACGCAATTAGGTGACCAAACCTCTCCTTAGACAGAACTTTCTAGACATTGCCAATAATGCTATCTAATAATATTATTCAAATAATATGAATTATTGATTTGATAATGGAAAATATTGTGTAGTGATAATTATTAAAACAACAATAATATAAAATATCAACGTAGCAATTATTGAATCAATAAAATAAAATATTGAACAGTAATTACTGTAACAATTATTGAGTAGTGCCTTCTTACGTAAGAATTAATAATTGGTGCAATAGTGTGTGGTACTGTGCAACAACGCGTATTACTGTATTTTAACCACCGAGTATTTCAATAGTATTAACGGTAACAACTATGATGTTATTTATAAACAACTATGTCGTTTTTTTATCCAATCGCTTTCCGTTATGGGGCCCACACAAGGCTGCGTCGTCGTATGAATATTCTCCGACAGTAAGAATATTCCACGACCAAACGAATATTCCCCGACAATAATGAATATTTTATAACCACATGCATATTTGAAATATTTGCGTATTTTACCCATAAATAACTACATTAATCAATTCAACCCATACTATTTCAAAATAATAAATAGAGAAATTCAATTTCATTTATAATAAGTTGGGGTCTTAAAACCTCACCTCCTTATGAAATTTCGTCCTCGAAATTGACGTACGTACCTGGTTTTTTTGAAAAGGTGAGGATACCTCGCTTTCATTTTCGTTTCCAACTCCCAGGTCATTTCCTCAATAGCATGGTTCCTCCATAAAACTTTAACTTGTGGTATGACCTTTGTGTGTAGGACATGCTCCTTTCTATCCAAGATTTTGATAGGTACCTCCTCGTACGTTAAATCTTCGGCTATCTCGTCTGGTTCTAACTCAATAATGTGGTTCGGGTCCTTCACATATTTACGAAGCACATATATGTGAAAAAAATTATGAATACGAGACATGCTTGGAGGTAACGCGAGTCTATAGGCCACATTTTCTACTCGGTCAAGAATCTGAAATGGATCAATAAATCGTGGATTCAGCTTTCCTCTCTTATCAAATCTTGTAACTCCCTTCCATGGAGCAACACGTAACAATACATGATCCCCAATATCAAATTCCACGTCCTTTCGATGAAGATCCGCATAACTCTTTTGTCGATCCTGTACCGTTTGTATACGTTGTCGGATCATTTGGATCTTCTCTGTAGTCATACGTACCAACTCTGGTCCCAAGAATGTTGCTTCACCCACCTCATCCCAACATATTGGAGAGCGACACTTTCGTCCATACAATGCTTCAAATGGAGCCACACCTATACTTGCCTGATAACTGTTGTTGTAGGAGAATTCAACCAATGGTAAGTACTTATCCCAACTCCCTTTGAAATCTAGGACACAATGTCTTAATAGATCCTCAAGAGTTTAAATAGTTCTCTCTGATTGCTCGTCCGTTTGAGGATGGTATACCGAACTGAATCGTAAATTCGTGCCCATAGCTTTTTGCAAGCTAACCCAAAATTGTGAAGTAAATTTTGGGTTACGATCCAAAACTATGGATATTGGCAAGCCATGCAATCTCACAATCTCATTTACGTACATATGAGTAAGGCATTCAAGGGAATAAGTCTCCCGTATCAGCAAGAAATGAGCAGACTTAGTTAATCTATCAACAATAACCTAAATAGCATCTATGCCTTGAGAAACCGTGGGAAGTCCCGTAACGAAATCAATGGTAATGTGTTCCCACTTCTATTTTGGAATCTCAAGTGGTTGCAATGGACCCTTCAGCACTTGATGCTCCGCCTTTACACTTTGACAAGTTAAACACCTCGAGATAAACTTTGCAATCTCTCTCTTCATATTGTTCCACCAAAATGTATGTCAATGATAAATGGTGTATTGTGTGCCTCCATCATGATTTTGTATTTTAAATTAGAGTCATTAGGAACAAAAAGTCTGGAGTGAACTCGAAGTATTCCTTCTTCATCGATTCTTGCTACTGGAATAACACCTTCTTGTACTTTCTTCTTCATACGCATCAGCTCCGGGTCTGTGGCTTGAGCAACTTTAACTTTTTCGATTAAAGTCAGTTTTATGCATATACTTGACATCATCGTACTCGTTCTCGCATATGATCTTCTACTTAATGCGTCAGCTACTACGTTCGCTTTTCCAGGATGGTATTAAATGGTATGGCCGTAGTCTTTCAACAACTCGAGCCAACTTTGTTGCCGCATATTGAGTTCTTTTTGGGTGAAGAAATATTTGAGACTTTAATGGTTTGAATATATCTCCACTTTCTCCCCATATAAATAGTGCCTCCAGATCTTTAGCGCAAAAACGACTACTGCCAACTCTAGATCATGAGTAAGATAATTCCTCTCATATTCCTTAAGTTGTCACGAGGCATAGTCTATGACTTTCCCATGTTGCATGAGAACACATCCTTACCCTTTGCCCAAAGTATCATTGTTGATAACAAATCCATCCGAACCAGACGGTATTGTGAGAACAGGTGCCGAAATGAGTCTCATCTTGAGATCTTGGAAACTCGTCTTGCATTCCTCGCTCCATACGAATTTTGTATCTTTATGAGTCAGCTGGGTTAACGGAGTAACAATCCTTCCACGAATCTCCGATAATAACCAGCTAAGCCCAGAAAGCTACGTACTTCGGTTAACAATTTTGGTTTCTCCTAACTTAGTATTACTTCAATCTTCGTCAGGTCAACAGATACTCCATGTTTTGACACCACGTGCCCAAGGAATGCTACTTCCTCAAGCCAAAACTCGCATTTCTTCAGCTTGTCATATAGCTTGTTATCACGAAGCCTTTGTAGTACCAGCTTCAAATGGTGCTCATGATCTTCATGACTTTTGGAATATATGAGGATGTCATCAATAAATACAACAACGAACTGATCCAAATATTCCTTGAATACTCGGTTCATCATATCCATGAAAGCCACAGGAGCATTAGTCAATCCGAAAGACATGACTAAGAATTTATAATGCTCGTACTGAGTTCTGAAGACAGTCTTTGGAATATCCTCAGTTTTAATCTTCAGCTGATGATATTCTGAACGAAGATCGATCTTTAAAAAGAATTATGCTCCTTACAATTGGTCAAATAGGTCATCAATGCCAGGTAGCGGATACCTATTCTTGATGGTGACATGGTTAAATTCTCGATAGTCAAGGAGATGTACTAGGATAAATGAAATCGATGTTCAACAACTCCTGTAGTTGGACCTTTAAATCCTGAAGTTCAATAGGAGCCATTCAATATGGGGTTTTAGAAATGGGCTTTGTACCAGGTTCAAGGTCAATAAAGAATTTAACTGCACGTTTTGGGGGTAGACCGGGAAGTTTTTCAGGAAATACGTCAAGAAATTCACTAACAATAGAAATGTTATTCAAATTTGACGTGTTTTTGTTCAAGTCCGTGACATGGGCTAAGAATGCTTGACATCCATTTTTCAATAAACGAATAGCTTTATGGCTTGATATGACAGTGATTGACTTTAGTGGTTTGGTTGTTTGAATTCGCATAACAGGTTGGTTAGGAATATGAAAACTAAAAACCTTATGAAAATAATCAATTTTAGCATGATGAGTGGTTAACCAATTAATCCCTAAAATCACATCAAATGCAAGTATTTTTAATGAAATAAGATCGGCAGGTAATGTGATGGTTCCAACTTGAATCAAGTAAGATTTATAGATAGTAGATGTAACGAAAGTTTCTCCTAACGGAGTCTCAACAAATAAGTTAAGGTCTAATTTCTTTGTAGTCAAGTTTAAACATTAAGCACAAGCAGGAGACATGAACGAATGGGTAGAACCGGTATCTAATAAGGTATAAACTTCGAAAGAATTTATGATTAGCTTACCCGTGATCACCTCGTTTTGGTTTCTCGTATTTTGACCAGTCACGACAAACGCTCTTCAAGGAACCGTTGACTTTTACTTTTCTGGGACAGCCTTTTGAGTCACCATCCCCACTGGATTTGGTTTCGCTACCGTACAATCTCGAGCGATATGTCCTTCCTTTCCACAATTATAACATACCTTGAACTGTTGTGGACAGTTTGGGCTGATGTGTCCCTTTTTTTCCACATTTATAGCATACGACCGGTGGTCCTTCTCCTCCATTAGAACTAATTGCTGCTGGTGCTGATGTCTTAATATTGTCATTGTTGAATCTCCTCTTTTAAAAATCTCCCTCGACTCGCTTCTTCTATTATCATGGCCACGATTACCACCGGAGTGGTTACCGCTTTTGTCCGAATGTTTTCCTCCCCGCTGGTTTTCATTGTTTCGATAACCGCTGCCACCGGTATGACCCTGGTTGTGGTCCCTCGGTTGAACATACTCATTATCTCGCTCTAATAATTGAACCATATTTACAACATCTGAATATAAAGAAAATTTATGAGAGATAAGATATTGTCGAATCTCGGGTTTTAAACCTCTCAGAAACATCCTCGTCATTCATTCCTCATTCTCTACCAAATGAGGTGGAAACCTGGATAACTTTACAAACTTTGCCTCGTACTGGGACACCGTCATGTTGTTTTGTTCTAGTCAAATAAACTCTACCTCCTTCATATGTCGAATACTTTCAGGAAAGTACTTGTCATTGAAAAATTTCTGAAATGATTCCCAAGACATATTGAGTATGGCAGGATGTGTACGTTTTACAGACTCCCACCATTAGTCTGCCTCGCCACGGAACATAAAGGTGGCAAATGGAACCTTTTGTTCCTCTTTGCATCCTAAGACATCGAATATCTTAGTAATTTGTGTAACACACATTTCCGCCTTAATCGGATCAGGCTTTCCCGCAAATTCTGGTGGTCCCTACTCTTTGAATTTCTTAGCTGTGACAAGTCGCGCATTGCTATCATTTCCACCCGTATTTTGTACACGAATCTCTCTCGTCTGATTTTGCATGAACTGCAAAAAGCTTCTAAACATCCCATCATTCATCATTTGTTCGGTAGTGTTAACAGGAGGAATATTTCCTTCCTGTTGTACGTTCCCCTGGGTGGTGATTAATGGTGTCTCTACGGTCTCATTCACTCCATTGTTAATATTTACAACTGCCATTCTCAAATACTGCCATAAAACAAAGGTTAATTAAAGAAATTAACATGCCACATAATATCCTTATATTATAACTGACCAAACAAATAAGCTTAGGTATGACACACTAGCGAAGGATTACTCGTCTCTTCCCTCCTAGTTCTATTCACCGATCTCCCCCAGAGACCATATTCCTAAGCTCTGATACCAACTGTGATGCCCCCAAAATAAGTATACAACACCCATTCTGAGTCGCCAAATACATGGTACAGAAACAACTACAATTTTATTAATACAATTGTCGTACAAAATACGACAACACATAAACTATGAGTTTAAATACAGATATTGTCATCTAGATAATATCCACATTCAAATAAGTCCTCATTAGAATTATTAATACACTATTTTACAAAATAGTGAGGACTACTAAAACAACTTCTATAACCATCATTCCACACCCCCGACTAGTACTCGCTACATTCTCGCCTCCTGAGAAGAAAAATGGAACAAAAAGGAAAAGGGTGAACTTAACTAGCCCAGTAAAGAACATTATGACTAAGATAATATAGAACAAATTATCGTTAGTCATCAACAGGGAAAATATAATAGAATACAATTGACTACCAGTTTTAAATCAATATTCACAGTTGAAATAATAATTCATTAGAAGAGTTAAGTAGAGAATAAAATCTACTATCTTCTATATATGAAATTAAAAGTTCATCGTCAATATTTTATCCCTGTAACATCAATCAATATATATAGCTGGAATCAAATATTCAATTTTGCTCTACAGGCCAAAGATATTCATCAGTTGGTCATGTTCATCTAAACACTTGTTCATCTTTGCATTACGGGCCAATGATATTCATCAGAAAATCATTCATCTTTGCACTACATGCCAAAGATATTCAGTTATATCATCATTTAAGACTGAGGATGATGAAAAATATTTCAAAGAAAATTAATCCAGTGAAACAAAAGAACAAATATTAAAGATTCGTACTTTAAACAATCGAAGTTCAAAAATACTTCAAAAATAACCATAGTGGAGTAAAATAGCATCCCTTACCTCGAAAAGACAGTACTTTTGATTGAAATACTGGATATAGTGCTGAACAAACTTGCACCGTATAACAACACTCAAAGTACCAAAATACTCACAAAAATACGCTCGATATTATAGAGAGAGAAAACTTTAGTTTTTGGTGTGATTTTCAAGTCTAACCTAAGCACCCTATTTATAGGAAAATGCTTAGAACACCAAAGCAGAAAATTTAATAAAATATTAATATATTTATAAAATTTTCACGCCCACCTTAGAAATCCGATTTCAGCTTATTTACCACAATGTGGGGCCCACCAATAATGAAAAAAATGTTTTTCTTTTAAAAAAAGTTAAAACTTCAAAAATTAATTATTCCGAAACTTCAATAATTCATAATAAATAGCCCATTATCAGAAAAATTCGAATCTTATTTCCATTCCATAGGAAATTAAATTCTCTACAACTTTGTAGTTTCAAGTTTTTCCAAATTCCAAACAAGAAATTGACTGAAATCCACATACGGACGATTTTATAGGCTATAATCAAATTTCAGTCAAGAACTGGGGTCCACAAACATGAAAAACATGTTTTAAATATTTTTATTAACAAAAATATTCTTCCTCCTCATTTACTCATATATCCCACATTCATTGTAAAAATATCACCATTATTATAATATCATAATATATTTAATTGAATTATTTTATCAGAAAAGATAAACTATCAATTTTTAACAACTGTCACATTAAAAATTTTCTCCATCTATATCAACATAAAATGAATATTTTCCTTATCATATAAATAAGTAATTAATTATTCACAAATAATATTATAGAATCACAATACTGACAACCATGCCGTTCCCAGGAAAGCGGGGGCTTTCCAATAAGGATTTCTTCTTACTGACGTGCAATTAGGTGACCAAATCTCTCCTTAGACAGAACTTTCTAGACATTGCCAATAATGTTATCTAATAATATTATTCAAATAATATGAATTATTGATTTGATAATGGAAAATATTGTGTAATGACAATTATTGAAACAATAATAATATAAAATATCAACATAGCAATTATTGAATCAATAAAATAAAATATTGAACAGTAATTTCTGTAACAATTATTGAGTAGTGCCTTCTTACATAAGAATCAATAATTGTTGCAATGTTGTGTGCTACTGTGCAACAACGCGTATTACTGTGTTTTTACCACCGAGTATTCTAACAGTATTAACGGTAATAACTATGCCGTTATTTATAAACAACTTATACTTGTCATTTTCTTAATCCAATAGCTTTCCGTTATAGGGCCCACACAAGGCTGCGCCGTCGTACAAATATTCCCCGACAATATTGAATATTTTATAACCACTTGCTTATTTGAAATATTTGCGCATTTTACCCATAACTAACCACATTAATCAATTCAACCCTTACTATTTCAAAATAATAAATAGAGAAATTCAATTTCATTTTATCATAAGTTGGGGTCTTACAGCTTCAATCTACAAATCTCATAAAAACTAGGGCTTTGGTCCTAATCTACTCTACTCTAATCTAATGGAATCCTCTCTCTCCCACTAATCCGTGTGATTCTCCTCCTTTTATAAGTCTCTTTATATGTCTTTAAGTCCTCTTGAAAGTCTTTGAGTCAATCGGATCGAACCAATCCTTTGGACTCAAATTTAGACAAAATTAACCTTTTCTACGCGTACCCCCGCTCCGACGGGGGTTTAGCCTTGTAAAGGGCCCGCCCGTGTGGGCTAGTGTTCTGTTTTCCAGCTGGTACCCCCGTCCTAGAGGGGGTTTTGTGAAGAGAAAGCCCGCCCCGGCGGGGGTACTTTTTCTACTTTGACGTCCTTCGGGAAAATGGCCATAACTTCTTCGTCTGAACTCCGATTTCTATGATTCAAGATGTTCTGGAATTATAAGAAGAATCTCTACAATATAATCAAAGTTCCAAGCCAAGAACATAAAATAAACATGAAAGCCCAAACGATGACCGAATTGTTTTTCTTTGCGATTTTATACCAATTCTTTGCGATTTCAGCTCCCAAGCATATAATCTACAAAACGAACACAAAATGCATAAAAAATAACTAAGAAACATGTGATGAAGAAACTGATTCAGGTAACAGATACCAGATAAGTAGGTATAAAAACTACTTATAAAATACACCCAAACCTAAATCTTTGCTTGTCCTCAAGCAAAAACACAAAACAACAATGTAAGACCCTGAATTTTATGAAATGAAAGTATTCCATTTTCTTATAATTATTATTTTATTTCGTAAATGGTTAAATTGATAAAAGTTTAAAGTTAAGGGTGATGTGTGAAAATTTATCATAGTAATAAAGTTGTCATAAAATACCCGGTGGTAAAAGTTCAGTAATATGCGTGGTTGCATAGTAGCACACTGTATTGATTATTGATGCTTACGTGAGAAGTCACTTAGTTATACTCAATTATTACTACAGTAATTGTTGCATCATATCTCTCATATTATTGATTCAATTATTGTCACAATATCATCTGTATAATATGTTATATTATTACATCAATAATTGAGACGACAAAGTTATTCATATTATTATTTACAATATTGACAATGTCTAGAAGTTCTGTCAAGGAGAGGTTTGGTCACCTAATTGCGCGCCAATAAGGAGAAATCATTATCGGAAAGCCCCCTCTTTCTTGGGAACGATCTGGTTGTTAAATATTGTGAGTTATAATATTAATGATGAATAAGTTGAGTTGATTAAAGATGAAATGGATAGTTCCATTGTGTTGGGATTATTAGTGTTAGTGAAAATTGATATTTATTTTGATAATATTTAATGTCTGGAGGTTATATGGACCAATTGGGTAATTCAACGGATAAATGAGCAATTAATTGCTATTATTTCACATGATTATAACTATTTATTCACATGTGTGTACTATTGATTAACATACATGTACTATTAGAGGAGGTGGTGAAAATTGATAATACATGCATGATTAAGTTAAAAATGGAGATATAGATGGAGGTACTATACTGTAATTAGTTTTTCACATGATTATACTATTAAGTCACATGAATGAACTATTAATTCACATTATTTACTATTACGGTAAGTGGTGCAAGTTTGATAATACTTGCAGGACTAATTTAAAAATGAAAAAAAGAGGAATATATTATACTATAATATTTTGAGCCTCAAAACGTGCAATTATCGAAAGTATATTTTTTTATAAATAGAAGCTCATTCTTCCTTCATTTCTCAAAAATCACAAAAGCTTTAGAGCAATTATTATAGAGAGAAATTATAGAGAGAAAGAAGAAGAGAAATCCGCTACCTCACTATTCCAGTATCCAGTTTTTTTAAGGTAAGGGATATTATTATTATAGTAAGGGGTGTTATTTATTTCGTATTCATGAAGAGAGCTATTGTTATTCTATTTCTTATTATTCTGTTGGAATAACCTGTATACGCGGACTACCGTATACATGGTGAAATTCTTCTGTTATTCCATTCTTTATTATTCTGTTTGAATATCCTGTCTGTGTGGATTATGCATGACCTGGTTCCATTCTTTATTATTCTGTTGGAATATCCTGTTTGTGCGTATTACGCATGACATGGTTCTATTCTTTATTATTCTGTTGAAATATCCTGTCTGTGCGAATTACGCATGACCTGGTTCCGTTATTTATTATTCTGTTGGAATAACATGTCTGTTCGGTCTATCGCATGCATGGTGAAATCCTTCTGTTATTACGTTCTTTATTATTCTGTTGGAATAACCTGTCTACGCGGACTACCGTATGCATGGTGAATTCTTCTGTTATTCCAATCTTTATTACTCTGTTGGAATAAGCTGTCTATGTGGATTACTGCATGCATGGTGAATGATCCTTTGTATTCATATGAATAGTATTTTCATTCAAAAGGGGTTTCTGCCAGGGGTAGTTTCGTAATTTTTCTAACACTCAAAAATTCTGGAAATATTTGAAATGATAATTTGATGAGTTTTCTAGATTGTGTCCAAAAATGGCGACTTTTAGATGTTTAGATTAGGGGTTATGAATTTAATATGAAAAGACTATTTTAAAAGTAAACCCTTATAACTGCTTGTGGTTAACTCCAAAATTGGTAAAATTTTTATTAGAAGTACATGTATATAATAGAAGTATACCCTGTAAAGTTCGGAATTTTTGGACAAAAGTATAATTAATGATAAATGTCTAAATATTCAGCAGTTTTAGCCATACGAAAAATAGTAAATGAATTTTAAAAATTTTGAGAAAAATATATGTTCAATATAGGACTATATTATGCTAAATCCTAGAAAAGAAATATTTTTGGGACTGATTTGGTATTTTTCATGAAAATGAACTAGTTATGAATAAATGAAATAAATATGATATGTTAAGTAACAAAATTAGAAAATAGGATTTTATGGCTTGGGAATCCTATATAGGGTATATGCAGATTTTTTATGAGGGATTTGATCATTGGTGATGAAATCTGAGTATGGCATTTTTGAATGATTAAATGCATTATTTGGTAAAGTGTAAACAATTGAAATAAATTTTTTATAAGGTTAAGAAGTGATTAAAATATTGTTATAATATTAATAATATTAGATTATGAGTTTATTAAGTGATTGATAATATTTGGATAAATTTAAAGTCTTTAATATTTATCCTTGTTTTCGTTTGATTAATGCTTATATCATTGTCATCATCCTCATGTTTATATTGTGTTGAAAGTCATCTTTGGCAGTAGTGAATAGATGGACTTGGTATGATTATGACCAGGACTTATTCGGTATAATCATGTCTATAATGTTACAAATGATGTGGTAAAAGTCCTCATTGGCCGTAGTGCATTGATGGACAGTTTTTGGTATGATTATGGCTATGGATTCTCTTCGGCCAAGGGTGCAAAGATGAATTATTTTATGGCATGATCATGACTGTTGATGAAAACATGATTATCTTTGGCCCATAGTGCATGGATAATTTGTGGTCGTGATACTAATGAATATCCATGGCTTGTAGTGCAGGGATGATTTGATGATGTGGATTAATTATTAAGCTGAGTCTCAGCGATAAAATATTAATTCATGGATGTGATAATAATGAATATCCTTGGCCGTAGTGCATTGATAATTCATGGATGTGATATTAACGAATATCCTTGGCCGTAGTGCATAGATAATTTGATGATGTGGATTATTTATTAAGCTGAGTCTTAGCGATAAAATATTAGTTATACACTTTTAATTCGTAGAAGATAGTAGATATCATGCTCTACTTGACTCTTTTAAAATACAGTTGTATGTCTTTGGCTTGTAGTGGAAAGATGAATTATTAATGAATATCTTTGGCGGTAGTGCAACGATGAATTTATTAGTATGATTATAAGCAGGAATTGTGATTTGGTATAACCATGAATTTTGATGTTTCAGGTGAAGATAGGTGATGAAAATTATCTTCGTCCTGGGTGCGAAGAGGAATTTAGAATCACAATTATGATTACGAGTTATTTATATAATTCTGGACAGGAATTGTTGATTGATGTTACAGGGATAAAACATTATTGGTGGACTTTTAATATGGAGAAGATAATAGACCTGATGGTCTATTTAACTCTTCTAATGGATTGTTCGTTCCGCTACAACTATGGTTAAAAAGTTTTATCATCTACCATATGTTCTAAATCTCTGATTTATTACTGATGAAGGCTATTGATGATGTAAATTATCATTAGTTATTATATTCTTTACTGGGCTAGTTGTGCTCACCCTTCTGCTTCACAATTCCTTTCAGGTAATAAGTGTGTAGTTGGATCGAGTGGGGGGTAACAGGAGAATAGAATGGTGGTCTCTAGCTATGGAGGTTCTCCCTAAACAATATAAAAAAGTGTGTTGTATTCTATACATCATTTAGTAGTTATATTTGGTGAATCAAATAAGGTGAGGCGAACCCAACTTTGGAAGGGTGTTTTTCCACTATCATACAAGATGTCTAATGACATACAACCTCGTGTTATCATAAGACATGGTTGTGCAAATCCACTTGTTGAGTATATCTACGAGCATTACATATATGATCTTGGAGTTTATTTGAAATATAATTTTCACTTGGAGACAACAGAGATAATTATATGTCAAGAGAAGACTCACCATTAGAAAGAAGATGATAGTAATCTTCTTGTTTTTCTTTTGTGACTTTTGGGTTAACCATGATAATTCTGTTGAACTATGATATCTATCATAACTTAGAAGCATGGCCTCCCATGTACGAAAGTTTCCTTGAGCACTTCCGAAATATTTTAATTTCTAAAACAGATTTTGACTGTAGTTTTATGTAAAATACCATTGTAAGGTGGTGGTCGAGGCACCATGAGAGTTACATACATTTGTATTACAACTCACAGCTTATCTGTTGCCATACTCTGTAGGACAGTTTAACAGTTGTATAAATGAAGTTGTAATTGATTTTTATAATGCGATATCTGGCGACTCAAGATGGGTTGTGTGGACCTATTTTGGGGGCATCACAAATGGTATCAAAGCTTAGGGATATAGGCGCTGGCGGAGATATGAGTCTAGGACTAGGAGGGGAGAGACGAGTAATATACTTCGCTAGTCTGTGACTTACCTAAGCCGAAATTTTTACTTGATAAGTTAACAATTTGTGATATGTCAATTGACCTTTATTTTGAAGATATATTCTAGAATGATATCTGAAATATAGGAGACGAGCAATAGAAAAATCGTGATATAGAGGATATAACGGGGAAGGTACAATCCAAAAAGAACGCAAGGTATTCTCATCTCTTCGAATACCAGGTATATACTTAAATTTTGAGGGCAAAATTTCATAAGAAACAGAGATTGTAAGACCCCGAATTTTAAAAAATGAAAGTATTCAATTTTCCTTTAATTATTATTTTATTTCATAAATGATTAAATTGATAAAAGTTTAAAGTTAAGGGTGATGTGTGAAAATTTTTCAAAGTAAGAAAGTTGTCATAAAATACCTAGTGGTAAAAGTTCAGTTATACGTGTGGTTGCATAGTAGCACACGGTATTGATTATTGATGCTTACGTGAGAAGTCACTCAGTTATACTCAATTATTGCTACATTAATTGTTGTATCATATCTCTCATATTATTGATTCAATTATTGTCACAATATCATCTGTATAATATGTTATATTATTAAATCAATCATTGAGACGACAAAGTTATTCATATTATCATTTGAAATATTGACAATGTCTAGAAGTTCTGTCAAGGAGAGGTTTGGTCACCTAATTGCGCGCCAATAAGGAGAAATCATTATCGGAAATCCCCCACTTTCTTGGGAACGACCTGGTTGTTGTGACAACTCGATATTTTCTATATAAATAAATCTTAAATTTTGCGTATAATTTTTTTTTAAGGATGAGGATTTGTACAAGATTATGTGTATATGTATTTATGTGGTAAATAAAAATATATTTATTACATGAATATTTACAAGTAAATTTATTCTAGAATTATTGATTATTATAAAGTATATTTTTATAATAATTAATTTTAAAATAGAAATATTTTTATTAATTATTTTCCATGAATATATAATCATATATTATTTAAATAATATATGAAGTGATTTTTTTAGAATAAATATAATAATAATTTTTTTATATGAAATTTTGTACAGATGATTAAGTTAAATATTTTACCTTAATTATTAAGGTTAAATATGAAAGAATAATCAGATATGGAATCCAAACCCTAATTTTGGATTATTGTCAAGGTATTAGAATAATAATATAATATTACTTATATTTTGATTTTTCAGTGCGATGAATATGTACGGTATGTCCGTATTGATAATGGTTGGTCAATTACGGTGTATTTTGACCAAACCCTAGAATTATGTTAAACCCTAATTTGAGATCCAAATTAGAGTACAAGATTGTTTTAAATGTGTAATATTAATTATGTCGTGTATTAAATGTATTAATTAGGTAAACCCTAATTAAAATTCTGGAAAACCCTAATTGCTATAATTAGTAACCCTAATTTGAAATTAGAGTTTTAGATTGTTGGTGAGTATCGATAATGTGATTAATTAACAAGTATTGTGATTATAATTAAATTTAGAAACCCTAAATTGTTAAACCCTAATTACTAAACTAAAACCCTAATTTAGTAATTTAAAACCCTAATTATAATTTTGTAACCCTAATTATCAAAAGAATAAACCCTAATTGCTAAATTAGCAAAGTCAACAATAATTATATGATCTAAACCCTAATGTTACGGTATAAAGTAATTAGAATATTAATCTAATTAACAAACCTAAATTGTCTAATTTTAGAAACTAAAGTTTAGTTATTTTATATTATTATTTTTGTAATAAACCCTAATTGCTAAATCCTAAATTTGGAAATTTTTGAAATCCTAGTTACTAAATCTTTAAGGGTTAAATGTTAAACCCTAAACACTAAAATGTCTAAACCCTAAACCCTAAGGCAATTTTCTAGAAATTTAAGAAAATGACTATTATGCCCCTAAGTGTATAATTGAGGCCAAATTGTAGGTTTTGAAAATAGGTGAAGTTGTTGGCCAACTCCTAACCACTCCATTGACAGAAAATTGACAGCAACAAGCCTCTAATTCAGCCATTCATGAATCTAGCATGTCTATATAAAGGATTGAGAGAGAGAAAAAGTGATTTTGCTAGCCAATTTTATTCAATACTCAACCAACTCTCATTTTCTCTCAAACCAACGAAATTTGTTGCTAAATCAGTCCCTTTATCAAGCCCCACGTTCACCATAATCCAATCACAAACAACTTGGAAGCTAAGAAATCAAAATCAAAGCATAAAGGTATAAAAACCCTAATTTTAGAAATCCTTTAATTTGATGTTAATTGATGCAATTGATTTGTTAAATATGTGTAATAAGGAGTGTATTAATGTTCTGGGTTGTTAGATTCATGACCCATAACATCAAAGTGCTCAAAATCAAAGTTTTTCCAACTTTTAAAAAACCGAAATCTGTTATTTTTAGGCAAATGTCAGGCCTTATATATCTATGATTATTTAGTTTTTTGGGTGTTTGTAAGTTGTTATATGTAGTATGTAATGTGATCCTTAAGGTGCAAAAAGAATCAAGTTCATATCTGTTATAGATCGGAAGTTATTCATGGTCAAAACCCGTTGACCGAAACTGCTCAAAAACACGAACCCTGAATTTTTTTTAGCAACTTCTGTGTTCATGTTTGACCGGACATATCTTGCTCATGTTTTGATGTTAATATGTTATGAAGCTTTATAGTTGTAGTCCTACATGATGTCTACACACTGAAATTGATATATCACATAAAAGTTACACGATCATCAAGTTATAGGGGTCCAAAGTAGGCACCTCGAACTGTTCTTCGTGAAGAACAGCTCTGACAGCTACTTTGATGGCCAATATCTCCCAGATCTGTTGTTGTTAAGCCATGATGTTTGTTGGTAATTGTAGTGTTACATTAGTACTAAAAGATTTATGTGTTAGATCGCATAGAAACATTTTTTACAGAAAGTTATTCATGGTCAAACCACCCCCTAGCACACTGGTTTATGTTTCTGGAAATCCTCAAGAACACCTACAGCGACAGAAAGTGTCGCTATAGCCCTTTAGCGACAATTTTATTAATAATTTTCGGAAATTAATTAATAAATAGAAAAAAATAGTTTTTAATTATTAAAAATACAAAATAAATTATTAAAAATTATTTTTAATTCTGAAAATGAGTTTTTAATTATTTTAAATATATTTCATAAATATTTAATATTTTTGGGATATTAAAAGTAATTAATTTATTTAATTATAATATTAAATAAATTATTTAAAAATTATTTTAATTCATGAAAAATCATAAAAAATTATATTATTGTGTTAGAAAATATTTTTGAGTTATTTTGATAACTTTTAATATTATTTGATAAATTTCATTAATAAATTAATATTAATGATAATTAAGTTATTTACTAAATGGATTAAATAAATGAATTAAAAATGATTTTATTATATTAAAAATCATTTTAAATAATAATAACGTATTTAAAAATATTTTAAGCTATAAAATATAACTTTTAATATTTAAAGGTAAATTTCATTAATTAATTATGATTAATGATAATAAAGTTATTTAATAATTATATTAAATAATTTAGTTTAAAAATGATTTTATTATTATAATAATCATTTTAAATAAAAATAACGTGTTTAAAGATATTTTAAGTTATAAAATATAACTTTTAATATTTAAAGGATAATTTCTTTAATAATTTAATATTAATGATTATTAAATTATTATTAATGATATTAAATTTATTTAATAATTATATTAAATAAATAGTTTAAAAATGGTTTTATTTATTTAAAAATCATTTAAAAAGGATATTAATGATTTAAAAATATTTTAAGTTATAATTAATGACTTTTAATATTTGGATAAATAGTTCATTAATATTTAAATATTAATGGTAATTATTTAATAATGATTTTAAATGTTTTAAAAATCATTTAAGGGTATTATAATTACTTTAAAAATATTTTGAGTTATTATACATAACTTTAATATTTTGGAAATGGTTTCATTAATAGTTTAATATTACTTAAATATTAATGATAATAGGATTGTTTAAATCATTTAATAATGATTCTGATATTTCAAAAATTATAATAAATGATAATAATTATTTAATAATTATTATAAGGCCATGAAAATAGTGCGACTGATGTTTAAGTTATCCAAATGGATATTGAACTACGGATTAGAGTCTTAGACTCGATATTTAACCGATAAAGCTGTCGGTAGACCGACATAGATCAGAAATTGATCTGGACTTAGATAAATTGGTTAGTTAATTGTTTATTTGTGATTCAATGGTTATTAAGGTTGTATAACAATGTGATTAGGAAGGTGTTGATGTTTTATTATGAGTCAACGATTGTTGAACATGTGTGATAATGTGGATAGGGAATGTGCTGACTGCAATAGGAAGTGTTGTATGTACGATATGTGGTACTAATCAGTAAAATAATCTGATTAATGTTAGGTGATTTCATAAAAGATAAAACTAAGTTGTAAAGTGTAAGCAGCGTATCAGGCAAGTATCCTAACTTTGCATTTTCTTTATGCAATGGACAGAAGTGAGTAGTTCAGAATAATTTTTATTAATGTACATACTGCTAAACTTATATTAAATACGCCCATTGATTATTAACATGTTAGTATATGATAATTCGAATATATATATTCTGTTCGTTAATTTCTAGAAATGTTTGTACAAGTGTCCCCACTTGGATAATCATTGTATTCAATCGCATGTTGATACACTTTTGATATACATATATGTTGAATTATATATTATTGTTGAATAAGATAAGACCTTTGTTATAAAAACCCGACAGGTATGAACATCCCGATAATGGGGAAATTTTTATGCGCCCAAGGCGGACAGAGTGAACGATAACATCGTTCTTATACATGTAGTATTGATCAATACAGGGTACAATGGGGCTGATCACCCTCCGTGCCCGTAAGTCATGACGGTTTACAGATGAATTTCTGTTCAAACCTTTTCGAAAATGAAAACAATGTTCATAGTATGTCACAGAAACCCATGTATAGTCAATACGTAGTTTCAAAATTTTGAAAGAGGGTTGTTATGTTATTATTATTGGTACAGATTACTTCACAACTACTGACTAGTTGTAGAAGAATATTATAAAGAAAACATTTAAATTCTTTCAGCCTATATATATATAATACTTGCTGGGCAATCAAATGCTCATCCTTGCTTAATTTAAATGTTTTTAGCTAAGTGTGAAGGATCAGAAGGATCTGTCAAGAACAAAGGAAAAGGAAAAGTTGTTGAATGACTTTATATGTTACTGTTTGTAATAGTTTTAGATTATGAAGACTATGATATATATATTTATATATGTTATGACATGTAATGAATGTTTAAAGGTTACGTACCTGGGAGAAAGACTCTGATGTATTTATAAATTTAAGTATAAGATTTATATTATTGTTATTATTATTAGTAGTATTCCGCTCATAGACATAGTATCGTGAAGTACCGAGTTCGGGTTTCAAGTATCCGGGTTCGGGGACTTTACAGTTGTTAAATATTGTGAGTTATAATATTAATGATGAATAAGTTGTGTTGATTAAAGATGAAATGGATTGTTCCATTGTGTTGGGATTATTAGTGTTAGTGGAAATCGACATTTATTTCGATAATAATTAATGTCTGGAGGTTATATAGAACAATCGGGTAATTCACCGGATAAATGAGCAATTAATTGCTATTATTTCACATGAGTATAACTATTTGTTCACATGTGTGTACTATTGATTCACATTCATGTACTATAAGGGGAGGTGGTGCAAGACTGATAATAATTGCATGACTAAGTTAAAAATAGAGGTATAGATGGAGGTACTATATTGTAATTAGTTTTTCACATTATTATACTATTAAGTCACATGAATGAACTATTAATTCACATTATTTACTATTAGGGGAGGTGGTGCAAGTTTGATAATACTTGCAGGACTAATTTAAAAATGAAAAAAAGAGGAATGTATTATACTGTAATATTTTGAGCCCCAAAACGTGCAATTATCGAAACTATAATTTTTTATAAATAGAAGCTCATTCTTCCTTCATTTCTCACCAATTGACAAAAGCTTTAGAGCAATTATTATAGAGAGAAATTATAGAGAGAAAGAAGAAGAGAAATCTGCTACCTCACTATTCCAGTATCCAGTTTTTCTAAGGTAAGGGATATTATTATTATAGTAAGGGGTGTTATTTCTTTCGTATTCATGAAGAGAGCTATTGTTATTCTATTTCTTATTATTCTGTTAGAATAACCTGTATACACGGACTACCGTATAAATGGTGAAATTCTTCTGTTATTCCATTATTTATTAATTTGTTGGAATATCCTCTCTATGTGGATTACGCATGACCTGGTTCCATTCTTTATTATTCTGTTGGAATATCCTGTCTGTGCGTATTACGTATGACCTGGTTCCATTCTTTATTATTCTGTTGGAATATCCTATCTGTGCGAATTACGCATGACCTGGTTCCGTTATTTATTATTCTGTTGGAATAACCTGTCTGTGCGGTCTATCGCATGCATGGTGAAATTCGTCTGTTATTCCATTCTTTATTATTTTGTTGGAATAACCTGTCTACGCGGACTACCGTATGCATTGTGAATTCTTCTATTATTCCATTCTTTATTATTCTTTAGGAATAAGCTGTCTATGTGGATTACCGCATGCATGGTGAATGATTCTTTGTATTCATATGAATAGTATTTTTATTCAAAAGGGGTTTCTGCCAGGGGTAGTTTCTTAATTTTTCTAACCCTCAAAAATTCTAAAAATATTTGAAATGATAATTTGATGAGTTTTCTAGATTGTGTCCAAAAATGGCGACATTTGGATGTATAGATTAGGGGTTATGAATTTAATATTAAAAGACTATTTTAAAAGTAAACCCTTATAACTGCTTGTGGTTAACTCCAAAATTGGTGAAATTTTTATTAGAAGTACATGTATATAACAGGAGTATACCCTGTAAAGTTCAGAATTTTTGGACAAACGTACAATTAATGATAAATGTCTAAATATTCGGCAGTTTTAGCCAAATGAAAAATAATAAATGAATTTTAAAAATTTTGAGAAAAATATATGTTAAATATGGGACTATATTATGCTAAATGCCAGAAAAGAAATATTTTTGGGACTGATTTGGTATTTTTCATGAAAATGAACAAGTTATGAGTAAATGAAATAAATATGTTATGTGAAGTAACAACATTGGAAAATAGGATTTTATGGCTTGGGAATCCTATATAGGGTATATGCAGATTTTTGATGAGGGATTTGATCATTGGTGATGAAATCGGAGTATGACATTTTTGAATGATTAAATGCATTATTTGGTAAAGTGTAAACAATTGAAATAAATTGTTTATAAGTTTATGAAGTGATTAAAATATTGTTATAATATTAGATTATGAGTTTATTAAGTGATTGATAATATTTGGATAAATTTAAATTCTTTAATATTTATCCTTGTTTTCGTTTGATTACTGCTTATATCATTGTCATCATCCTCATGCTTATATTGTGTTGAAAGTCATCTTTGGCCGTAGTGAATAGATGGACTTGGTATGATTATGACCAGAACTTATTCGGTATAATCATGTCTGTAATGTTACAAATGATGTGGTAAAAGCCCTCATTGGCCGTAGTGCATTGATGGACAGTTTTTGGTATGATTATGGCTATGGATTCTCGTTGGCCAATGGTGCAAAGATGAATTGTTTAATAGCATGATCATGACCATTGATGAAAACACGATTATCTTTGGCCCGTAGTGTATGGATAATTCGTGGTCGTGATATTAATGAATATCCATGGTCTGTAGTACAGGGATGATTCGATGATGTGGATTAATTATTGAGCTGAGTCTCAGTGATAAAATATTAATTCATGGATGTGATAATAATGAATATCCTTGGTCTTAGTGCATTGATAATTCATGGATATGATATTAACGAATATCCTTGGCTGTAGTGCATGGGTAATTCGATGATGTGGATTATTTATTAAGCTGATTCTCAACGATGAAATATTGGTTATACACTTTTAATTCGTAGAAAATAGTAGATATCATGCTCTACTTGACTCTTCTAAATTACAGTTGTATGTCTTTGGCTTGTAGTGCAAAGATGAATTGTTAATGAATATCTTTGGCCTCAGGAATTGTGATTTTGTATAACCATGACTTTTCATGTTTTAGGTGAAAATAGGTGATAAAAAATTATCTTCGTTTTGGGTGCGAAGAGGAATTTAGAATCACAATTATGATTACGAGTTATTCATATGATTTTGGACAGGAATTGTTGATTGATGTTATAGCGATAAAACATTATTGGTGGACTTTTAACATGGAGAAGATAATAGACCTGATAGTCTATTTGACTCTTCTAATGGATTGCTCGTTCCGCTACAACTATGGTTGAAAAGTTTTATCATCTATCATATGTTCTAAATCTCTGATTTATTACTGATGAAGGCTATTGATGATGTAAATTATCTTTAGTAATGATATTCTTTACTGGGCTAGTTGTGCTCTCCCTTCTGCTTCACAATTCCTTTCAGGTAATAAGTATGTAGTTGGATCGAGTGGGGGGTAACATGAGAATATAACGGTGGTATCTAGCTGTGGAGGTTCTCCCTAAACAGTATAGAAAAGTGTGTTGTATTCTTTACATTATTTAGTAATTATATTTGGTGAATCGAATAAGGTGAGGCGAACCCAACTTTGGAAGGGTGTTTTTCCACTATCATACAAGATGTCTAATGACATACAACCTCATGTTATCATAAGACACGGTTGTGAACATCCACTTGCTGAGTATATCTACGAGCACTACCTATATGATCTTGGAGTTTATTTAAAATATAATTTTCATTTAGAGATAACAGAGATAATTATATGTCAAGAGAAGACTCACCATTAGAAAGAAGATGATTGTACTATTCTTGTTTTTCTTTGGGGACTTGTGGGTTAACCAATGGTAATTCTGTGGACTTATGATATCTATCATAACCTAGACGCATGGCCTCCCATGTACGAAGGTTTCCTTGAGCACTTCCCAAATATTTTAATTTCTAAAATAGTTTTTGACTGTAAAATACCATTGTAAAGTGGTGGTCGAGGCACCATGAGAGTTATATACATTTGTATTATAACTCACAACTTATCTGTTGTCGTACTCTGCACGACAGTTCAACAGTTGAATAAATGAAGTTGTAATTGATTTTTATAGTGCGATATCTGGCGACTCAAGATGGGGCGTGTGGACCTATTTTGGGGGCGTCACAAATGGTATCAAAGCTTAGGGATATGGTCGCTGGCGGAGATATGAGTCTAGAACTAGGAGGGGAGAGACGAGTAATATACTTCGTTAGTGTGTGACTTACCTAAGCCAAAATTTTTACTTGATAAGTTAACAATTTGTGATATGTCAATTGACCTTTGTTTTGAAGATATGTTCTAGAATGATAACTAAAATACAGGAGATGAGCAATGGAAAAATCGTGATATAGAAGATATAACCGAGAAAGTACAATCCAAAAAGAAAGCAAGGTATTCTCATCTCTTCGAATACCAAATACGTACGTAAATTTCGAGGGCAAAATTTCATAAGGAAGGGAGATTGTAAGATCCCAAAATTTATAAAATGAAAGTATTCAATTTTCATATAATTATTATTTTATTTCGTAAATGGTTAAATTGATAAAAGTTTAAAGTTAAGGGTGATGTGTGAAAAATTTTCAAAGTAAGAAAGTTGTCATAAAATACCTGGTGGTAAAAGTTCAGTAATACGCGTGGTTGCATAGTAGCACACGGTATTGATTATTGATGCTTACGTGAGAAGTCACTCAGTTATACTCAATTATTGCTACAGTAATTGCTGAATCATATCTCTCATATTATTGATTCAATTATTGTCATAATATCATATGTATAATATGTTATATTATTAAATCAATCATTAAGACGACAAAGTTATTCATATTATTATTTGCAATATTGATAATGTCTAGAAGTTCTGTCAAGGAGAGGTTTGGTCACCAAATTGTGCCCCAATAAGGAGAAATCATTATCGTAAAGCCCCCTCTTTCCTGGGAACGACCTGGTTATTAAATAGTGTGAGTTATAATAATAATGATGAATAACTTGTGTTGATTAAAGATGACATGGATAGTTCCATTGTGTTGGGATTATTAGTGTTAGTGGAAATCGACATTTATTTTGATAACAATTAATGTCTGGAGGTTATATGGATCAATCGGGTAATTCACTGGATAAATGAGCAATTAATTGTTATTATTTCACATGATTATAACTATTTGTTCACATGTGTGTACTATTGATTCACATTCATGTACTATTAGAGGAGGTAGTGCAAGATTGATAATACTTGCATGACTAAGTTAAAAATGGAGGTATAGATTGAGGTACTACACTGTAATTAGTTTTTCACATTATTATACTATTAAGTCACATAAATGAACTATTAATTCACATTATTTACTATTAGGGGAGGTGGTGCAAGTTTGATAATACTTGCAGGACTAATTTAAAAATGAAAAAAAGAGGAATGTATTATACTGTAATATTTTGAGCCCCAAAACGTGCAATTATCGAAACTATAATTTTTTATAAATAGAATCTCATTCTTCCTTCATTTCTCACCAATTGACAAAAACTTTAGAGCAATTATTATAGAGAGAAATTATAGAGAGAAAGAAGAAGAGAAATCTGCTACCTCACTATTCCAGTATCCAGTTTTTCTAAGGTAAGGGATATTATTATTATAGTAAGGGGTGTTATTTCTTTCGTATTCATGAAGAGAGCTATTGTTATTCCATTTCTTATTATTCTGTTGGAATAAGCTGTATACGCGGACTACCGTGTACATGGTTAAATTCTTCTATATTCCATTTTTATTATTCTATTGGAATATCATGTCTGTGCGTATTACACATGACCTGGTTCCATTCTTTATTATTCTATTGGAATATCTCATTTGTGTGAATTACGCATGACCTGGTTCCATTATTTATTATTCTGTTTGAATAACCTGTCTGTTCGGTCTATCGCATGCATGGTGAAATTCTTCTGTTATTCCATTCTTTATTATTCTGTTGGAATAACCTGTCTACGCGGACTACCGTATGCATGGTGAATTCTTTTGTTATTTCTTTCTTTATTATTCTGTTGGAATAACCTATATATGTGGATTACCGCATGCATGGTGAATGATCCTTTGTATTCATATGAATAGTATTTTCATTCAAAAGGGGTTTTTATCAGGGGCAGTTTCATAATTTTTTTACAATCAAAAATTCTGGAATTATTTGAAATGATAATTTGATGAGTTTTCTATATTGTGTCCAAAATTGGCGATTTTTGGATGTATAGATTAGGGGTTATGAATTTTATAGGAAAAAAACTATTTTATAAGTAAACACTTATAACTACTTGTAGTTAACTCCAAAATTAGTGAATTTTTTATTAGAAGTACATGTATATAACATGAGTATACCCTGTAAATGTCGGAATTTTTGGAGAAAAGTATAATTAATGATAAATGTCTAACTATTCGGCAGTTTTAGCCATATAAAAAATAGTAAATGAATTTTAAAAATTTTGAGAAAAATATATGTTAAATATGGGACTATATTCTGCTAAATCCCAGAAAAGAAATATTTTTACGATTAATTTGTATTTTTAATGAAAATGAATTAGTTATGAGTAAATGAATTAAATATGTTATGTGAAGTATCAAAATTAAAAAATAGGATTTTATGGCTTGGGAATCCTATATAGGGTATATGAAGATTTTTGATGAGAGATTTGATCATTGGTGATGAAATCTTATGAGTATGACATTTTTGAATGATTAAATACATTATTTGGTAAAGTGTAAACAATTGAAATAAATTGTTTATAAGTTTAAGAAGTGATTAAAATATTGTTATAATATTAGATTATGAGTTTATTAAGTGATTGATAATATTTGGATAAATTTAAATTCTTTAATATTTATCCTTGTTTTCATTTGTTTAATGATTATATCATTGTCATCATCCTTATGCTTATATTGTGTGGAAAGTCATCTTTGGCCGTAGTGCATAGATGGACTTGGTATGATTATGACCATGAATTATTCGGTATAATCATGACCGTAATGTTACAAATGATGTGGTAAAATTCCTCATTGGACGTAGTGCATCGATGGACAGTTTTTGGTATGATTATGGCCATGGATTCTCTTCGGCCAAGGGTTCAAAGATGAATTGTTTTATGGCATGATCATGACCGTTGATGAAAACACGATTATATTTGGCCTGTAGTGCATGAATAATTCGTGGACGTGATACTAATGAATATCACTGGCCTGTAGTGCAGGGATGATTCGATGATGTGGATTAATTATTGAGCTAAGTCTCAGCGATGAAATATTAATTCATAGATGTGATAATAATGAATATCCTTGGCCGTAGTGCATGGATAATTCATGGATGTGATACTAACGAATATCCTTGGCCGTAGTGCATGGATAATTCGACGATGTGGATTATTTATTAAGCTGAGTCTCAGCGATAAAATATTGGTTATACACTTTTAATTCGTAGAAGATAGTAGATATCATGCTCCACTTGACTATTCTAAAATACAGTTGTATGTCTTTGGCTTGTAGTGCAAAGATGAATTGTTAATGAATATCTTTGGTCGTAGTGCAAAGATGAATTTATTAGTATGATTATAAGCAGGAATTGTGATTTGGTATAACCATGATTTTTGATGTTTTAGTTGAAGATAGGTGATGAAAATTATCTCCGTCCTGGGTGCGAAGAGGAATTTAGAATCACAATTATGATTACGAGTTATTCATATGATTCTGGACAGGAATTGTTGATTGATATTACAGGGATAAAACATTATTGGTGGACTTTTAACATGGAGAAGATAATAGACCTAATGGTCTATTTGAATCTTCTAATGGATTGCTCGTTCCGCTACAACTATGGTTGAAAAATTTTATCATCTACAGTATGTTCTAAATCTCCGATTTATTACTGATGAAAGCTATTGATGATGTAAATTATATTTAGTTATGATATTCTTTACTGGGCTAGTTGTGCTCACCATTCTGCTTCACAATTCCTTTCAGGTAATAAGTATGTAGCTGGATCGAGTGGGGGTAACAGGAGAATAGAACGGTGGTCTCTAGCTGTGGAGGTTCTCCCTAAACAGTATAGAAAAGTGTGTTGTATTCTATACATTATTTAGTAATTATATTTGATGAATCAAATAAGGTGAGGCGAACCCAACTTTGGAAGGGTGTTTTGCCACTATCATACAAGATGTCTAATGACATACAACCTCGTGTTATCATAAGACACGGTTGTGCACATCCACTTGCTGAGTATATCTACGAGCACTACCTATATGATCTTGGAGTTTATTTAAAATATAATTTTCACTTGGAGACAACAGAGATAATTATATGTCAAGAGAAGACTCACCATTAGAAAGAAGATGATTGTAATATTCTTGTTTTTCTTTGGGGACTTTTGAGTTAACCAATGATAATTTTGTGGACATATGATATATATTATAACCTTGATGCATGGCCTCCCATGTAAGAAGGTTTCCTTGAGCACTTCCCACATATTTTAATTTCTAAAACAGTTTTTGATTGTACTTTTATGTAAAGTACCATTGTAAGGTGGTGGTCGAGGCACCATGAGAGTTAAGTACATTTGTATTATAACTCACAGCTTATCTGTTGTTGTACTCTGCACGATAGTTCAACAGTTGTATAAATGAAGTTGTAATTGATTTTTATAGTACGATATCTGATGTCTCAAGATGGGTCGTGTGGACCTATTTTGGGGGCGTCACAAACAGTGCTATGCAATGCAACTAATCTACATGCCTACGAATCCAGCAGTAATGACACAAACAAGTCTATTCAACTGACCTTAGAAAAATCAATAAACACGATAATACATTATATCAAAACAAATCATTAACTTCTTAATCAATCATCAAATCTTAGACTGTTATCACTAATATTGTGCGTGTGTGCTCCACAACCATGTTAACTGATATAAAATCAAATTTAACACATAACAAGTCTCTTCGAAGGCATCATACAATGTAAACTCAAGAAATCCAAAAATAAGCTAGATCCAACTAAAATCAAACAATTACCAATATCGAGGGTCAACATGGGATACTTATGCTTTATTTTTCATCTACGAAGGCTTTTTGCTCTTATTTCCCATTTTATTCTTTTTAATATATACACATAGCTATGAAATTTTTTATTCCCTTAGGCTTTTCAATGCTACCTGAACGAGCTTTCGACCAACGACTCCCAGACCATTAAGACCTTAGGGCGCTAGGTGTAAAGACAATCCCCTCAGGCTTACTTACTAAAGTAACAAAGGCCACAAAACTAGACAAGCACGTCACGGTGTTTATTCTTACTTTTTTTTTCTTTTTTTTTAAAACTTATATACCCCAAATATTCTCCTAAACTTAGGTTCTTGTCTAACTTTAGTCATCACTACTTATTCTTGTCATTCTTTCATTCAAACTAGCATTATCCTTAAAAATCCCATTATGTATCAATTTAAACTCAATCTATCAACAAGTTATTTTTACTATGCTATCCTTATTATACCAGTTTCAAATAGAAAAAGACTTAATTCATAACAAGAAATCACATCAAAGCTCTAATAGTCAGTATTATACTTGTGTACCCAATTCCAATATCATCATTGGCCAAAACAAACTGTAAATATCAAACAGCTGGAGTCATGCAAGATGTACTAAATGCTATATAAAAATAGTAAACTAACTACTAATTTTTCAATTTTTTTTATAAAACCGAATGCAAAAACTAAATGTAACTATACGAACTACAATATAAATAACTAACTATATGTAATACGACACTAAAATGCCCCCAAACTTAAACTAGACATTGTCCTCAATGGCTGAAATAGAAAAAATTAAAGTAGAGGACTTCCCTGAAAATATAGCAATCCTCCTCCTTGTCTGCTAAGTTTGGAGAATAGGTTAGGCACATGGAATAAATTGGGCACCACACTTGAATTGGACTTGAATAACCTTTTCATAATCTTTTGTCTATCCATTGAACCTCCAATACCTATAATTAAGAGAGACAACATGGATTAGAATAGCACTTGGATTGGTAAGAGAACTTAATAAGCAAATTAATTCCTATCTACTAAATAAACTAGTAAAGCATATAAATATAAAAAGTCCTAGGTTGCCTCCTAGTTAGCGATTGAATTACAGTCTTTCAGCCTGACTTTGTCTAGTCAACGCTATCCAATTCCTCTTCGATAATTGAGGAACCCTCCATCCATCGGAAATAATATAGCCTTTGGTAGGTTCCCATTTGTGATGGCTTTGGAATTAAAGTCACCTAGCATGCTTTGTTTAGATAAGTGCCCAATTAAGAATGTTAAATAACTACGCGCTTTGTCGTCCGTTTAGTCTATGATTAGATTGGGGCTTTAAGGCTTGGCAAGCATAATGGGCTCTTCTTTTATCTTCTCCTCCTCATTCCACCATGGCTTTACATTTGTACTAGCTCTCATGTCATAAAGAGCCTTGCCGACGACATAACTACCAAGCGAGCACGGTTTTGCAAATCCAACTAGACCCTTGATATTTGGAAAAGAAGGAACTTGGGGCACTAATAACATCGGCTCATCCTCGTTGGTACTCATAGTCAGTTCTTCACCGACCTTATTTTCATTATCCCCACTTGTCTCCTCTTTTTCAACATCTCGTGTCTCATCCAGTTGTAGATTTGGCTCGGGCACTTCATCAATCTCAGAATCCTCATCATAACACCAATTATTTTGAGGACAATTGTTTAAGGCTTTGAGCATTTGATCCATTTGGTTCTACAGATTTTGAATTGATATCTCTTGATTCTGAATTGATCGCTCTTGATTAATCCTCCTTTCCTCATTTAATGCTACGAACTTGGACAACAATTCCTCCAACCTTGAATTATTTGTCTCAGTTTTGGAATCCATGAATTAAGGACCATGGGTTGAAGTAATGATGAGTTGTTCCATTTGGTTCTGAAAATCATGGCTTGATATTTCTTGACTCGTCATTCTTTCCTCTTGGTTTGCTATGAGCTTTGACAATAATTCCTCTAAATTTGACTTTTCTTCTTATGGCAATGGATGTGGATATGAGAATTTCGATGTGTATGTTGGATTTTGAGCGTATTATTGGTCTTGGTAGTTGTAGCTCCATGAAGAATCCAGGTGATGCCCCCAAACTTGATGATAATTATGATATGCATACTGGTTGAGGTAGGTACCACCATACTGTACCGGCCTAAGACTGATGGTGCATTGATTACTCGGGTGATTGCCATCACAATAATTGCACGTAACTGTTATCCTTCGATTAAGTTGGGCTGCAACTACATCCAACCTCCTCGAAAGTGTCTTAAGTTGCGCTGATAATGCAGAAAATGCATTGAGTCCATCAATTAGTGTGTCCCTTGTTGGAGTCATATTTGTGTATGGCCATTGATAATTGCATCCATCCATGGTACCTGAAAAGAGAGAAAAATAGGAAGAGAATTAAATAAAAAAATGTTTAAATTAAGACTAATTTCATTAAAGCTAATATTGGCAAACATATATTAACTAATTCCCCGACAATGGTGCCAAAAACTTGTTGGGTAAAATCTAATTACGCAAAGCACGCAAGTATACCTAGTCAACACGTAATAAAGTGAAAGTAGAGTATCGTTCCCACGAGGAATTGTTTAATAAAAATCACCAAGTACTAACCCATAACCAATTCAATCTTATTTAAACGAATGAATTTCAAATTATATAATTGAAATTATTTAATTACACTAATTCTAATTACCACTAATTAAAAATCAGATTACGGAGATTTAAGATCACAACTTCACTTATTGCTTCATTTAAGTTAAAACACTTCTCATCAATTATTTTCTATCCTGAATTGTTAATCAAGAACAATAAAGCAGATAAAATCGCCTCTCGATGCATAATACCCATACTCACTTAAATCCATAAATGATAGAATTAAGAAAGACACCCTAATTAACTAATCCACTATATCTCTATGTGAATTACAATTAAAAAGGATTTAAAGAACAAGTTCTCTATAAGATTACATATGGCGTAAAGACATATCTCTATTCTAAACACGAATCATGAATTCCATCTATACAGAAATCACAAACATATGCTATAATGATCAAATCTAAATCTATACTTCATCTCTCGAGTTCATATAGATTTTCACGGTAATTGATGGTTAATCAAATAAACAATTAAGTCCAAATCACAATAGACAATCCTCACAATAGAATATAATATTTGATAGCGAAGCATATTAAAATAAACTACACAATAAGATCCATTGTAATCTCAAACAAAGAATTAGTTCATTGAATTAAAACTAAGAATCCACAATTGAATAATCATTAAAAGATAAAGATAGAAGAAGATAAGCAGATAGAATCTGTTGTCTGCAGATTTGAAGCTCCCTCCTTGCTCCTACTTTGAATCTTCAATGGTCTCCGAGTTGCTTTAATCTCCAAATCTCATAAGAACTAGAGCTTTGGTCCTAATCTACTCTACTCTAATCTAATTGAATCCTCTCTCTCTCCCACTAATCCTTGTGATTCTCCTCCTTTTATAAGTCTATTTATATGTCTTTAAGTCCTCTTGAATGTCCCTGAGTCAATCAGATCGAACCAATCCTTCTTGGACTCAAATTTGGACAAAATTCGCCTTTTCTACGCTTACCCCTGCCACGACGGAGGTTTAGTCTTGTAAAGGGGTCACCCCAGCGGGCTAGGGTTCTATTTTCTAGCTGGTACCCCTGCCTCGGCGGGGGTTTTGTGAAGAGAAAGCTCTCCCCAGCGGAGGTCCTTTTTCTACTCTAACATCCTTTAGGAAAATGGCCATAACTTCTTCGTCTGAACTCCGATTTCGATGATTCAAGATGTTTTGGAAAGCTAAGAAGAAGCTCTACAATATAATTAAAGTCCCAAGCTAAGAACATAAAATAAACATGAAATCCTAAATGATGTCCAGATTGTTTTTCTTTGCGATTTCATACCAATTCTTTGTGATTTTAGCTCCCATGAATATAATCTACAAAACGAACACAAAATGTATGAAAAGTAACTAAGAAACATGAGATTAAGCAACTAATTCAGGTAATAGATACCAGATAAGTAGGTATAAAAACTACTTATCAGGATGTCCAAACATTCATCAACTAAGGATTAGTTAAATCAATAAAAGATTACTAAATTATAACAGTTTCTTAACAACAACAATAATAATCTCTGCAAGAAAAGATTCCAATAATAATAGAAAACATTAATTGTGAAAACCCCAAAATTTAGAAGATCATGAATGATTAAATTAAGGGTTAAAGTTTAAAACCTAGAGTGGAAATAGAAGATTAATTAAATTTTTTAAAACCTATATGGGTTAATTTAAATTTTTAAACAATGTAAAGAAATTAATTAAGAATGATAGCAATTTTGAAAAACATAAGAAAGAGATTATGTAATGGTATATGTGGAAATTTATTAAGGAATTAAATTTCAAAAGAAAATATATTACAGGATTAAAGTTAATGTGTATATGTATAGATAATGTTCTGGCATAATCTGTTGATCCCTATGTGGGCAGAAGGCCTGGATTAGGAAGAGTTTGTTGAACCCAATGGGCCAAAGCCAATAAAGGAATTGATGGTGTTCGGGGTCGGGCAACCAAGTCATTTGGGCTGGAGTCCTGATCTTATTGTTGGTGTTCGGAATCGGGATTGGGCCGGAGTCTAGACAGTGTAGAGGGGTTCAGATGATTGGGGCCCATATAGATGGTTATTCATCGTATGGAGTCTAGTGTGATAAGGAGTTTGAATGGTTAAGGATTCTAATCCTAACCATATTTAAATACCAACTCCAAATGTAGGTGTTTGGATTATATTCAACTTCCACCTTTTAAGGAGATTGAGTTGGACCCAAACATAGGTAACTACCATGTTTAGGAGTTCTAATCCGATTCAGAAATTGGCTTTAGGGTAATGAGAACATCTAAAAGGCTTAACTTCAATTAACAGGTAATATACTTTTGAGCACTAAACACTAAAGCCTCCATTGTTAAACTATGTACCAGCCAGTACGTATTCTCACACCGGAGCTATCACTCGGTGGCACAAGTCATCAAGCTTCTTTTGTGATCTTGTTATTGTGCAGGTTCAAACGCGTGGATTTGGTGATGGAACGTGCATGTGAAACTTGGCATTAACATTGGCGTTTGAAGGAGGGCATATTTAGTGCTTTAACAATCACTGTGAATTTTTCTAGCTAAATATCATGGCGAGCAGAAAACAATGAATCTTCAAGCCAATAAAAGTCAAAGACTCATCAAAAAACCCAGGTGAGAGGGTTAGTTAAAGATAGGCTGGGGTCTAAAAACCAAGACGGTGGTTTTGAGCATGCACTGTCAGCACGCCGACGATTGTTTTCGGCTAGTCAACATACTCTGAATCCCCTTAGTCGCACTGATAAGTAGTTTTTATACCTACTTATTCGATATCTATAACTTAAATTAGTTGATTAAACCAATGTTTTGTAGTTACTTTACATACATTTTGTGTTCATTTTGTAGATTTTATGCTTAGGAACTGTGTGAGAGACTATTGGTATAAAAAGCAAGGAAAATTAATTTGGAAATTGCTTGGGCTTTCATGTTCATTTCATGTTCTTGGCTTTCATGTTCAATGTTTTGGGTGGCCATTTGCATAAGAGTCACTTCTAAACAAATTTCAATCCATTATTTCTCAATCCATCATCATCACGGATTCAGGAACCATATCCCCCATAAACTAACTGACGCGGGTCTGGGCTCCAATGGTACGAGGGAACCACCAGTGATGAAATGTATCCTGAGTATGTGAAACCTCTGACAAAGTATATCTGTCAATCCCTATCAATGGGATGTCATCGACGGGTGACTGCAACACAGGCCAATAACGCCTGGCAGGAGGCAAGATCAGTACATGAATCTCTCATGTGGTGCTCCTAATAGCACGCTCTCCTAAATAGAGCTCCCAACCTCCATCCGTGAAGAGAGGAATCTTACGGGTGGATATCACGTGCTCGACGCCAGTCGGGAATCCATCCTCAAATCCAATAGTCAAATGTTCCCCAGAATAGGGAACCCAAGTGATGACATCAGCTGTCAACAACTCCAACTATAAGCGACAATGGGTGAAACCCTCAGCTATAGGAACCTTCACCAATACGGAGTGATGCCATCGCCGTCCTCGTGGATAGGTATCTAAACCTAACACACTCATACGACGCAAAAATGGAAGCCTCTCATAGGCCCAGAACTGCCAACACAAAGGCAAACATCTGCTATCAGTCAACACTCTTAACCTGTACATGGGAAACTGAAAGAGAAATATTGACAAGCAGAAACGGGTAAAATCCTAGCCAAGCCTCGGTTAAGCCCTGCGAACGCATGAGCATTCCCCTGAGGTAATAGGCAAAGGTGTAGGAACCCGAATTATACTCTCCAATACGGTCAACCTCCTATATGGCGCTGATCAAAGCGAATGACACCGTAGAAGATTTATCTGCAATGAAATAACCCCTGATAATCACCAGGAACAATCGTCGAAGAATGCGATCCTTGACTCTCACATTAGCGGGCATGGGCTCACTCAACAGCCCATTCATAACATCTATGCTCAAAGGACCTGTACGCACAGTCCTACCCTTGAGCGTCTCAGCCGGAACTCCCAATAAGGATCTGACGGCAGTCGGGGTAATATTCACCGTACATGGCACTGGCGCCCCTCCAAACTCCATACCGGTAATAAATCGCCAATCCATCAGTGTCATCATCACCACACAATCTAATAATTGGAGAGACTGAGTCTGGTGAAACCAGCGCTCAGACAATGCCCTGAGGTAACCCCAGGGACAATGACGGGGAAGAATGGAAAAGAATGCCCCAAAGCCCCAATTAAGCACGATACCTCGATAATCTGAATGCAGAGTTTGATACAGGGAGTGTATAGTGAACCAGTTCCCTCGAGGCTGTGTAAATTCGGGAACCTATATCATATGCAAATCAATGTCAAAATCCTTGTTCCTCCTCAATAGGAAAAATGAAGATCAAATCTAGTTTTTACCTCATTTGCATGCAAGTAAACTGAGGGGTGGCGACTCAAATCAGCCAGAAGATCTGGAATAGCCACCTGAATACCTAGAAAATCCCTACGTGAAACATGAGCAGCAGGAGCTGGAGCCGCTACCGGTACATCCTCATCCTCGTCCTCAACATCCGGTACATCAACCCGGATAGGGCGAATCACAGCCTCCTCTAGACGACGAGGCTGTCTAACTGAACGGGGGTCGAAGCACTTTAGAAGCCCTCCTCCGTACACCTGAAGTGGTCCTGCGGGAACTACTCGGCTGATCCGGGTCCATAATATCTGGAACACAAGTCTCCAAATCAACTCAGAAAGGGTGTGGTAAATTTTAACCTGGAGCATTTTTATGCATTTTATGACTACATGCATGCATGCATTACTTTACAATACGCCTACAGTAGAGTTAAAATGCATGTCCACCCAATGCCTAGACTTTTGGAAAATTTTATGCCGAAGTCTCCTTTGTATATAGGAGTATCCACATGCTTATTGGCATGACTAGGTGGCCATTCAGTAGCACACCTACCCACAGTCATAAACACCCTATAATGCATAAAAACATCAAAGTCACAATCTACGAAGGTAGATTAAATGCCAGGAATGCTTTACTTGCTTATCTTTGCTCATTTGTCCTCAAATAGGATAAGAAATAGCAGAAAAAGGTACAAATTTGATTATTTCAAAAGTCAATTTTTTTTAATATCATTATGTTCAACATAGTTTAATACTAACATTAACTATGTTAAACATTTTTTTATCAAGACATATGAGCATGCATATTCAATACTATGTGTTTAGACGCATTTCTTATAAAAAGTCATTTTTCAATGGATAAAAATTGGGAAAAAGACATGCATACATTACCAGGACAGTGTAGAACACTTGTATGGTGACAGAATTTGCAGAAAGATGCCCGAACTCAGCAGATCTGAAGAAGATCTCTCATATTTCCTGTGCGGCGCAACGTAAAATGGCTTAAGAAAACAACCTGTAGCCTTTAAAGCCATCCACGGCTGGCCGCAAGTCCACCTACGGCTGCTGCAGGTGTACCTGCGGCTCCCCTGGGTGGGGCCCACCCCTCCGACTCGGTCCAGTTCGAGTTGCAAAGGAGTTCTCACAAGCTAAAAATGTAAAATCAGGGATGAAAACGTTACACGATTGAGCAGAATAGCCTGAAATCCTATTTTTCCCAGGCCAAACTGTGGTTTTTCATATCATTTATTGTTAGTCGCCCAAACACAGGTTTACTATACCAATGATCACAACTTTTACAAACTACAATAGACAATACCTCATAAAGGTCTGATATCGTCAGTTTGGGGTCGCAACTCCAAAGTACAGATCACCGGCGTGGGTGTCACGTATTTTCATCTATTGATGTACAGATCCCCGACGGGGGTGTCACACATTTTTATCTGTTGATGTACAGATCCTCGGCGGGGGTGTCACACATTTTCATCCGTTGATGTACATGTCAAAGAAGGTCAAGCAACCTTGACGTTACTTCACCCGTTGGCAGGTAAACCCATCGAAGCATCTAAAGCAATCTAAGGATTTCATCTGTTGATACACACGCCGACAAAGGTCAAACAGCCTTGACATTATCCCCAAGAGGGATTTCATCTGCTGATGTATCTTTCAGCGAGGGACATGCAATCCTGACAACCCAGACTGTTGGCAGTAACTCTGACAGAGCATCCTTATTAGGGAGGACCAATGATGAAGTATGTTATACATATCCTCAACAGACAAAACACATCCCCACAGAATCTCTAATACATGAGAGATACTTCTTCAGTGAAAGTTTGTACCAAGGATTAAGGGCTTTGGTGGTAATCCCAATGTCAACATCCTGAAAGTCTATGGTAGCTTTGGATCACACATCCAAATAGTTTATCAGGGTGGTCATGAATAACCACGCTCCCGATAGAAGTTAAGGGGAGCTGGCAATCTTCCCACCAAGTTGGAGAACAATCCAACAATCAACATACATTTTCATCATGTTGCTGTACATTGCATCATGATTATCTTGTTAAATTTCAAGTGTCTAGTATTCTTTATCATATCCATGTCATTGTATTACATGAATATGATAAAGAGGGGAATATATAGACAAGAAAATTTTTCTGTATACCTGTTACTAACATTGTAGGAGGGCAGAATTGTCGTTTAGAGATAACCCTGGAAGACAGCACAGTTCAATCCCAGAGACAACCCTGGGGTATTCAGTTATTACCATCTCGGAGATAGCCCCGAGACATCTAGCTCAGTCCCAGAAATAACACCGGGAGTTTTAGTTTCAACCTTAGAGATAACCCCGAGGAATGCAGTTCAAATGCCGGAAATCACACCAGAGAAGACAGTTTCATCTCTGAGATAACCCCAAGGTACTCAGTCTCAGTCCCGGAAAAAACACCAGGAACGATAGTATCAACCTCGGACACAACCCCGAGGCATGTAGTTGCAGTTGTGGAGATAACCCCAGAAATGCTTGTTTCAAATCCATATGATCAGCTTCAACACTCGGCGATAACCCTGAGGCACTCATTCCCCGAGCCTGGAGATAACCCTGAGAAGTTAGGCACACCTCAGAGACAACCCTGAGGATGGTTAACACCTGTAGCAGACCAATCTCAGAGATAACCCTGAGCAACGACCGCTAAAATAGCTTAAACCGGAGATAACCCCGGTAAGGGATATGATCATCATTTAGCCATCTCAATCCCACATTATGTCTTCTCAACAACATTCAAACATACATTCTATTAAGATATGTCCTACAAGAACCAAGGAGTTCCAATCCCGAGTGATTACTACACAAGATAGCACACCGGATAGAATTTGAAGACTGAAGACAAAGGACATGTCCCATTTTCCTGACTTCGTACAACCTCTAATCCCATGTCATTATGTAGCTCTCAACAAAAACATGTCGTAAAAGGTCTTATACACCTCGATCGGATGCCCGAATTAAAGTTTTTAAAGTTCGAGCGGACAACACGTTGCACGCGTGCACGTACTTCGAGACGGCATGACTTGCGGAACCCGGTACACCCCGGGTAGCTGCAGGTGCATCTGCGACTGTTGCAGGTACACCAATGGCTCCCCCCTCTATAAATAGGGGGCTTGGGGTGGCCATATTTGATAGAGAAAAGGCGAGGAACCCTGTCCAATTTTCTCTATACACACCCTAAACTGAGTGCTTTCCATTTTAAACATTTGTGAGCTTCTATATTGTTATATTTTTACCGACGGGAGCTGAGTGTTCATCCATTTAAAGTCATTAAAGTCTTCTTTGGCAGTCCACTGTAAGCCTTCTTACACTTTCTAAAGCCTTTCTCCACTACTGTGCACACACAGTTCTTCACGTTGAGAGTCGTGCAGCGTGTGTATGCCCGGACTTCGATCCATAACTTTTATTTCTTTTTGTATATATATATATATATATATATATATCTTCGACTACGAATTAACGAAACGAGCCTGAATCGATATATGTCTAGTGCGTTTATCACTTTTATATATGTGTATATATATATATATATATATTAACATTTCAGTCTGGCCTGGAGTTTACTTCGTGGCATTTTACAACTTTATTTACATTTCTGTCAGGCCTGGAGTTTACTTCGTGGCCTTTTACAGCTTTATTTACATTTTGTCTCGCCTGAAGTTTACTTCGAAACGATTGATCATTTTATTGCTTTATTTATATTTTCCAATCCCCCATGGAGGTGCTTCGTGGTGGTTGATTGATTTTTACTGCTTTATTTACATTTCCAATTCCTCATGGAGGTGCTTCGTGGTGGTTGATTGGTTTTACTGCTTTACTTACATTTGCAATCCCCCATGGAAGTGCTTCGTGGTTGTTGATTGTTTGCACACACACACACACATACACACGTATATATATATATATATATATATATATATATATATATATATATATATATATATATATATAACTGTTTATAGCTTTCATACAAATTGCTACATCATGTGAGCCTAAGAATCATGTCATCACATATTCAGTTTACTGAATCTAGATTTGGTTTCCGTGATGGACATTTTTAGCTGTACACAGCATGTAAATTATTCACGGTGTTCAAATTTCCTTAGATGACTCTCATGCCCGCACGGAGTTTGACACTGATATGTATATTATTTTCTCGAAGACGCTTCACATCTCGAAAATAAAAGCAATCAAGCCGAACACCTAATAAAATGGAATTATCAAAGGCCTCAATTACTATTGAGCTCAAGGGTTTGAAAAAACCTCTTTTTACAAAACATCACAACTATATCTTATCATAACTGAAATTTATACATAAATTCAAACCCTTTGTATATAGGTGTAACGAGGCATAGCACTACTTCCAAATAAATTGCACATTGATCCACACACATACACACACATTCATATAACAGTTTAATTGAAAAACGGCGGTTATCGTGGCAACACGGATGTCGGGGGGTGCCTAACACCTTCCCTCCGCATAGCCAAGTCCCCAAACCCTAACGAATCTCAGTTTCACAGACCCATTAAAGCAGTGTCATATCACTAGGTTAATGTGCAAATATTTTCTTGGTTGTGTTGGTATAACCATTTAAAAAACCAACTGGCGACTATTATAGTCCAATCATCGACATATACATGTCGGACCTTTTCACAACTAATTTTTTCAAATAAATCTCACCTAACATGAGAACACTAAAAGACAAGAACATAAAAAGGACAAATAAAAATCCCGACGTCGACAATATGTATATAAATAAAGTACCGTAACGTACTAGGTCTGAGGTTCAAGGTATCAAGATTTGGGGGAGCTATAGGTTGGTATCAAAGTTGTAGGTTATAAACCTTATGTAGGGGTACCTTAGGCTATAACAGCAGAGGTAAGGACAAGGAATAAACTCAAATAGAGTTTAAGTGCTAAGAGATGAATTTGGGAAATTCATTATTAAGTAAAGAAGAAGATAAATAAGATTCAAAGAAGAATCTCAAAGAGTTATAGAAGATAAGAATCTGGAGTTACCTGACTCCAGTAATAAAGATGAGAAACTTAAATAAAATCATAATATGATATGATTAAAGTGAAAAATAAGAAGATCGTAAAATAAAACGATCATAAGATAAGAAAGAATCGGGATATAACATGATTATAAGATAAGATCACAACGTGATCAAACTAAATCATGAATGACAGATGATCTATTGGACAATTAAGAAGATATAGCCTGATTGTATAAAGAGAATGTACTATGAAATTGTACTATGTAAACTAAGGTAAAAGTGGTAAATGTTGAGATATAGATTAAATAAAATATGTATTGAGTAAAGAGGAAGCTAGGATTATATGGGATTTGAATTGAGGACTCATGTGATAGATGAGTTGTACAAACTTTTATATGGGTAGTGGTTTTGTGCTTGGTCTAATGACTACTTAGTTTATCACATTGATAATCATTGAAATGATGGTGTCGTGCTATCAATATACCTATGACGAGAAGGTGATTCTTTTCTCATAATTATATTTGATATTTAGAGAATATAAGATTAGGTGCGAGTTCTTAAAACTCATACTTATGATAAGTTTTTGACTCATAATTGTATGGTATGTTTTTGAACCCCTAAGCATATGGACAGTTTCTGATCGGTTCTTGGACTATGTATTGCTAGGATAAGTTCCTAAACTCATATTATTGTGGAAAGTTACTGAACTCATAACGTATGGTATTTTTAGTGAACTATATTGCGGTATAGAAAGGTTATGAATGGTGCGTTGAAAATTTTCAGTGTAATAAGCTTTAAGGATGATAGAAATAGATAGAATTATTCAAAAATAGAACATTGGAAAAAATTAGAGTTGATGGTGGAAGTATAAGTATTTCAAATCTTCTAGATATGCTAGGCTTCAAAATTTTTGAAATCAAGCTAAATTCGCACTGATGTGCCTTTAGAAATAAAAATGAATTTTTATTATCCTCAACACATGGTGACACGGGTGTGGAGATTAACTTCGAGCCATTAGCACATCGTTACCTGTTGCGACATGATAACATCAAAAAATAATTTTTTAATGGTTTTCAATTGTTTAAAAAAGAGTCTACACTAATTGTTTCGACTAGACAGAAATGATTTGAAATATGAAATGTATTTTATATATCATCAATGCATCATGGAACCCGGTGCAAAGATGATAAAAATGATGGAGTCATCAATGCAGTATTGCCTAGTGTTGGATGTGATCTAAGGATCATCAGCACACTATGGTATGTTGTAATTTGGCAAAGTCATAAAATGACAAAATTCTCAAATGGGCTGTAATTACAGTGCGATATCATGATGTCATAAAATAATTTTCAGAATTTTAAAGATAATTTATTGCCAATTAAATTTGGCCATGCAAATATTTCGATTCATGTTCGAATTATTGGTATATGTCTAAGCTAATTGATTCAGCTAGACAAATATTTATGAAAATTCAATTATCTCTTTAAGAATTTATCCCGAACCAAATTGTTTTGGTACAGATTCTTATGCTAAGTCTGAGGTGAACAACCCCGGTTAAATAAAATATTCCAATCTTTGAATGCATATAGTCATTCTCAGAACTAAGGTGTGATAGATTAATCGACTACCGTACCTATATTTGTACTAGGCTAATCACCTAGTAATACACATGTTTATAGATTTGGTTACGGTGAATACCATTAAACCTGAGAGTTCATGGTCTATATGACCCCTCATCATAATGTGAAAAGTTATTTTAACTCTTAAAGAGAGGTTATGGTAACTGGTAATGATGGAAGAGAAATCCTCAGAGGATGATGAATAAAAGGTTAAAATGAAAACCTATTTTTGGTGAATATAAGAAGCAAAGATTAAATTAAAGGTTAAACTTTAAAACCTAGAGTGGAAATAGAGGATTAATTAAAAAATTTAAAACCAATATGGTTTGATTTAAATTTTTAAGCAATGTAAAGAAATTAATTAAGAATGATAGAAATTTTGAAAAAAATAAGAAAGAGATTATGTAATGGAATTTATGGAAATTTATTAAGGAATTTAATTAAAACTTGATAGGTTATTCCTTTTCAATCATGATATAGCTTCATTTTATTTAAACTTGCTAAGCAAAGTAGTTGCTCACTCTTGCTATATCATGATAACATTTTCAGATTAAGACGATTGATCGAAGAAGGACAGAGACAAGAGCAAAGTACAATAATTGATTGTTATCCATTATTAACTATTTAGTTATCCGATGTAAACCTTTTGTGATGTTAAAGGTATGTATATAAGTTAAGGTTCATAGGCCTTGGGATATGTTGAAAGAACTTATTGTATAAACAAAATATGTTTGTAATTCCGTATTAGTTATAGAATATGTATGGAAATAAAGTAACGTAACGTACCAGGTCTGAGGTGCAGGGTACCCAGATTTGGGGGCGCTACAATAACTGACATCAAAGAAATCGTGGGCATAGAAGTAGTGATTTCCAATTAAAAAGCTTTCAACATAAGGACCTTGCTTGAATAAATAATAGCTAAGGCTAGAACATTTGCTCAATAATAGATTAAGAACTTGCTCAATGTAATAATAAGGTTTGGAAACTTGTACAATGATAACAAGTTAAGGATAGGAAACTTGCCTCGTGCGTAAGCCATAAAATTTCAACTCACATTCACCTACATATTCCATTAGGATAACAACAATCATTAGTTATAGTAACGTTAACCTTTATAGGTTTAATTCCCACTTTAACACAACTTGGTAACTTGGTTCATGATATGAACCTATTGACTAACCACATAACATGAATCTGAACTCACAACATGCAACCCACATAAGTCTTTGCCCTTAATCAATATAACCAAACCTTACGGACAACAAATCTAAGTCCACATACAACTTGTTAATTTACAACTTAAAACCATCAAATATGTGTTAATAATCTCTTATAGAATCTTGTTATATGTCTAATGTATTACCATTAACATTAGACTATATTAGATTAGGTTTTAAGGATTGATCAAATAACAAAACAACACTATCAGGGGAAGGCGCAGTTGCGCCGTTCTGAGCCTTGGCACCAGCGCAGGTGCCCAGACCTAGAAAAACTAAGCAGGCGCAGTTGCGCTCTTCCTACCTTTGATACCTGCGCAGCTGCGTCAGTACACAGACAAAAACAATATAGTCTCTTTAACCCAAAATCCATGAAGTTTACATTCAAACAACAAATTACTCAAATTCAGATGCTTTAAACTTAATAGAACCAACACCAAGCATGCTTATCATGATTCTAATGAGCAAAACAACATGAACAACTGAAATTAATGGATTTGAAACCATGTTCATACTCAAAACTCATATTTCATCATAATCAGTGAATCAATTCATTTAACATGCATTATTTTCGTACTTGAATGTATTAACAATAACAATCATCAAATTTCAGATTATAACATGATTTGACCAACAATTTTGTTAGGTTTTGTGAAGATCAAAGACACAATCAATTTGTAAAAATAGCAGAAGCAGAGTAAAATAAGATTTTTCACACAAATTACCTTGATCATTTTTTATGAATATTATTAATTAGAACGAAGAATAAGAAGTTATTGAATCATACCCTTGTAGATACGAGCTTCCACAGGTACGAGTTCCACTCCTACTTTTACGCGATCTCCTTGAATCTCCTGGTTAGATTCCTTTCCTTTGATCAATGTTAGCCACCCAAGTGTATAGCCTCTAGAAGTGATCCACCAAGGAAAAAGAATATTCAAGAAGAAGGGTAGTTTTGCTAAAATCCTAATTTGCTTTCTCTATAGAAAAGGGGCGTACTCTCCAATAATTGGAATTATGTATATTTTGATATCTAATATAAGACTCCTCTTATAAATATATCAGTTAACTACTCTAATCTAATTAGAAAATATGGTATTATTTAATTAATTAATCTCCCTAATTTTATTAGGGATAATTAATTAAAATCTTTTAATTAATTTTTCTCCTATTCTTATTAGGAATATTTGAGAGTACTTATATTAAATTAATTACCAAACTTCTTTAGAAATTAAAATAATAATTATTATAATAATATTAATAAGACTCTTTTTATTAATTTATAATTAATATTTCTAAAATATTAAATAATAAATATTAAGCTAGTTAATGTATTCTATCCCCGTAGATTAAATTAAATAAACTTAACATATTATTACAATTATGCCACTAACTTCTTAAATAATTATTCTTCCTTTTATAGTGTGACCATTTAGGTTCTCAATATTAAATTGGTTGTGAATAAATCAATTAGAACAATTCTAATCTCATTTAAATAAATAAATTAAAATATTAATTTATTTAAATAAAAAATATTTATTCTACAATAAAGATAAGCCTCCTTAACGATCAACGAATTTCTAGATAATATAGATTTTAACATTAATCATAAAAGAACCTTTGAGTAAATAGTTACCGTAGAAATCAATCCTTCCACTATATAATATCCCAATTAAATATAAAACATTGAATTATGTCAAGTCTTATTTTATTTAATTATTTGTATTTCTATTCCAAATGCACAACTCGAAATAAATTCAAATTAGTAACTATTTTCTAATTTCATTCTACTTTGGCCAAGGATTCCTATGTTATCATTTATCGAATCAAATAGGACATTTCTCTTCTTTTACTAGAAGTGGTAGATTCTTTATTGATCATTCATTATCTCTATATATAACTAATTAAACCCAAACATACCCTTTAATATACCCTAAGGATCTTAAGGAATAAGTCAAAGTGTGATTCATTATATACAAGATACTATAATGATCTCAAGTTCAAGGATCACTTGTACTACTATTATTACATGAATTCCTATTGACAGACAAGTAAAACTCCATTAAGTATTTCTTAGCGAGTCACGTTCAGTGAACTTATTCTCCAATAAGAACCTATATACTTGCTTTAGTGTCTCTACACAAATGATCATGGGATCAATCATCCTCATCCAATGAGCAAGCAACGTATGCACCAATCTATCTAGATTCAGTAATCCCCATTTTAGTAATCCATTAATTGGGAACATTTTAGTTTTTAAGCTATCTAAGAATTTGGATCTCATTAGCATGATCTCATCATGATTCTAAAAGTATTGCTTAAACTATGGGTTTATCACATAATATTAAAATAGCACCATGTTGATAATTAAATGCCTTTAATAAATAATTCTTTTATTAATAAATAAATAAGATTGATTACAAATTATATGCTTTATCATCATACGTGATTGGCTTGTATTCATACTACTTTCAATCTCCCACTTGCACTAAAGCCAATCACCATGGTATCCTTACCCATCTTCTCTAAGTGAAGATCAAACTGCTGTTGTGTTAGAGCTTTAGTAAATAGATCTAAAATATTATCTTGAGAGTCCACACGCTCTAGGGTGACATCTCCTATTTCAATGATCTCTCTGATCAAATAAAATCACCGTAACACGTGTTTAGATTTTTGATGAGACATGGGTTCCTTAGCCTGCACAATAGCTCTAGTGTTGTCACAGAATAAAGGTATTGGTCCTTTAATGCTAGGAACCACACCAAGTTTGGTTATGAACTTCTTCATCCAAACAGCCTCCTCTGTATCTTCACTTACATCTATGTACTCTGCCTCTATCACTGAATCAACCATTGTTTGTTGTTTGGAACTTTTCCAACTCACCGCGCCACCATTAAAGGTAAACACATACCCCGAAATGGATTTACTATCATATTGGTTCGTTTGAAAACTTGAGTTTGTGAAGCCCTCTAGCTTCAATTCAGACCCACCGTAGATAAGAAATACATCTTTAGTTCTTCTCAAGTACTTTAGGATATTTTTCACTGCCTTACAGTGCTCTTCTTCTGAATTCGACTGATATATTCTTGTTACACTAAGTGCATGAGCAACATCCGGTCTAGTACATATCATACCGTACATGATAGATCATATTGCTAAAGTATAAGGAATCTTACTCATACGGTCTCTCTCCTCATGTGTTTTTTGGGCCTGTTTCTTGGAGAGATATATTCCATGGCTCAACGGTATGAGACCTCTTTTGGAATCTTCCATGTTAAACCTCTTTAGCATTGAGTCAATGTATGTTCCTTGGGGCAAGCCAAACATCCTTTTATATCTATCTTTATAGATCTTTATCCCCAAAATATAGGATGCTTCTCCCAAGTCCTTCATTGAGAAGTGTTTAGATAACTAGATTTTAATCGATTGTAGCATAGGAATATCATTCCCTATTAGTAATATACTATCAACATATAATACAAGGAATAAAACAGCGCTCCCACTAACCTTCTTGTAAACACATGTTTCATCTTCATTTTTGATAAAATCAAACTCTTTGATAGTCTCATCAAAATGGATGTTCCATCTACGAGAAGCTTGCTTCAATCCATAAATGGATCATTGTAGCTTACAAACTTGATTTGTTCCAACCTTTAAAACAAATTCCTCTGGTTGTGTCATATACAAATCCTCCTCAAGTTTACCATTGAGAAAGGTCATTTTCATGTCCATCTGACAGATTTCGTAGTCATGGAAAGCTTCAATCAAAAGCAAAATCTGAATGGACTTGAGCATCGCTACTGGTGAGAAGATTTCGTTATAGTCAACTCCTTATCTTTGTTTAAATCCTTTTGTGACCAGTCGGGCCTTATAGGTCTCTACCTTGCCGTCTACTCCAGTCTTTCTTTTCAAAACCCATTTACACCCATTAGGCTTAATGCCTTCAGGTGGTGAAACCAAAGACCGTACTTGGTTTTCATACATGGAGTCCATCTCAGATTTCTTGGCTTCTTGCCACTTCTCTGAGTCTTTACTACTCATAGCATGTTTGTAATTCAATGGATCAACATCATCTATGATGTGTACCTCATCATCATCATCTATGAAAAATCCATACCTATCAGGTATCTTCGGTATTCTTCCAGATTTACAAATAGGGTGTGGTATAAAAGGTAGCTCTACTTGGATAGTTTCATCCATTTTACTTGTAGTGGTTTGTGGTTCTTGAATTTCTTCAAGATCTATTTTCCTCCCACTGGCCCCTTCAAGGATAAACCCATCTTTCCAATAAGGCAACATGTTTGGCAACAAACACCTTTTCTTTAGTAGGATTGTAGAAATAGTATCCTAAACATTCTTTAGGATATCCAACAAACATAAACTTATCAGATCTTGTTCCAAGCTTATCATTCTGAAACCTTTTCACATAAGCTGAACATCCCCAAATCTTAACATGCTTAAGACTAGGCTTCCTCCCTGTGCACATCTCATATGGAGTCTTAGGGACAGATTTCGAGGGAACCTTATTTAGTAGATATGTAGCCGCTTCTAGGGCATATCCCCAGAATGACACTAGAAGATCGGTGAAACTCATCATGGAATGAACCATGTACAACAGTGTTCGATTTTTCTTTTCAGATACACAATTCAACTGTGATGTTCCTGGTGGAGTCCATTGTGAGATTATACCATTTTCTTTGAGACAATTGAAAAACTCACTGCTTAAGTATTAACCTCCTCGATCTGATGGAAGAATTTTAATACCCTTACCAGTTTGCTTCTCTACTTCACTTCTGAACTCTTTGAACATTTCAAATGATTCGGATTTGTATTTCATTAAATACACATATCTAAGTCTTGAGTGATCATCAGTGAAAGTAATAAAATAAGAATACCCTCCTCTTGCATTCGTTGTCATAGGTCCACATACATCTGTGTGAACCAATGCTAACAACTCCATAACTCTTTCTCCTTTTCCACTAAAAGGAGATTTTGTCATTTTGCCCATGAGACAAGATTCATAAGTTGGATATGATTCCTAATCAGATAGCTATAAGAGCCTATCTTTATGCAACTTGGATAATCTTGTTTCATTAATATGATCGAGTCTACAGTGCCACATAAAGGTATAATTTACATCATCTCTTTTCCTTTTCTTAGTTTGATCAATTTATAGTATATTTTCATGCAAGTCAAGTATTTAAAGTCCATTTTGTAAATTACCAACACCATATAAAATATTATTATTATAAATAAAACAACTATTTTTCTTTATTATAATATCAAAACCATCCATATCCAATACAAAAATTGAAATAATGTTTCTAATAAGTGATGGAACAAAATAACAATTATTTAATCTAATGGACTTGCCCGTAAGCAGTGCTAAACAATAAGTCCCTACAGCTAATGCAGCAACCTTTGCTCCATTTCTCACTTGTAAGACGACCTCATCCTTGCTCAGCTTTCTACTTCTGACTAGTCCCTACATAATATTTCATATGTGAGAACCACAGCCGATATCTAATACCAAGTAGAAGATTAAGTTTCAGAAAAAATAATTTCAATCATAAACAAACCTTGATTAAGATTCGAAGCTTCTCCAAGCTTCTTTTGCTTTTGTTCCACAAGATAATCCTTGCAGTTCCTCTTCCAGTGACCCGACTTGTTGCAATGGAAGCAAATTCCTTTGCTAGCTGTATCAGCTTTCTTTTGATCATTCACTTTCGCCTTTCCCTTACCGTTCTTGGATTTCTTCTTTTCAGAAGATACCTTGGGCCTCTTCCTTTTCTTGGAAGAATCATCCACCAGTAAGACATGGTTCTTCTAGGATGAGAAGTGACCTTCAACAGTTTTTAACATGTTAAGTAATTCAGGCAAGTTGACATCTAACTTATTCATGTGAAAATTCACAACAAATTGTGAGACGGTTTGAGGGAGTGACTGCAAGATCAAATCTTGACTCAACTCCCCATCCATGACGAACCCAAGCTGTCCAAGACGTTCAATCAAATTGATCATCTATAGGAGACGAGTCTCAATAGTAGTGCCCTCAGTCATCATAGATCGGACGAGCTCTTTAAATATCTCATATCTAGCAGTGCTACTTTGCTCACCATACAACTCTTGGAGGTGCATCAATATAACATGAGCATCCATGGTTTCATGTTGGCGCTGAAGCTCGTTACTCATGGATGCGAGCATGATGCATTGAGCCAAAGATGCATCATCTTTCCACTTCTTAAAAGTAGCAATCTCTTCCTCAGAGGCTGTTTCAGTAAGTTTTTGATGGACTGGTAAATTTAGGATATAAGAAATCTTTTTAGCAGTGAGAACAATTCTCAAATTCCTTAACAAATCCGTTATATTCGGTCCGGTCAGTTTGTTAGCATCCAATATGAAAGTAGTATACATATAAGTTAATCATGTATGATGATAAAACATATACTTTATAATCAATCTTATTTATTTATTTATTTATTAATAAAAGATTTATTTATTAAAGGCATTTAATTATCTACATGGTGTTGTTTTGATAATATGTGATAAACCCATAGTTTTAAGCAATGCTTCTAAAATCATGATGAGATCATGCTAATGAGATCTAAATTCTTAGATAGCTTAAAAACTAAAATGTTCCCAATCAATGGATTAGTAAAAAGGGGATTTGTCAATCCGGATAGATTGGTACATACGTTACTTGCTCATTGGATGAGGATGATTGATCTCATGATCATTTGTGTGGAGACATTAAAGAAAGTATGTAAGTGCTTATTAGAGAATAAGTTTTGTAATGACCCCAAAATTTATATAATTCAACTATCGACTTTAGTCGTTAATAATATGTCTAACTTCTGATTTTACATCATTATTCGATGTTAAACTTAATAAAATTCAGAATAATTTAAACTTTTCTGTCTTCGTACTTTAATTCCCTGAATCAAAACCTTTATCATATACACATCTTTGAATAAAGTTATTTTATGATTCGCTTCATCAAAGTTATTATATAGAATCTTACATTTCAATCTGATAACCTTTACATATTAGATAACTCAAACTTTACAGTTTATTATTACATAATTATTATGATTTATCAAGTACATTTCTCAAAACCTTTATCTTTACCTAACTTTAAACCACACTTAACTCATTACTCACATTATTAGAGTTAATAAATAAAACTTACATCCAGGTTCAATACCCTTTTATACAACAAACAAAGCTTAAAACTTTATAACTCAACATCTATTAAATATCATACATTATTCGGAACCATAAACATGGTTCAAATAATAATAATTCAGCCAAAGTGTATAAATCTTCAAGTATCACATCTGATTCATGTCTTTCAAGTAGCAAATAATTTTACCTTAGTTCTTTAACCTGCAAAAGTGATTTTTTGCAAGGTTGAGCTCGACAACCTAGCAAAATCTAACAGTTTTCATGTAAGACCCCAACTTTTATGAATAAAGAATAATTTCTCAAAATATATTTTTTAGTATTATGGTGTGGATCTGATATAATGTTATAGTTGTGGGTAATATTTATAAATTTTGCAAAGTAAGTAAGTGGTTAGATAATATTCGATTGGTCGGGGAATATTCGTTTTAATAGGAAATATTCGTACGATGACACAATCATTGGTGGACCCAACAATAGAAGTATTGTCGTAGTTAGAAAACAACAGAATTATCTTTTTATAAAAATAACGGCGAAAGTGTTACCGTTAAAATCGTTGAACAACCCGGTAGTAAAAGTACAGTAATACGCGTGGTTGCATAGTAGCACACGGTATTGATTAGTGATGCTTACGTTAGAAGTCACTCAGTTATACTCAATTATTGCTACAGTAATTGCTGCATCATATCTCTCATATTATTGATTCAATTATTGTCACAGTATCATCTGCATAATATTTATTATTATTAAATCAATAATTGAGATGACAAAGTTATTCATATTATTATTTGCAATATTGACAATGTCTAGAAGTTCTTTCAAGGAGAGGTCTGGTCACCTAATTGCGCGCCAATAAAGAGAAATCCTTATCGGAAAGCCCCCTCTTTCCTAGGAACGATCTGGTTGTTAAATATTGCGAGTTATAATATTAATGATGAATAAGTTGTGTTGATTAAAGATGAAATTGATAGTTCTATTGTGTTGGGATTATTAGTGTTAGTGGAAATTGACATTTATTTCAAAAATAATTGATGTCTGGAGGTTATATTGACTAATCGGGTAATTAATTGGATAAATGAGCAATTAATTGTTATTATTTCACATGCTTATAACTATTTGTTCACATGTGTGTATTATTGAAGTAATATCCCCGAATCCGGGACCCAAATCACCTCGGATCCGGTATACTATTTCTATCACTATTTGCGGAAGATATAAACATAAGTTGTTTATACAATACATTACACACTATTCCCCAAAATCGAGTAACCTTAACTTAAACACCAATCATATAATATCTATTATACCACAATATTTATCAAATACATTATTACAAAATAGCCGCACTATATGATCTAAGCTGAATTTGACATTATCTTTTCTATCAATGATTCATCTATTTAAGAATCATTTCTATTCTCAATTCAAAATCAATCTTATTTATCTATACAACACTTCAAACTGTACATAGCTGACAATTACATTTGACCAAACTATCAATCATAAATTATACCATTTCTAATTTAAGAAAGTGTATTCATGTTGCACATCGTTCAATCTTCATCATCCTTATAGCATATAATATTGCCTAACATCATTAACCTGCAAAAGTTTGTGTTTGCAAGATTGAGCTTGACAGCTCAGCAAATTTAACAGTCTATCATGTTTCACATAGCACACAATCTCACATGCACTACATTTTCTTTAATATGTATATCTACATGCAGCATATATTCTTTACTATGCATATTCTACATGCAACAATAATTCTGTGCAATGCATATATTCTTACATTATACATTTCCAGTTATCGTGTTATATCATACAACATGTGTTATCACATATCACATATAAATTGAGTTCCATACCCAATTAACTTAGTCATATTTTGACTTTAACAATTCATAGAGCATGATATGTAAGTTAGCACATAACCACATTCAATCCACAAACATAATAGAACTGAAAAACTTGCCTGAATCGGTGATTACCGCAACGCAATTTAATTTAATCTCTCACGAAAGACCTATCAGTTATAAGATTGATCTTTTAATCAGTATAACATACTTTATTCCATAATACTATCTAATACTTAATCCAATATTAGATAACAACTTAACACATCAATATATTATTATCATCCTTTGATAATTAATCAATCACGATATTCTATCCCTTATGATTTATCACCATTTTAAAACCGTATTTAAATAAATTAAATACCACATAATTCCTTAATCATTAATATTTATTAAATATAAAATATTAATGAAATTCATTACATAATATTATAATATAATTATAATATATCAAAGTATTTTTAATAGTTTAAAATCATTTTTATATGATTTTTAAAACATTAAAACTATTTTATTCCATAATTATTTAACTTCCTTTGATAATTTATCAAAAATTAATTCTAGTGCGTAGCTTAAGAAATTAGCTACCTCGTGCTTAACTCCAGTAATGTCCATCTTTTGGCATAACCTTATATATGTTAACGTGATACTCCATTTTAAATTTCGTGGCAATCGGAGTTGTAGAACTCCGTTTATAGCGATTTCCGTCGGAAAATCACAAAAATTCGAACGGTCATAACTTGGTCGTTTTAACTCGGAATCAGCTCATTTTTGGACACGAGCTACATATTACCATATATTTTCATTTCCCAGAAGCCTGGAATTTTTCTCATTAACTAAATGTCCGAAACAGCCCTCGGAAAATTCTTCGCAGCTTGTTTTTGACGTTTGGCAGTTTTGGAGTCCTTTGTTAAAACTTATATAAAACAAGTTCTGTAACTCCGATTAATGATCCGTCAATTTTTGTTGGATTCCTATCTTTCCGAACTACAGTTTTCATATATCACAATCAATATTTGGACATGTTAAGTTCCCGGAATTTAGCCCGGAAGTGACTGTTTCAAATCTGTCCTTTTCATAGTTTTTCTTAGTTTTGTGTAGTTTGGGAGAAATCCCATAACTCTCTCCTCCGATGCCGGATTTAGTCCGTTTCGGAGTCTATGGAAAGCTTATTGAGTGTACTACAACATATCAAAATTCCAGAATTTTTAGAACAACCTAACAGATCCGGAAATTTCTCTTTTAGGACAGCAGTCCACTAACTCATTTAAAACCAACAAACTGTTTTGGTTAATCTTCTTTATTCAAGCTTATCAACCCTAAAAATGACAAGATCTAACCATAAATCATTTATCATGTAGACCTATAGTTTTCATGCTCAAGATCATAAACTTCAAGGTTCAAAATCATAAGTTCAACACCATATCAAAAACACTTTAACTTTTCTAGAAAATTTTCATTCTTCAATTCCTTTAGATTTCAACCAAAACCAACACCTAATATGGTTAGATATAAACATGATACACTCATCAACATGTATATACATGACTTTTGAGTTTATAAACAAAGTTTCTTAGTTCCTAAAACAAGCATCCAACACAAGAAGAAATTCTTTGTTATACCTTAGCTTCCTTGCTCTCCTTCTTCTCCTTCTCCATAGCTTGATCATGGTTCTTGATTTCATGAGTGTCCAAATCTCCTCTCCTTCTTCTTCTCTTAGAGTGGCCGAACATGGCCTCACTCTCTCTCCCTTTCTCTATTTCTTTAGTTCCTTGCAACTTGAAAGAAAGATATAAGAGATGAAAGAAAATAAAGAAACTAGACTTTTGTGTAGCTTTTAATAAATTGCCCACACTCCCTCTCCTTTCCTTTTCTTGTAGCATATCCGGCCAAGCCTTTTCAATGCTCCAATAATTCTCTCATTCTCCCTTAATAAATTGCTAAGGATTGCTTGCCAACAAAACATAAGTGTTGGACCAATAAAAAAAATGACACCTTGCTAGCTAGAACTAGATTAGGCTTAGGGTTGTTCACCAAATAAAGTTAACCATTAAATGCATTCATCCCCCCTTCTAGTGCTCCTCATGTGGCTGGCCATGTGCCTTAAAATTGCTCCAAGTTTGCTTTCTAATTTACCTCTTATTTGAGTTAACAAATGTCCAAAAATTCTTCTCCCACTTGGCTAAAAATTGAGCCATTCTTTTAATGTTTTGCTTGGTCCTCTAACCAATTTCATTCACCAATACTTGAGCTATAAAATATACATAGTCCATTGCCTTTAATTCTTATCCAACCCAAATCATTTACTTAGGGTTTTTACTTCTCCATTAAAACACAAATCCTTGCTCATTTAATTTATTTCCTTAACCCAATTAGACTTGCTATAATTAGGTTATAAAATTAACCATTATAAAATAAATCTCCTAGAATTTGTAAGTATTCTAAATACCACAATTCTCTTTTCCCATAACCCCTTAGGTTATTAAATCCTTCATTCCTAATATATAATTAGGGTTACACTAGTTTCTTTTGTTTGTTTACATAATAAACAAGTATAAATCATCAAATAATGATCATATTCCTTACACACCACTTTTTAACCCTTAGGGTTTAATAATTTGCATATAGGATTCCCAATTTAGGGTTTCCGATTATCAGAATCTGAAACTAGGATTTTCAGATCTGGTATTAGGGTCTTCAAATAATCAATTAAGATTTTATATACCTCAATTAGGGTTTTCCCTAATTAATTTAACATTATTGGCGTTTAACCTTGCACATACATTGCATTCCCCATCTAGGGTTTTCAATATCCGAATTAGGGTTTCGGACTCCCGAAACTAAAACTAGGGTTTACAGAACCGATTGTTAGGGTTTCTAACAGTTCGTTAGATTTTTCTAACTTAATAAACATATGATTAACATAACTTTAGGGTTTGCTAAAGTTATAACTTATCTGATCAATCATTGATCTTAAATCATTATGGTTCACATATGTAACCAAATATACCGACTAGTATTCACTTCAATACTTATTCCTGATAATTCTTCAAAAGAATTTTAAATCAATCCATAATCTTATACCTCATTACTAGACTATCACTTATAGTCTATCACATAATTCAAGTTTTGTTCAAAACTTTTTAAATTCTTGGAATTTCATTACATAACTGCTAATTCCATACACTTATTTCCTGTCTAGGTCTATTATTTGACCTTAAATCAATCATTTATGATTTTAATAAATTGTCTAAATTTTCGGGTTGTCACAATTGATTCACATTCATGTACTATTAGGGGAGGTGGTGCAGGATTGATAATACTTGCATGATTAAATAAAAAATGGAGGTATAGTTGAAGGTACTATACTGTAATTAGTTTTTTCACATGATTATACTATTGAGTCACATGATTAAACTATTAATTCACATTATTTACTATTAGGGGAGGTGGTGCAAGTTTGATACTACTTGCAGGACTAAATTAAAAATAAAGAAAAAGAGGAAGGTATTATACTGTAATATTTTGAGCCCCAAAACGTGCAATTATCGAAACTATATTTTCCTATAAATAAAAGCTCATTCTTCCTTCATTTCTCACCAATTCACAAAAGCTTTAGAGTAATTATTATAGGAAAAATTATAGAGAGAAAGAAGAAGAGAAGTCTGCTACCTCACTATTTTAGTATCCAATTTTTTAAGGTAAGGGGTATTATTCTTTCGTATTCATGAAGAGAGTTATTTTCTTTCAATACTCGTAAGGGTTGTTATTCCATTCTTTATTATTAGGTTGGAATAACATGTCTGTACGGTCTATCGTATGCCTGGTGAATTATGTTGTTATTCCATTCTTTATTATTCTATTAGAACATCCTGTTAGTGCAGATTACGTATGACCTGGTTCCATTCTTTATTATTATGTTGGAATGACTTTTCTATACGGATTACGCACTCTTGGTGAATTCTTCTTTTATTCCATTTTTTATTATTCTGTTGGAATAATCTGTCTACGTGGATTATCGCATGCCGACAAAAATCCATTTGCGATTTCATATATTCTATTATACTTAGTTGATTAAAGTTTTGACTTCTATACTCCACGAAATTAGTGGAATATCCTTCATATTTGCGCTTCATCCAGCATCTTTTCATGGAAATATTCTTCTGAGCATTCTTGAATTTTTCTCCACAATTTCTATTTGGAATTTGGAAAAACATTCTTCTGCAAAATTGTAGAGAATTGAATTTCCAATAAAAAGTCGCGAGATTCAAATTTTCTGATAAAATAGTTACTTATTATGAAATATTGAAGTTCCGAAGTTCCAAAATAATTAATTTTTGGAAGTTTTATTTATGTTTTAAAAGAAAAACATTTTTTAAATTTTTGTGAACATCTTTAACATGTGCTAGATGACTGAAATCAGATTTCAAAGTGGGCGTAGGAATTTGTTTTATATATAATATTATTATATTCAATTTTCTGCTATGGTGGTCTAAGCATTTTCCTATAAAAAGGGTGCTTAGGTTAGAATGGAAAATCACACCAGAAACACAAGTTTTCTCTCTCATTCTCTCTCTATATATCGAGCGTATTTTTGTGAATATTTTAGTACTTTGAGTATTGATATACGGTGCAAGTTCTTTCAGCACAATATCCAGTATTCCACTTAGAAGTACTGTTTTTGCGAGGTAAGAGATGTTATTTTATTCGAAAATGATATTATTTCTTCAATATCATTATGTTGAAATATTGGTTGGAAATTTTTATCAAATTTAAAACTTTTTCATGTCGGAGTTACTATTCATGAGTTACTATTTATGAGTTACTATTCATGAGTTACTATTCACGAGTACTATTCACGAAGCATGATGATTTTTTTGCGAAATTTCTATCTTTTAGTGTCGGAGTTACTATTCACGTATACGAAACTATTCACGTATACGACACTATTCACGAATACGACACTATTCACAGAAAAATTAAATTTTCTTTTCTGTGTCCAAGATCGTCTATTATGATTCCTATCTTGGATTGGATCTATGTTTTGGTCTTCATTCTTGAATTTTACTCCACTCTGGTTATTTTTGTAGTATTTTTGAACTTGGAGTGTTTAAAGTGCGAATCCTTAATATTTGTTCTTTTGTTTCACTGGATTCGTTTTCTTTAAAATATTTTTCATCATCCTCAGTCCTAAATGATGATATAACTGAATATCTTTGGCCTGTAGTGCAAAGATGAATGATTTTATGATGAATATCTTTGGCCCGTAGTGCAAAGATGAACAGGTGTTTAGATGAACATGAGCAACTGGTGAATATATTTGGCCTGTAGTGCAAAGATAAATATTTGATTTATGATGTATATTGATTGATGTTACAGGGATAAAATATCGATGATGAACTTTTAAATTCATAGATGATAGTAGATTTCATTCTCCACTTAATTCTTCTAATGAATTGTTGTTTCCGCTTCAGTTCTTGATCTAAAACTTGTTGTCTATTGTATTCTATCAGATTTTTCCCTGTTGAAGACTAAAGATAATTTATTGTACATTATCTTAGTCATAATATTCTTACTGGGCTAGCTGAGATCACCATTTTCCTTTTTGTTCCATTTTTCTTCTCAGGAGACGAGAATATAGCAGGAACTAGTCGGGGTGTGGAGTAATAGTTCAAGACAGTTATTTTAGTAGTCCTCACTATTTTGTAAAATAGTGTATCAATAATTGTAACGAGGACTTATTTGAGTGTGGATATTGTCTAGAAGACAATATTTGTATTTAAACTCACAGTTTATGTGTTGTCGTATTTTGCACGACAATTGAATTAATGAAGTTGTAGTTGTTTCTGTACCATGTATTTGGTGACTCAGAATGGGTGATGTATACCTATTTTGGGGGCGTCACATCATAACCTTTTCTATTATCAGTACACAATGTTCAATTTGATTGTGATAACTTTCAACTTATATCTCACTATATTTCTTTTTAGGACACACCCGAAGTTCATTCAAGTTTTCAAGTCTTGATAGGAATCATTATTGGTTTATATTAACCCCATTCTATATCTTATAGTATTCATTTCAATTGAATTGAAACACTTTTTAAGTTCATTAACATTTGGCACGGCGTTTCGACGTTCATTCGTCACACGCCCGATTTGCCTCTCTTGTGTATGCTTAATATGGTTATACAACTTATCTAATATGTGACGACCCCAAAATAGGTCCATTCCATCCAACCCATTCTGAGTCGCCAAATACATGGTACAGAAACAACTACAACTTCATTAATACAATTGTCGTGCAAAATACGACAACACATAAACTGTAAGTTTAAATACAAATATTGTCATCTAGACAATATCCACACTCAAATAAGTCCTCATTACAATTATTGATACACTATTTTACAAAATAGTGAGGACTACTAAAACAACAGTCTTGAACCATTACTCCACAACTCGACTAGTTCCCGCTATATTCTCGCCTCTTGAGAAGAAAAATGGAACAACAAGGAAAAGGGTGAGCTCTGTAACGCCCCAGAAATTTGGATTTTCCAAAATTTAAGTTTAAAGAATTAGTTATTAATAAAATGAATTTTTATTAATAATATTATGTGCTATGTGGTTATTAATCGTTCTAGAACCTAGGATGATTATAAGTCGGGAGGATTCTGGCTACGAGCTAGACTGAACGAGTAGGAATTTTCAAGACGAAAATGAAAATTTTCCGGGAACAAAAATATTTCAGGGAAAAAGATGAAATAGGCACTATTCACCTGATGAAACCTAATGGTTAGGGTTTGAAATAACCTAAGCCATTCTAAGAGTTCGGTATGTCAAAATGACATTCCGTCAAAAGATTTGCTGATAATATATCGTGAAAAGTTAAGTAAGTCGATAAAAGTTTTTCTCGAAAAACGTGCAGAAATCGGATAAAATAAAAACGACGAAAAGTACTGCTATGTACTTTTCATCCGTTTAGCTACGTTAGGGTAAAATGTGAAGGAAAATGCTCAACGCCAAAAAGTGTTTTTCAGTTTTTCGGAAATCCGAAGAATACGTAAAAGTTAATCGGTAAAGGAAAGACGAAATATCCAAAAATATTTGGAATCCGAGAATCGCAGTTTTTAAACCTGTCGGACGAAACCCGAAAGATGGAACCACGAAGCTTCCAAGGGAAGCTACGTGAATAGTAAGGAGGTTAACTAAGGAGGTGGAAATAGAAAACTTAAGCATTAAGTAAACTTAAGTATTAAGTAAACTTAAGTGTTAAGTAAACTTAAGTATTAAGTAAACTTAAAAGTTAAGCAAACTTAAAGGTTAAGTAGACTTAAGTGTTAAGTAAACTTAAGGAGTAAGTTAACTTAGTTGTTAGGTAATGAATAGTAAGGAGGTTAAGGGGGGTGAAATGACTATTTTGCCCTAACTTTGGAAAATCTATAAATAGGAAGTTAGATTTCATTTAAATGAGATTTTGAAAATCCTACATTAGAGAGAGAGAGAGAATTCGGATGGAGAGGGAGAAGGAAGATCATGAGCATGATTGATCGGATCAAAAATGTTCGTGAAATAGAAAAGCTAGCAAATCGCCGGTTTTGTCTAGCGGAAGAAAAATAAAGAGGAAAGGTATTAAACCTAACTTCTATGTTAGATTTTCTTTAAGTTATATATATGTTTAAAACATAACTTAATGATGATAATGAGTAGATGATGTTAGGGATGATTTCATATGGTTGAAATCATGAGAAATAAGGAAATAAGAATTTAAAGTTTAGTAAATAAATTTCTTAAAGAAGTATATGATTCGTAATGAATTAGAACAATCTGAGTTGATTATATAAATGAGTAGATGAAATAAGTAAGGAATAATGTTCTATAACATCAAATTCCAATAAAAAGTGGAATCGTAATCCAAAATATCAATTAAAATGAAGAACGAACGAAGAACACGAAGAACACGTGAAGAACACGAAGAACGTTGTTGATGGACAAATTTAAAACCATCGTAGGATAATTGTTGTTGATGGACAAGTTTAAAACCATCGTATATAAGTTTGATGCATATTGCTTGGTTAGGAATGATAGAAACGTTCATGAAGAATGGATTAAAAACTTAGCTATAACGAAGTTATGGCGAAAATTTCGTAAAAGACAAACGAGAATTAGAAAGTTAGTAAATGAATTCCAAACATGTAGGGTTTCATAAGGATGTAAGAAAATGTTGAAAACGTGAGTCGTGGATTCAAGAACGATCGAATTCCGAGTTCGGATGACCGAATTGCGGATGAACGAACAAAGAGCGTTAAAAACATAAAATAAACGAAGGGTGATAATCAAGCCAATCGAATGGAACATTAACGGATTTAGAATGAAGTTCTGTCTGAGGGTTATTAAAGTACATAAGATAAAGAAGAGAATGACTTTGGAATGACCTCGTTCCGAGTTATAACAAAGAAGTTATGAGATTGTGAAGTTAGCGTCTCAAGCTTGTAAAATACTTAGAAATATTTTTCTAGGGTTTTTGCTTGGCGCCGCGGCGCGAAGTTATGCCTTGGAGGCCGGCGCCGCAGCGCGAGTCCCGTCCCTTGGCCACTGCTAAGTGATGCCGCAGCGCGAGATTAAGGAAGGAGCATGGCGCCGCAGCGCCGGTGCTGTGAAATGTCAGAAATGAGATTTTAACTGCTCAATTTCTGGGGGATGTGCAAGAAAGAAATACGAGCATATAGTTCAATTAATGAAACACTTAATAAAGTGTATTAAACCTTTAATAAAGTTTGAACGAAAAGATTAATCGAGATTAAAAGACTATATTTACGAGTACGGAACCGAGATACGGGACCGTAGTCGCGATGAACGAACGTGAGGGATTGCTAGGGTTGTGATTCCTTTGATGTTGAGGGATGAGGGTAATGAATAACATTTAGATGTTATGTCATGATAGTGAGAGATAAGTATGGAGTGTTTAGGCACTGTGTATGCAACGCTGTTATGGTGAGCGAGAGGTCTTAGCATACAGCGAACTGTATCGCTTCGACATTAAAGAAGAATAATGAATGGTATTAAGAAAGTAGTAATGAACGGTAATGAGATTAATGGAAGCTGAATGTGAGTCAGATGAGAACACTAGAATGAAATGTAAGCGTTAAACACTTTAATCGACGTGAAGGTTGAGGGAACGTAAATATTAAATGGATAGAACCTACACCCCGTGTATGGTTTGACCGTAAGATGATGAAGGTAATGGATTGAACCATAAATGGTAAAGAAGTTGAATTAAAGATAATAGCCTTTAACGTAACAAAGCCGAGTTAAGGATTGCAGGGAATGATCGCTCTGAGTATACATAAGACTGTATGACTTAGACGATAAAGAGTGAATACTGAGGCGTGGTATTTAGTTTCCAGGAAGCCGAAAGGAATAAGAAATTAACTTACCGAATATTATAGTTTAATAGTGCGGATAAGTTAAAATGAGTATAGGTTGTGGTACAATCGTAACCTTTGACGGTTGACATATGGGAGCTGGGCTAAACAATTCCTTCAGTGAGCGAAGGTATATACAAAACTGGCAACCGATCTAACTCACTGTTATGGGCAGTGTAGACGAGACGGGAACTTGTTTGTTGGTTGTTTGTGGGAAACCACTCAGAGTACCATATGGACTACTAGTAGAGAAGCGATGTGTGCTGTGTCTTAGAGAAGTAATAAGAAGAAGATAAAATGTAAAACATCAAAGATGATGAGCGTAAAAGTAAGACATCTCCGTATGTTATGAAGCTGTAGAACGATAATGAAAGTGGTCGCGTAAACTTAGGTTGCAAGAATGCGAACCCTAAAAAGTAAAGTTAAGCTAATGCATAAGTCAATTATACATGACTAATTAGTGTATGTGCTGTTTTTCTTATGTGCTACATAGGAACCGAAATGAGCAGTTCAGCGTAGGCTGTAGCTGTGCGTAAGGCAAGTTTCCTAACTTCATTCATATTCTAAATGAATGCTAGTTTCTTTAGCTTCTCAGATGTTGAACTTGAGAAGTTATGTCTATGTGTGAATGTGTGATATTTGTACAAGGTGGTAGAACGTATGAGGCCTTGTGCCACAATGTGAATACTTCGGTGTTTCTATGATATGAACTGTTCTATGATTGAGCTGTTCAATACAAGTATGTTCTGTTTATACATGATCCGTTATTTTTAAGTCTGTGCTAATGATTCTAGCCAGACCTGATGAGTATGAAAAAGGTAGAAGAATAAAAGTATTTCAAAGTGCATGCGAATAATGTTTTAAAATGATAGGAATCGTGATTATTCCTATTATTCGAGCTGCTTCATAACCTTTGTTCGGTTATCGAAGTTATAAAGAATATTTGAATTCTTGAAGATGTTTGTTCAACTGTTATGACTTGCTGGGCAATTGAATGCTCACACTTGCTTTATATGAAAAACATTTTCAGCGAATGATGTTAGACGAACTTAAAGATCTCGTAAAGGTCAAGCTGATGGTATCCAGATGAAGTTTCCTTCAGAGTGTGAATGAGCGAGAAGATCAAGTGAAGACTTGTAATATAGAAAGATGAAATTGAACTATAGACTAGTTTAAGGAACTGTTATGTATCCTTGGTGGCGGATTAAAAGTCACTCTTGTAAGATGAAATGAATAATGTATTTATCATTATTTGTAATGAAAAAGGTTATAAGGTTTCCAGAACCTGGGATTTGAGAGTATATGTTGTTATATTTAGTTATATAATGATGTATGTTTGGAAGAAGATGGGATCGTGATGTACTAGTGACGCACGGAATTCGGGTGTGAAGATAGACCGGATTTCGGGGCGTTCACAGGTTGGTATCAGAGCTGATAGGTTATAAATCTTAGGTAAGAGTATCTAAGACTATAATCGTAGAGAGAGGGATAAGAAGATCACCACGTGATCATAGTGAATCGTAGTAACAGATGAGCTGTTAAACGATGAATGATTTATAGTACTGCGATGTAGTACGAGAAGAAGAACTAAGATTGAGTTGTGAGGGATAGTATATGAATTAAAGAAAATTCGTATTAAGTAGAGAGAGATTTAGAAGTTATAAAATTTCAATTGAGGACTCATGTGATAGCTAAGTTGTATGAACCTTTGTATGGGCAGAGGTTTGTGCTTGGTGTAACAACTGCTTAGCTTATTAAAATGATAATCATTGGAATTGGTCACGCTGTCAAGATGTATATGACGAGGAGGTGAATCTTTTCTCATGTATATACTTGATAGGTAGAGAACGATAAGGTAGGTGCGAGTTCTTGAAACTCATACTTATGGTACGTTCGTGACTCATAATGATATGGTACGTTTTTGAACTTCTCAGCGAATGGACGCTTATGGTCTGTCTGGGATGGTTCTTAAACTCGTATTATTGTGGAAAGTTCCTGAACTCATAATGTGTGGTAAGTTGATGGACTGTACTAAAATATAGAAATGTTTAGACTTAAAATGAGTTGTTTTCAGTAGGCTTAGTATTGAAGGAGCTAGAGAAGATTTGTTATTGTCGCAGTAAGACAATGAAGGAAGGTGGAGAATAGGATATTCCAAGTCATCTAGCTACGCTAGATTTCGAAGTTTATTGAAGTCGTGCATATGTGTTCGCATTTTAAAAATGAAAGAATTGGTTCAATTTTTGGAATCAATAGATTTTTAAAAAAAAACTATTCTTGGTATGTCTATGCTAATTGTTTCGGCTAGACAGAAATTGATTTAAAATATCAAAATGAATTTTATATCATCAATGCATTTGATGCAAGGATGGTAAAAAGATGGAGTTATTAATGCAATTGAACCTGGTGTTGGATGTGATCTTAGGATCAACAACCCACTATGGTATGATGTATAATGACGAAGTCACAAACTGACGAAGTCCTCAACGTACTGTGAAAAGTACGGTATCATGACGTCATAAAACGTTTTGATGTATTGAAAAAGAATTTAAAGTATTAGTCGATGTCAATTGAGTTGACTAGACGAATGTTTCACGTTGATATCCAATTTATTGTTATGGTCTAAGCTACTTGATTCGGCTAGACAAATGGTATGTCATGTTTAAAAGAAAATCAATCTTTTTCTTGAGAAGTTGTGCCAATCCAAATTGTTTGGTGCGGAATCTAATGATTTAGTCTGAGGTGAACACACCCCCGAAATGGGTTTATACAATGGGTTGATCGCCTATGTATGGAAGATGTAGTTTACCTTCTTGGTGATTGTAAACTGCTAGTAAGAGTTCATGGTCAAGTTGACCCCTCAGCAAAAGTATGAAATCTTTTAAGGGGATTCTTATATTCCACGTTGTTCATTCTACTTCATAATTCGTTATAAGTTGTGAAGGTGAGAGAATGTTTGAAAGATAGGAACTTCTTTGAAGAGAAGTTGAGAATAAAGGTAGGCTAAAATTTCGAGGACGAAATTCTGTGAAGAAGGGGTGAATGTGATGACCCGGGTAAGGGTGTGGTTTTAAGAAATTCTGAGGACGGAATTTTTATAAGAGGGGAAGAGTGTAACGCCCCAGAAATTTGGATTTTCCAGAATTTAAGTTTAAAGAATTAGTTATTAATAAAATGAATTTTTATTAATAATATTATGTGCTATGTGGTTATTAATCGTTCTAGAACCTAGGATGATTATAAGTCGGGAGGATTCTGGCTACGAGCTAGACTGAACGAGTAGGAATTTTCAAGACGAAAATGAAAATTTTCCGGGAACAAAAATATTTCAGGGAAAAAGACGAAATAGGCACTATTCACCTGATGAAACCTAATGGTTAGGGTTTGAAATAACCTAAGCCATTCTAAGAGTTCGGTATGTCAAAATGACATTCCGTCAAAAGATTTGCTGATAATATATCGTGAAAAGTTAAGTAAGTCGATAAAAGTTTTTCTCGAAAAACGTGCAGAAATCGGATAAAATAAAAAAGACGAAAAGTACTGCTATGTACTTTTCATCCGTTTAGCTACGTTAGGGTAAAATGTGAAGGAAAATGCTCAACGCCAAAAAGTGTTTTTCAGTTTTTCGGAAATCCGAAGAATACGTAAAAGTTAATCGGTAAAGGAAAGACGAAATATCCAAAAATATTTGGAATCCGAGAATCGCAGTTTTTAAACCTGTCGGACGAAACCCGAAAGATGGAACCACGAAGCTTCCAAGGGAAGCTACGTGAATAGTAAGGAGGTTAACTAAGGAGGTGGAAATAGAAAACTTAAGCATTAAGTAAACTTAAGTATTAAGTAAACTTAAGTATTAAGTAAACTTAAAAGTTAAGCAAACTTAAAGGTTAAGTAGACTTAAGTGTTAAGTAAACTTAAGGAGTAAGTTAACTTAGTTGTTAGGTAATGAATAGTAAGGAGGTTAAGGGGGGTGAAATGACTATTTTGCCCTAACTTTGGAAAATCTATAAATAGGAAGTTAGATTTCATTTAAATGAGATTTTGAAAATCCTACATTAGAGAGAGAGAGAGAGAATTCGGATGGAGAGGGAGAAGGAAGATCATGAGCATGATTGATCGGATCAAAAATGTTCGTGAAATAGAAAAGCTAGCAAATCGCCGGTTTTGTCTAGCGGAAGAAAAATAAAGAGGAAAGGTATTAAACCTAACTTCTATGTTAGATTTTCTTTAAGTTATATATATGTTTAAAACATAACTTAATGATGATAATGAGTAGATGATGTTAGGGATGATTTCATATGGTTGAAATCATGAGAAATAAGGAAATAAGAATTTAAAGTTTAGTAAATAAATTTCTTAAAGAAGTATATGATTCGTAATGAATTAGAACAATCTGAGTTGATTATATAAATGAGTAGATGAAATAAGTAAGGAATAATGTTCTATAACATCAAATTCCAATAAAAAGTGGAATCGTAATCCAAAATATCAATTAAAATGAAGAACGAACGAAGAACACGAAGAACACGTGAAGAACACGAAGAACGTTGTTGATGGACAAATTTAAAACCATCGTAGGATAATTGTTGTTGATGGACAAGTTTAAAACCATCGTATATAAGTTTGATGCATATTGCTTGGTTAGGAATGATAGAAACGTTCATGAAGAACGGATTAAAAACTTAGCTATAACGAAGTTATGGCGAAAATTTCGTAAAAGACAAACGAGAATTAGAAAGTTAGTAAATGAATTCCAAACATGTAGGGTTTCATAAGGATGTAAGAAAATGTTGAAAACGTGAGTCGTGGATTCAAGAACGATCGAATTCCGAGTTCGGATGACCGAATTGCGGATGAACGAACAAAGAGCGTTAAAAACATAAAATAAACGAAGGGTGATAATCAAGCCAATCGAATGGAACATTAACGGATTTAGAATGAAGTTCTGTCTGAGGGTTATTAAATTACATAAGATAAAGAAGAGAATGACTTTGGAATGACCTCGTTCCGAGTTATAACAAAGAAGTTATGAGATTGTGAAGTTAGCGTCTCAAGCTTGTAAAATACTTAGAAATATTTTTCTAGGGTTTTTGCTTGGCGCCGCGGCGCGAAGTTATTCCTTGGTGGCCGGCGCCGCAGCGCGAGTCCCGTCCCTTGGCCACTGCTAAGTGACGCCGCAGCGCGAGATTAAGGAAGGAGCATGGCGCCGCAGCGCCGGTGCTGTGAAATGTCAGAAATGAGATTTTAACTGCTCAATTTCTGGGGGATGTGCAAGAAAGAAATACGAGCATATAGTTCAATTAATGAAACACTTAATAAAGTGTATTAAACCTTTAATAAAGTTTGAACGAAAAGATTAATCGAGATTAAAAGACTATATTTACGAGTACGGAACCGAGATACGGGACCGTAGTCGCGATGAACGAACGTGAGGGATTGCTAGGGTTGTGATTCCTTTGATGTTGAGGGATGAGGGTAATGAATAACATTTAGATGTTATGTCATGATAGTGAGAGATAAGTATGGAGTGTTTAGGCACTGTGTATGCAACGCTGTTATGGTGAGCGAGAGGTCTTAGCATACAGCGAACTGTATCGCTTCGACATTAAAGAAGAATAATGAATGGTATTAAGAAAGCAGTAATGAACGGTAATGAGATTAATGGAAGCTGAATGTGAGTCAGATGAGAACACTAGAATGAAATGTAAGCGTTAAACACTTTAATCGACGTGAAGGTTGAGGGAACGTAAATATTAAATGGATAGAACCTACACCCCGTGTTTGGTTTGACCGTAAGATGATGAAGGTAATGGATTGAACCATAAATGGTAAAGAAGTTGAATTAAAGATAATAGCCTTTAACGTAACAAAGCCGAGTTAAGGATTGCAGGGAATGATCGCTCTGAGTATACATAAGACTGTATGACTTAGACGATAAAGAGTGAATACTGAGGCGTGGTATTTAGTTTCCAGGAAGCCGAAAGGAATAAGAAATTAACTTACCGAATATTATAGTTTAATAGTGCGGATAAGTTAAAATGAGTATAGGTTGTGGTACAATCGTAACCTTTGATGGTTGACATATGGGAGCTGGGCTAAACAATTCCTTCAGTGAGCGAAGGTATGTACAAAACTGGCAACCGATCTAACTCACTGTTATGGGCAGTGTAGACGAGACGGGAACTTGTTTGTTGGTTGTTTGTGGGAAACCACTCAGAGTACCATATGGACTACTAGTAGAGAAGCGATGTGTGCTGTGTCTTAGAGAAGTAATAAGAAGAAGATAAAATGTAAAACATCAAAGATGATGAGCGTAAAAGTAAGACATCTCCGTATGTTATGAAGCTGTAGAACGATAATGAAAGTGGTCGCGTAAACTTAGGTTGCAAGAATGCGAACCCTAAAAAGTAAAGTTAAGCTAATGCATAAGTCAATTATACATGACTAATTAGTGTATGTGCTGTTTTTCTTATGTGCTACATAGGAACCGAAATGAGCAGTTCAGCGTAGGCTGTAGCTGTACGTAAGGCAAGTTTCCTAACTTCATTCATATTCTAAATGAATGCTAGTTTCTTTAGCTTCTCAGATGTTGAACTTGAAAAGTTATGTCTATGTGTGAATGTGTGATATTTGTACAAGGTGGTAGAACGTATGAGGCCTTGTGCCACAATGTGAACACTTCGGTGTTTCTATGATATGAACTGTTCTATGATTGAGCTGTTCAATACAAGTATGTTCTGTTTATACATGATCCGTTATTTTTAAGTCTGTGCTAATGATTCTAGCCAGACCTGATGAGTATGAAAAAGGTAGAAGAATAAAAGTATTTCAAAGTGCATGCGAATAATGTTTTAAAATGATAGGAATCGTGATTATTCCTATTATTCGAGCTGCTTCATAACCTTTGTTCGGTTATCGAAGTTATAAAGAATATTTGAATTCTTGAAGATGTTTGTTCAACTGTTATGACTTGCTGGGCAATTGAATGCTCGCACTTGCTTTATATGAAAAACATTTTCAGCGAATGATGTTAGACGAACTTAAAGATCTCGTAAAGGTCAAGCTGATGGTATCCAGATGAAGTTTCCTTCAGAGTGTGAATGAGCGAGAAGATCAAGTGAAGACTTGTAATATAGAAAGATGAAATTGAACTATAGACTAGTTTAAGGAACTGTTATGTATCCTTGGTGGCGGATTAAAAGTCACTCTTGTAAGATGAAATGAATAATGTATTTATCATTATTTGTAATGAAAAAGGTTATAAGGTTTCCAGAACCTGGGATTTGAGAGTATATGTTGTTATATTTAGTTATATAATGATGTATGTTTGGAAGAAGATGGGATCGTGATGTACTAGTGACGCACGGAATTCGGGTGTGAAGATAGACCGGATTTCGGGGCGTCACAAGCTCAACTAGCCCAGTAAAGAACATTATGACTAAGATAATATAGAACAAATTATCTTTAGTCCTCAACATAGAAAAATCTATTAGAATACAATAGACAACCAGTTTTAAATCAATCTTCGCAGCGGAAATAATAATTCATTAGAAGAGTTAAGTAGAGAATGCAAACTAATATCTTCTATATATGAATTTAAAAGTTCATCGTCGATATTTCATCTCTGTAACAACAATCAATATATATCTGGAATCAAATATTCATCTTTGCACTACAGGCCAAAGATATTCATCAGTTGGCCATGTTCATCTCAACACCAGTTCATCTTTGCACTACGGGCCAAAGATATTCATCAAGAAATCATTCATCTTTACACTACAGGCCAAAGATATTCAGTAATATCATCATTTAGGACTAAGGATGATGAAAAATATTTTAAAGAAAATGAATCTAGTGAAACAAAAGAACAAGTATTAAGGATTTATACTTTAAATCATCCAAGTTCAAAAATACTTCATAAATAACCAGATTGGAGTAAACTTCAAGAATGAAGATAAAAAAAAATCCAATCAAAGATAGGAATCATAACAGACAATCTTGGATACAGAAAAGAAAATTTAATTTTTCTATAAATAGTGTCGTATTCGTGAATAGTGTCGTATACATGAATAATGTCGTATACGTGAATAGTAACTCCGACCTCAAAAGATAGAAATTTCGCCCAAAAAAAACATCATCACGCTTCGTGAATAGTACTCTTGAATAGTAACTCATGAATAGTAACCACGACATGAAAAAGTTTTAAATTTGACAAACCAATATTTCAGCATAATGATATTGAAAAAATAATATCATTTATGAAGAAAATAATTTCCCTTATCTCAGAAAGAATAGTACTTCTAACTAGAATACTGGATATAGTGCTAAAAGAACTTGCACCGTATAGCAATACTCGAAGTACTTAAATACTCACAAAATACGCTCGATATAATAGAGAGAGAAATCTTTAATTTCTGGTGTGATTTTCAATTCTAACCTAAGCAACCTATTTATAGAAAAATGCTTAGAACACCAAATTAGAAAATTAAATAAAATATTAATATATATTATAAATTTCCTTAGCCCAACTTTGAAGATCTGAATTCATGTAATTTATAACACATGTGAGCCCACTAATTGCACAAAAAACGTTTTTCTCAAAATAATTAACTAAAACTACCAAAAATCAATTATTTCGGAACTTCAGAATTTTAATAATTCATAACAAATATCCCTTTTGTCAGAAAATTCGAATCTCGCGACTTTGTATAGGAAATTCAACTCTCTATAACTTTGCAGATGAAAGTTTTTCCAAATTCCAAATATAAATTGACCGAAATCCACAAAAGGGCAATTTTACATGTTATAATCAAAATTCAGTCAAGAAATGGGGTCCACCGACATGTTTAACATGTTTTAAACAACTTTTGTAACAAAAATACTCTTTCTCCTCATATACTCATATATCTCACATTCATTGTAAAAATATCATCATTATTATATTATAATAATATAATAAAATATTATTTTATCAGAAAAGATAAAATATCGATTTTCAACAATTGTCACTTTAAAAATTTTCTCCATCTATATTCACATAAAATTAATATTTTTCTCATCATATAAATCAATAATTAATTATTCACAAATAATATTACAGAATCACAGTACTAGCAAGTAGGCCGTTCCCAGGAAAGAGGGAGCTTTCCAATAAGAATTTCTCCTTACTGACGCGCAATTAGGTGACCAAACCTCTCCTTAGACAGAACTTTCTAGACATTGCCAATAATGTTTTCTAATAATATTATTCAGATAATATGAATTATTGCTTCGATAATGGAAAAAATACTGTGTAGTGACAATTATTGAAACAACAGTAATATAAAATATCAACGCAACAATTATTGAATCAATAAAATAAAATATTGAACAGTAAATACTGTAACAATTATTGAGTAGTGTCTTCTTACGTAAAACTCAATAATTGGTCCAATACCGTGTGCTACTGTGCAACAACGCGTATTACTATATTTTAATCACCGGGTATTCCAACAATATTAACGGTAACAACTACGCCATTATTTATAAACAACTCATACTTGTCTTTTTCTTCATCCAATCGCTTTCCATTATGGGGACCACAAAAGACTGCGTCGTCGTATTAATATTCCCCGACAGCAAGAATATTCCACGACCAAACGAATATTCCCCGACAACAATGAATATTTTATAACCACCTATTTATTTTAAAATATTCTCACATTTTACTCATAACTAACCACATTAATCAATTCAACCCTTACTATTTCAAAATAATAAATAGAGGAAATTCCATTTTATTAAAAAAAATCGGGGTCTTACAACCTCCCCTCTTTATAAAATTTCGTCCTCGAAATTGACGTACGTAGGACATGTTCCTTCCTATCCAAGATCTTGACTGATACCTCCTCGTACGTTAAATCTTCTGCTATCTTGTCTTGTTCTAACTCAATAATGTGGTTCGGGTCATCCACATAATTTTGTAACTTCGATACGTGAAAAACGTTATTAACACGTGTCATACTTGGTGGTAAAACGAGTCTATGGGCCACAGTTCCTACTCGATCTAGGATTTCAAATAGACCAATAAATCGAAGGTTTGAGCTTTCCTCACATCGCCAATTCTCGCTTTTGGAATAACAACTTCTTGCACCTCCTTCTTCATATTCATCAGCTCCAGTGTGTAGCCTGAGCGATTTTAACTTTATCGATGAAAGTCAGTTCTACTTGTATATCATCACGTGAGTCCCTAAAGTCTTTAACTTTATATCTATCATTTGTAAGTTATATGAAATGGGTCTTTGACAATATTGCATTCGTACTAATATACGATCTTTTACTCAACACGTCAGCTACCACGTTCGCTTTTCCAGGATGGTATGGTCAGAACATGTGCCGAAATGAGTCTCCTATTGAGTTCTTAGAAGTTCTTCCCACATTCCTTGCTCCATTCAAATTTTTTATCTCTACGAGTCACCTGCATTAATGGAGTAGTGATTCGAGAAAATCTTTCCACAAAATCTTCGATAATAACCAGCTAAGCATAGAAAGCTACGTATTTCGATTACTGACTTAGGTTGCTCTCAACTGTGACTCATATCCAAACTTGGATAGCACGTCATAATGACACTTATCAGTTTACTATCGTACAAATATGGTATCCCCTACGGAGAGTCTGGCTTCGGTGTATTCCACAAAGGAAGTCACCAGATAAAGGCTCGGGTTCAAACTTCTACAGGTGAATTTTTTAACTCCTGAAGTTCAATAGGAGCCATGAGATTTTAGAAATGGGTTTTGTATCGGGTTCAAACTCGATACAAAATTCAATATCACACTTTGGGAGTAGGTCAGGAAATTTTTTAGGAAATACGTCAGGAAATTTACTAACAACAAAAATATCATTTAAATCTGACGTATTTTTGTTCAAGTCCATAACATGGCTTAGAAATCTTGACATCCGTTTTTCAATAAACAAATGACTTTACTGCTTGATATAAAAGAGTTTGACTTCAGTGGTTTGGTTGTTTAAATTCGAATAACAGGTTACTTAGGAATATGAAAACTAACAACCTTACAAAAATAATCAATTTTAGTATGATGAGTGGTTGACCAATCAATCCCTAAGGTCACATCAAATGCAAGAATTTTTAAAGAAATAAGGTCAGCAGGTAATGTGATGGTGCCAACTTGGATCAAACAAGATTTATAAACAGCGGATGTAACGAAAGTTTCTCCTAACAGAGTTTCAACAAATAAGTCAAAGTCTAATTTTCTCCAGAGTCAAGTTTAAACGTTGAGTATAAGCAGGAGAGATAAATGAATGGGTAGAAATGGTATCTAATAAGGTATACACTTCGTAAGAATTTATAATTAACTAACCCGTGCTAACTTCGTTCGGGTTCCTCGCATTCTGACCAGTCACGACAAACGCTCTTCCAAGAACCGTTGACTTTGACTTTTCTGGGACTGCCTTTTGAGTCACCATCCCTGCTGGACTGGGTTTTGCTACCGTATAATCTCGAGCGATATGACCTTCTTTTCCATAATTATAACATACCTTGGAAGGTTGTGATTAGTTTGGACTTATGTGTCCTTCTTCTCCGCATCTGTAGCATCTAACTGGCGGCCTTTCTCCTCCTCTAAAATTCGTTGCTAGTGTTGGTGCAGACGTCTTCCCGTCATTGTTAAATCTTTTCTTCTTAAAATTTCTAATTGAGTTATTTATTCTATTACCTTGGCCATGATTACCACTGAAGTGGGTACAATTTCTGACGTGATAATTTCCTCCACGATGGTTATCATTGTTCCTATGACTGTCGCCACCGGTACGATTATCATCGAGTTGTTGGTCATTATTCTTCAGTTGAGCCGACTCATTATCGCGCTCCAATAACTGAGCCCTATTCACAACATCTGAAAATAAACAAAGTTTGTGAGAAATGAGGTATTGACGTATTTTGGGTTTCAAACCTCGTAGAAAAATTCACGTCATTCTCTCCTCATTATCAACCAAATGGGATGCAAATCGAGGCAACTCGGCAAACTTAGCTTCGTACTGCGACACATTCATATTTTTTTGCTCCAGCTTGATGAACTCTACCACCTTCATGTGACAAATACTTTCGGGAAAGTACTTGTCGTTGAACAATTCTTGGAACTTCTCTCAAGACATCTTTAGTGCGGTAGGCTGAGTACGCTTTATGGATTCCCACCAATAATCTACCTCTTATCGTAACATAAAGTTGGCGAAATGAACCTTTTTCTCCTCTGAGCATCCCAAGACATCAAATTTCTGAGTGATCTGCTTTATCCATGTCTCTGTCGTAAGTGGTTCTGGCTTTCCCAAAAACTCCGGCGGTCCTAACTCCTTGAACTGCTTAGCGGTGACCATCCGTGAGTTACCAATGTTTCCACCTGCATTTTGAACAATAGTCTCTCTCGTTTTGGTTTGCGGGAATTCTAGAAAGTTCCTAAACATACCATCATTCGTCATCTGCTCAGTGGTGTTGTTCACAAGAGGAACATTGCCAGCCAGTTGCACGTTCTCTTCGTTGGTGAGCAAAGGTGTCTCCACGGTCTCATTTACTCCACAGTTAACATTCTCAGACGACATTCTTAAATAATGCCATAAAACAAGGGTTAATTAAACAAATTAACAAATCACATAACACCCCTATATTATGACCGACCAACAAATAAGCTTAGGTAGGGGACACTAGCGAAGGTTTTACTCGTCTCTCCCTTCCTAGTTCTATTCCCCGATTTCTGACAGAGATCATATCCCTAAGCTTTGATACTAACTGTGACGAGCCCAAAATAGGTCCATTCCATCCAACCCATTCTGAGTCGCCAAATACATGGCACATAAACAACTACAACTTCATTAATACAATTGTCGTGAAAAATACGATAACACATAAACCGTGAGTTTAAATACAAATATTGTCATCTAGACAATATCCACACTCAAATAAGTCCTCATTACAATCATTGATACATTATTTTACAAAATAGTGAGGACTACTAAAACAACTGTCTTGAACCATTACTCCACAACACGACTAGTTCGCGCTATATTCTAGTCTCCTAAGAAGAAAAATGGAACAACAAGGAAAAAGGTGAGCTCAACTAGCCCAATAAAGAACATTATGACTAAGATAATATAGAACAAATTATCGTTAGTCCTAAACAGGGAAAAATCTAATAGAATACAATAGACAACTAGTTTTAAATCAATCTTCGTAGCGAAAATAATAATTCATTAGAAGAGTTAAGTAGAGAATGCAAACTACTATCTTCTATATATGAATTTAAAAGTTCATCGTTGATATTTTATCCCTATAACAACAATCAATATATATCTGGAATCAAATATTAATCTTTGCACTACAGGCCAAAGATATTCATCAGTTGGTCATGTTCATCTAAACACTTGTTCATCTTTGTACTACGGGCCAAAGATATTAATCAGTTGGTCATGTTCATCTCAACACCTGTTCATCTTTGCACTACGGGCCAAATATTCATCAATAAATCATTCATCTTTGCACTACAGGCCAAAAATATTCAGTAATATCATCATTTAGGACTGAGAATGATGAAAAATATTTTAAACCAACAAATCCACGTCTCTGTCGTAAGTGGTTCTGGCTTTCCCAAAAACTCCGGCGGTCCTAACTCCTTGAACTGCTTAGCGGTGACCATCCGTGAGTTACCAATGTTTCCACCTGTATTTTGAAAAATAGTCTCTCTCGTTTTGGTTTGCGGGAATTCTAGAAAGTTCCTAAACATACCATCATTCGTCATATGCTCAGTGGTGTTGTTCACAAGAGGAACATTGCCAGCCAGTTGCACGTTCTCTTCGTTGGTGAACAAAGGTGTCTCCACGGTCTCATTTACTCCACTGTTAACATTCTCAGACGACATTCTTAAATAATGCCATAAAACAAGGGTTAATTAAACAAATTAACAAATCACATAACACCCCTATATTATGACCGACCAACAAATAAGCTTAGGTAGGGGACACTAGCGAAGGTTTTACTCGTCTCTCCCTTCCTAGTTCTATTCCCCGATTTCCGACAGAGATCATATCCCTAAGCTTTGATGCTAACTGTGACGACCCCAAAATAGGTCCATTCCATCCAACCCATTCTGAGTCGCCAAATACATGGCACATAAACAACTACAACTTCATTAATACAATTGTCGTGAAAAATACGATAACACATAAACCGTGAGTTTAAATACAAATATTGTCATCTAGACAATATCCACACTCAAATAAGTCCTCATTACAATCATTGATACATTATTTTACAAAATAGTGAGGACTACTAAAACAACTTTCTTGAACCATTACTCCACAACACGACTAGTTCCCGCTATATTCTCGTCTCCTGAGAAGAAAAATGGAACAACAAGGAAAAGGGTGAGCTCAACTAGCCCAATAAAGAAGATTATGAATAAGATAATATAGAACAAATTATCGTTAGTCCTAAACAGGGAAAAATCTAATAGAATACAATAGACAACTAGTTTTAAATCAATCTTCGTAGCGAAAATAATAATTCATTAGAAGAGTTAAGTAGAGAATGCAAACTACTATCTTCTATATATGAATTTAAAAGTTCATCGTTGATATTTTATCCCTATAACAACAATCAATATATATCTGGAATCAAATATTAATCTTTGCACTACAGGCCAAAGATATTCATCAGTTGGTCATGTTCATCTAAACACCTGTTCATCTTTGTACTACGGGCCAAAGATATTAATCAGTTGGTCATGTTCATTTCAACACCTGTTCATCTTTGCACTACGGGCCAAATATTCATCAATAAATCATTCATCTTTGCACTACAGGCCAAAAATATTCAGTAATATCATCATTTAGGACTGAGGATGATGAAAAATATTTTAAACCAACGAATCCACGTCTCTGTCGTAAGTGGTTTTGGCTTTCCCAAAAACTCCGGCGGTCCTAACTCCTTGAACTGCTTAGCGGTGACCATCCGTGAGTTACCAATGTTTCCACCTGCATTTTGAACAATAGTCTCTCTCGTTTTGGTTTGCGGGAATTCTAGAAAGTTCCTAAACATACCATCATTCGTCATCTACTCAGTGGTGTTGTTCACAAGAGGAACATTGCCAGCCAGTTGCACGTTCTCTTCGTTGGTGAGCAAAGGTGTCTCCACGGTCTCATTTACTCCACTGTTAACATTCTCAGTCGACATTCTTAAATAATGCCATAAAACAAGGGTTAATTAAACAAATTAACAAATCACATAACACCCCTATATTATGACCGACCAACAAATAAGCTTAGGTAGGGGACACTAGCGAAGGATTTACTCGTCTCTCCCTTCCTAGTTCTATTCCCCGATTTCCGACAGAGATCATATCCCTAAGCTTTCATACTAACTGTGACGACCCCAAAATAGGTCCATTCCATCCAACCCATTCTGAGTCGCCAAATACATGGCACATAAACAACTACAACTTCATTAATACAATTGTCGTGAAAAATACGATAACACATAAACCGTGAGTTTAAATACAAATATTGTCATCTAGACAATATTTACACTCAAATAAGTCCTCATTACAATCATTGATACATTATTTTACAAAATGGTGAGGACTACTAAAACAACTGTCTTGAACCATTACTCCACAACACGACTAGTTCGCGCTATATTCTCGTCTCCTGAGAAGAAAAATGGAACAACAAGGAAAAGGGTGAGCTCAACTAGCCCAATAAAGAACATTATGACTAAGATAATATAGAACAAATTATCGTTAGTCCTAAACAGGGAAAAATCTAATAGAATACAATAGACAACTAGTTTTAAATCAATCTTCGTAGCGAAAATAATAATTCATTAGAAGAGTTAAGTAGAGAATGCAAACTACTATCTTCTATATATGAATTTAAAAGTTCATCGTTGATATTTTATCCCTATAACAACAATCAATATATATCTGGAATCAAATATTAATGTTTGCACTACAGGCCAAAGATATTCATCAGTTGGTCATGTTCATCTAAACACCTGTTCATCTTTGTACTACGGGCCAAAGATATTAATCAGTTGGTCATGTTCATCTCAACACCTGTTCATCTTTGCACTACGGGCCAAATATTCATCAATAAATCATTCATCTTTGCACAACAGGCCAAAAATATTCAGTAATATCATCATTTAGGACTGAGGATGATGAAAAATATTTTAAACCAACGAATCCACGTCTCTGTCGTAAGTGGTTCTGGCTTTCCCAAAAACTCCGGCGGTCCTAACTCCTTGAACTGCTTAGCGGTGACCATCCGTGAGTTACCAATGTTTCCACCTGCATTTTGAACAATAGTCTCTCTCGTTTGGGTTTGCAGGAATTCTAGAAAGTTCCTAAACATACCATCATTCGTCATCTGCTCAGTGGTGTTGTTCACAAGAGGAACATTGCCAGCCAGTTGCACGTTCTCTTCGTTGGTGAGCAAAGGTGTCTCCACGGTCTCATTTACTCCACTGTTAACATTCTCAGTCGACATTCTTAAATAATGCCATAAAACAAGGGTTAATTAAACAAATTAACAAATCACATAACACCCCTATATTATGACCGACCAACAAATAAGCATAGGTAGGGGACACTAGCGAAGGATTTACTCGTCTCTCCCCTCCTAGTTTCATTCCCCGATTTCCAACAGAGATCATATCCCTAAGCTTTGATACTAACTGTGACGACCCCAAAATAGGTCCATTCCATCCAACCTATTCTGAGTCGCCAAATACATGGTACATAAACAACTACAACTTCATTAATACAATTGTCGTGAAAAATACGACAACACATAAACTGTGTGTTTAAATACAAATATTGTCATCTAGACAATATCCACACTCAAATAAGTCCTCATTACAATCATTGATACATTATTTTACAAAATAGTGAGGACTACTAAAACAACTGTCTTGAACCATTACTCCACAACACGACTAGTTCCCGCTATATTCTCGTCTCCTGAGAAGAAAAATGGAACAACAAGGAAAAGGGTGAGCTCAACTAGCCCAATAAAGAACATTATGACTAAGATAATATAGAACAAATTATCGTTAGTCCTAAACAGGGAAAAATCTAATAGAATACAATAGACAACCAGTTTTAAATCAATCTTTGTAGCAAAAATAATAATTCATTAGAAGAGTTAAGTAGAGAATGCAAACTACTATCTTCTATATATGAATTTAAAAGTTCATCGTCGATATTTTATCCCTATAACAACAATCAATATATATCTGGAATCAAATATTAATCTTTGCACTACAGGCCAAAGATATTCATCAGTTGGTCATGTTCATCTAAACACCTGTTCATCTTTGCACTACGGGCCAAAGATATTAATCAGTTGGTCATGTTCATCTCAACACCTGTTCATCTTTGCACTACGGGCCAAATATTCATCAAGAAATCATTCATCTTTGCACTACAGGCCAAAGATATTCAGTAATATCATCATTTAGGACTGAGGATGATGAAAAATATTTTAAAGAAAACGAATTCAATGAAACAAAAGAACAAGTAATAAGGATTCGTACTTTAAATAATCCAAGTTCAAAAATACTTTATAAATAACCAGATTGGAGTAAAATTCAAGAATGAAGATGAAAACATAGATTCAATCAAAGATAGGAATCATAACAGACAATCTTGGACATAGAAAAGAAAATTTAATTTTCTGTGAATAGTATCGTATTCGTGAATAGTACCGTATACGTGAATAGTGCCACATATGTGAATAGTAACTCCGACCTCAAAAGATAGAAATTTCATAAAAAAATATCATCACGCTTCGTGAATAGTACTCGTGAATAATAACTCATGAATAGTAACTGATGAATAGTAACCCCGACATGAAAAAGTTTCAAATTTGATAAAAAGTTTAAACCAATATTTTAGCATAATAATATTGAAGAAATAATATCATTTATGAAGAAAATAATCTCCCTTACCTCAGAAAGAATAGTACTTCTGACTAGAATACTGAATATAGTGCTAAAAAAACTTGCACCGTATAGCAATACTCGAAGTACTAAAATACTCATAAAATACGCTCGATATAATAGAGAGAGAAAGAGAGAGAAATCTTTAGTTTCTGGTGTGATTTTCAATTCTAACCTAAGCACCCTATTTATAGAAAAATGCTTAGAACACCAAAGCTGAAAATTTAATAAAATATTAATATATATTATAAATTTCCTTAGCCCAACTTTGAAGATCTGAATTCAGATCATTTATAACACATGTGAGCCCACTAATTGCACAAAAAACGTTTTTCTCAAAATAATTAACTAAAACTCCCAAAAATTAATTATTTCGGAACTTCGAAACATCAATAATTCATAACAAATAGCCCTTTTGTCAGAAAATTCGAATCTAGCGGCTTTTTATTGGAAATTTAATTCTCTACAACTTTGCAGAAGAAAGTTTTTCCAAATTCCAAATATAAATTGACCGAAATCCACAAACGAGCAATTTTACATGTTATAATCAAATTTCAGTCAAGAAATGGGGTCCACCGATATGTTTAACATGTTTTAAACAACTTTTGTAACAAAAATACCCTTTCTCCTCATATAGTCATATATCTCAGATTCATTGTAAAAATAACATCATTATTATATTATAATAATATAATAAGTTATTATTTTATCAGAAAAGATAAAATATCGATTTTCAACAATTGTCACTTTAAAATTTTTTCCCCATCTATATCCACATAAAATCAATATTTTCCTCATCATATAAATCAATAATTAACTATTCACAAATAATATTACAGAATCACAGTACTGACAACCAGGCCGTTTCCAAGAAAGAGGGGGCTTTCCAATAAAAATTTCTCCTTACTGACGCGCAATTAGGTGACCAAACATCTCCTTAGACAGAACTTTCTAGACATTGCCAATAATATTTTCTAATAATATTATTCAGATAATATGAATTATTGCTTCGATAATGAAAAATACTGTGTAATGAAAATTATTGAAACAACAGTAATATAAAATATCAACGCAACAATTATTGAATCAATAAAATAAAATACTGAACAGTAACTACTGTAATAATTATTGAGTAGTGCCTTCTTATGTAAGAATCAATAATTGGTGCAATACCGTGTGCTATTGTGCAACAACGCGTATTACTATGTTTTAATCACCGGGTATTCCAACAATATTAACGGTAACAACTACGCCGTTATTTATAAACAACTCATACTTGTCTTTTTCTTCATCTAATCGCTTTTCGTTATGGGGACCACAAAAGACTGCGTCGTCGTACGAATATTCCCCGACAGCAAAAATATTTCACGACCAAACGAATATTCTCCGACAACAATGAATATTTTATAACCACTTGTTTATTTTAAAATATTCTCGCATTTTACTCATAACTAACCACATTGATCAATTCAACCCTTACTATTTCAAAATAATAAATAGTGGAAATTCCATTTTATTAAAAAAAATTCAGGGTCTTACATAATACATCATTTATTTATATTAAGCATCATTATATTTACTAACATTCATGTTTTATAACTTAGAACAACATATTTTATCGCCAGAAGCACTACACTTGCATATGTGCATGCCCGAGGCCCTCCGATTGCCTTTGAAAACACAACAGTCCCAAAGATTGCCATTTGGACCCCTGTTTCCTACCTCAAATCGAAAAACTTAAATAATGAAAGTTTTTGGTCTATTCATCCTCATTTCGGATTATCTTGAATCTCCTCAATCGGAGTTCGTATGAAAATTTGATGAATGCATATTATTCATTTATTTTGATTCCATTATATTTAGTTTTATTGCATGTTTGATGTGTATATGATCTTGTTAAGGTGTTTAATGATTTCAGGAGGAATTGAAGCTGAAATGAGAAAAAAAGGAAAATTACAGGGTTTTTAGCATTAAGTTGGATGCATGGTCTTGGCTTGGGACTTGGATTTTATTGTAGAGCTCTTCCTTAGCTTTCCAGAATATCTTGAATCGTCCCAATCAGAGTTCGTATGAAGAAGTTATGATCTTTTTACCAGACAGAAGTTGAACCTCAAAGTTTGGAAGTTGTAATTTACATAACAGTCACTTGGAGTCTGATTTTAACCTTGATACCGCCGGAATCTGTCTAATATCAAAAAATGAAAGTTGTAGATCTCGTCGATATCTTCGTTTTGATCGGTAGCAGGCCCCATAACTCCTCCCATATCAAAAGTTATGCTCATTTTATCATAAGACGTTGCAGCAGAAAATAAAAATTCGCCCCAGCGAATTTGAGCGGAAAAATTAGGAAATTTTGGACTTTTAGAAAGCTTCTAAAATCATATTTTGAAAGATTTCTACATGGAATTGGATTAATATTTCTATTAGAATTAGGATATCTTTAGACTAAGATTTATTTCCAAATTGGATTCTATTTCTTTATGGAAACTAGTTACGATTTGTAATTCCTTTTAGGATTTGGATTTCTACTTCCTATAAAATTTTGGACATTGTCTAGCACTATAAATAGAGGATGAGAGTCAGGGTTTTATTCATTCAATTATCTACTACATTCTCTCATCTACAACATTGGAGGATTGAAGACATGAACTAAGTTATTTTTATTTAGTTCTAATGGATGTTGAACTTTAATTATAATTAATGGTTAATTGAGTATTCATTATTTATTCCTTCTCACGTGAAATTCATTCTTGATAATCTGATTTAATTTCTGAATGCTATTTGGCTTAACTGATTTGATTTCTATAGGATTGAGTTGGTTAACAAATATCGTATGCTAGATCAAGGAATAATATTACGTGTAATTGATATTGTTCCTAATCATAAGTAGTAATTAGTAATACATGATTGTGGACAAGCTTTTGAGTATTGCTATGATTATCAGAAGACAAGTTAAACAATCCGAGCTTATGTGTTTATTGCTTGGAATAGTCTAATTCCCTAGTTCTTAATGCTACTATTATATTAAATCTAGAGAGCTTGTTCTAAGTTATATAATTGTTAAAATCTTGTGAAGAGCTTGTTTCATTGAGTGACAATCTAAGGGGAGTTTCGGGTAGCAGAGCTTGTTGTTACCTAGGGCTATTAGTTTCATTGAAGAGTAAATAATGTTAAACTTTATTAATCTATTGTTATAAAAAGATGATACTGAACTGAAGAACTGAAGCTTTTTATTTATTGTTTATTCTTAATAGTTTATTCTTGTTAATTTAATTAATTAATTCAAAATCCCCTTTTCATTAGAAATCATAGGATAAATATAAAACAAATCACTCTTTGTGGGATCGATCCTTACTTACTACTTTGCTAATTGTTTAAATTTGTAAAGTGAAAGTGAGGTTAATTTAGGAGTGCAAACAGCAGCTCCCAAATTTTGGCGCCGCTGCCGGGGGAGTGTTATTTGTTTTGTTTATTCTTTGTTTTCGTTTATTTTTATTATTTTCTTTTTGTCTTTGTTTTATGACTCAATCTTCTAACTTTATTAACTTAAACTTTGATCAAGAGATAGAGAAACTACAAATATAAAAGAAGCTCTTGTTCCATCATTTGAAGTGGAAGAGATGGCAGTGCCACAAAATAACATAACTTTGAAAGAACTGGCTACTCCTGATATGACTCAACCATCTTTTTGTATTGAGTATCCTACTTTAGATGTTTCTTTTGAACTTAACTATAGTATAATTCATCTTTTGCCTATTTTTCGTGGTCTTACAGGTGAAAATCCATATAAGCATCTAAAGGAGTTCCATGTGGTGTGTTCCACGATGAAAGCACAAGGAGTGGTAGAGGATTAGATCAAGCTTAGACTTTTTCCATTCTCATTAGCAGATTTGGCTAAAGACTGGTTATACTATCTACCTTCAAGATTAATACGATCATGGACTGATATGCAAAGGTTATTCTTGGAGAGGTATTTTCCTGCATCAAGAGTTACCGATATACGAAAGGAGATATATGGAATCATGCAGTTCAATGGAGAGAATCTCTATGAGTATTGGGAAAGGTTCAAGAAGTTGTGTTCCCGCTGTCCACCTCATGGAATTGATGAACATTACTTGATCCAATACTTCTATGAGGGGTTGCTACTGATGGAAAGAAGCATGATTGATGCAGCAAGAGGAGGAGCACTAGTAGACAAGACTCCAGAAGCGGCAAGGAAATTAATTGCAAACATGACAGCTAACTCAAAACAGTATGGAACTAAGATGGATCACACACCACAAAGGGTAAATGGGGTAAGCACAAGAGACTTGGAGCAGCAAATTTCAGAATTAACCACTATAGTTAGACAAATGGCTACAAGGAATACGCAAGGTTTTCAACAAGCTCAACCTCAGTACCACACAGAAAACCAAGAAGTACATATTAATTCTGGGACATCTATAGAGGATATGTTCAAGGCATTCATGATCCAAACACAACAGTTCATGAGTCAAACAAGAACTTCTGTTCAAGATTTGAGGGACCAAGTAGGTCAGCTTACAACCACAGTAGGAAGGTCACTTTCTCAAACTGTTGAAAATATAAGTGCTATAACAGTGAGATGTTGTGCAGACGATAAGCAGCAAGAAAGTCAATACAAAGCAAGTTCGACAATAGTGGAATAGACTGCAGTGATGTACTCAAGCACAAATTTCCACCTCTTTCTGCTTATGAACCGAAACTACCTTTTCCCCAAGTTTTAACAAGGAATTGGAAAGTTAGAAAAAATTCAACGTGGTATACAGAGTCTAATAAAAAATTCCTTGAAGAAATGCCGAATATAGAACAAGAACTTAAAGGTGATAAGGAGTTCACTAGTGGAAACCATTTGGATGTGCTCGAGACTACTGCTAAATTTGATGAAATTAGGTATTCAAAGTCTGAAAAGGATGAACAAAAGGTAGAGATGGAAGAATTAATAAGTTCTGTAGATATTTACAAAGAGGATATAGACGATACATCAGTGCAAACAATAAAAATACTACATGATACATATCATAGGACCTTAACTATGGAATTGGATGAGGCACATGTCCAGTTCAGGATATAAGAAGTTAAAAGGTATCTTGGTAATATTAATTCTATTTTTCTACTGATGTTGTTTGCTCTATAGTGTAGGAATCTTTTGTTCAAATACAATTATACACGAAGGATTTGAGGGCTGAATGGAGCAAAATCTGGATCGGAAGGATGCTCCTAATCAATAATTAAAGTTATTACCAATCCACTTGAAGTTCACAAGTCCAACTACATAGAATGAGAAGGATGATGTCAAGACAATGACAATAAACAAGGACAGCTGCTTGGGAGGCAACCCAAGATCTCAGATCTGATTTTTCTATCCCCTTCACTTTTTAGTTTTTTTATTGCATGTTAGCTAGTAGTATTTTCTTCTTTGCATGATTTTCTTATATTGGGGACTATGTAAGGTTTGAGTGTGGGGGAAAATTTAGGTTTTTATTTTATTTAGGAATATTGATCCGATTTTGATGGGAAATTAAAAAAATTAATGCTTTTGAAACTTTTTGAAAATTTTGTTTTATGGTTCTATTTGCCTATGTGTTCGAAGGTTAAAGTCAAATATTGAAAATTGATGCTAAAATTCAGAATCTGTTTGATGCTTAATTTGTTAATGAATGATGAAAACTAAGCCACGATCCATAGTAATTGATTTAAATTGAATTTGTGATACATGAGTACTTGAATATGAGAAACATGTTTATTTGGCTAAGTTATTTGTGGAGTTGTCTATGTGCACTGATTTCATGACTTAGAACTATTTAACTTGCTTATGTTGTTGTAGAACCATGTTAAATAATGATATATGAAAAAAAATGAAAAAATTGAAAATTGAAAATCTGCTTCAATGTCCATTGTACGAAATAACTGGGTATCTAAGCCTCGGGAAGCATCAGTATTCACGCTGAAAAGTGCTATAGATAAAAGCAACTTGACTAGTCAATTTTTATGGCCTTTGTTACGTGAATAAGTAAGCCTTAGGGGTGTTTCTACACCTAGCGCCCTAAGATCATCTGTGACACCCCCAAATCTATGTACTTTATTCCCACGGGATTTGGTGTTCACTTGATGAAACATTCATATCTAACTACCCAATCATAATAAAACTGAATAAATAAAAACCTTCCCCATTAAAGGGTTACATAATAAAAATCTCCCAGGTTATCTAAACTTTAATCATCATTCAAATGCGAAAAACATTACATAACTTCTTTAAAATAAAGTCTAAGATCACCATAATAAAAGTCTAACATCTTAATCAAAGTAAAAATTACAAGTCTTCATCACTTGTACATTTTTTCCTTTCCTTTGCTAGTCGAAAGTTCACCTACCTTCTCTTCTTTAGCTGCAATGAGTTTATAAATATGCAAGAGTGAGCAAAATAATTACTCATTGGATATAATATAGAATCAACAGGAGTATAACAATAATAACTGTCGAAATAGGCACATCAAAAGTGAATAGTACTCTATCAATAATAATCAGAACTGAAATTCCAAAATATGGAAAATATACATCATTGAGGGTCATAAGACCATGAACTACGTCCACAGTTGCAAGTAATCTTTCAACTCCAACTTTAATAGTCATAATACTATAAGGACCTCATACTTAGGGGGATCAGCCCTTCGTATAATGTATTGTGCACAAACATTTTAATGCTATGCGTAAGTTAACCCTAATCATAACAATAGGGTTTTTCATCTCAGTATTTAGAGTACAAGTTCGCACCAAAGGAAGTTTGGTTTGGATAAGCTTTAAAGGTAATTTGGAATTCAATGAACATCAACTAAAGGACTAGTTGAATAAAATTAACAACATCATGCTATAGGAATGATCTAATAGCATACATATTGAATAACTATAACAAGCCTTGTTTGAACAATATTAAGCTAAGACCATTTAGAATTAAATACTGAGCATGCATAATAACTTGAATGATAAAACTGTTCAACATTAGAATATATAAATTTGCATGCTAAACAACAGGTTAAGTACAAGAATAACTTGCTCAAGAATAACTTACATCATTATATTGTAATCGAATTGAAAATAGTAAATGGATTAACAAGATAATAGATTAGAAAACTTGCCTTGCTCGTAGGCTAAACCGAATCAATTCGAATCACAATACCCTATATATATATATATATACATCATCATGACATAGTTAGTCACTACCACTTTATAACTTAACTAACTACATTCATCATGTATGTTTGATTATTTAATCATATAATCAAGTTATAACACAAGTTAATCTTTAATAACATAATTATTCAGAGTATAGAAATACAAAAATCAACATTTTATAGTCCTACTATCATCACATAACTTTTCGTACAAAAAGTACATTGTTAGACCATTCTGCTAACTCGCGCCGCGGCGCCACAGTTTACACTGTGGGTCGCGCTGCGACGTGGGGAAAGCGACGCGGCTCAGTAAATAAACTATGAAGCCGCGCTGCGGCGCCACTAACGTACTGCTGGGCCGCGCCGCAGCGAGAAACTGCAGTTTCGACTGACAGCTTCGGCAACAATACAAGAAAAACCCAATTTTGTCCTACAAGCTCATTTCTAACAGACTAATTCACATGCAATTCATACAAAAACTTCATTTAAACATAATTTAAGAACTCCTAACATGTTTCTACCCATACACCAACATAAGCAACAAATTTAACACATCAAATTTCACTGTTTTTGATAAAGACTCACTTTTTGATATTTCAATGAAAATCAATACTTTAAATTTTGTTTTTCAACCAAAACAACTAATTCAAAGTATCTTTATCAATAATTATAAATACTATATCAAATTAAATGGTCAATTTATCAACTAAACAACTAATTAACCCTCAATTTCTACTTTAAGCTAAACAATATATATTCACAAAAATTCTCTGTAAAAACATTTTCTTCACAAATTACATACATATCATCAATTCATTGATTATAACTTATCAAAATAGTTTTAACATCATTACTATGTCTTATAAAGCCACATAACAACAACAATTCATCCTTACACAAAGATTCTACAAAGAATTTGGCAAGAGAAAAACTATACTTTTAAAACTAAAAAGAATAGAATAGTACCTTGAAGAATATGATGATGGCTATTCCTTTCTAATCTCAAGCTTCTTCTTCTCTAATCTCTAGCCTTTCTTCCTCCCTTCTTTTCTCTCTCACTTTTCTTCTTCTTCTCTTCTTCTTCTTCCTCTGAGTCTTTCTTTTCTTCCTAACTCTAGAGCGTACTAGATAAAATAATGTATATAATATAATTGGTACTAATTATATAATAGTATAACTGATATCAGTTATAATAGTTTTGAAAATCAAAATACATAAGGCTTGTTTGGTTACTAACTAAAAATAACCCATAAATCCTTACACCTTGTTTGGTAAAACATAATTATATTAAAGACTTAATAGGCATTAGGCCTTGTTTGGCAAAACTGAATTAAACTCCCTTAATTTATTTTAGTAACTCCTTTATAACAAGGTTATTTGTCACACTTTAATTTAATTAAATTAATTTTAAAAATAATTTATTAAATCACTTTAACACATAAATCAATACCACAAAATTATAATTTTCTTTATAATCATAACTTTATTTAATCCACTAACACATCCTTTTAATTTACAAATACAAATTAAAATATAATAATTTATTTAATCAAAATTCTCTAACTTAATAATTAAATTAAATTAGCAAAAATAATTAATTTCCTTAATTATTTATTTAACAAATAGTTAACCAAATTGAATCAAATTTGAACAATTATTTATTCAACAATAAACACATCCATTAAATACTTATATAATTCAATAAATATTTAATATAACATTTTATAAAATTCTGGAATGTTACATCATTTGGTTTGGGAGTCGTTGATGGAAAGTTCGCTAATTGGTAACTCTAAAAAGCCTAAGAAAAGCAGACATTGCATATGTCAAGAAAAGAAAAAAATATAAAAAAAAAGAAGCATGAAAATACATTCATATGTGCTAAAAAGAATGTTCTATGAAAAAACTTAAAAAGTAAAAAATATTTGTTCTTGGTTGTGAATCAGTGTGCACGGTTTTTGCTCCATGGTAACTAAGTTAAGTAAGTAAGATGATTTTGGGAAAGTTACTTATGTGGTTATAGTTTCATTTAATGAAATTCATTGGTGAAATGATAAGGTTGGTAATTGTGAGTTGATTGATAAGGCGTTGATTTGATTTTTGCAAATTTAGTGTTGATAGTCATGATTTGTACCTTAAAATCTTTTGACATGATGGTTGAATAGAATTTTCCTGGAAATTAAACTTTTGGTTTACATGAGGACGTGTAAAAGGCTAAGTGTGGGGGAATTTGATGAGTGCATATTATGAGTGCATATTCGTTTAAATTGGAGCTGAAATGAGGAAAAAAGGAAAATTGCAGGGTTTTTAGCATTACGTTGGATGCATGGTCTTGGCTTGGGACTTGGATTTTATTGTAGAGCTCTTCCTTACCTTTCTGGAACATCTTGAATTGTCCCAATCGGAGTTCGTATGAAGAAGTTATGATCTTTTTACCAGACAGTTGCGCCCGTTAGCAGAACCGGGACTTATAGTTTACTGTTCTTGCGATTTTGGCCATTTTCTCCTTCTAATCTTTATAACTTAAATTATACAGATCCAAATTAGTCTGTTTTCGATTCTATGGATTCGTAATTCATATAACTAAAACATACTAGAATTATAACAATTTACAGAAACATCAACCAACCTAAATCTTGACCCAAAACTCATGTTCATATTTTATTTTCATGTTTTAACATGTTTAGCGAATTCATTCACTACGAATTCGTTTCTTATCCAAATATATTCATTCAACTTGCGTTATTTTTATTTCTTATCGTATTAACATAATCCATTACCAATTTTACAATTATAACATAAACTCCTAACCAATTTTAGTCTCAAAACAGACCCAAAATACATATATTAAACAAACCTCATACTCTTCATCGTTGACATGATTTTCATGAATTTGACAACTCTAAAATTGTTTATAGATGAAATACCACAGATTATACACACCTATAAACAAATATATCCTTATCCTTTCATCAACCCAAACTAATTTTATAGAAACCTAATATTTGAGGCAAACAAAAGTAGAGAGTTTAAAGGTCAGATTAATACCTTTTGATTCATTCTTAACCTAATTAGATGATGAATAAGGTTATTTTCTTCTTGTTCTTCCAAAGCTCGTCTCCAATTCTCAGAGAATTCTCTCACTCTCCCTCACTCCCAAATTTATTTTTACTGAAGAACAAGCTAACTGATGAGTTTTGTTTTTAACGTAAAAACTCAATTCCTTCATCGGTTACAAAACTCCAAAGGTCACAAAACCTTGTTTGGCAAACTTCATTAGACACCCCTTTCAATTATTTTAATAATTTTTTATAATATGATATATTTGTCACACTTAAATTTAATTAAACTTATTTTATTAATAAATCTAATTAAATCTTACTAACAAAATTATAATCTCTAATTAGACAATTATAGTTTTATTTAATAAATCATTAATCTTATAATTTAACTATTTAATTAAATTAGATATTATCATTATCCTCGCGTAATAAAATTCACACCAATTCTTAAATTATTTAATTTAATCAATAGTATCACACTTAATTAAATTATCCCATAATAATTACCATCAAATATATTTATAATAATTCACCATTTTAATTAAGTGAATTAATCTCACTATTTATGAAATTTTAATGCATACCAATTTCATTGCCATAATTCTATGTCTTATATTTAATTAGGACATTGTATGGTGGAATGATTGAATTGTACAGTAACTATTTACTCAAAAGTTCTTTTATGATTAATGTTGAAATCTATAGTATTTGAAAAGTCGTTGATCGCTAAGGAGGCTTATCATTATTGTAGAATAAATACTATTTATTTAAATAAATTAATAATTGAATTTATTTATTTAAATGATATTAGAATTGTTTTAATTGATTTATTCACAACCGATTTAGTATAGAGAACCTAAAGGGTCACACCATAAAAGGAAGAATAATTATTTAAGAAGATAATGTCATAATTATAATAATATGTTAAGTGTGACTCCCCAAAATAGGTATACATCACACATCTTGGGTTGCCAAATACATGGTACAAAAATTACATACAACTTTATTATACAACAGTCGTTTAAAATACGACAAAATATAATCTAAAAGTTTTAATAAAAATATTGTCATCTAGAAAATATCCACACTCAATGGAGTTCTCATTACATTTATTATCACACTAATTAACAGAATAGTGAGGACTATTAATGCTATCATCTGAACCGTCACTCCGTTTCCCGAATAGTCCCGGCTACGTTCTCATTTTCTAAAGAGAACAGTTAAAGAAAGGGTGAGCTCAACAAGCCCAGTAAGAAATATTATGACTAAGATAATGCAGAATAAATTATCATTAGCCTTCAACAGTGTTAAACTGATAAAATATAATAAACATCAAGTTTAACTACAGCGGAACAAACAATCCATTAGAATAGTCAAGTAGAGAATAAAATCTACTATCTTCTAAAATTTAAAAGGTCTTTCATCACTTGTATCGCTGAGACTCAGCTTAATAAATAAACTACATCATCCTTGCACTACGGCCAAGGATATTCATTAGTATCACGACCATAAATTATCCATGCACTACGGGCCAATGATACTGGATGAAGCGCAAATATCAAGGATATTCCACTAATTTCATGGAGTATAAAAGTTAAAACATTAACAACCTGAGTATAATAAAGAATGAAATAACAAATGAAATCACCAGGCGTGCGATAAACTACACAGACAGGTTATTCCAACAGAATAATAAATAACGGAACCAGGTCATACGTAATCCGCACAGACATGATATTCCAATAAAATAATAAAGAATGGAATAACAGAAGAATTCACCATGCATGAGATAGACCGTACAGACAGGTTATTCTAACAGAATAATAAATAATGGAACCAGGTCATGCGTAATACGCACAGACAGGATGTTCCAACAGAATAATAAAGAATGGAATAATAGAAGAATTTCAGCATGTATGCGGTACTTCACATAGACAGGTTATTCAAACATAATAATAAATAACGGAACCAGGTCATGCATAATTCGCACGGACAGGATGTTCCAACAGAATAATAAGGGATGGAATAACAATAGCTCTCTTCAAGAACACGAAAGAAATAATACCCGTTATATTAGAAAAAGACTGGATACTGAAGTAGTGAGGTAGCATACTTCTCTTCTTCTTTCTTTCTATAATTTCTCTCTATAATAAATGTTATATAGCTTGAGTGAATTGGTGAAGAATAATGAAGAAATGAACTTCTATTTATAGGAAAATATACATTCGATAATTGTACATTTTAGAGCTCAGAATATTACAGTATAATACTTTCCTCTTTTCCTTTATTTTTAACTTAGTCCTGCAAGTATTATCAAACTTGCACCAGCTCCCCTAATAGTAAATAATGTGAATCAATAGTAAATCATGTGACTCAATAGTTCTAGACATTGAAAAAAAATGAATTATAGTATAATACCTCCATCTATACCTCTATTTTTAACTTAGTCATGCAAGTATTATCAATCTTGCACCAACTTCCCTAATAGTAACAAGAATGTGAATCAATAGTACACACATGTGAACAAATAGTTTTAATCCTGTAAATTAATAGCAATTAATTGCTCATTTATCCGATTAATTACCTGTCTGGTCAGTATAACTTCCAAACTTCAATTAATACCGAATTAAATGTCGATTTCCATCAACACTAATAATCCCAACACAATGGAACTATCAATTTCATCTTTAATCAACACAATTTATTCATCATTAATATTATAACTCACAATTTTAACAACTAGATCGTTCCCAGAAAAGTAGGGGGCTTTTTGATAAGGATTTCTCCTTATTGGCGCGTAACTAGGTGACCAAACCTCTCCTTGACAGAACTTCTAGACATTATCAATATTACAAATAATAATATTAATAACTTTGCCGTCTCAATTATTGATTTAATAATATAACATATTATACAGATGATACTGTGACAATAATCGAATCAATAATACGAGAGATATGATGCAACAATTATTGTAGTAATAATTGAATATAACTGTGTGACTTCTCACGTAAGCATCAATAATCAATACCGTGTACTACTATGTAAACACGCGTATTACTATAATTTTACTACCGAGTAATTCAACAGTTTTAACGGTAACACTTCCGTCGTTATTTTTATAAAAATATAATTCTGTGGTTTTCTAACTACGACAATACTTCCGTTGTAGTGTCCACCAATGATTGTGCCATCGTACGAATATTCCCTGTTAAAATGAATATTCCCCGACCAATAAAATATTATATAACAACTTGCTTACTTTGCAAAATTTATAAATATTACCCCCAACTATAACATTATATCAAATCCACACCATAATATTCAAAAAAATATTTCGAGAAATTTAAATCTTTATTCATAAAATCTGAGGTCTCATAATCTCCCCTCCTTATGAAATGTCGCCCACGAAATTTATGTACGTACTTGGTATCCTGAAGAGGCGAGGATACCTTGAATACCTTTATCGTCGAAAACATTACACGTTGCATACGTGAATGCCCGATGTCCTTTGATTGCCTCTGAATGCACATCAGTCCCTAAAATAGCCATTTTAGGCCTTGATACTGACCTCAAATCTCAAAATATAAAGAATAAACGTTTTAGCTCTACTCGTTATCTTTCCGAATCATCCTGAATCACCTCAATCCGAGTTCGTATGAAAACGTTATGCAAAATTTACTATAGGACATCCAAATAGATTTTGGCTTAACACTTGGGCAGCGCCTAGGCGCCCAAATTTGGCCTTGGGAAAGCGCCTAGGCACCCACTAATAGAATTTAAGCGCCGAGTCTAGCGCCTAGGCGCTCGACCCTTGGCACATAACTCAAATTTTCCAGATTTTGCAACTTTTGACACACATACTTCAAATCTTCATAAATTCTTCATCCATTATCGGAATTAGTCCGTCTACGAGGTTATGGAAAGCTTGTAACATGCTCTATAAAACCCCCATGATTTCCTAATTTTTTAGATTCATTAATTATTCTAAAATTTGGATCCAAAGTCCCCCAAGACTAAGTTTTTTTACTAACAATGATACGTGAAAAACGTTATGAACACGGGACATACTTGGCGGTAAAACGAGTATATAGGCCACAGTTCGTACTCGATCAAAGATTTCAAATGGGCCAATAAAATTGAGGGTTGAGATTTCCTCTCTTCATCGTTTCTTACTTCTAGAATAGCGCCCTCTTAAACCTTCTTCTTCACATTCATCAGCTCCGGGTGTGTAGCTTGAGCGGTTTTAACATTATCGATTTAAAGTCGATTCAAATCGTATATTCGCTATCTTCACGTGGGTCCCTAGAGTCTTTAACATTATCTTCATCATTTCTAAGTTATACGAAATGGGTTTTTGTGTTAACAACATCGCACTCGTAAACGCATACGATCTTCTACTCAACGCGTAAGCTACCAAGTTTGCTCTTCCACGATGATATTGAATGGTATAATCGTAATCTTGAATAGCTCGAACTAACGTCTTTGGCGCAAAATACGTTCGTTTTGGGTGAAGAAAATATTTGAGGGTTTAAGAAATGGGTTTTGTATTGAGGTCAATACAAAATTCGATTTCACGCTATAGGGGTAGGCTAGGCAGTCTTCAGGAATACGTTAGGTAATTTATTAACAATAGAAATATCTTTCAAATCTGACGTATTTTTGTTTAAATCTGTGACATGAGCTAAGAAAGCATGACATCCGTTTTTCAATAAACGAATAGCTTTATGGCTTGAGATGACCGTGATTGATTTTAATGGTTTGGTTGCTTGAATTCGCATAATAGGTTGATTAGAAATATGAAAGCTAACAAACTTACAAAAATAATCAATTTTGGCAAGATGAGTAGTCAACCAATTGATTACTAAAAGCACATCAAGGGAAAGTATTTTCAAAGAGATAAGATTGACAAGTAACGTGAAAGTGTTGATTTGAATCAAACAAGATTTATAAATAGTGGATGTAACGAAGGTTTCTACAAAGGAAGTTTCAACCGATAAATCAAAGTCTAATTTCTCTGGAGTCAAATTTAAACGTTGAGCGCAAGCAAGAGAGATAAAAGAATGGGTAGAATCGATAACTAATAAGGTATAGACTTTGCAAGAATTTTTTATTAACTAACCCGTGCTAACTTTGTTCGGGTTACTCGCTTTTTGAGAAGTCACAAAAAACGCTCTTCCTGAAACCACAGACTTTGTTTTGTCCGAATCCGCCTTTGGTGCCACCATCCGAGCTGGACTTGACTTTGGTGAACGTCAAAATTGGGCCAGGTGACCTTCTTTTCCACAATTATAACATGCTTTGGACTGCAACGTGCATCTTGGACTGATATGTCAGTCCCCTCCGCATTTGAAGCATATAATTGGTGGTCGTTCTCCTTCCTTGAAAATGGGTGTTGGTGCTGCTATCTTTCCATCGTTATTGAACCTTCTCTTCTTGAAAATTCTACTCCTATTATCTTGGCCATGATTACCACCGAAGTGGTTACCATTCTTGGCATGATAATTTCCCCCACGATGGTTATCATTGTTCCGATGGCCGTTGCCACCGGAACGATTTCACATCTGATCTCAACATTTTCATATGCAATTTTTAAACACTATCACAAAATAAAGGTTAATTAACATATCACATATTATCCCTATACTCTGACCGACCAATTAATTACCAAATAAACTTAGGTAGGTCATACTAGCAAAGGAATTCCCCGTCACTCCCCTCTTAGTTCTTATCTCACATCTCAGCCAGGGATCATATCCCTAAGTTTTGATACCAACTGTGATGCCCCCAAAATAGGTATACATCATCCATCTTGGGTCGCCAAATACATGGTAGAAAAAATCAAATACAACTTTATTATACAACAGTCATGTAAAATACGACAAAATATAATCTAAGAGTTTTAATAAGAATATTGTCATCTAGACAATATCCACACTCAATGGAGTCGTTATTACATTTATTGTCACACTATTTAACAGAATATTGAGGACTACTAATGCTATAATCTGGACCGTCACTCCGTTCTACGACTAGTCCAGGATACGTTCTCATTTCCTGAAGAGAATAGTGAAAGAAGGGTGAGCTCAACTAGCCCAGTAAGAAATATTATGACTAAGAAAATGCAGAATAAATTATCATTAGCCTTCAACAGTGTTAAACTGATAAAATATAATAAACATCAAGTTTAACTGCAGCGGAACAAGTAATCCATTAGAATAGTCAAGTAGAGAATAAAATCTACTATCTTCTATGATTTAAAATGTTTTTCATCACTGTTATCGCTGAGACTCGGCTTAATAAATAAACCACATCATCCCTGCACTACGGCCAAGGATATTCATTAGTATCACGACCACAAATTATCCATGCACTATGGGCCAAGGATATTCGTGTATTCATCAATGGTTATGATCATGCCAACAACTGTCCATCAATGCACTACGGTCAATGAGGACTTTTACCACATCATTTGTAACATTACGGTCATGATTATTTCGAATAATCACTGGACATAATCATACCAAGTCCATCTATGCACTATAGGCCACAAATGACTTTCAACATAATATAAACATGAGAATGATGACAATGATATAAGTATTTAATAAAACAAGTTCAAGAATTAATTTATCCAGGAATCGATAACGTCCAAATTGTCAACATGATACTGCTTTGTGGAGTAAAATTCAAGAATGCTTAGAAGAATATTTCCATGAAAAGATACTGGATGAAGCGCAAATATCAAGGATATTCAACAAATTTCATGGAGTATAAAAGTCAAAACTTTAACCAACTGAGTATAATAAAGAATGGAATAACAAAAGAAATCACCAGGCATGCGATAGACCACACATACAGGTTATTCCAACAGAATAATAAATAACGAAACCAGGTCATGCGTAATCCGCACAGACAGGATATTCCAACAGAATAATAAAGAAAAGAATAACAGAAGAATTCACCATGAATGCGATAGACTGTACATACAGGTTATTCTAGAAGAATTATAAATAATGGAACCAGGTCATGCGTAATACGCACAAACTGGATGTTCTAATAGAATAATAAAGAATGGAATAACAGAAGAATTTCACTATGTATGCAATATTTCACATAGACAGGTTATTCTAACAGAATAATAAATAACGAAACTAGGTCATGCATAATTCGCACAGACAGGATGTTCCAACGGAATAATAAGGGATGTAATAACAATAGCTCTCTTCAAGAACACGAAAAAAATAATACCCCTTACCTTAGAAAAACACTGGATACTGGAGTAGTGAGGTAGCAGACTTCTCTTCTTCTTTCTCTCTATAATAAATGCTCTATAGCTTGAGTGAATTGGTGAAGAATAATGAAGAAATGAGTTTCTATTTATATGAAAATATAGTTTTCGATAATTGTACATTTTGGGGCTCAGAATATTACAGTATAATACCTTCTTCTTTTCTTTTACTTTTAATTTAGTCCTGCAAGTATTACCAAACTTGCACCACCTCCCCTAATAGTAAATAATGTGAATCAATAGTAAATCATGTGACTCAATAGTTCTAGACATGTGAAAATACGAATTACAGTATAGTACCTCCATCTATACATCCATTTTTAACTTAGTCATAAAAGTATTATCAATCTTGCACCAACTTCCCTAATAGTAACAAGAATTGCTCATTTATCTGATTAATTACCCGATTGGTCAGTATAACTTCTAGACATCAATTAATACCGAATAAAATATTTATTTCCACCAACACTAATATTCCCAACACAATGGAACTATCAATTTTATCTTTAATCAACACAACCTATTCATCATTAATATTATAACTCACAATATTTAACAACCAGGTCATTCCTAGGAAAGAGGGGCCTTTCCGATAAGGATTTCTTCGTATTAGCGGGCAATTAGGTGACCAAACCTCTCCTTGACAGAACTTCTAGATATTGTCAATATTGCAAATAATAATATGAATAACTTTGTCGTCTCAATTATTGATTTAAAAATATAACAATTTTATACAGATGATACTGTGACAATAATCGAATCAATAATATGAGAGATATGATGAAGCAATTACTGTAGTAATAATTGAGTATAACTGAGTGACTTCTCACGTAAGCATCAATAATCAATACCGTGTGCTACTATGCAATTACGCGTATTACAGTACTTTTACTACTGAGTAGTTCAACAGTTTTAACGGTAACACTTTTGCCGTTATATTTATAAAAAGATAATTCCGTCATATTCTAACTATTACAATAATTCCATTGTGGGGTCCACCATTGATTGTGCCGTCATACGAATATTCCCTGTTAAAATGAATATTTCCCGACCAATCGAATATTATATAACAACTTGCTTACTTTGCAAAATTTATATATATTACCCCCAACTATAACATTATATCAAATCCACACCATAATATTCAAAAAAATAATTCGAGAAATTTAAATCTTTATTCATAAAATCTGGGGTCTCACATTAAGTGTATTTAATTGAATCTATGATATAGAGTAAATTAAATTACTTAATATTTATTATTTAATATGTTGGAAATATTAAATATAAATTAATAAGATGAGTCTTATTAATACTATTACAATTATTATTATTTTAATTTCTAAAGGAATTTACGAATTAATTTTAGTATAAGTGCTCTCATTTATTCCTAATAGGATTAGGAGGCAAATTAATTAAAAGATTTTAATTAATCATCCCTAATAAGATTAAGGAGCCTAATTAATTAAAGGAGTTAAATTAATTAAATAATACCCTATTTTAATTATATTAAAAAGGGTTAACTAATATCTATATAAGAGGAGTCTTATATTAGATATATATAAGAGATACGTAATTTCAATTGTTAGAGAGTACACTCCCTTTTCTACAGAGATAGGAAAAACTAGGGTTTAAGCTAATACACCCTTCTTCTTCAATATTCTTCTTCCTTGGTGGATCATCTGTAGAGGTCATACACTTGGGTGGCTACTATTGATCAAAGGAAAGGAATCTAACCCGGAGATTCAAGGAGATCGCGAATAAGTAGGACTTGAACTTGTACTTGTAGAAGCTCTTATCTACAAGGGTATGACTTCTTGTTCTTTGTTTTAATTAATAATATGCATAAAGGATGATCCGGGTAATTGTTTTGTGAAATTTATTTAAAATCTGATTTTACTTTGCTTCAGCTAATTTTGCAAGTTGATTGTGTCTTTGATCTTCACAAAAACCTAACACAATATGCTATGCAGTGATATTAATGAGTGACATTTTCAAAATTTTGCATGTAAAAAGACAATCTTTTAGCAAACATTCTGTAACGACCGAGAAATTTGGATCTTATTGTAAAATGATTTTATTAAATTAAATAATAATAAAATCATATTCCATGTGTTATCAAGATGGTTGTCATTGTATAACCTATTGATGTTAGAATATCGTAGTATTTGAACTACATGGATGAATTAAAGTGTTTGAATTTCCAAGACGAAAATAAAAATTTTCCGAGAAATTTTTTGAAAACACTATTCATCGGTATTTGCTCGGGATATAATTTTGATTTTCCGAGAATTATGTAATGAAGGAATAACAAGGTACGATGGATTATGTAATAAAAGTCTTGTTATGGAAAATGTAATAATTCGCTTGTGGACTTAATTTATAAACTTTAAGCAAGGCAAAGTGGTAAGGAATAAGTAATAATTGTATGATACTTGGTATTGTACAAAGTAATGAAAACGAGTATAATACGAAGTATTATACGAGTTTGTATGAAGGATGAAATATCGTATATAAAGTCTATATGAATTGGAATACAAAAATAATACATAAACTATATGTATATGTATTAAGTAATGTTAATGGACTTAGAAGATTGGTTAAAAATTATATTCAAGTCCAAGTAGATTAAAGGGTGAGGCCCAATTAATGGCTAAACAAATTAAGGTTCATTAATGCAAAGCCCGAAGGATGATTTAATGTAAGCCCAAGATGGAATCCATGAGTTGTATGACCCATGGGGGAAATCATATTGATATGGTTATTGTGGTGACCAAGTATGGTGGTGACCAAGTAATGTGGTGACTAAGTTAGTGTGGTGACCAAGACTTTGAATTAATGACCAAGTGTAGGATAAAAGTTGTGTTAGCCAAGTAATGAATAATAAGGAGGTGGGTGATTTAATGATCAAACTACCATAGCTTTGCAAGTTCTATAAATAAAGAAGGCTTACAAGCCATTTGTTAGTTATTCAAATAATCTCGCATTTCAAAAGTGCTTAAGTGTTAGAGAGAATAAGCTACACATAAGTCATTCCATAAGCAAGAAGAAGAAGCAAGCTACTTTACCAAGACTACACAAAAGTAAGACTTCTTCTCTATTATCTTCTATCTCTACCATGATAGGTGGATAAGAAAAGGTGGAATTATGGAACATGGATGTTAAGAAGCAAGACGAATGTAAAAGTCATGAACTTAGGCCACATAAGTTGCAATAAGTCATTTGAACTTATAAAAGTTATATACTTATTATAAGTTAACCTTGAATGTTAAGTATGAAAATATGAACTTGTGATGAGTTTAGTAAGAGAAGTGAATTAAGAACTTATATGATTATATGTATCATATATACCTAAGTAAAGTTATATGTGAAGAACATGTAAAGTATGATGATTACGAAACTTTAATTGTCATAAGTAATGAATAATAAAATCTTAAGTAGTTTATAATTTGAAAAATTATAAGCTCATGAAAAATAAGTCAAAATCCAACAAGGAATATAAGTTGTTGTATTAAATATATTAAAATGTTCACATGATGAATGAAGATGTTGAACAACTAATAAGAATGAAGCATTGCCGGAATTTGCACGATTGGATGATAAATGTCGAATTCATAAAATTCTCGAAATGGAAGTCAAATGTTGTGTTTGATCACAGAACCATTGTTTTCTAATAGTGAAAAGTTATATTTGGCATTTAAGAGTTACGGACTCAAAAATGACCGGATTCCGACTTAGAACGAAGAAACTAGCGTTGAACGTTCACGAACGTTTATCGTTTTCGTTAAAAATGAACCAATAGGTGAATTTTTAGAAAACGAAGTCAAATAGATGAAATTCTTGAATGATCATATAGATTACGTAATTTGTGAACTGTAGGCTTTTAAACGAGCCAATTCGGACTTATAACGAAGAAGTTATGCGTCCAGGAAGTTCACAAAAATTACAAATAGAATTTGTTTTCTGGTGCACAGAGTTGGCGCCGCGGCTCCAACCCTAGGCAAAATGACTCGCGCCGTAGCGCAGAACAGTGCTCGAGCCTACTGTAAGAGTTCGCCGTAGCGCGAACTATAGTACAATATGTGGCGTCGCAGTGCCATGCACAGTACCAAATTCCTCTAGAGTGTGACGCCACAGCGCGGCCCATTAAGTAAGGACTCGCGCCACAGCGCCAAGTCCGGGACAGAGATATAATAAGCTCGAGCCGCAGCGCGAGATATAAGTATAAAGCTGGCGCCGCAGTGCCAGTCCCAGAACAAGAATAATGATGAAGGTTTCTAAGTACAAAGAAAAGAAAACTAATTGTTTTAAAAGTAAACATAACATAAGGAATGTAATGTAACATTGTTAAACCTTAAGGATGTTGTATAAAGGTTGAGATAACCTAGTCGAATATAAATGCAAGGATAATGATAAACCAAAATGAATAGTAACTGAATCTAATACACAATTAAATTGAAATGAAGGGTATGATATAGTCATATACATACATGATTATATGTGACCTAATGTAAGGCATTATGTGATCATGTATTGTAGAGACTTGAACGACTTGAACATAAAGTTAAAATACCATAGCAGATGCTAAAGGCAAGTATTCTAACTCTTGTCTCAGTTCAATCTGAACAAGTTTTTGAGGTTCATGTATTCTTTCGCATGAATTGAGGTATGTTGAAGTTGAAGCCAATTCCTTTGGCTAGACTTGATGTATTGATAATCTATTCATGTATTATCAAATGTTGCTATCTTTTGTCAACTACTTGATATGGTTTTCAAAAGAAGACTAAATTGTTAAACAAATGTTTTGTCGGTAAAACGACTGGCACGTGAGGTTGCCAAATGCTTAAACGTGCCTACGTTTAATGGATGTAGTGTTGATCAACATAGAGTACAATCGGCTGATCACCTAGAAGTGCTCATAAGTAATATCGGGCTTACAGACATGCTTCCGGGTTGTCCTTTTTCTAATAAAGAATGAATACTCGAGGTCTCTGACCAGAGTGAATGTTTTACTAAATATTGTTGTTACTGTAAAACATTTTAGAAGAAAAGATAAAGTGCTATTTTGAATTATCAATAGTACTTCATAACTATTGTTCAGTTATTGAAGATATACGATTTATATGTATCAAACATGTTGTTATTAAATTGTTATACTTGCTGAGCTAGTTATGCTCACTCTTGCTTGACCCATTTAAATGCAGCTAAGACTGAACGTTCTGAAGGATCGAAAAAGGATAAAGGAAAAGCTAAGGCATATTACTAAGCTGTCTTGTAATAGTATAGGTCTATTGTTGTAATGTAACTGATATTATGACAAAGAACCTTTGTAATGGGTATAGAACCTGGGAAATGTAAATATTACTTTAAATATATAGAAGTTATATTCGTTCTTTGAGACTTTTCAATTAAATGAATGTATAAATATTGTACAGTATAGCACCATCTGTCGGGTTGGAAGATACCCGGATTTGGGGGCGCTACAAGTTTGTATCAAAGCCTAGGTTATAAAACGTAAGGGGGAAAGTAGAATCTTAAGTCATAACCTTACGAAAGAATAAAGAAGTAAAAGATGGAAAGTAACCCTATAAAAATGCATTATCTTATGTGATATATTTCTATTTATTTTAGTGACGTGTACTAATCAAACTATATTGTTTTATTGTAGATGTCAGGAGAAAATGATATGTATAGGGATATACATGTAGTGAGCGAGGATTCAGTTAATTGGGTAGAGATACTACCAAATCTCGTAGTAGTAGAACCAGAGTTGGTGACAATCGAGTCTGAAGACTCGGACAATTTAGACTACATGTCTATATTTGATGGCATGCTAGAAGAGGAGGTGGACGTGATGTCCTTTGACCAGGTTCCACCTACAAAGGACCAGGTTCCACCTACTGAGGAAATGTCTACGGGGGAATCGATGAAGGCCTTGTTTATGTCGGTATTGGATAGGAATGTCAATTACTGCCAAGAGGGTTAAGGAGTTGAAGGTGGAACTCCAAGCTGTCTGTGAGGACAAAGCTAGCATGGAGGGAATGTGGGAAGAGGAGCATGATGATAGAGTTCTAGCTAAGGACAAGGTCCGAGAGCTAAAATGTGAAGTCTTTGAGCTCAAGAAGGAGCTAAAGACTAAAAAATGGAAGTTGGAGAGGATGTCCTATATACATAGGTTTTCTCACGTAGATTTCCAGCAACAGGTTGCTAGATATCAGATAGAACCAGGGCAGACCCGACACACTATCAGTAGAGATGTTATTACCGGTCTGGCCAACAAGGATTTCGAGAATACCCTACGACAGATGTAGTCTAGCAATAGCTAGAGTAGAATAGATATGTAAATATTATGTATCTAGTAGTGACGTAAAACCCTCTTTTATATAATAAAGGGTAGTCTTTTGTAAATCCAAATTTTTGGAAAGTAATTGTGGGATGGTAATGTAATCAGCTAAGGCTGAGTAATGTAAACAATGTAGTGTTAAAACTACAAGTTATGAATCAATATAAGTCTTTTTATGTAATATGTTGAGTAATGAGTATGAGTTGTTGTTTTATTACACTTAATAACAAACCAACAAGAATAAAGTAATAATGATGTGTTGTTTTCTTAACAGTAAAATGTCGTCAAGAAGGAGACAACGAAATCAAGGAGCTAATGTTAACCAATCGGAGGGTGGTCTGGTTAATCCAATGCTGGACTTCGTTAATCTTTTAATGGCTGCATTTAATAGAACGGGGGCTAATGTACCCGTGATTCCTGGAGTAGTACGAGCTACTACTTTTAAGGATTTCAAAAATGTAGGTCCGCCAGAGTTAAAAGGAACTACGGACCCTATAGAAGCCCAGACATGGGTAAAAGAAATTGAGAAAGCATTTGTAATAGAAAATGTTGAGGAGGGTCAAAAGGTTGCCTTTGCAACCTATTTGATATAAGGAGAGGCCAACTTCTGGTGGGAGGCAAACCAGGCTAGGGCCGATATAGGAAATCTAACGTGGGAGAGGTTCAAGGAGATTTTCTTCGAGAACTATTTTCCCACGAGTATGCAAGGGAGGACGGAGATGAGGTTTCTCGAATTGAGACAAGGGGACATGACAGTTCCCCACTATGCTTCCAAGTTTAATGAACTATCACGATTCGCTCCACATCAAGTGGACACTGAAGTGAGAAAGGCTAGAAGGTTCGAGCAGGGCTTGAAACCCTGGCTCTATAGCCAAATCTATGTGTTCCAAAGTACTTCCTTCGGAACCATACTAGAAAAGGCAATAATTACCGAAGGTGGGAATGAGGCTCTCAGCTAGTACCACAAAGATAAGGATAATAAGGGAGGTTGATGGAGGAACCAAGACCGAAGGAGCCAGTGGAAGTGGCAACGATCAGAAGAGGAAGGGATTTAACTCTGGGAATATCAGAGTAAAACAAGGGGATTCTAAGAGGAGGATGGTGAAGGGTTTCGATAGAGAAACGCACAGCAGAAATAGAACAATTTAAACCAAATTCGAAACCCATAAATTATACTGATTAAGAAAGCGATTAAACGATACGGTCGAATCTCCAATGGAATTTGAACGAACTTCGTCTCTACGGTATCCACACGAACGCTCCACCAATCATCCTACGATCTGCAGAAGAAGGAATCGCGGTACTAGCCACCAAGGATGAGGATTTTTACAAAACTATTTTCTCTAGTCTCTCTTTAAGAGCGGCTAGGGTTTTTTATTTTTGATTAACTTTCCAAAGACACTGATATATATCATATATATAGCAATAAATCATAATTAATCAAAAACCATAATGATATATATATATATATATATATATATATATATATATATATATATATATATATACAAAACATCCTTTTAATTTAAATTCTCGATTTAAATACTATCAATCATATTGATATATTTAAATCCTTACAATTTAAATTAATTTCCTTTTAATAATGTTCTTTGTGTGTGACCCTATAGGTTATTATTACGTTGGCAATAATTTTAAAATCGTATTATAAAATTATAAACAGTGAGCGGCATCTAGTAATGCATCACTGCTACCCAAGTAATAATAAGATCGATGATTCGATGTAACCTTTTCGTGACCAATGTTTCAATGTAATTTAATCCTTTTAACCTTAATATCCTAGAATAAACTCGAGTCATGGAATGTGTTATACTCTTCATAATTTAATCTGAGTTTTCTTGATCAACGAGTAGACTATATGAAACTAATCAATATTTGAGCATGACAATACATTTCATAGACATACTCAATCAAGAGGCATATGGATATCACCCCTAATATATAGGATTGTTAAATTCCATCTAGATCACTCATATTCCTCACACGATTCATGATGTACCCAATAATCACTTTTATAGTCCACCCTATTAAAGGTCACATTTGATGATATCAAAGTACATAAATTCTCGTGTAGAAATATAGTGATTTTAGGTAAGAGGACCATTACATCATTGTCACTATAAGAATCGCTAATTACACTTCGATGCTCCAAATAGAATTCTCATGGTGGGTATGTCCAGTACATTGTTCTCTAACACATACCTATGTATTGACTTAATATCTCATATATTTATGACCAATGAGATTTGGTCATCAGTCAATCCACATACTAGTCTCAATGCATTATTGTTGTCCTATCAACAATGGTACTCGACTAGGGACATTTAAAAGCAATGATACTAATTGTAATTATATAATCTCATGTTCAAGTCACATACATGAAACTATATAAATTGTATCACTATTCTAAGGAATTTTATTATGATAACATTTATCTAACGCAGTAAATAAAACCATAACAAAATCATTCATTTATTTAATCAAATATAATATCAAAATGTTAAGCAATTATATCAAGTAATTGGCCTCTAGGGCATAAACTCTAACAGTCTCCCACTTGCACTAGAGCCAATCATTCATGTATCTAATACCCATGGAACTAGTGTGACCGTCATGCTTCTGCTGCGACAAAGCCTTGGTCAGTGGATCTGCAACATTATCATCTGTTGGCACTCTTCCTATATGTACATCTCCTCTATCAATGATTTCACGGATGAGATGGTACCGCCTAAGTATATGTTTGGATCGTTGGTGAGATCTGGGTTTCTTTAGCATGTGCAATGGCTCCATTATTATCACAGTATAGAGCAACTGGATCAACAATGGTTTGAACAACACCAAGTTCAGTGATGAACTTTTTAATCCATACATCCTCCTTGGCTGCACTAGAAGCAGCAATATACTCAGCCTCTATTGTAGAATCATCTACTGTCTCTTGCTTCGAAATTTTCCAGCTAACAGCACAACCATTAAGGCAAAACACAAAACCTGACTTAGACTTATAGTCATCATTATCAGTCTAGAAACTAACATCTGTGTAACCCTTTACTGCCAGTTTGTCTTCACCTCCATATACCAAGAATGAATCCTTAGTCCTTTTTAGGTACTTGAGGATATTCTTGACTATTGTCCAGTGACCTTCACCTGGATTCGACTGGTATCTGTTCGTCATGCTCAAAGCATATGAGACATCCGGACGAGTACATAAAATTGCATACATGATAGATACAATTTTCGAAGCATAAGGAATCTTTCTCATACGCTCCTCATCATCTTATGATTTAGGACATTGGGCCTTAGAGATCTTTACACCATGAGTCACGGGTAAGTTTCCTCTTTTCGCCTCTTGCATGCTGAACCGTTTCAATAATTTATCAATATATGTACTTTAACTTAGGCCAAGCATTTTTCTTGATCTATCTCTATAGATCCTGATACCTAAACTATAGGCAGCATCGCCCAAATCTTTTGTGGAGAAATATTTTCCTAACCATGTTTTTACAGCCTGTAAGGAAGGAATGTCATTCCCAATAATTAATATGTCATCAACATATAATACTAGGAATACAATGTGACTCCCACTAACCTTCTTATATACATAAGGTTCATCTTCATTTTTAATAAAGCCAAATTCTTTGACTGTTTCATCAAATCGAAGATTCCAACTTCGAGAGGCTTGCTTCAATCCATAAATGGATTGTTGTAGCTTACATACCTTTCCAGCATCCTTTGGAGTGACAAAACCCTCAGGTTGTGTCATATACACATCCTCAAGGAGATTTCCATTAAGGAAAGCAGTTTTGACATCCATCTGCCAGATTTCGTAATCATAAAAAGCTGCAATAGCAAGTAAGATCCTGATAGATTTAACCATTGCCACTGGAGAGAAGGTTTCATAATAGTCAACACCTTGAATTTGTTTGAAACCTTTTGCTACCAGTCAGCCTTTATAGGTTTGTACATTACTATCCATGTTCAATTTTCTTCTTTAAAAACCACTTGCACCCGATTGGTTTTACCCCTTCGGGTGGATCTACCAGAGTCCATACTTGGTTAGTATACATGGAGTCCATCTCAGATATCATGGATTCAAGCCATTTCTCATAATCTGGTCCATTCATAGCTTCTTGGTAGGAAGCTGGCTCATCCTGATCTATGAGCATCAAATCACCGTTTTGAGTCACAGGATATCCATAATATCTCTCAGGCTCTTGGCGTATCCTACCAGATCTACGAATGCCTTGTGTAATTTGAGTAGGTTCACTTTCCACAATATCTTGTGGTCCCTGCTCACGTTCCAACTCAGATTCAATGATATTTTGTGGTTCTCGAATTTCTTCGAGTTCTACTTTCGTCCCAATGTTTCCTTTAGAGACAAATTCTCTTTCTAGAGAAAATACCAGTTCGAGCAACAACCACTTTGTTCTCAGAAGGTTTGTAGAAATAATACCCTTTTGTTTCCTTTGGGTATCCCACAAAATTACATTTGTCAGATTTGGGTGCGAGCTTGTCAGAATCCAAACGTTTTATGAACGCCTCACAACCCCAAATCTTCATGAACGACATACTAGGACATTTCCCAGTCCACATTTCATATGGTGTCTTCTGAACCGTCTTTATAGGAACACAATTAAGTGTGAATACAGTTGTCTCAAGGGCATGACCTCAAAAGCTTATTAGAAGATATGCATGACTCATCATTGATCGTACCATGTCCAACAAGGTTCGATTCCTCCTCTCAGATACACCATTCCATTGCGGTGTTCCAGGTGGAGTGAGCTGTGATATAATACCACACTCCTTTAGAAGGTCATCAAAGTCTTGGCTTAAGTATTCACCTCCTCAATCGGATCGAAGGGCTTTTATGCTTTTGCCAAATTGTTTTTGAACTTCATTCTTGAATTCCTTGAACTTTTCTAAGGATTCGGATTTGTGTCTCATAAGATACACATATCTATATCTACTAAAGTCGTTAGTAAATGTAATGAAGTAATAAAACCTACTTCTTGCTAGCGAACTCATGGGTCCACATACATCAATATGTATAAGTCCCAATACATCAGTATCCCATTCACTATGTCCAGTGAAAGGGGCTTTAGTCATCTTTCCTAATAAACAAGACTTGCATTTCTCATATGATTCAAAATCAAATGAATCCAAGAACCCATCTTTATGGAGTTTGGATATGCGTTTCTCATTTATATGGCCTAAACGATAGTGCCAGAGATATGTCGGATTTGAATCATTTGATTTAAACCATTTTATATTTATGTTATAGATAGGCATTTCTAAATCAAGAATATAGAGACCGTTAAACAATTGTGCAACACCATAACAAATATCATTTAAGTAAAACAAACAATGATTGTTTTTTATTATAAATGAAAAACCTTTCTTGTCCAAACAAGAAATAGAAATAATGTTTTGCTTATGGCAGACACAAAATAACAATCTTCTAATTCTAAAACTAGCCCAGTGGGCAAAGATAAATGATAAGTTCCTATGGCCAGTGCATCAACTTTTGCTCCATTCCCAACTCGTAGGTCAACCTCTACTTTCGCCAAAGTCCTACTTCTTCGGAGTCCCTGCACATTAACACAAATATGAAAACCACATCCAGTATCCAATACCCATGATGTAGAAATAGATAAGTTGACTTCTATAACATATATACCTGAATCAGAAGTCGTACTTCCTTTCCTTTTCTTCACTTCTTCCAAATAAGCATGGAAATTCCTTTTCCAGTGTCCAGGTTTTCCATAGAAGTGACATTCACCTTCTTTATCCACCCCACCTTTAGGTTTTAAAGCCTGTTTGGTTTTGGAATTGTGTTTGGCAAAAGATTTAGATCCTATCTTCTTCTTGCCTTTCTAATTTCCCTTAGCATTCCCTTTTTGCACCATCATTATGGGAGCGGGTCCTTCCTTTTTCATGTTATTCTCGGCAGTTCTTAACATGCTCAACAACTCAGTAAGGGGTTTCTCAATTTCATTCATAAGATAGTTCATAACAAATTGAGAGTAGATGATGTTCAAACATTGCAAAACAAGATCAGTTTGGGCTTCCGGAGTGATTGGAAAACCCAACCTATCAAGGTACTCAATATACCCAATCATTTTCAGCACATGTAGACCAACTGGATAACGTTCACCCATTTTGCAGTGATACAATGCCTTGCTTGTATCATACCTCTCCTGTCGAGCATGCCCTTCGAAAAATTTCTTGAGATGCTCAATCATCTCATAAGCATCCACCAACTCATGTTGCTTCTGAAGCTCAGCGTTCATGGTTGCTAGCATGACACAACTCACAACCAGAGCATCATCTTGATGCTTCTTGTAAGCATTATGCTCCGCACGTGGTGCAATGAGAGTTGGTGCTGCAGGAATGGGCCCATCAAGGACATATAGCTTGCGCTCTTGTTTGAGGATAATCCTCAAGTTCCTATACCAGTCAAGGAAATTAATTCCACTCAGCATGTCCTTTTCAAGGACTGATCGTAATGACAGACTATTTGAGTTGTTGTTGTTTGCCATTGATATCTATAATTTATAAGTGAAAAAATAATAAGTCAAATTGCAGAGTTGATATTATGTAATTGATAATAGTACATTCAAAATATACCTCCCACTATTTTATTCAAATTAATAGCCCTCACCATTAATTCGGAAAGCATTTTCTATTAAACCTTTCTAGTGAGCCAAGATCCATATTTCATTATGACTTAAGTTAGCTTTGGCTAATCTCTTAAAACACAATTATTTAGGTAGACAACCCTTTTATCAATTATATCATATATAACTCTTGGATAGTTTGGTAAACAATATTTGTTTCTAGTCCATCTAATGGTACCAACTAAACTTTATGCCTCTAAGTCCACAATCCTATTGAGATAACTTTGTTAAGTCGGGCCCAATGATTTTAACAGTTTGGATATCACAATTATCTTATCGCATCTTACATAGATAAATAGGGTACTTTTCTTTGGCAAACCTACATTTATTGATCAAGGTCTTGATGAGTGTTATTCATTGGAAGACATCTAATTTAGACTTAATATTTTATTGAGGGATTTTATAAATTAATTTAGATCTCACCAATTTTAATCTTATTAAGCATGCACATTATTCATCATATCATATCACATACAAGCATAAATAAAGTGTGAAATTAAACGTGTCACAGTCACAGTTATGACCCAATCCACTGTCAATCTTTTCAAGGTAATGAAAGATTGAAGGTCAATCTAAGGTGGTAAAAGATCTTAAAATAAATAACTTCCTTGGATCTTCATCACGCATGTGCTTCCTCTCCATCATCATCTTTCCATCGTGTTCTCCATCTTGTCATCTTCATCAATTACAAATTATTACATGACATAAAGAAACCTCGAGTTTCATTCGAGGGGATTTAGATGAGAAGAGAATATTACATTAGAATTTATAGAAAGGCACGACATGCAAACCGTATTTTAAAACCAAAAACCACTAACCTATGGGGTCAAAAGGCCATAACTGTGCACCATGTGTAGCGCCCCCATCTCCGGGTATCTTCCAACTCGACAGATGGTGCTATACTGTACAACATTCATACATTCATTCAATTGAAAAGTCTCAAAGAACGAACATAACTTCTATATATTTAAAGTAATATTTACATTTCCCAGGTTCTATACCCATTACAAAGGTTCTTTGTCATAATATTATTTACATTACAACAATAAACCTATACTATTACAAGAAAGCTTAGTAATATTCCTTAGCTTTTCCCTTATCCTTTTTCGATCCTTCGGGACGTTCAGTCTTAGCTGAATTCATATGGTTCAAGAAAGAGTAAGCATAACTAGCTCAGCAAGTATAACAATTTAATAACAACATACTTGACACATAAAAATCGTATATCTTCAATAACAGAACAATAGTTATGAAGTACTATTGATAATTCAAAATAGCACTTCATCTTTCTTTCAAAATGTTTTACAATAACAACAGTATTTAGTAAAACATTCACTCCGGTCAGAGACCTCGAGTATTCATTCTTTATTGGAAAAGGACAACCCGGAAGTAAGTTCGTAAGCCCGATATCACTTACGAGAACTTCTAGGTGATCAGCCTATTGTACTCTATGATGATCAACACTACATCCATTAAATGTAAAGTCCCCGAACCCGGATACTTGAAACCCGAACTCGGTACTTCACGATACCATTTCTATGAGCGGAATACTACTAATAATAATAACAATAATATAAATCTTAAACTTAAATTTATAAATACATCAGAGTCTTTCTCCCAGGTACGTAACCTTTAAACATTCATTACATGTCATAACATATATAAATATATATATCATAGTCTTCATAATCTAAAACTATTACAAATAGTAGCATATAAAGTCATTCAGCAACTTTTCCTTTTCCTTTGTTCTTGACAGATCCTTTTGGTCCTTCACACTTAGCTGAAAACATTTAAATTAAGCAAGGATGAGCATTTGATTGCCCAGCAAGTATTATATATATATAGGCTGAAAGAATTTAAATGTTTTCTTTATAATATTCTTCTACAACTAGTCAGTAGTTGTGAAGTAATCTGTACCAATAATAATAACATAACAACCCTCTTTCAAAATTTTGAAACTACGTATTGACATACATGGGTTTCTGTGACATACTATGAACATTGTTTTCATTTTCGAAAAGGTTTGAACAGAAATTCATCTGTAAACCGTCATGACTTACGGGCACGGAGGGTGATCAGCCCCATTGTACCCTGTATTGATCAATACTACATGTATAAGAACGATGTTATCGTTCACTCTGTCCGCCTTGGGCGCATAAAAATTTTCCCATTATCGGGATGTTCATACCTGTCGGGTTTTTATAACAAAGGTCTTATCTTATTCAACAATAATATATAATTCAACATATATGTATATCAAAAGTGTATCAACATGCGATTGAATATAATGATTATCCAACTGGGGACACTTGTACAATCATTTCTAGAAATTAACGAACAGAATATATATATTCGAATTATCATATACTAACATGTTGATAATCAATGGGCGTATATAATATAAGTTTAACAGTATGTACATTAATAAAAATTATTCTGAACTTCTCACTTTTGTCCATTGCATAAAGAAAATGCAAAGTTATGATACTTGCCTGATACGCTGCTTACACTTTGCAACTTAGTTTTATCTTTTATAAATCACCTAACATTAATCAGATTATTTTACTGATTAGTACCACATATCGTACATACAACACTGCCTATTGTAGTCAGCACATTCCCTATCCACATTATCACACATGTTCAACAATCGTTGACTCATAATCAAACATCAACACCTTCCTAATCACATTGTCATACAACCTTAATAACCATTGAATCACAAATAAACAATTAACTAACCAATTTAACTAAGTCCAGATCAATTTCTGATCTATGTCGGTCTACCGACAGCTTTATCGGTTAAATATCGAGTCTAAGACTCTAATCCGTAGTTCAATATCCATTTGGATAACTTAAACATCAGTCGCACTATTTTTCATGGCCTTATAATAATTATTAAATAATTATTATCATTTATTATAATTTTTGAAATATCATAATCATTATTAAATGATTTAAACAATCCTATTATCATTAATATTTAAGTAATATTAAACTATTAATGAAACCATTGCCAAAATATTAAAGTTATGTATAATAATTCAAAATATTTTTAAAGTATTTATAATACCCTTAAATGATTTTTAAAACATTTAAAATCATTATTAAATAATTACCATTAATATTTAAATATTAATGAACTATTTATCCAAATATTAAAAGTCATTAATTATAACTTAAAATATTTTTAAATCATTAATATAATTTTTAAATAAATAAAACCATTTTTAAACTATTTATTTAATATAAATATTATATAAATTTAATATCTTTAATAATTATTAATATTAAATTATTAAAGAAATTATCCTTTAAATATTAAAAGTTATATTTTATAACTTAAAATATCTTTAAACTCTTTATTTTTATTTAAAATGATTATTATAATAATAAAATAATTTTTAAACTAAATTATTTAATATAATTATTAAATAACTTTATTATCATTAATCATAATTAATTATTGAAATTTATCTTTAAATATTAAAAGTTATATTTTATAACTTAAAATATTTTTAAATACGTTATTATTATCTAAAATGATTTTTAATATAATAAAATCATTTTTAATTCATTTATTTAATCCATTTAGAAAATAACTTAATTATCATTAATATTAATTTATTAATGAAAATTATCAAATAATATTAAAAGTTATCAAAATAACTCAAAAATATTTTCTAACACAATAATATAATTTTTCATTAATTAAAATCATTTTTAAATAATTTATTTAATATTATAATTAAATAAATTAATTACTTTTAATATCCCAAAAATATTAAATATTTATGAAATATATATTCAAAATAATTAAAAACTAATTTTCAGAATTAAAAATAATTTTTAATAATTTATTTTGTATTTTTAATAATTAAAAACTATTTTTTTCTATTTATTAATTAATTTCTGAAAATTATTAATAAAACTGTCGCTAAAGGGCTATAGCGACACTTTCTGTCGCTATAGGTGTTCTTGAGGATTTCCAGAAACATAAACCAATGTGCTAGGGGGGTGGTTTGACCATGAATAACTTTCTGTACAAAATGTTTCTAGGCGATCTAACACATACATCTTGTAGTACTAATGTAACAATACAATTACCAACAAACATCATGGCTTAACAACAACAGATCTGGGAGATATTGGCCATCAAAGTAGCTGTCAGAGCTGTTCTTCACGAATAACAGTTCGAGGTGCCTACTTTGGACCCCTATAATTTGATGATCGTATAACTTTTATGTGATATATCGATTTCAGTGTGTAGACATCATGTAGGACTACAACTATAAATCTTCATAACATATTAACATCAAAACATGAGCAAGATATTTCCGGTCAAACATGAACACGGAAGTTGCTAAAAAAAATTTTGGGTTCGTGTTCTTGAGCAGTTTCGGTCTACGGGTTTTGACCATGAATAACTCCCGATCTATAACAGATATGAACTTGATTCTTTTTGCACCTTAAAGATCACATTACATACTACATATAACAACTTACAAACACCCAAAAAACTAAATAATCATAGAGATATAAGGCCTGACATTTGCCTAAAAATAACATATTTCGGTTTTTTTAAAAGTTGGAAAAACTTTGATTTTGAGCACTTTGATGTTATGGGTCATGAATCTAACAACCCAGAACATTAATACACTCCTTATTACACATATTTAACAAATTAATTGCATAAATTAACATCAAATCAAAGGATTTCTAAAATTAGGGTTTTTATACCTTTATGATTTGATTTTGATTTCTTAGCTTCCAAGTTGTTTGTGATTGGATTGTGGTGAACGTGGGGCTTGATAAAGGGACTGATTTATCAACAAATTTCGTTGGTTTGAGAGAAAATTAGAGTTGGTTGAATATTGAATAAAATTGGCTAGCAGAATCACTTTTTTTCTCTCTCTCAATCCTTTATATAGACATGCTAGATTCATGAATGGCTGAGTTAGAGGTTTGTTGCTGTCAATTTTCTGTCAATGGAGTGGTTAGGAGTTGGCCAACAACTTCACCTATTTTCCAAACCTACAATTTAGCCTCAATTATACACTTAGGGGCATAATAGTCATTTTCTTAAATTTCTAGAAAATTGCCTTAGGGTTTAGGGTTTAGACATTTTAGTGTTTAGGGTTTAACATTTAACCCTTAAAGATTTAGCAACTAAGATTTCAAAAATTTCCAAATTTAGGATTTTGCAATTAGGGTTTATTACAAAAATAATAATATAAAATAACTAAATTTTAGTTTCTAAAATTAGACAATTTAGGTTTGTTAATTAGATTAATATTCTAATTACTTTATACCGTAACATTAGGGTTTAGATCATATAATTATTGTTGACTTTGCTAATTTAGCAATTAGGGTTTACTCTTTCGGTAATTAGGGTTACCAAATTACAATTAGGGTTCCAATTACTAAATTAGGGTTTAATAATTTAGGGTTGCTAAAATTTAATAATTGTAATCATAATACTTGTGAATTAATTACATTATCAATACTTACCAACAATCTCAAACTCTAATTTCAAATTAGGGTTACTAATTATAGCAATTAGGGTTTCCAGAATTTTAATTAGGGTTTACCTACTTAATACTTTAATACACGACATAATAATATTACATACTTATAAAACAATTTCACACTCTAATTTGGATTTCAAATTAGGGTTTAACGTTATTACTAGGGTTTGGTCAAAATACACCGTAATTGACCAACCATTATCAATACGGTCATACCGTACATATTCATAGCACTGAAAAATCAAAATATATTTAATATGATATTATTATTCTAATACCTTGACAATAATCCAAAAATTAGGGTTTGGATTCCATATCTGATTATTCTTTCATATTTAACAATAAGGTAAAATAATTAACTTAATAATCTGTACAAAAATTCATATAATAAAATAATTAATATATTTATTCTAAAAATCACTTCATATATTATTTAAATAATATATGATTATATATTCATAAAAACATTTCTATCTTAAAATTAATTATTATAAAAATATACTTTATAATAATCAATAATTCTAAAATAAATTTACTTGTAAATATTCATGTAATAAATATATTTTTATTTAACACATAAATACGTATACACATAATCTTGTACAAATCCTCATCCTTAAAAAAAATTTATACACAAAATTTAAGATTTATTTATATAGAAAATATCGGGTTGTCACATTCACCCTCCCTTATAAGGATTCCGTCCCCGGAATCACCACTTAAAAATCTACACATAACTGGGTACATAGCATACATATTCTTTGCAAGTAGATCTCAATCAACTTTGATCGAACTGATCTTTAACTAATCACATTAAGCTTGTCTTTCTGATTAAACGAAAATTTGATTTCTAAAAGAACTCAAATTCCTCCCTCAAATTTCTTTATAAAACAATTTACTATAAATTAGAAAAATCCTAATTACGCAAATAAAAGTTATTTGAATATTACCTGGAACTGCATTGCCAGCTGCCACCGTGTCTTGAACCGTCATGTTGAAGACCCTTGATGTTGACTTTGTTGGTTTGTTTGATGATGTCGGTCCTGTGATTGCTAATGTTCCACTACCCTTACCAGTATTCTCCTTTCCTGCCTCCACCCTCCTATTCGGACAATCCTTCACCCTATGCTCCAATGATCCACAAATAAAACAACAACTATTCATTCTAGGATTGGGGCAGTTGGGAGAGATATGGCCCTCCTGTCCGCATTTATAACACACAAATTTTCCCTTCAAACACTCCCAGAGTGGTTCTTTCCACACGTTTTACACTGAATCCCTTGCTTCTTAATTCCTTCTTGCTTCACCTGTACGTTTCCAAAATAGTTTCCTTTCCTTTTTCCGTCGACACTCCTGCTTTCACTATTAGTCCTCACCTTCTCAGCTCCCTCGACCTAATCCTTCTTCTTCTTCTCATTATTGTAGAGGCTCATAGCCTCACTTCCCTCCTCTGCAATTATCGCCTTCTCCAAGAGTGCTGAAAATGTTGGAATCTGCAACACTGCCACCTTATTATAGAGCCAGGGTTTTAATCCCAGCTCAAATCTCCTCGCCTTCCTAGCCTCTGTATCGACTTGATGCGGAGCAAACCTAGCTAACTCATTGAATTTTGCGGCATATTCTGCCACTGACATATCCCCTTGCTTCAACTCCAAAAATTTTACCTCCATTCTAGACTGCATACTAGCTGAAAAATAGTTCTCAAGGAATAAAGTCTTAAATCTATCCCATGCTACCACATCTGTTCATGCTCTCACCTGATTCGCTTCCCACCAGAAATTTGCCTCACCCTTCATCATATAGGTGGCAAAAGAGGTCTTTTGCCCCTCAGCTACCCTAGCTATTATAAACGCCTTCTCAATTTCTTTAACCCAAGTTTGGGCTTCTACAAGGTCAGTCGTACCTTTGAATTCTGGCGGTCCTACAGCCTTAAAATCTTTAAAATTTGCCAAGTGATTATCCGACTGGTTTCCCTGTTGCATAGCCTGAGCTACCATATTTGCGAACTGCTGTATGGGGTCCACTTGTTGTTGTCCTTCAACATTGTTAACAGACTCTTCTGCCCTCTGATTTCGAGTTTGACGTCTTGGCGGCATTATCTGGTTAAGTAAAAACCATAAATTAACTTACATTCTAAACCTTATCATATAATTTTAATCTTATTAAACTTATTTCATAACTCAAACTTAGATTCATATTCATTCATTGCTTTCAAAAAATTTTACATATCAGAGCACATAGTGCTTTAAACATCAGTTATCCCATTGTGACTACAAAAGTCGGGATTTACTTTACCACTTTTTACAAAAGTTTTAACATAATGCATTACACAGACATACTAAGCACACATATAATATTAAACACGCTTACACAACATAACCTATACTACCTATTTACTAAGTCTTCTTTCTTGGACAGCTTCTCGCTTGATGATCTTCCTTTCCACAGACAAAACATGCTCCTCGTTTATAGTCAGGACAATATAGAGTAGTATGCCCTTCATAGCCGCAAAGATAACATATTCTTTTCCATTTCTTCTTCCCAGGTTTTCCTAAATCATGGTCTTCTACCTTCCTTTTTCCCTTATCATTTGGAGCTGCAAACGAAGTGTTGCTTGAGGCTCCCATCTGATTGATTTGGATTTGAAGCTTATCCTGCTCTTCCATTGTTTCTATTAATGCTTGACGCAATTGACTGTTAAGCAGTTTTTCTGTCTTCCACAACCCTTCTAGAGAAGAAACCTTGTTCCTCAATTCCTGCATCTCCATTGATGCTTCACCAGCTTCAGCTTTAGAGTCTGAATCACTATCTGTCAGATCAACTATTTCCGGATCTGGTACTATATTTTCCACGATAACCACCTCGTCCGAGTTGGTTTCATTGTGAGCTTCTATTTCCGCTATTGGCTTCGATATTAGCTCCTTCTTTACGACCCGTGGGTATCCTAGTTCTTTTTCACCTGACATCTACACACAACAATTTTCCTGATTAGCATATAATATATACACATAACACATAAAGGTTTCATATAAGTTATCTTTTAGTTTGTTTGACGATGAATTTATCCAATCCATCTTTATTTAAACTCTATATGAGTTATTTATATTTTCAACGTTTCCCTTTGTTCTAAGTTTATAGCCTAAGGTCTAACCCACCTCAGGTTTCTAACCCTATAGCTCTGATACCATCCTGTAAAGTCCCCTACGGAGAGTCTGGCTTCGGTGCATTCAACACAAGGAAGTCACCAGCGAGAGGTTCGGGGCTCTTCGCAAATTCATGCTTATAGCTCTGATACCATCCTGTAAAGTTCCCGAAACCGGATACTTGAAACCCGAACTCGGTACTTCACGATACCATTTCTATGAGCGGAATACTACTAATAATAATAACAATAATATAAATCTTAAACTTAAATTTATAAATACATCAGAGTCTTTCTCCCAGGTACGTAACCTTTAAACATTCATTACATGTCATAACATATATAAATATATATATCATAGTCTTCATAATCTAAAACTATTACAAACAGTAGCATATAAAGTCATTCAGCAACTTTTCTTTTTCCTTTATTCTTGACAGATCCTTCTGGTCCTTCACACTTAGCTGAAAACATTTAAATTAAGCAAGGATGAGCATTTGATTGCCCAGCAAGTATTATATATATATATATAGGTTGAAAGAATTTAAATGTTTTCTTTATAATATTCTTCTACAACTAGTCAGTAGTTATGAAGTAATCTGTACCAATAATAATAACATAACAACCCTCTTTCAAAATTTTGAAACTACGTATTGACTATACATGGGTTTCTGTGACATACTATGAACATTGTTTTCATTTTCGAAAAGGTTTGAACAGAAATTCATCTGTAAACCGTCATGACTTACGGGCACGGAGGGTGATCAGCCCCATTGTACCCTGTATTGATCAATACTACATGTATAAGAACGATGTTATCGTTCACTCTGTCCGCCATGGGCGCATAAAATTTTTCCCATTATCGGGATGTTCATGCCTGTCGGGTTTTTATAACAAAGGTCTTATCTTATTCAACAATAATATATAATTCAACATATATGTATATCAAAAGTGTATCAACATGCGATTGAATACAATGATTATCCAAGTGGGGACACTTGTACAATCATTTCTAGAAATTAACGAACAGAATATATATATTCGAATTATCATATACTAACATGTTGATAATCAATGGGCGTATATAATATAAGTTTAATAGTATGTACATTAATAAAAATTATTCTAAACTTCTCACTTCTATCCATTGCATAAAGAAAATGCAAAGTTAGGATACTTGCCTGATACGCTGCTTACACTTTGCAACTTAGTTTTATCTTTAATGAAATCACCTAACATTAATCAGATTATTTTACTGATTAGTACCACATATCGTACATACAACACTGCCTATTGCAGTCAGCACATTCCCTATCCACATTATCACACATGTTCAACAATCGTTGACTCGTAATCAAACATCAACACCTTCCTAATCACATTGTCATACAACCTTAATAACCATTGAATCACAAATAAACAATTAACTAACCAATTTAACTAAGTCCAGATCAATTTCTGATCTATGTCGGTCTACCGACAGCTTTATCGGTTAAATATCTAGTCTAAGACTCTAATCCGTAGTTCAATATCCATTTGGATAACTTAAACATCAGTCGCACTATTTTTCATGGCCTTATAATAATTATTAAATAATTATTATCATTTATTATAATTTTTGAAATATCATAATCATTATTAAATGATTTAAACAATCCTATTATCATTAATATTTAAGTAATATTAAACTATTAATGAAACCATTGCCAAAATATTAAAGTTATGTATAATAACTCAAAATATTTTTAAAGTATTTATAATACCCTTAAATGATTTTTAAAACATTTAAAATCATTATTAAATAATTACCAGTAATATTTAAATATTAATGAAATATTTATCCAAATATTAAAAGTCATTAATTATAACTTAAAATATTTTTAAATCATTAATATGATTTTTAAATAAATAAAACCATTTTTAAACTATTTATTTAATATAATTATTATATAAATTTAATATCTTTAATAATCATTAATATTAAATTATTAAAGAAATTATCCTTTAAATATTAAAAGTTATATTTTATAACTTAAAATATCTTTAAACACTTTATTTTTATTTAAAATGATTATTATAATAATAAAATCATTTTTAAACTAAATTATTTAATATAATTATTAAATAACTTTATTATCATTAATCATAATTAATTATTGAAATTTATCTTTAAATATTAAAAGTTATATTTTATAACTTAAAATATTTTTAAATACGTTATTATTATTTAAAATGATTTTTAATATAATAAAATCATTTTTTATTCATTTATTTAATCCATTTAGAAAATAACTTAATTATCATTAATATTAATTTATTAATGAAAATTATCAAATAATATTAAAAGTTATCAAAATAACTCAAAAATATTTTCTAACACAATAATATAATTTTTCATGAATTAAAATCATTTTTAAATAATTTATTTAATATTATAATTAAATAAATTAATTACTTTTAATATCCCAAAAATATTAAATATTTATGAAATATATATTCAAAATAATTAAAAACTAATTTTCAGAATTAAAAATATTTTTTAATAATTTATTTTGTATTTTTAATAATTAAAAACTATTTTTTTCTATTTATTAATTAATTTCTAAAAATTATTAATAAAACTGTCGCTAAAGGGCTATAGCGACACTTTCTGTCGCTATAGGTGTTCTTGAGGATTTCCAGAAACATAAACCAATGTGCTAGGGGGGTGGTTTGACCATGAATAACTTTCTGTACAAAATGTTTCTAGGCGATCTAACACATACATCTTGTAGTACTAATGTAACAATACAATTACCAACAAACATCATGGCTTAACAACAACAGATCTGGGAGATATTGGCCATCAAAGTAGCTGTCAGAGCTGTTCTTCACGAATAACAGTTCGAGGTGCCTACTTTGGACCCCTATAATTTGATGATCGTATAACTTTTATGTGATATATCGATTTCAGTGTGTAGACATCATGTAGGACTACAACTATAAATCTTCATAACATATTAACATCAAAACATGAGCAAGATATTTCCGGTCAAACATGAACACGGAAGTTGCTAAAAAAAATTTTGGGTTCGTGTTCTTGAGCAGTTTCGGTCTACGGGTTTTGACCATGAATAACTCCCGATCTATAACAGATATGAACTTGATTCTTTTTGCACCTTAAAGATCACATTACATACTACATATAACAACTTACAAACACCCAAAAAACTAAATAATCATAGAGATATAAGGCCTGACATTTGCCTAAAAATAACATATTTCGGTTTTTTTAAAAGTTGGAAAAACTTTGATTTTGAGCACTTTGATGTTATGGGTCATGAATATAACAACCCAGAACATTAATACACTCCTTATTACACATATTTAACAAATCAATTGCACCAATTAACATCAAATCAAAGGATTTCTAAAATTAGGGTTTTTATACCTTTATGCTTTGATTTTGATTTCTTAGCTTCCAAGTTGTTTGTGATTGGATTGTGGTGAACGTGGGGCTTGATAAAGGGACTGATTTATCAACAAATTTCGTTGGTTTGAGCGAAAATTAGAGTTGGTTGAGTATTGAATAAAATTGGCTAGCAAAATCACTTTTTCTTTCTCTCAATCCTTTATATAGACATGCTAGATTCATGAATGGCTGAGTTAGAGGTTTGTTGCTGTCAATTTTCTGTCAATGGAGTGGTTAGGAGTTGGCCAACAACTTCACCTATTTTCCAAACCTACAATTTAGCCTCAATTATACACTTAGGGGCATAATAGTCATTTTCTTAAATTTCTAGAAAATTGCCTTAGGGTTTAGGGTTTAGACATTTTAGTGTTTAGGGTTTAACATTTAACCCTTAAAGATTTAGCAACTAAGATTTCAAAAATTTCCAAATTTAGGATTTTGCAATTAGGGTTTATTACAAAAATAATAATATAAAATAACTAAATTTTAGTTTCTAAAATTAGACAATTTAGGTTTGTTAATTAGATTAATATTCTAATTACTTTATACCGTAACATTAGGGTTTAGATCATATAATTATTGTTGACTTTGCTAATTTAGCAATTAGGGTTTACTCTTTCGGTAATTAGGGTTACCAAATTACAATTAGGGTTCCAATTACTAAATTAGGGTTTAATAATTTAGGGTTGCTAAAATTTAATAATTGTAATCATAATACTTGTGAATTAATTACATTATCAATACTTACCAACAATCTCAAACTCTAATTTCAAATTAGGGTTACTAATTATAGCAATTAGGGTTTCCAGAATTTTAATTAGGGTTTACCTACTTAATACTTTAATACACGACATAATAATATTACATACTTATAAAACAATTTCACACTCTAATTTGGATTTCAAATTAGGGTTTAACGTTATTACTAGGGTTTGGTCAAAATACACCGTAATTGACCAACCATTATCAATACGGTCATACCGTACATATTCATAGCACTGAAAAATCAAAATATATTTAATATGATATTATTATTCTAATACCTTGACAGTAATCCAAAAATTAGGGTTTGGATTCCATATCTGATTATTCTTTCATATTTAACAATAAGGTAAAATAATTAACTTAATAATCTGTACAAAAATTCATATAATAAAATAATTAATATATTTATTCTAAAAATCACTTCATATATTATTTAAATAATATATGATTATATATTCATAAAAACATTTCTATCTTAAAATTAATTATTATAAAAATATACTTTATAATAATCAATAATTCTAAAATAAATTTACTTGTAAATATTCATGTAATAAATATATTTTTATTTAACACATAAATACGTATACACATAATCTTGTACAAATCCTCATCCTTAAAAAAAAATTTATACGCAAAATTTAAGATTTATTTATATAGAAAATATCGGGTTGTCACATTCACCCTCCCTTATAAGGATTCTGTCCCCGGAATCACCACTTAAAAATCTACACATAACTGGGTACATAGCATACATATTCTTTGCAAGTAGATCTCAATCAACTTTGATCGAACTGATCTTTAACTAATCACATTAATCTTGTCTTTCTGATTAAACGAAAATTTGATTTCTAAAAGAACTCAAATTCCTCCCTCAAATTTCTTTATAAAACAATTTACTATAAATTAGAAAAATCCTAATTACGCAAATAAAAGTTATTTGAATATTACCTGGAACTGCATTGCCAGCTGCCACCGTGTCTTGAACCGTCATTTTGAAGACCCTTGATGTTGACTTTGTTGGTTTGTTTGATGATGTCGGTCCTGTGATTGCTAATGTTCCACTACCCTTACCAGTATTCTCCTTTCCTGCCTCCACCCTCCTATTCGGACAATCCTTCACCCTATGCTCCAATGATCCACAAATAAAACAACAACTATTCATTCTAGGATTGGGGCAGTTGGGAGAGATATGGCCCTCCTGCCCGCATTTATAACACACAAATTTTCCCTTCAAACACTCCCAGAGTGGTTCTTTCCACACGTTTTACACTGAATCCCTTGCTTCTTAATTCCTTCTTGCTTCACCTGTACGTTTCCAAAATAGTTTCCTTTCCTTTTTCCGTCGACACTCCTGCTTTCACTATTAGTCCTCACCTTCTCAGCTCCCTCGACCTAATCCTTCTTCTTCTTCTCATTATTGTAGAGGCTCATAGCCTCACTTCCCTCCTCCGCAATTATCGCATTCTCCAAGAGTGCTGAAAATGTTGGAATCTGCAACACTGCCACCTTATTATAGAGCCAGGGTTTTAATCCCAGCTAAAATCTCCTCGCCTTCCTAGCCTCTGTATCGACTTGATGCGGAGCAAACCTAGCTAACTCATTGAATTTTGCGGCATATTCTGCCACTGACATATCCCCTTGCTTCAACTCCAAAAATTTTACCTCCATTCTAGACTGCATACTAGCTGAAAAATAGTTCTCAAAGAATAAAGTCTTAAATCTATCCCATGCTACCACATCTGTTCATGCCCTCACCTGATTCGCTTCCCACCAGAAATTTGCCTCACCCTTCATCATATAGGTGGCAAAAGAGGTCTTTTGCCCCTCAGCTACCCTAGCTATTATAAACGCCTTCTCAATTTCCTTAACCCAAGTTTGGGCTTTTACAGGGTCAGTCGTACCTTTGAATTCTGGCGGTCCTACAGCCTTAAAATCTTTAAAATTCGCCAAGTGATTATCCGACTGGTTTCCCTGTTGCATAGCCTGAGCTACCATATTTGCGAACTGCTGTATGGGGTTCACTTGTTGTTGTCCTTCAACATTGTTGACAGACTCTTCTGCCCTCTGATTTTGAGTTTGACGTCTTGGCGGCATTATCTGGTTAAGTAAAAACCATAAATTAACTTACATTCTAAACCTTATCATATAATTTTAATCTTATTAAACTTGTTTCATAACTCAAACTTAGATTCATATTCATTCATTGCTTTCAAAAAATTTTACATATCAGAGCACGTAGTGCTTTAAACATCAGTTATCCCATTGTGACTACAAAAGTCGGGATTTACTTTACCACTTTTTACAAAAGTTTTAACATAATGCATTACACAGACATACTAAGCACATATATAATATTAAACACGCTTACACAACATAACCTATACTACCTATTTACTAAGTCTTCTTTCTTGGACAACTTCTCGCCTGATGATCTTCCTTTCCACAGACAAAACATGCTCCTCGTTTATAGTCAGGACAATATAGAGTAGTATGCCCTTCATAGCCGCAAAGATAACATATTCTTTTCCATTTCTTCTTCCCAGGTTTTCCTAAATCATGGTCTTCAACCTTCCTTTTTCCCTTATCATTTGGAGCTGCAAACGAAGTGTTGCTTGAGGCTCCCATCTGATTGATTTGGATTTGAAGCTTATCCTGCTCTTCCATTGTTTCTATTAATGCTTGACGCAATTGACTGTTAAGCAGTTTTTCTGTCTTCCACAACCCTTCTAGAGAAGAAACCTTGTTCCTCAATTCCTGCATCTCCATTGATGCTTCACCAGCTTCAGCTTTAGAGTCTGAATCACTATCTGTCAGATCAACTATTTCCGGATCTGGTACTATATTTTCCACGATAACCACCTCGTCCGAGTTGGTTTCATTGTGAGCTTCTATTTCCGCTATTGGCTTCGATATTAGCTCCTTCTTTACGACCCGTGGGTATCCTAGTTCTTTTTCACCTGACATCTACACACAACAATTATCCTGATTAGAATATAATATATACACATAACACATAAAGGTTTCATATAAGTTATCTTTTAGTTTGTTTGACGATGAATTTATCCAATCCATCTTTATTTAAACTCTATATGAGTTATTTATATTTTCAACGTTTCCCTCTGTTCTAAGTTTATAGCCTAAGGTCTAACCCACCTCAGGTTTCTAACCCTATAGCTCTGATACCATCCTGTAAAGTCCCCTACGGAGAGTCTGGCTTCGGTGCATTCAACACAAGGAAGTCACCAGCGAGAGGCTCGGGGCTCTTCGCAAATTCATGCTTATAGCTCTGATACCATCCTGTAAAGTTCCCGAAATCGGATACTTGAAACCCGAACTCGGTACTTCACGATACCATTTCTATGAGCGGAATACTACTAATAATAATAACAATAATATAAATCTTAAACTTAAATTTATAAATACATCAGAGTCTTTCTCCCAGGTACGTAACCTTTAAACATTCATTACATGTCATAACATATATAAATATATATATCATAGTCTTCATAATCTAAAACTATTACAAACAGTAGCATATAAAGTCATTCAGCAACTTTTCCTTTTCCTTTATTCTTGACAGATCCTTCTGGTCCTTCACACTTAGCTGAAAATATTTAAATTAAACAAGGATGAGCATTTGATTGCCCAACAAGTATTATATATATATATATAGGCTGAAAGAATTTAAATGTTTTCTTTATAATATTCTTCTACAACTAGTCAGTAGTTATGAAGTAATCTGTACCAATAATAATAACATAACAACCCTCTTTCAAAATTTTGAAACTACGTATTGACTATACATGGGTTTCTGTGACATACTATGAACATTGTTTTCATTTTCGAAAAGGTTTGAACAGAAATTCATCTGTAAACCGTCATGACTTACGGGCACGGAGGGTGATCAACCCCATTGTACCCTGTTTTGATCAATACTACATGTATAAGAACGATGTTATCGTTCACTCTGTCCGCCATGGGAGCATAAAAATTTTCCCATTATCGGGATGTTCATGCATGTCGGGTTTTTATAACAAAGGTCTTATCTTATTCAACAATAATATATAATTCAACATATATGTATATCAAAAGTGTATCAACATGCGATTGAATACAATGATTATCCAAGTGGGGACACTTGTACAATCATTTCTAGAAATTAACGAACAGAATATATATATTCGAATTATCATATACTAACATGTTGATAATCAATGGGCGTATATAATATAAGTTTAATAGTATGTACATTAATAAAAATTATTCTGAACTTCTCACTTCTATCCATTGCATAAAGAAAATGCAAAGTTAGGATACTTGCCTGATACGCTGCTTACACTTTGCAACTTAGTTTTATCTTTAATGAAATCACCTAACATTAATCAGATTATTTTACTGATTAGCACCACATATCGTACATACAACACTGCCTATTGCAGTCAGCACATTCCCTATCCACATTATCACACATGTTCAACAATCGTTGACTCGTAATCAAACATCAACACCTTCCTAATCACATTGTCATACAACCTTAATAACCATTGAATCACAAATAAACAATTAACTAACCAATTTAACTAAGTCCAGATCAATTTCTGATCTATGTCGGTCTACCGACAGCTTTATCGGTTAAATATCTAGTCTAAGACTCTAATCCGTAGTTCAATATCCATTTGGATAACTTAAACATCAGTCGCACTATTTTTCATGGCCTTATAACAATTATTAAATAATTATTATCATTTATTATAATTTTTGAAATATCATAATCATTATTAAATGATTTAAACAATCCTATTATCATTAATATTTAAGTAATATTAAACTATTAATGAAACCATTGCTAAAATATTAATGTTATGTATAATAACTCAAAATATTTTTAAAGTATTTATAATACCCTTAAATGATTTTTAAAACATTTAAAATCATTATTAAATAATTACCATTAATATTTAAATATTAATGAACTATTTATCCAAATATTAAAAGTCATTAATTATAACTTAAAATATTTTTAAATCATTAATATGATTTTTAAATAAATAAAACCATTTTTAAACTATTTATTTAATATAATTATTATATAAATTTAATATCTTTAATAATCATTAATATTAAATTATTAAAGAAATTATCCTTTAAATATTAAAAGTTATATTTTATAACTTAAAATATCTTTAAACACTTTATTTTTATTTAAAATGATTATTATAATAATAAAATCATTATTAAACTAAATTATTTAATATAATTATTAAATAACTTTATTATCATTAATCATAATTAATTATTGAAATTTATCTTTAAATATTAAAAGTTATATTTTATAACTTAAAATATTTTTAAATACGTTATTATTATTTAAAATGATTTTTAATATAATAAAATCATTTTTTATTCATTTATTTAATCCATTTAGAAAATAACTTAATTATCATTAATATTAATTTATTAATGAAAATTATCAAATAATATTAAAAGTTATCAAAATAACTCAAAAATATTTTCTAACACAATAATATAATTTTTCATGAATTAAAATCATTTTTAAATAATTTATTTAATATTATAATTAAATAAATTAATTACTTTTAATATCCAAAAAATATTAAATATTTATGAAATATATATTCAAAATAATTCAAAACTAATTTTCAGAATTAAAAATAATTTTTAATAATTTATTTTGTATTTTTAATAATTAAAAACTATTTTTTTCTATTTATTAATTAATTTCTGAAAATTATTAATAAAACTGTCGCTAAAGGGCTATAGCGACACTTTCTGTCGCTATAGGTGTTCTTGAGGATTTCCAGAAACATAAACCAGTGTGCTAGGGGGGTGGTTTGACCATGAATAACTTTCTGTACAAAATGTTTCTAGGCGATCTAACACATACATCTTGTAGTACTAATGTAACAATACAATTACCAACAAACATCATGGCTTAACAACAACAGATCTGGGAGATATTGGCCATCAAAGTAGTTGTCAGAGCTGTTCTTCACGAAAAACAGTTCGAGTTGCCTACTTTGGACCCCTATAACTTGATGATCGTATAACTTTTATGTGATATATCAATTTTAGTGTGTAGACATCATGTAGGACTACAACTATAAAGCTTCATAACATATTAACATGAAAACATGAGCAAGATATTTCCGGTCAAACATGAACACGGAAGTTGCTAAAAAAAATTTTGGGTTCGTGTTCTTGAGCAGTTTCGGTCTACGGGTTTTGACCATGAATAACTTCTGATATATAACAGATATGAACTTGATTCTTTTTGCACCTTGAAGATCACATTACATACTACATATAACAACTTACAAACACCCAAAAAACTAAATAATCATAGAGATATAAGGCCTGACATTTGCCTAAAAATAACATATTTCGGTTTTTTTAAAAGTTGGAAAAACTTTGATTTTGAGCACTTTGATGTTATGGGTCATGAATCTAACAACCCAGAACATTAATACATTCCTTATTACACATATTTAACAAATCAATTGCATCAATTAACATCAAATCAAAGGATTTCTAAAATTAGGGTTTTTATACCTTTATGCTTTGATTTTGATTTCTTAGCTTCCAAGTTGTTTGTGATTGGATTGTGGTGAACGTGGGGCTTGATAAAGGGACTGATTTATCAACAAATTTCGTTGGTTTGAGAGAAAATTAGAGTTGGTTGAGTATTGAATAAAATTGGCTAGCAAAATCACTTTTTCTCTCTCTCAATCCTTTATATAGACATGCTAGATTCATGAATGGCTGAGTTAGAGGTTTGTTGCTGTCAATTTTCTGTCAATGGAGTGGTTAGGAGTTGGCCAACAACTTCACCTATTTTCCAAACCTACAATTTAGCCTCAATTATACACTTAGGGGCATAATAGTCATTTCCTTAAATTTCTAGAAAATTGCCTTAGGGTTTAGGGTTTAGACATTTTAGTGTTTAGGGTTTAACATTTAACCCTTAAAGATTTAGCAACTAGGATTTCAAAAATTTCCAAATTTAGGATTTAGCAATTAGGGTTTATTACAAAAATAATAATATAAAATAACTAAATTTTTGTTTCTAAAATTAGACAATTTAGGTTTGTTAATTAGATTGATATTCTAATTAGTTTATACCGTAACATTAGGGTTTAGATCATATAATTATTGTTGACTTTGATAATTTAGCAATTAGGGTTTACTCTTTCGATAATTAGGGTTACCAAATTACAATTAGGGTTCCAATTACTAAATTAGGGTTTAATAATTTAGGGTTGCTAAAATTTAATAATTGTAATCATAATACTTGTGAATTAATTACATTATCAATACTTACCAACAATCTCAAACTCTAATTTCAAATTAGGGTTACTAATTATAGCAATTAGGGTTTCCAGAATTTTATTTAGGGTTTACCTACTTAATACTTTAATATACGACATAATAATATTACATACTTATAAAACAATTTCACACTCTAATTTGGATTTCAAATTAGGGTTTAACGTTATTACTAGGGTTTGGTCAAAATACACCGTAATTGACCAACCATTATCAATACGGTCATACCGTACATATTCATAGCACTAAAAATCAAAATATATTAAATATGATATTATTATTCTAATACCTTGACAATAATCCAAAAATTAGGGTTTGGATTCTATATCTGATTATTCTTTCATATTTAACAATAAGGTAAAATAATTAACTTAATAATCTGTTCAAAAATTCATATAATAAAATAATTAATATATTTATTCTAAAAATCACTTCATATATTATTTAAATAATATATGATTATATATTCATAAAAACATTTCTATCTTAAAATTAATTATTATAAAAATATACTTTATAATAATCAATAATTCTAAAATAAATTTACTTGTAAATATTCATGTAATAAATATATTTTTATTTACCACATAAATACGTATACACATAATCTTGTACAAATCCTCATCCTTAAAAAAAAAATTTATACGCAAAATTTAAGATTTATTTATATAGAAAATATCGGGTTATCACATTAAACGCATGCACGTTTAAGCAATTGGCAACCTCACGTGCCTGTTGTTTTACCGATAAAACATTTGTTTAACATTTCAGTCTTCTTTTGAAAATAATATCAAGTAGTTGACAAAAGATAACAACATTTGATAATACATGAATATATTATCAATACATCAAGTCTAGCCAAAGGAATTGGCTTTAACTTCAACATACCTCAATTCATGCGAAAGAATATATGAACCTCAAAAAAACTAGTTCAGATTGAACTGAGATAAGAGTTAGAATACTTGCCTTTAGCGTCTTCTATGGTATATTAACTTTATGTTCAATTTGTTCAAGTCTCTACAATACATGATCACATAATGCCTTACATTAGGTCACATATAATCAAGTATGTATATGACTATATCATACCCTTCATTTCAATCTAATTGTGTATTAGATTCAGTTACTATTCATTCTAGTTTATCTTTATCCTTGCATTTATATTCGACTAGGTTATCTCAACCTTTATACAACATCCTTAAGGTTTAACAAAGTTTAAACAATTTACATTACATTCCTTAAGTTATGTTTACTTTTAATCAATTAGCTTTCTTTTCTTTGTACTTAGAAACCCTCATTACTATCCTTGTTCTGAGTCTGGCGCTGTGGCGCTAGCTTTATACTTACATCTCGCGTTGCGGCGCGAGCTTATTGTATCTCAGTCCCGGACTTGGCACTGCGGCGCGAGTCCTTACTTAATGGGTTGCGTTGCGGCGCCACACTCCAGAGGATTTTGGTACTGTACATGGCGCTGTGACGCCACATAATGTACTAAGGTTTGCGCTGTGGCGAACTCTTGCAGTAGGCTCTAACACTGTTCTGCACTGCGGCGTGGGTCATTTTTCCTAGGGTTGGCGCCGCGGTGCCAACTTTGTGCAGCAGAAACTAAATTCAGTTTGTGAATTTTGTGAACTTCTCGGACACATAACTTCTTCGTTATAAGTCCGAATAGGCTCGTTTCAAAGCCTACGTTTCAAAAATTACATAATCTACATGATCATTCAAGAATTTTATCTATTTGAATTCGTTTACTAAAAATTCACCTATTGATTCATTTTTAACAAAAACGATAAACGTTCGTGAACGTTCAACGCTCATTTCTTCGTTCTAAGTCAGAATCCAGTCATTTTCGAGTCCGCAACTCTGAAATGCCAAATATGACTTGTCTCTATTGGAAAACAATGGTTTTATGATCAAACACAAAATTTGACTTTCATTCCGAAATTTTACGTATTCGACGTTTATCGTCCAATTGTGCAAATTCCGGTAATTATTCATTTTTATGATTTGTTCAACCTTACAAATGAACTTCATTCAACATGTTAACATTCTAACATACTTAATACAACAACTTATATTCATTGTTGGATTTTGACTTATTCTTTATGAGCTTATAACTTGTCAAATTATAAACTACTTAAGATTTGATTATTCATGACTTATGATAATTAAGGTTTCTTAATCATCATACTTTACATGTTCTTCACATATAACTTTATTTAGGTATATATGATACATATAGTCATATAAGCTCTTAATTCACTTTTCTTACTAAACTCATCACAAGTTTATATTTTCATACTTAACATTCAAGGTTAACTTATAATAAGTTTATAACTTTTATAAGTTCAAATGACTTATTGCCAACTTATGTGGCTTAATTTCATTATTTACACATTCTTTTTACTTTTTATCATTCATATTCCTCAATCCAAACTTTTCTTATCAACCTATTATGATAGAGATAGAAGATAATTCGAGAAGAGGTCTTACTCTTGAAGTCTTTGATAAGTAGCTTCTTCTTCTTGGGTTATGGAAGTTAACTTATGATAGCTTATTCTATTCAACACTTAAGCACTTTGTAATTGTTTAATTGCTTGAACAATTGTTAAATGGCTAGCAAAGCTCTTCTATTTATAGACTTTCCAAGGTTAGGGTAGTTTATTCTTTAAATCATCCCACCTACTTTAGCCACCTCCTTACTATTCATTAATTGCTAGCTTTAATCTTATCCTTTGCTTGACCACTATTCATTTAACTTGGTCACCACTTATCTTGATCATCACTTATCTTGGTCATCACACATTAACCATATTAATATGGTTTTGCCGCATGGGTCTATTAACTCATGGATTCTAGCTTGGGCTTGGATTAATAAATCCTTGGGCTTTACATTAATAAACACTAGCTTGTTTATTAATTCAATAGTTGGGCCTTAACCTTAATTAACTTGGGCTTTGTACAAAAATCCTAGCCAATCTTTAAAAGTCCATTAATATTTCATAATACATACACATATAGTTGATGCATTATTCTTGTATTCTAATTCATATAGAATTTATATACGGTATTTGATCATTCATACAAACTCGTATAATACCTAGTATTATACTCGTTTTCATTACTCTGTATGATACCAAGTATCATACAATTATTACTTATTCATTACTAATTCGCCTTACTTAAAGTTTATAAATTAAGTCCACAAGTGAATTATTACTTTTTCCATAATTAGATTTTTATTACATAATCCATCTTACCTTGTTATTTCATCATTACGTATTTCTCGAAAACTCAAATTTATATCCCGAGCAAATACCGATGAATAGTGTTTTTTGAAAAATTTCTCGGAAAACTTTTATTTTCGTCTTGGAAATTTAAACACTTTAATTCATCCACGTAGCTCAAATACTGTAACATTCTAACATCAATAGATTATACAACGACAACCATCTTGATAACACAAGGAATATGATTTTATTATTATTTAATTTAATAAAATCATTTTACAATAAGATCTGAATTTTTCGGTCGTTACATTCTTCCTCCCTTATAAAGATTCTATCCCCAGAATCTCGTCTTACTTTAATCAAATTGATGAGGAAATTTTTTCTTCATCTTTTCTTCTAGTTCCCACGTTGCTTCTTCAGCATCGTGGTTCTTCCATAATACCTTTACTGATGGTATTACCTTGTTCCTCAGAACTTGTTCCTTTCTATCAATGATCTGCATCATCGACTCTTCATATGATAAGTCTTCCTCGATATGAATCGGTTCATACTCGATTACATGCTTATAGTCCGGCTTATATGGACGTAATACAAATACGTGAAACACGTTATGTATTCGTTCTAGGTTTGGAGGTAATGTTATCATATAAGCTACCTCTCCCACCCGTTTTAACACCTCAAAAATGTCCTATAAACCTTGGACTTAACTTTTCTTTCTTTCCAAAGCGTATCTTTCCTTTTCAGGGAGATACCTTTAGAAATACATACGAGCCCACCTCAAACTCTCTACTTAGTCTATGTGAGTCCGCATACTTCTTCTGTCTGTCCTGAGCTGTGATGAGACGCATCCGAATTAACTTTACCACATCCGCTGTCTACTGCACCAATTCTAGTCCTAGCATCTGGCGTTCTCCCACCTCATCCCAACATAAAGGTGTTATGCACTTTCTCCCATACAGAGCTTCGTACGGCGGCATTCCTATGCTTGCATGATAGCTGTTGTTATATGCATACTCTACTAGTGGTAGGTGATCATCCCAACTACCCTTGAAATCCATGACGCAAGACCTCAACATGTCTTCTAACGTCTGAATTTTCCTTTCGCTCTGCCCATCGGTGTGTGGATGATAAGCCGTGCTTAACCTCAGCTGTGTTCCAAACTGCTCTTGCAAACTCCTCCAAAAGTTCGATGTGAATCGTGGATCACGATCTAACACAATTGATACCGGTACTCCATGTCTGGAAATGATTTCCTTAACATAAATTTTAGCTTACTGGTCTATGTTATAATTGACCCTAATTGGCAAAAAGTGAGCCGACTTCGTCAACTGGTCCACTATTACCCAAATCGAATCGTACCCTTTTTACGTAGTCGAAAGTCCCACCACGTAGTCCATCGTGATATGCTCCCACTTCGATTCTGGAATCTCCAATGACTGTAATAAACCACTGGGTCGTTGATGTCCGGCCTTAACTTTTTGACAAGTTAAACACCTACTCACATACTCTGCTATTTTTCTCTTCATGTTTGGCCACCAAAACCTCTGTCGAAGGTCTTGATACATCTTAGTGCTACCAGGATGTATCGAGTACCTCGAACTATGAGCTTCTTGTAACACTTCCTCCTTTAATTCCGTCTCAATCGGAACCCAAATTCTTCCCTCAAATCTTAATAATCCCTCATTATCAAGACTATACTCAACCTCTTCCTTCTCGGATAACCACTTCTTCATTTAGTTACACTCATCCGTCTTGAGTTGTACCTCCTTGACTCTTTCTATGATGGTTGATTGCATCTTGGTCACAAAGAGTAACTGCTCCGAATCACTCGGCATCTTCACTTCTATTTCCATCCTAGCCATCTCTGTTATTAACTCATTTTGAGCCGTTAACATAGACAACTTCTCCCGACCTTTCCTACTTAAGGCGTCGGCAACTACATTGGCCTTTCCAGGGTGATATAGGATTTCACAATCATAATCCTTTATCAACTATAGCCATCTTCTTTGTCTCATATTCAACTCCTTCTGAGTGAAGATATACTTTAGACTTTTATGGTCCGTATATATCTCACATTTTTCCCCATAAAGATAATGTCTCCATATCTTTAGGGCAAAGACTACTGCGGCCAGTTCCAGATCATGAGTAGGATAAACCTTCTCATAATCCTTCAACTGCCGAGATGTATACGCAATGACTTTGCCGTGCTGCATAAGCACACAACCAAGTCCTCTATGCGAAGAATCACTATACACTACAAAATTTCTTGTGTCATCGGGCAATGACAAAACAGGAGCTTCACTTAATCTTTTCTTTAGTTCTTGGAAACTGTCTTCACATTTATTCGTCCATACGTCTTTCACCGTCTTCCTTGTTAAATTAGTCAACGAGGTATCTATCTTCAAAATATCTTAGATAAATCTTCGATAATACCCTGCTAACCCTAGGAAACTCCGCACCTCAGTCGGCGTTTTTGGTTGTTCCCAATTCATTACTGCTTCCACCTTCGCTGGATCCACTGAAATCCCCTCTTGGTCAATGACATGACCTAAAAACTGAACCTTTTCCAGCCAAAATTCACATTTGGTGAATTTTACATATAACTTCTCCTTCTGTAGTGTCTCCAACACTAATCTTAAGTGTTCGGCATGATCTTCTAGCATCTTAGAATAGACTAGAATATCATCGATAAACACCACGACGAACTTGTCCAAATATAATTTGAACACTCTGTTCATCACATCCATAAATGCAGCTGGTGCATTTGTCAACCCAAATGACATTACCAGAAACTCGTAATGACCATAACGAGTCCTGAATGCAGTCTTTGGTACATCTTTCTTCCTAACCTTCAACTGATGATACCCCGTCCGCAAATCTATTTTAGAAAAATACTTTGCCCCTTTCAATTGATCAAAGAGATCATCCATCCTGGGCAATGGGTATTTATTCTTTATCATTAACTTGTTCAACTTCCGATAGTCGATACAAAGGCTTAACGATCCGTCTTTCTTTTTGATAAACAACACTGGTGCTCCCCATGGCGAAACACTTGGTTGAATGTACTTCTTGTCCAATAGTTCATGTAGGTGAACCATTAGTTCTTTCATTTCCACAGGCGCCATATGGTACGGTGCCCTTGAGACTGGTGTCACTCCTTGCACAGTGTCTATAACAAATTCGATCTCCTTATCCAGCGGTAAACCCGGTAACTCACTTGGAAATACATCCATGAATTCGTTTACTATAGGTATTTGTTCCATGGTTGCTCCCACTCTCTGGGTATCAACAACATGGCATAGGTAACCTTCACAACCCTTCCTTAAAATTTTTCTAGTTTGTGTCATCGTAAGGCAACACGGACGTCCCGGCAATTTACTACCGTAAAATACTTCAGGAGGTTGCTTCAACGTCCTGATTCTCACACATTTCTTTTGGCAATCTATAATTACTCCATGGTTAATCAACCAATCCATTCCGAGAATTACGTCGAATTCTCTTAACTTTATCGGTATTAAATCTACCGATAACTTACAACCACGTACATCTACGCAATAACTCCTATAAATATCTTCAACATGAATTATCTCTTCGTTTGCTACCTTAATGTTCAAAGGTATAGGCAATTTTTAGGGAATTAATTCTAGTCGTCTAGCAAAATCACATGTTATAAACGAACAAGTAGCACCCGAATCAAATAGCACATATGCATTTATATTGTTAATCAAAATAATTATGCAACTACATCCCCTGATGCCACCGCATCTTGGACCGTCATATTAAAAGTCCGGGCCATTGGTTTCCACGGCTGAGTTGGACCACTAATAGCTAACTTCCTGCTATTAGTTCCCTTATTTCCTTCTATTCCCTTCTTCGGGCAGTTCTTTGCTATGTGGTTAGTTGATCCACATACAAAGCATCCGTGATTCTTCTTCGGATTGGGACAGTTAGGCGAAATGTGCCCTTCCTATCAACAATTATAACATACCACCCTTCCTTTGAGACAGACTCCTAAGTAAGTCTTCCCGCAGGTTTTACAGGCCTCCATCCTCCTCTTAGAGTCCACTTTTTTTAATCCGGTATTCCCAGAGTTAAAGCCCTTCCTCTTATGACCGTCGCCACTTCCACTGGCTCCCTCAGTCATGGTTCCTCCATCAACCTTACCTTTGGTCTTCCTATCTTTGTGGTACTGCCTGAGAGCCTCATTCCCATCTTCGTCAATTATTGCCTTTTCTAGTATGGTTCCAAAGTAAGTACTTTGGAACACAGAGATTTGGCTATAGAGCCAAGGTTTCAAGCCCTGCTCAAATCTTCTAGCCTTTCTAACTTCAGTGTCCACTTGATGTGGAGCAAATTGTTCCAGTTCATTAAACTTGGCAGCATACTGGGGAACTGTTATATCCCCTTGCCTCAATTCTAGAAACCTCATCTCCATCCTCCCTTGCATACTCGTGGAAAAATAGTTCTCGAAGAAAATCTCCTTGAACCTCTCCCATGTTAGATTTCCTATATCGGCCCTAGCCTGGTTTGCCTCCCACCAGAAGTTGGCCTCCCCCTTCATCAAATAGGTTGCAAAGGCAACCTTTTGTCCCTCCTCAACATTTGCTATTACAAATTCTTTCTCGATATCTTTTACCCAAGTCTGGGCTTCTATAGGGTCCGTAGTTCCCTTAAACTCTGGCAGACCTACACTTTTGAAATCCTTAAAAGTAGTAGCTCGTACTACTCCAGGAATCATGGGTACATTAGACCCCATTCTATTAAATGTAGCTGTTAAAAGGTTAACAAACTCCTGCATTGCATTAACCGGACCACCCTCCGGTTGGTTAACATTAGCGCCCTGATTTCGTTGTCTCCTTCTTGGCAGCATTTTTCTGTTAAGAAAACAACGCATCATTATTACTTTATTCTTGTTGGTTTGTTATTATTTTTAATAAAACAACAACTCATACTCATTACTCAACATATTCCGCAAAAAGACTTATATTGATTCATAGCGTGTAGTATAATACTACATTGTTTACATTACTCAGCCTTAGCTGATTACATTACCATCCCGCAATTACTTTCCAAAAATTGGGATTTACAAAAGACTATCCTTTGTTATATAAAAGAGGGTTTTACGTCACTACTAGATACATAATATTTACATATCTATTCTACTCTAGATATTGCTAGACTACATCTGTCGTAGGGCATTCTCGAAATCTTTGCTGGCCAGACCGGCAATAACATCTCTACTGATAGTGTGTCGGGTCTGCCCTGCTTCTATCTGATATCCAGCTACCTGCTGCTGGAAATCTATATGAGAACTCCTATGTATATAGGGTATCCTCTCCAACTTCCTCTTTTTAGTCTTTAGCTCCTGCTTGAGCTCAAAGACTTCACATTTCATCTCTCGGGCCTTGTCCTTAGCTTAAACTCTATCATCATGCTCCTCTTCCCACATTCCCTCCATGCTAGCCTTGTCCTCACGGACAGCTTGGAGTTCCTCTTTAACTTCCTTAACCTCTTGGCAGTAGTGGAAATTCCTATCCAATACATACACAAACAAGGCCTTCATCGATTCCCCCGTAGACATTTCCTCTGTAGGTGGAACCTGGTCCTCTGTAGGTGGGACCTGGTCAAAGGACATCACGTCCACCTCTTCCTCTAGCATGCCATCAAATATAGACATGTAGTCTAAATCATCTGAGTCTCCCGACTCGATGGTCACCAACTTTGGTTCTACGTCTATGGGATTTGGTAGTATCTCTACCCGATTAACTGAATCCTCGCTCACTACATGTATATCTCTATACATATCATTTTCTCGTGACATCTACAATAAAACAATATAGTTTGATTAGTACACTTCAGTAAAATAATAGAAATACATAACATAATATAATGCATTTTTATAAGGTTACTTTCCATCTTTTACTTCTTTATACTTTCGTGAGGTTATGACTTAAGGTTCTACTTTCCCCCTTAAATTTTTTAACCTAGGCTTTGATATCAACTTGTAGCGCCCCCATATTCGGGTATCTTCCAACCCGACAGATGGTGCTATACTGTACAACATTCATACATTCATTCAATTGAAAAGTCTCAAAAAACGAACATAACTTCTATATATTTAAAGTAATATTTATACTTCCCAGGTTCTATACCCATTACAAAGGTTCTTTGTCATAATATCAGTTACATTACAACAATAGACCTATACTATTATAAGACATCTTAGTAATCTGCCTTAGCTTTTCCTTTATCCTTTTTCGATCCTTCGGGACGTTCAGTCTTAGCTGCATTCATATGGTTCAAGCAAGAGTGAACATAACTAGCTCAGCAAGTATAACAATTTAATAACAACATGTTTGACACATACAAATCGTATATCTTCAATAACTAAACAATAGTTATGAAGTACTATTGATAATTCAAAATAGCACTTCATCTTTTCTTTCAAAATGTTTTACAATAACAACATTATTTAGTAAAACATTCACTCTGGTCAGAGACCTCGAGTATTCATTCTTTATTGGAAAAGGACAACCCGAAAGCAAGTACGTAAGACCGATATCACTTATGAGCACTTCTAGGTGATCAGCCTATTGTACTCTATGTTGATCAACACTAGATCCATTAAACGTATACACGTTTAAGAATTTGGCAACCTCACGTGCCTGTCATTTTACCGACAAAACATTTGTTTAACATTTCAGTCTTCTTTTGAAAACAATATCAAGTAGTTGACAAAAGATAACAACATTTGATAATACATGAATAGATTATCAATACATCAAGTCTAGCCAAAGGAATTGGCTTTAACTTCAACATACCTAAATTCATGCGAAAGAATACATGAACCTCAAAAAAACTTGTTCAGATTGAACTGAAACAAGAGTTAGAATACTTGCCTTTACTGTCTGCTACAGTATATTAACTTTATGTTCAAGTCGTTCAAGTCTCTACAATATATGATCACATAATGCCTTACATTAGGTCACATATAATCAAGTATGTATATGACTATATCATACCCTTCATTTCAATCTAATTGTGTATTAGATTCAGTTACGATTCATTCCAGTTTATCTTTATCCTTGCATTTATATTCGACTAGGTTATCTCAACCTTTATAAAACATCTTCAAGGTTTAACAAAGTTTAAACAATGTTACATTACATTCCCTAAGTTATGTTTACTTTTAATCAATTAGCTTTCTATCCTGTCCTTACATCTCACGCTGCGGCCCGAGCTTATTGTATCTCTGTCCCAGACTTGGCACTGCGGCGCGAGTTCTTAATGGGCCGCGCTGCGGTGCCACAGTCTAAAGGATTTTGGTATTGTACATGGCGCTGCGGCGCCACATAATGTACTAAGGTTCGCGCTGCGGAGAACTCTTGTCGTAGGCTCGAACACTGTTTCGCGCTGCGGCGCGGGTCATTTTGCCTAGTGTTGGCGCAGCGGCGCCAACTCTGTGCACCAGAAACCAAATTTAGTTTGTGAATTTTGTGAACTTCCCGGACGCATAACTTCTTCGTTATAAGTCTGAATTGGCTCGTTCAAAAGCCTACGGTTCACAAATTACATAATCTACATGATCATTCAATAATTTTATCTATTTGACTTCATTTGCTAAAAATTCACCTATTGGTTCATTTTTAACGAAAACGATAAACGTTCGTGAACGTTCAACGATCGTTTCTTCGTTCTAAGTCAAAATCTGGTCATTTTTGAGTCCGCAACTCTTAAATGCCAAATATGACTTATCTCTATTGGAAAACAATTGTTTCGTGATCAAACACAAAATTTGACTTCCATTCCGAGAATTTTACGTATTCGACGATTATCGTCCAATCGTGCAAATTCCGGCAATTTTTCATTCTTATGATTTATTCATTCTTACAAATGAACTTCATTCATCATGTGAATATTTTAACATACTTAATACAACAACTTATATTCATTGTTGGATTTTGACTTATTCATTATGAGCTTATAACTTGTCCAATTATAAACTACTTAAGATTTGATTATTCATAACTTATGACAATTAAGGTTTCTTAATCATCATACTTTACATGTTCTTCACATATAACTTTATTTAGGTATATATGATACATATAGTCATATAAGTTCTTAATTCACTTTTCTTACTAAACTCATCACAAGTTCATATTTTCATACTTAACATTCAAGGTTAACTTAAAATAAGTTTATAAATTTTATAAGTTCAAATGACTTATTGCCAACTTATGTGGCTTAAGTTCATTACTTACACATTCTTCTTACTTTTTATCATTCATATTCCTCAATCCAAACTTTTCTTATCAACCTATCATGATTGAGATAGAAGATAATTGGAGAAGAGGTCTTACTCTTGAAGTCTTTGATAAGTAGCTTCTTCTTCTTCTTGGCTTATGGAAGTTTACTTATGATAGCTTATTCTCTCTAACTCTTAAGAAATTTGTAATTGTTTAATTGCTTGAACAATTGTTAAATGGCTAGCAAAGCTCTTCTATTTATAGGCTGTCCAAGGTTAGGTTAGTTTAGTCTTTAAATCATCCCACCTCCTTTAACCACCTCCTTACTATTCATTAATTGTTAGCTCTAATCTTATCATTTGCTTGACCACTACTCATTTAACTTGGTCACCACTTATGTTGATCACCACTTATCTTGGTCACACACATTAACCATATTAATATGGTTTTGCCCCATGGGTCTATTAACTCATGTATTCTAGCTTGGGCTTGGATTAATAAATCCTTGGGCTTTACATTAACAAACACTAGCTTGCTTGTTAATTCAATAGTTGGGCCTTAACCTTATTTGACTTGGGCTTTGTACAAAAATCCTAGCCAATCTTTACAAGTCCATTAATATTTCATAATACATACACATATAGTTGATGCATTATTCTTGTATTCTAATTCATATAGAATTTATATACTGTATTTTATCCTTCATACAAACTCGTATAATATCTAGTATTATACTCGTTTTCATTACTCTGTACGGTACCAAGTATCATAAAATTATTACTTATTCATTACTAATTCGCCTTACTTAAAGTTTATAAATTAAGTCCACATGCGAATTATTACTTTTTCCATAACTAGATTTTTATTACATAATCCATCTTACCTTGTTATTTTATCATTACGTATTTCTAGGAAACTCAAATTTTTATCCCGAGCAAATATCGATGAATAGTATTTTTCAGAAAATTTCTCGAAAAACATTTATTTTCATCTTGGAAATTCAAACACTTTAATTCATCAACGTAACTCAAATACTACGACATTCTAACATCAATAGGTTATACAACGACAACCATCTTGATAACACATGGAATATGATTTTATTATTATTTAATTTAATAAAATCATTTTACAATAAGATCTGAATTTCTCGGTCGTTACACCATGCATATCACAATAAACACATAATAATTTATATATAATTAAAGAAAACTATATATAACATATTGGGCTCACGACCATCGTGCGCAACGACAGGGGGGTCCAAGGGGGGGTCTCCCCCTTGCGGTGGTCTCGCTGACCGGTCAGCGATCGGGGTCGGGGGGGAGCATAATTTTTCAATACGAATCTCTGAAACAGTTTCAGAATAATATATTTTAATCCACCAAAACACACATAATAATAAATCATATATGTCCATTTTCGATTTAATCATATTAAAGTGAATAACAGTACACCCAGAATTTATCATATATTTCCAATTTCGATTAATCATATTAAAATGATTCTTCATGCTTCTAATCCGATTAGAACAGTTATATTGTTATTCCACCGATTAAAGATACGATTAATAGTATCATCATATATATTACCAGAATATACATACAACTGAATATCATATATTCAATTTCATATCGGTAAACAGCATCATCATATATCATATATATCGAATACAATTAAAACACGTAATCTGAATTAATCTTTTCGTAAGTAGCTCTGATACCACTGAAGGGTTTCGACAGAAAATGCACAGTGGAAATAGAACAATTTAAACCAAATTCAAAACCCTAAACAGGATCGATGCAAAAAAAAGAGTTAATTCAGTGGTTAGAAATTATACCGATTAAGAAAGCGATTAAACGATGCGGTCGAATCTCCAACTCAATTCGAACGAATTGCGTCTCTACGGTATCCACACGAACGCTCCATGAATCGTCCTACGATCGGCAGAAGAAGGAATCGCAGTACTATTCACCAAGGATGAGGATTTTTATGAAACTGTTTTCTCTAGTCTCTCTCTAAGAGCGGCGGATAGGGTTTTTTGTTTTTGATTAACTTTCCAAAGACGTTGATATATCATATATATAGCAATAAATCAGAATTAATCAAAAACCCTAATCTAATTAGAATAAAATCTGAACTTATATATATATATATACATATATATTATATCTTAATTAAGTCTTACTTAATTAATATATATATATATATATATATATACAAAGCATCCTTTTAATTTAAATTCGTGATTTAAATACTATCAATCATATTGATATATTTAAATCCTTTCAATTTAAATTAATTCCCTTTTAATATCGTTCTTTGTGTGTGACCCTGTAGGTTATTATTACGTTGGCAATAATTTTAAAATCATATTATAAAATTATAAACATTGAGCGGCATCTAGTAATGCATCACTGCAACCCAAGTAATAATAAGATCGATGATTCGATGCAACCTTTTCGTGACCAATGTTTCAATGTAATTTAATCCTTTTAACCTTAATATCTGAGATTAAACTCGAGTCATGGAATGTGTCATACTCATCATAATTTAATATGAGTTTTCTTGATCAATGAGTAGACTATATGAAACAAATAAATATTTGAGCATGGCCATGCATTTTATAGTCCTACTCAATCAAGAGGCCTATGGATATCACCCCTAATATATAGGATGGTTAAATTCCATCTAGATCACTCATATTTCTGACACGATTCATGATGTACCCAATAATCACTTTTATAGTCCACCCTATTAAATGTGACATTTGATGATATCAAAGTAAATAAATTCTCGTGTAGAAATATAGTGATTTCAGGTCAGAGGACCATTACATCATTGTCACTATGAGAATCGTTAATGACACTTCGATGCTCCACATAAAATTCTCATGGTGGGTCTGTCTAGTACATCGTTCTCTAACACATACCTATGTATTGACTTAATATCTCATATATTTATGACCAATGAGATTTGGTCATCAGTCAACCCACATACTAGTCTCAATGCATCATTGTTGTCCTATAGACAATGGTACTCGACTATGGACATTTAAGAGCAATGATACTAATTGAAATTATATAATCTCATGTTCAAGTCACATACTTGAAACTATATAAATTGTATCACTATTCTAAGGAATTTTATTATTTTTACATTTATATAACACAGTAAATAAAACCATAATAAATTCATTCATTTATTTAATCAAATATAATATCAAAATGTTAAGCAATTATATCAAGTAATTGTCCTCTAGGGCATAAACTCTAACAGATGGAGGCCTGTAAAACATGGGGGAAGACTCATTTAGGAGTCTGTCTCAAAGGAAAGGTGGTTTGTTATAATTATGGACAGAAAGGGCATATTTCGCCTAACTGTCCCAATCCGAAGAAAAATCACGAATGCTTTGTATGTGGATCAACTGACCACATAGAAAAGAACTTCCCGAAGAAGGGGATAGAAGGAAATAAGGGAACTAATAGCGGGAAGTTAGCTATTAGTGGTCCAGCTCAACCGGGGAAATCAATGGCCCGCACTTTTAATATGACGGTCCAAGATGCGGTGGCAGCAGGGGATGTAGTTGCAGGTACTGTGACAACCCGATATTTTCTATAAAAATAAATCATAAATTTTACGTATAAATTTTTTTTAAAATATGGCGATGATATGTGTCAAGGTAATATGTATATGCTTAATTGTGTGATAAATTAAAAATATTTATTACATGAATTATTATAGATAATTTTATTTTAAGAGTTATTGATTATTATCAATTATATTTTTATAATAATTAATTCCTTATCAAAAATGTTTTATTAATTATTTTTCAAGGAAAATATAATCTTATATTATTTAAATAATATATCAAATGATTTTAGAATAATTATAATGATTATTTCATTATATGTATTTTGTTCAAGATATTAAGTTAATTATTTTGACTTAATTTATAATGTTAAATATGAAGAATAAATCAGATATGGAATCCAAACCCTAATTTTGGATTATTGTCAAGGTATAAGAATAATAATACAATATTAATTATATTTTGATTTTCAGTGCTATAAAATAGGTGCTGTTTGTACGTGTTGATGAAGATTGGTCAATTATGGTGCTTAATTTCAAAACCCTAATGTTAATTGGTTAAACCCAAGTTTTCTGTGGAAAACCCTAATTTGAAAATAAATTGTGTGTTTAAGACTGTTGTTTAACTGTGTTATATGATATATGTTATGCATTATATAATTTTATTATTAAACTCTAAATAATATTTAGAAACCATAATTTAAAATTGAAACCCTAGTTTCAAACTGTTAAACCCTAACTGATTTGAAACCCTAATGCGAAAGTCATTCACAACTTTGAGAATTGGTTAAGCCGTTATGTAATTACGATAATGTGATTAACGACTGGTGATATAGATATTAACCCTAAATAGGGAGAACTTTAATTATTCAATACCCTAATTATTTTTTTTAAATACACCCTTATTATTTTTCTTCTAAACCCTAAATTACTTATGATAAACCCTAATTGCTAATTTGGGAAATGAAGTGCTAATTAGCATTGCTTAAACCTAATTAAAAAAGTGTTAAGTAATTAAAGACCTTAATTATTTTATAAACCCTAATTATAATTTTTAGAAACTAAAATTTTATATTTTAAACCCTAAACGAAAAATGATAATTTTTTGTTGTTTTGGGCTAAACCTTAGGGTTAAACCCTAAGGGTTTGATAAATGACCATTGTACCATTAAACTTCTAAGCCAATTGACCTTTTTGCCCTTATTGCATAATTGAGGATTTCTTGCAAATCTTGCTAAGATTGGAGTGGGTGACCAAATCCTACCAACTCCATGTGACAAAAATCAGCAACAAGCAATAATATAACATCTCATTAATTGCATCTAACTTGTATATATAGATCTAAGGAGAGAGAAAGTGAATTATTAAGCTTATTTGTTCACCAATGCACATCCTAGACCCTCTCCCTCTAAAAGCTTGGAAATTATGTAGTAGATCAGTCCTAAATACAAGCCCCACGGTCAATATAAATAAATCAGCAACACAAAATCAAGTATTAAGCATAAAAGGTATAAAAATCTTACTTTGAAATCTGTCCAATTTTCTATGTTAGATGTTAGTTTCTGTTGTTAGAATATGTTGTATTTAGTCTCTAGTGATGATCTGGGTTGGTATTACATATATCCATAACATCTAATGCTCGAAATCAGAGTTTTTCAAAAATCAGGGGTTGTACATCGTTATGTGTATATTGTTTTTGTTGTTTAAGTGTTTAAATTTGTAGCCTTGTACGAGATCTTTAATCTGAGAGTGGATTCACTGTCATTGGATGTCTGGATCAAAAGTTATGATTGGTCAAAACCCGTTGACCGGGCATGACCAGATGAAATCTGGGTAAACCCAGAATGTGTTTTGCAGCGTCTGACAAGATTTGCTAGGCAATAAATCAGACAGTTGTTATGTGATATGTTCATGTTATGATATTCAGTTTGTAGCCTCATGTGTGGACCTTATATTTATACCCTTAGATCTCTTAAACAACAAACATGTTGGATTTAATGGATGGTCAAAGTAGACCATCCGTTCACGATTTCTGACATCTGGGAATTTCCAAAAAATTTGAAGGACCGTTTCTGACATGGGTTGACCGGGAGTTATCTTGTGATTTTATTGTTATTCGAATGATCTGATGATACGAAGTTGTTCCTTGACATGTATACTTTCATTATGAACCTTTAGATCATACAAACAACCCTTGGGATCAATGTTACGGAGCCTCGAAAGTGGTAGCATGAATTGTTCTTCAATTCTGGAAAACCCAGAAATTAAAGAACAGCGTCTGACAGTTTTTCCAGGGCTTGGATCTTACTTAGGTTATGATGTTTGGCCATGTTTATTATTGAATAGTGTAGTCTTGTTCATATACAACAAGATCTGACCAAGATCAAGCCTAGAAACCTCTTAGATTAAAAGTAATTCATGGTCAAAGTAGGCACCTCTATCACTGACTGTCAGCCTCAATAACACTAACAGCGATGCTTTCTGTCGCTAAAGACCTACAACGACGGTTCCTATTATTTTTTTTATTTCTAAAATTTCAAAAATTAGTTAAAATAGAAAATTAATTATAAAAATTACAAAATTAGTTTTAAAAATTATTTTAAATTATGAAGAATAACTTTTAATTATTTGGGATATTTTTCATTAATATTTATAATTATTTGGATATTAATGATATTTAATTTATTTAATTAGTGTATTAAATAAATTAGAGAAAAATGATTTTAATTATATAAAAATCATTTTTAAAATGAATAAAGTGTTTAAAAATATTTTGAGTAAATTTTTGTTAACTTTTAATATTTTGTGATGAATTTCATTAATTAATTAATATTAATGATATTTTAGTTATTTAATAAGTGTATTAAATAATTTGCGAAAAATAGAATTTAATGATTTAAAAATCATATAAAAATGATTTAAAGTATTATAACAATATTAATAATTTTATATTAATTATATTAGATTTATTTAATTGTTAAATTAAATAAATAAGTTAAAATGATTTTATTGATTTAAAAATCATTTTAAATGGGAATAAAGTGTTAGAAAGTATTTTGACTTTACAAAATATATTTTCTATATTTTTGGAGAATTATCATTAATAATTTATTATTAATGATATTAGTTTTATTTAATGATTACATTAAATAATTTAGTTACAAATGATTTTATTATTATAAAAATCATTTTTAAATAAAGATAAGTGTTTAAAAATATTTTAAGTTATAAAATATAACTTTTAATATTTAAAGGATAATTTTATTAATTATTTGATATTAATGATATTTATTTAATGATTTATGATATCAAATTTATTATATTAAATAAATAGTTTAAAAATAATTTTATTTATTTAAAAATCATTTAAAAAGGATATTAGTGATTTAAAAATATTTTAAGTCATAATTAATGACTTTTAATATTTAGATAATAGTTCATTAATATTGAAATATTAGTGGTGATTATTTAATGATGATTTTAAATATTTTAAAAATTATTTAAGGATAATGTAATTGTTTTAAAAATATTTTGAGTTATTATAAATAACTTTAATATTTTGGCAATGGTTTTATTAATAGTTTGATATTAATGATAATAGAATTATTTCGTATTTAAATCATTTAATAATGATTCTGATATTTCAAAAATTATGATAAGTGGTAATAATTGTTTTAAAATTATTATAAGGTCATGAAAAATATTACGATTGTTGTTTAAGTTGTCTATTTGGATATTGAGATACAGAATAGAGTCTTAGACTCGATAATTAACCGATAAAGCTGTCGGTAGACCGACATGTTTCAGAAATTGATCTGGACTTAGAAATTTAGTTAGTTAACTATTTTATTTGTGATTCAATGGTGGTTAAAGTTGTGTGACAATGTGATTAGGAATGAGTTGTTGTTTGTTTGTGATGTCATGATTGTTGAACATGTGTGATAAGGTGATTAAGTTATGTGCTGACTGCGAAATGCAGTACTATGTGTTAAGGTATATTGTTCTAATCGAACGAATGATTTGATTAATGATAGGTCGTAATAGAAAAGATAAAACTAAGTTGAGAATTGTAAGCAGCGCATCAGGCAAGTATCTTACTTTTGCATTTTCTTTATGCAATGGACAGGTGTGAGAATGTTTTAGAATTATATTATTACTGTACAAATTGTTAAACCTATATTATATATGCCTATTGATTATCAACATGTTAGTATAAGGTAATTCAGATATATATTCTGTTCGTTAATTTTTATAAATAATTATACAAGTGTCCCCACTTGGATAATCATTGTATTTAATCACATGTTGATACACCTTTGTTATACATATATTTGAATTATAGATTATTGTTGGATAAAATAAAACCTTTTTCTGGAACCCTGACAAGTATGAACATCCCGTTCACGGGAAAACTTTTATGCGCCTAAAGCGGACCAAGTAAATGATAACATCGTTCTTGTAATGTAGTATTGATCAATGCACGGCACAACGGGCTGATCACCCCCGTGTCCGTAAGTTATGACGGTTTGTAGATGAAGTTCTGCTAAACCTTTTCGAAAATAAAAACAATGTTCATGGAATGTCACCTAAACCCTATTTATAGCCAGTACATAGTTTCAAAAATTTGAAAGAGTGTTGTTATGTTATTAATATCAGTTCAGAATACTTCACAACTATTGACTTGTTGTAGATGGATATTATAAAGAAAACATTTAAATTCTTTCAGCTTATATATATATATAATACTTGCTGGGCACTCAAATGCTCATCCTTGCTTAATTTAAATGTTTTCAGATAAGTGTGAACAATCAGAAGGATCAGTCAAGAACAAGTGAAAAGGAAAGCAAACAGATTAGGTTTACGATGTCATATAGTAAAGGTTGCGTACTTGGGATTAAACTCTGATAAATGTAAGATAAGTTTATAATTTATTTTAGTGTTATTATTATTAGTAATATTTCCGATCATAGAAATGGTATCGTGAAGTACCGTGTTCGGGTTTCAAGTTTCCGGGTTCAGGGACCTTACATTATGGTATCAGAGCTATAGGGTTAGAAACCTTCGGAATGTTAGACCTTAGGCTATAACCTTAGAACAGAGGGAAACGTTGAAAATACAAATAACTCATATAGAGTTAGTTGGTTGGTATGATTCAAAGATGAATCTCGACGTGTTGTTAAACCACAAAGTTTCCTAACTCTAATAATAAAGTTAAACAGTAATGGTGAATAGATCGAGTCTAAAAGACTGGAAGTGCAGAAAAAGGAGATCGTAAAACAAAACAATTAAGACATAGAATTGAATCATAATATATACGATGAACACCCCGTGATCTGATAAAATTATGACAGCCAGAAAGAATCAATCTTATGATTGGAAAGTTTAAAGTAAGATTGTTGTGTGAATGGTACAGATTCAAGAAAGGGTTATGAATACAGATTAAATGAAATTCGAATAGAAAAAAGGGTTAAGATTAGGTGGGGATTTTAATGAGGACTAATGTCGGCAGCTGAGTTGTATGATTCCTTGTATGGGCGGGGAATTGTACTTGGTGTAAAAACTACTTAGTATCTGACACTGATAATCATTGAAATATTTTTGTCGCGCTATTTGCTATATGCATGTTAAAAGGGTGATTCCTTTCTCATGTGTATAAAAAATAGATAGGTCATAGGTAGAGAACATAGGGTTAAGTACTAGTTCTTAAAACTCATACTTATGTGACATTCTTGATTCATAGTTATATGAAATGTTTATGAATCCCTCAGCGAATGGACGCCAAAGGTCTGACTAGGGTAAGTTCGTAAACTCATATAACTGTGACAAGTTTATGGACTCATAAGTGTGGTTCAACGAACTGGGTATAGTTAATTGTGAATGGATTATTGAGGATGATGGGAATAGATAAGATACTAAATAGTTAATCTTTAGTGAAGGCAAAAGAAATAGGTAGTATTGGTATTAGCTAAATATGTATATTTCTGTGTGGTATATGTGATAAGTATATATTTGTGTAATGAAATAATTTTAACTTTTGTGTTGGACAAAGTTGTAAATCCCGACTTTTGAAGTCACAAAGGGATAGCGAATGTTTTAAATAGAATGTGCTATGACATGTCAAGTGTTATGAATATGAGTCTATGTAGGATTAATGGGATAAATTGGTATAAAGATAGTAGATATTTATTTGGTCACTGGTTATTACAGTAGACCGAGTTTTTAAAAATCTAATATTTTGAATACATGATTATTTGAGTAGAAAATTTTGTGTGATATGTTAAGCGTTTACGATAAGGCTTAGTATGTAAGAATAATTTATGAAAATGCCGTCAAGACAAAAATGAAACCAAAGGATAGAAGAATCTGTCAACAAAGCTGGAGGACAACCAGACTTGATACAGAAACTTGAGAATATAGACGATTAAGTTGTTCAGAACGGAATACCAGCCGCAAAAGATCAACCAGATAATCAAACGTCGAACGTTAAAGACTTCAAGGCGGTCCTATCGTCAGAATTTAAAGGTACTACTGACCCTGTAAAAACCCAAACTTGGATTAAGGAAATTAAAAAGGTGTTCGTGATAGTTAGGATAGCTGAGGGGCAAAATACCTTTTTTGCCACCTAAATAATGAAGGGTGAGGCAAATTTCTGGTGGGAAGCGAATTAGACGAGGGAAGGAGCAGGTGTGGTAGCATGGGATAGGTTTAAGACTTTATTTTTCAAAAAATATTTTTCTGCTAGTATACAGGCTAGAATTGAGGTGAAATTTCTGGAGTTAAAGTAAGGTGACATGTCAGTGAAATTTAATGAGTTGACTAGATTTGCTCCGCATCAAGTTGATACGGAGGCTAGAGAGGCACGAAGGTTTGAGCTGGGATTCAAACCCTGGCTCTATAACAAGGTAAGAAGGAACAACGGTAAGGCTAATGGAACTGGGAAGGCAGAGATTAATGGTGGAAGTAAGGGTGGAAATGAAAAGAGGAAGGCGAACAACTTTGGAAGTGTGCAGGTAAAACAAGAAGGTGTGAAGGAGAAGCAGGTAGTGCATTGTAAGAACTGTGGAAAGAACCACTCTGAGAAGTTTGAAAGGGAAGTTAGTATGCTGTAAGTGTGGGCAGAAGGAACATATCACTTCTGACTGTCTCAATCCAACAAATGTATAGTAGGTGTTTCAAGTGTGGATCAATGGAAAATAAGGTGGGAGACTGTTCAAGAAGGAGAATGGAGGTAAGGAATGCGAATACGGGAAAAAGGAAGCAGGACATTGGCAACAACGGGACCGATATCAACAAATAAATCAATATAATCAACTTCAAGCGTCTTCAACATGACCATTCAAGATATCGTGACAACCGGGGATGCAACTCCAGGTATTACTCGAACCAATTTAATTTTCTTATATATTATTTTCTTACATAAATAGTAAATTATTTTATAAAGAAACTTGAAGGAGGAATTTGTGTTCTTTTAGAAATTAAGTTTCCGTTTAATCAGAAAGACAAGCTTTACGTGAATAGTTAAAGATCAATACAATCATTTATGATTGAAGATCTACTTGTAAAGATTTTGTATGTTATGTACCCTGGTATGTATAGGTTTTAAAGTGGTGATTCCGGGGACGGAATCCTTATAAGGAAGGGTGAATGCGACAACCCGATATTTTCTATAAAAATAAATCATAAATTTTGCGTATAAATTTTTTTTAAAATATGGGGATGATATGTGTCAAGGTAATATGTATATGTTTAATTGTGTGATAAATTAAAAATATTTATTACATGAATTATTACAGATAATTTTATTTTAAGAGTTATTGATTATTATCAATTATATTTTTATAATAATTAATTCCTTATCGGAAATGTTTTATTAATTATTTTTCAAGGAAAATATAATCTTATAAATAATATATGAAATGATTTTAGAATAATTATAATGATTATTTCATTATAGGTATTTTGTTCAAGATATTAAGTTAAATATTTTGACTTAATTTATAATGTTAAATATGAAGAATAAATCAGATATGGAATCCAAACTCTAATTTTGGATTATTGTCAAGGTATGAGAATAATAATATAATATTAATTATATTTTGATTTTCAGTGCTATAAAATACGTGTTGTATGTACGTGTTGATGATGATTGGTCAATTATGGTGCATAATTTCAAAACCCTAATGTTAATTGGTTAAACCCTAGTTTTCTATGGAAAACGCTAATTTGAAAATAAATTGTGAGTTTAAGACTGTTGTTTAACTGTGTTATATGATATATGTTATGCATTGTATAATTTTACTATTAAACTCTATATAATATTTAGAAACCATAATTTAAAATTGAAACCCTAGTTTCAAACTGTCACTACAAAAATCTGTGTCATAGCCGGCAGGTCTATTGGCGACGGGAACAACGCCGTCGGGAATGACATTGATAGCGACGGTATAGCCGTCGCTAATGACTACTATCGGTAATGATCTCCTAAACCTTATCCGCGCCAAGGATGCCATTACGCGCGCGCGCCAAAAGTGAGGGTCGATGGGGAAAAGGGAATTGGCGATGGTATGTGTCGTCGAGAAAGAGGCATTAGCGACGGGCTCAATATCGACAATAATAGCCGTCGAGAATGACGTTATATTTAATCCCCAAATTTCAGTTTCTCTTCTCTCGCTTTTCTTTTTCTTTCTCCCGCTTGAATTTTCCTTCCCTCCCTTCCTGTTGCCATCGTTGTGTCCTACCTCACCGTCGCCATCTCCATCATTCTCCTCGTCGTCTCCGTCCCTCTCTCTTTCCTCACCGTTCGGTGCCCTTCGCTCCCACTGCCTGGCCCTCCCATTTCTTCCTCCCCTTTCTTGGCCACCGTTCTCCCACTTTCTTTCCTCTTTTCGTCGGCCCTCTCTCTGGTTCTCCATTTCGGAAGCTTCAATTAGTAAGTTAATTAAACTTACTTATTCTTAAAGCTTTTATTTGTAATTCAATGTTTTCAGGTTAATTAGGGTTTAATTTATGTTTTCTATAATTAAGATGTAAATTTTATTTTGTTTTGATTTAGGATTGCAATACATAACAACATCCTGAGTGGGCGCTGCTCTCCTACGCATAATTAATCTCCTAATTTGTAAGTTTTGGATGTGATTTTATATATGGTAATGGTGATATACATTTGATTTTTATGTCCCTTTATGTTAATAGTTCCATTTTTATTGATAAATTTGTGTTAATAGTGAGTATATATTTGATTTGGTGTTAATAGTTCCATTCTACTTTAGCTATATCATAAGTTGTCTTCCCATAATTAATAGTGATATAAATTTGGTAAATGTGACTACATTTAATTAAATTTGTGATTACATTTGCATCTATATCTGTGATAATCTTCAATGTTGAAGTTTACGTTATAATATTTTTCCCATGGTAAGATGTTGATTTATCATAATTTGCTTCATTCTCCATTAAGTATGTTTAGATATAACTAGGTCCAACAATTTAGTTTGATTTGTTGGTTTAGTTTGTTGATATCTTGCCCCTTTATTAATTAGGTGCTCAATTCACATATGCATTATATCACAAATTCACAAATGCACAACAACGTTTTGTATCTATATTTGCATGTCTTCTCTTAACATACAGATGAAGATTAGTTTGTTGTGGAGAGATTTGATTTGATTTTAACTGATTAGAGCGATGTACATTTAACATATAGACATGTTATTCAATTGCAAGCATATTTTAAATCTTAATTTTTTGGTGGGTCAAGAAATTTATTTATTATACTTGACATTGCATATATATTGTCATATAGTTTAGGAAGCTTAGAAACCCGTTTGAGATTCACTTAGTAGGAGTGAATCTCAAATAGTCTCTGTTTTGGGACTGTTCTTGTATGTTTCGATCTCACTTAGCTCGGTGTTAATGACTTGAGCATGTCTTTATATTTTTTGAATTTTTGGTCAGTATATATCTCTTGATGTTCTTCGGGTGCATATTTAGTCTACGATGTGTTAGTCTATTTCGTGTACTTGAAGACCATGGTGAGGTGCTACCGAAAATTCTGAAAAATGTAATGATGTGTTCAAGTTGTTCGCATCAGTGAGGCGACACATCCGGGAATGTGATAGAAGCCTGACCCGTTAGAGTGGGAGATGAAGTTAGGAAACTCATAAGCTTGCATATACATTAACTTGGAGACTTGATTGTGTTTGTATGGCCCGTTAGAGTGGGAGATGCACCCTCCCACTTGGAGTTTTGGTGGCACGCCCACCAAAAGAAAGGTGACGGTGGTTATATCTCACCTTAGGCAGAACACATTGCTGTAAATTATTTAATTCTCTTATTTAATATGTATTTAAAATTCAGATATTCTTTTATATTATTTCATTTTATACTTTGCGTATCATCCACTAATGTGTTTTTTGTCAGCGACGGTTCGAAGATCTTGCAATGGCCCTGAGCAGCCAGAGAGGTGACACTCCAGTAGACGAGTCTACGCGTGCAGACGAGGAGATAGAGGACTGGTTGCATGCTACAGGGGGACCGAAGAAGGGTAGAGTTGTGGGCATTCCCCATGTCCCAGCTTACACCCTAGTCCCTGCTGGAAGATCTCGACGACGCCCACCCACTGAAGGTAGTAGTGCGAGTGGATCGGGCGCCGACCCTTCATTATCCGACGACTTCTTTCGGCGAATCATAGAGGGGTGCATGTCGAGCGGTGTTGTGCAGTCAGGCGCACCATCACGCGAGCGGATCTATTAGCTGGCTCAGGAGGTTGTCCACGGCTCAATCGATCCTACATCTGCCGTTGACGATCTCATGGGTGTAGTACGGGAGGAGGCCATCCGTGTGTGTGCAGTTGTCTTGGCCAACATCTTCCCACCACATATTCGACAGGTAAAATTAATTAAATTCTGTATTTCCTTATTTAATTTATGTAATTTATAATTGTATTGCTTAGATAAACATAAGATAAAACCCTAACACCATTATACATACACAGAACCCCACGCAAACATACACACAGCACCGCATAGGTATTAGGCACGCGTTACAACAGACGGGACTCGATTATGACATACGGAGACCGAGTTATCGCCTAGTTTGCAAAACTGAACAACACTTAGCCAAAAAGCCGAAAAAAGCCCGAAATCCGCATCATCCGTCCGAACACCACGCAAACACACACACAACACCGCGTAGGTATTATACACGCGTTACAACTGACGGGACTCGATTCCGATATACGGAGATCGAGTTATCACCTAGTTTGCAAAACTAAATAACACTTATCTAAAAAGCCGAAAAAGAGCCCGAAACCCGCATCGTCTGTCTGAATGCCACGCAAACACACACATAGCACCGCGTAGGTATTAGACACGCGTTACAACTGACGGTACTCTATTCCAACATACGGAGATTGAGTTATCGTCCTGTTTGCGAAACTGAACAAGATTTAGCTAAAAAGTCAAAAAAGAGCCCGAAACCCGCATCATACATCCGAACTCCATGCACACACACACACAGCACCGCATAGGTATTAGACACGCATTACAACTGACGGTACTCGATTCCGACATACAGAGACTGAGTTATCGTCCTGTTTGCGAAACTGAACAAGACTTAGCCAAAAAGTCGAAAAAGAGCCTGAAACATGCATCGTCCGTCCGAACGCCACACAAACACACACACAGCACCGCGTAGGTATTAGGCACACGTTACAATTGACGGGACTCGATTCCGGCATACGGAGACCGAGTTATCGCCCAGTTTGCAAAACTAAACAACACTTAGGGAAAAAGCTAAAAAAGAGCCCAAAACCCGCATCGTCCGTCCGAACAGCACACAAACACACACACAGCACCGCGTAGGTATTAGGCACGCGTTACAACTGACGGAACTCGATTCTGGCATACAGAGACCGAGTTATCGCCCAGTTTGCAAAACTGAACAAGACATAGGCAAAAAGCCAAAAAAGAGCCCGAACCCCGCATTGTCCATCCGAACGCCACGCAAACACACACACAGCACTGCGTAGGTATTAGACACGTGTTACAACTGACGGGACTCGATTTCGGCATACGGAGACCGAGTTATCGCCCAGTTTGCAAAACTGAACAACACTTGTAGAACACAAACTAAAATAATTTAAATATGATCTATTTTGGGGACTCCTTTATTAATATTTTAATTTTGTAGGGGCTTGTTGATGAGACTCGTGGAGGTGGAGATGGCGGCACAGGTGATGCTCGTGGAGGAGATGGTGATGATCTCCGAGCTGATGCTGATGAGACTATGGAGGATGGGACCGGCGATGGGACCGGAGGCGATGGTACAGAGATTCCTGATCTTGGGCAGTAGTTGTTTATATTTATATTTTGACTTTCATGTATGTATTTAGCTTTTGAGTTGTACAGATTTGAGTTTGGTATCTAATTATATTGATTGTTGATAGTAAAAGATATGATTGTTATTGATATGCGTATATTGTCATTATTTATTTTTCTTAGTTTATAACAGGTACAATGTATATGTAGATGAACAGGGGAATTTTGTAATTTTAATATTTTTTTTAAAGTGGGTCATTGGCGACGGCCATGCCGTCGGCAATGAGTCATTGGCGACGGCTAGCCGTCGGTAAAGACACCGTCGGTAATGACCATCTTGCCGATGGCGAGCGACGGGAGGCCGGAGCGACGACCCATACGACGACAGGAAGGGCGACGGACAGTGCCGTAGCCAATGACCTCATTGCCGATGGCAATAGGGTCATTGGCGATGGCACTTGCCGTCGGCAATGACCTTATTTTTTGTAGTGTGTTAAACCCTAATTGATTTAAAACCCTAATGCGAAAGTCATTCACGACTTTGAGAATTGGTTAAGCCGTTATGTAATTACGATAATGTGATTAACGACTGGTGATATAGATATTAACCCTAAATAGGGAGAACTTTAATTATTCAATACCCTAATTATTTTTTTTTAAATACACCCTTATTATTTTTCTTCTAAACCCTAAATTGCTTATGATAAACCCTAATTGCTAATTTGGGAAATGAAGTGCTAATTAGTGTTGCTTAAACCTAATTAGAAAAGTGTTAAGTAATTAAAGACCTTAATTATTTTATAAACCCTAATTATAATTTTTAGAAACTAGAATTTTATATTTTAAACCCTAAACGAGAAATGATAATTTTTTTGTTGTTTTGTGCTAAACCTTAGGGTTAAACCCTAAGGGTTTGATAAATGACCATTGTACCATTAAACTTCTAAACCAATTGACCTTTTTGCCCTTATTGCATAATTGAGGATTTCTTACAAATCTTGCTAAGATTGGAGTGGGTGACCAAATCCTACCAACTCCATGTGACAAAAATCAGCAACAAGCAATAATATAACATCTCATTAATTGCATCTAACTTGTATATATAGATCTAAGGAGAGAGAAAGTGAATTATTAAGCTCATTTGTTCACCAATGCACATCCTAGACCCTCTCTCTCTAAAAGCTTCGAAATTATGTAGTAGATCAGTCCTAAATACAAGCCCCACGGTCAACATAAATAAATCAGCAACACAAAATTAAGTATTAAGCATAAAAGGTATAAAAATCTTATTTTGAAATCTGTCCAATTTTCTGTGTTAGATGTTAATTTTTGTTGTTAGAATATATTGTATTTAGTCTCTAGTGATGATCTGGGTTGGTATTACATAGATCCATAACATCTAATGCTCGAAATCAGAGTTTTTAAAAAACGTGGGAAAATTGTTTTCTATTGTCTGACATCAAATGTCAGAGGCTGTAGATCGTTATGTGTATATTGTTTTTGTTGTTTAAGTGTTTAAATTTGTAGCCTTGTATGAGATCTTTAATCTGAAAGTGGATTCACTGTCATTGGATGTCTGGATCAAAAGTTATGATCAGTCAAAACCCGTTGACCGGGCATGACCAGATGAAATCTGGGTAAACCCAAAATGTGTTTTGCAGCGTCTGACAATATTTGCTAGGCAATAAATCTGACAGTAGTTATGTGATATGTTCATGTTATGATATTCAGTTTGTAGCCTCATGTGCGGACCTTATATTTATACCCTTAGATCTCTTAAACAACAAACATGTTGGATTTAATGGATAGTCAAAGTAGACCATTCGTTCACGATTTCTGACTTCTGGGAATTTCCAGAAAATTTGAAGGACCGTTTCTGACATGGGTTGACCGGGAGTTATCTTGTGATTTTATTGTTATTCGAATGATCTGATGATACGAAGTTGTTCCTTGACATGTATAATTTCATTATGAACCTTTAGATCATACAAACAACCCTTGGGATCAATGTTACGGAGCCTCGAAAGTGGTAGCATGAACTGTTCTTCAATTCTAGAAAACCCAGAAATTGAAGAACAGCGTCTGACAGTTTTTCCAGGGCTTGGATCTTACTTAGGTTATGATGTTTGGCCATGTTTGTTATTGAATAGTGTAGTGTTGTTCGTATACTACAAGATCTGACCAAGATCAAGCCCAGAAACCTCTTAGATTAAAAGTAATTCATGGTCAAAGTAGTCATCTCTATCACTGACTGTCAGCCTCAAGAACACTAACAGCGACGCTTTATGTCGCTAAAGACCTACAACGACGGTTCCTATTATTTTTTTTATTTCTGAAATTTCAAAACTTAGTTAAAAATTGAAAATTAATTATAAAAATTACAAAATTAGTTTTAAAATTTATTTTAAATTATGAAGAATAACTTTTAATTATTTGGGATATTTTTCATTAATATTTATAATTATTTGGATATTAATGATATTTAATTTATTTAATTAGTTTATTAAATAAATTAGAGAAAAATGATTTTAATTATATAAAAATCATTTTTAAAATGAATAAAGTGTTTAAAAATATTTTGAGTTAATTTTTGATAACTTTTAATATTTTGTGATGAATTTCATTAATTAATTAATATTAATGATATTTTAGTTATTTAATAAGTGTATTAAATAATTTGCGAAAAATAGAATTTAATGATTTAAAAATTATATAAAAATGATTTAAAGTATTATAAAAATATTTTAAGTTATAATATATAACTTTTGATATTTTGTCATGAAAATATTAATAATTTTATATTAATTATATTAGATTTATTTAATTGTTAAATTAAATAAATAAGTTAAAAATGATTTTATTGATTTAAAAATCATTTTAAATGGGAATAAAGTGTTAGAAAGTATTTTGACTTTACAAAATATATTTTCTATATTTTTGGAGAATTATCATTAATAATTTATTATTAATAATATTAGTTTTATTTAATGATTATATTAAATAATTTAGTTACAAATGATTTTATTATTATAAAAATCATTTTTAAATAAAGATAAAGTGTTTAAAAATATTTTAAGTTATAAAATATAACTTTTAATATTTAAAGGATAATTTCATTAATTATTTGATATTAATGATATTTATTTAATGATTTATGATATAAAATTTATTATATTAAATAAATAGTTTAAAAATGATTTTATTTATTTAAAAAACATTTAAAAAGGATATTAGTGATTTAAAAATATTTTAAGTCATAATTAATGACTTTTAATATTTAGATAATAGTTCATTAATATTGAAATATTAATGGTGATTATTTAATGATGATTGTAAATGTTTTAAAAATTATTTAAGGATAATGTAAATGTTTTAAAAATATTTTGAGTTATTATAAATAACTTTTATATTTTGGCAATGATTTTATTAATAGTTTGATATTAATGATAATAGAATTGTTTAGTATTTAAATCATTTAATAATGATTCTGATATTTCAAAAATTATGATAAGTGGTAATAATGGTTTTAAAATTATTATAAGGTCATGAAAAATAGTACGATTATTGTTTAAGTTGTCTATTTGGATATTGAGATACAGAATAGAGTCTTAGACTCGATAATTACCAGATAAAGCTGTCGGTAGACCGACATATTTCAGAAATTGATCTGGACTTAGAAATTTAGTTAGTTAACTATTTTATTTGTGATTCAATGGTGGTTAAAGTTGTGTGACAATGTGATTAGGATTGAGTTGATGTTTGTTTGTGATGCCATGATTGTTGAACATGTGTGATAAGGTGATTAAGTTATGAGCTGACTGTGAAATGCAATACTATGTGTTAAGGTATATTGTTCTAATCGAACGAATGATTTGATTAATGATAGGCCGTGATAGAAAAGATAAAACTAAGTTGAGAATTGTAAGCAACGCATCAGGCAAGTATCTTACTTTTGCATTTTCTTTATGCAATGGACAGGTGTGAGAATGTTTTAGAATTATATTATTACTGTACAAATTGTTAAACCTATATTATATATGCCCATTGATTATCAACATGTTAGTATAAGGTAATTCAGATATATATTCTATTCGTTAATTTCTATAAATGATTATACAAGTGTCCCCACTTGGGTAATCATTGTATTTAATCACATGTTGATACACCTTTGTTATACGTATATATGAATTATAGATTATTTTTGGATAAAATAAAACCTTTTGTCTGGAACCCTGACAAGTATGAACATCCCGTTCACGGGAAAACTTTTATGCGCCCAAGGCGTACCAAGTAAATGATAACATCGTTCTTGTAATGTAGTATTGATCAATGCAGGGCACAACGGGCTGATCACCCCCGTGTCCGTAAATTATGACGGTTTGCAGATGAAGTTCTGTTAAACCTTTTCGAAAATAAAAACAATGTTCATAGAATGTCACCTAAACCCTATTTATAGCCAGTACGTAGTTTCAAAAATTTGAAAGAGGGTTATTATGCTATTAATATCGGTTCAGAATACTTCACAACTATTGACTTGTTGTAGATGGATATTATAAAGAAAATATTTAAATTCTTTCAGCTAATATATACATATATATATATATATATATATAATACTTGCTGGGAACTCAAATGCTCATCCTTGTTTAATTTAAATGTTTTCAGATAAGTGTGAACAATCAGAAGGATCGGTCAAGAACAAGTGAAAAGGAAAGCAAACAGATTAGATTTACGGTGTCATATAGTAAAGGTTACGTACTTGGGATTAAACTCTGATAAAGGTAAGATAAGTTTATAATTTATTTTAGTGTTATTATTATTAGTAATATTTCCGCTCATAGAAATGGTATCGTAAAGTACCGAGTTTGGGTTTCAAGCATCCGGGTTCGGGGACCTTACAGGTATTATTCTGATCAACAATATAAATGCATACGTGTTATTTGATTCGGGTGCTACTTGTTCGTTTATAGCATGTGATTATGCTAGACGACTAGAATTATTTCTCAAAAAATTGCATATACCTTTGAACATTAAGGTAGCAAACGAAAAGATAATTCCCGTTGAAGATATTCATAGCAGTTGTTGTGTAGATGTACGTGGTTGTAAGTTATTGGTTGATTTAATACCGATAAAGTTAGGAGAATTCGACATAATTCTCGGAATAGATTGGTTAATTAACCATGGAGCAATTATAGATTGCCAAAAGAAATGTGTGAGAATCAGGACCTTGAAGCAACCTCCTGTAGTATTTTACGGTAGTAAATTGCCAGGACGTCCGTGTTGCCTTACGATGACACAAACTAGAAAACTCTTAAGGAAGGATTGTGTAGGTTACCTATACCATGTTGTTGATACCTAGATAGTGGGAACAACCATGGAACAAATACCTATAGTAAACGAATTCATGGATGTATTTCCAAGTGAGTTACCGAGTTTACCGCAGAATTGGAAGAACAAATTTGTGATAGACACTGTGTCAGGAACGACACCAGTCTCAAGGGCACCGTACCGTATGGCGCCTGTGGAAATGAAAGAACTAATGGTTCAGCTACATGAACTATTGGACAAAAAATACATTCAACTAAGTGTTTCACTATGGGGAGCACCAGTGTTGTTTGTCAAGAAGAAAGACGGGTCGTTGAGGATTTGTATCGACTATCGGGAGTTGAATAAGTTAAGAATAAAGAATAAATAACAATTGCCCAGGATCGATGATCTCTTTGATCAATTGAAAGGGGTAAAGTATTTTTCGAAAATAGATTTGCGGATGGGGTATCATCATTTGGGTTGACGAATGCACCTGCTGCATTTGTGGATATGATGAACAGAGTGTTCAAATTATATTTCGACAAGTTCGTCGTGGTGTTTATCGATGATATTCTAGTCTATTCTAAGACGCAAGAAGATCATGCCAAACACTTAAGATTAGTGTTGGAGACACTAAGGAAGGAGAAGTTATATGCAAAATTCACCAAATGTGAATTTTGGCTTGAAAAGGTGCAGTTTTTAGGTCATGTCATTGACCTAGAGGGGATTTTAGTGGATCCAGCGAAGGTGGAAGCAGTAATGAATTGGGAACAACCGAAAAAGCCGACTGAGGTGCGGAGTTTCCTAGGGTTAGCAGGGTACTATCAAAGATTTATCCAAGATATTTCGAAGATAGCTACCTCGTTGACTAATTTAATAAGGAAGACGGTGAAATATGTATGGACGGATAAATGTGAAGACAGTTTTCAAGAACTGAAGAAAAGATTAAATGAAGCTCCTGTTTTGTCATTGCCAGATGACAAAGGAAATTTTGTAGTGTATAGTGATGCTTCACATAGAGGACTTGGTTGTGTGCTTATGCAACATGGCAAAGTCATTGCGTATGCATCTCGACAGTTTAAGGATTATGAGAAAGTTTATCCTACTCATGATCTGGAACTGGCTGTGGTAGTGTTTGCCCTAAAGATATGGAGACATTATCTTTTATGGGGGAAAATGTGAGATATATAGGGATCATAAAAGTCTAAAGTATATCTTCACTCATAAGGAGTTGAATATGAGACATAGAAGATGACTGGAGTTGATAAATGATTATGATTGTGAAATCCTGTATCACCCTGGAAAGGCCAATGCTGTTGCCGACGCCTTAAGTAGAAAGGGTCGGGAAAAGTTATCTATGTTAATGGTTCAAAATGAGTTAATAACAGAGATGGCTAGAATAGAAATAGAAGTCAAGATGCCGAGTGATTCGGGGCAATTACTCTTTGCGACGGAGATGCCATCTACCATCGTAGACAGAGTTAAGGAGGTACAACTCAAGATGGACGAGTGTAACTAAATGAAGAAGCGGTTATCCGAGAAGGAAGATGCAAAGTATAGTCTTGATAATGATGGATTATTAAGATTTGAGGGAAGAATTTGGTTTTCGAATGATACATAATTAAAGGAGAAATTGTTTCAAGAAGCTCATAGTTAGAGGTACTCAATACATCCTGGTAGCACTAAAATGTATCAAGACCTTCGACAGAGTTTTTGGTGGCCAAACATGAAGAGAGAAATAGCAGAGTATGTGAGTAGGTGCTTAACTTGTCAAAAAGTTAAGGCCGAACATCAACGACCCAGTGGTTTATTACAGTCATTGGAGATTCCAAAATGGAAGTGGGAGTATATCACGAGGGACTTCGTGGTGGGACTTCCGACAACGCAAAAAGGGTATGATTCGATTTGGGTAATAGTGGACCGGTTGACGAAGTCGGCTCACGTTTTTCCAATTAGGGTCAAGTATAACTTACACCAATTAGCTAAACTTTATGTTAAGGAAATCATTTCCAGACATGGAGTACCGATATCGATTATATCAGATAGTGATCCATGATTCACATCGAACTTTTGGAGGAGTTTGCAAGAGCAGTTGAGAACACAGCTGAGGTTAAGCACGGCTTATCATCCACAAACCGATTGGCTGAGCGAAAAGACAATTCAGAAGACATGTTGAGGTCTTGCATCATGGATTTTAAGGGTAGTTGGGATGATCACCTACCACTAATAGAGTTTGCGTATAACAACAGTTATCATGCAAGCATAGGTATGCCGCCATATGAAGCTTTTGTATGGGAGAAAGTGTAGAACACCTTTATGTTGGGATGAGGTGGGAGAACGCCGAATGCTAGGACCAGAATTGATACAGTAGACAGCGGATGTAGTAAAGTTAATTTGGATGCGTCTCGTCACAGCTCAGGACAGACAAGAGAAATATGCAGACTCAATAGACTAAGTCGAGATTTTGAGGTGGGCTCGTATGTGTTTCTAAAAGTATCTCCCTGGAAAGGAAAGATACGCTTTGGAAAGAAAGGAAAGTTAAGTCCAAGATTTAGAGGACCTTTTGAGGTGTTAAAACGGGTGGGAGAGGTAGCTTATATGATAGCATTACCTCCAGACCTAGAACGAATACATAACGTGTTTCACGTATCTGTATTACGTCCATATAAGACAGACTATAAGCATGTAATCGAGTATGAGTTGATTCATATCGAGAAAGACTTAACATATGAAGAGTCGCCGATGTAGATCATTGATAGAAAGGAACAAGTTCTGAGGAACAAGGTAATACCATCAATAAAGGTATTATGGAAGAACCACGATGCTGAAAAAGTAACGTGAGAACTAGAAGAGAAGATAAAGAAAAGTTTTCCTCATCTATTTGATTAAAGTAAGACGAGGTTCTAGGGACAGAATCTTTATAAGGGGGAAAAATGTAACGACCGAGAAATTCGGATCTTTTTCTTAAATGATTTTATTAAATTAAATAATAATAAAATTATATTCCATGTGTTATCAAGATGGTTGTCATTGTTTAACCTATTGATGTTAGAATATCGTAGTATTTGAACTACGTGGATGAATTAAAGTGTTTGAATTTCCAAGACGAAAATAAAAGTTTTTCGAGAAATTTTCTGAAAAATACTATTCATCGATATTTGCTCGGGATATAATTTTGAGTTTCCGAGAAATACGTGGAATAACAAGGTAAGATGGATTATGTAATAAAAATCTATTTATGGAAAATGTAATAATTCGCTTGTGGACTTAATTTATAAACTTTAAGCAAGGCGAAGTGGTAAGGAATAAGTAATAATTGTATGATACTTGGTATAGTACAAAGTAATGAAAACGAGTATAATACGAAGTATTATACGAGTTTGTATGAAGGATGAAATATCGTATATAAATTCTATATGAATTTGAGTACAAAAATAATACATAAACTATATGTATATGTATTAAGTAATGTTAATGGACTTAAAAGATTGGTTAACAATTATATTCAAGTCGAAGTAGATTAAAGGGTGAGGCACAATTAATGGCTAAACAAATTAAGGTTCATTAATGCAAAGCCCAAAGGATGATTTAATGTAAGCCCAAGATGGAATCCATGAGTTGTATGATCCATGGGGCAAACCATATTGATATGGTTATTGTGGTGACCAAGTGAGGTGGTGACCAAGTAATGTGGTGACCAAGTTAGTGTGGTGACCAAGACTTTGAATTAATGACCAAGTGTAGGATAAAAGTTGTGCTAGCCAAGTAATGAATAGTAAGGAGGTGGCTTAAAGAGGTGTGTGATTTAATGACCAAACTACCCTAGCTTTGCAAGTTCTATAAATAAAGAAGGCTTACAAGCCATTTGTTAGTTGTTCAAATAATCAAGCATTTAAAAAGTGCTTAAGTGTTAGAGAGAATAAGCTACACATAAGTCATTCCATAAGTAAGAAGAAGAAGCAAGCTACTTTACCAAGACTACACAAAAGTATGACTTCTTCTCTATTACATTCTATCTCTACCATGATAGGTGGATAAGAAAAGTTGGAATTAAGGAACATGGATGTTAAGAAGCAAGAAGAATGTATAAGTCATGAACTTAAGCCACATAAGTTGGAAATAATTCATTTGAACTTATAAAAGTTATAAATTTATTATAAGTTAACCTTGAATGTTAAGTATGAAAATATGAACTTGTGATGAGTTTAGTAAGAGAAGTGAATTAAGAACTTATATGATTATATGTATCATATATACCTAAGTAAAGTTATATGTAAAGAACATATAAAGTATGATGATTAAGAAACTTTAATTGTCATAAGTCATGAATAATCAAATCTTAAGTTGTTTTTATAATTTGACAAGTTATAAGCTCATAAAATATAAGTTAAAATCCAACAATGAATATAAGTTGTTGTATTAAGTATGTTAAGATTTTCACATGATGAATGAAGTTTATTTGTAATGTTGAACAAATAATAAGAATGAAGCATTGTCGAAATTTGCACGATTGGATGACAAACGTCGAATTCGTAAAATTCTCGGAATGGAAGTAAAATTTTGTGTTTGATCATGGAACCATTGTTTTCCCATAGAGACAAGTCATATTTGGCATTTAAGAGTTATGGACTCAAAAAATGACCGGATTCCGACTTAGAACAAAGAAACGAGCATTGAACGTTCACGAACGTTTATCGTTTTCGTTAAAAAGGAACCAATAGGTGAATTTTCAGCAAACGAAGTCAAATAGATAAAATTCATGAATGGTCATACAGATTACATAATTTTTGAAACATAGGCTTTTGAACGAGCCAATTCGAACTTATAACGAAGAAGTTATGCGTCCAGGAAGTTCTCAAAAGTTACAAACTGAATTTATTTTCTGGTGCACAAAGTTGGCGCCGCGGTGCCAACCCTAGGCAAAATGATTCGCGCCGCAGCGCAGAACAGTGCTCGAGCCTATTGCAAGAGTTTGCCGCAGCGCAAACTATAGTACAATATGTGGCGCCGCAGCGCCATTTACAGTACCAAAATCCTCTAGAGTGTGGCGCCGTAGCGCGGCCCATTAAGCAAGGACTCGAGCCGCAGTGCCAAGTCCAGGACAAAGATACAATAAGATCGCGTCGCAGTGCGAGATATAAGTATAAAGCTGGCACCGCAACGCCAGTCTCAGAATAAAAATAATGATGAAGGTTTCAAAGTACAAAGAAAAGAAAAATGATTATTTTAAAAGTAAACATAACTTAAGGAATGTAATATAACATTGTTAAACCTTAAGGATGTTGTATAAAGGTTGAGATAACCTAGTCGAATATAAATGCAAGGATAATGATAAACCGGAACGAATAGTAACTGAATATAATACACAATTAGATTGAAATGAAAGGTATGATATAGTCATATACATACTTGATTATATGTGACCTAATGTAAGGCATTATGTGGTCATGTATTGTAGAGACTTGAACGACTTGAACATAAAGTTAAAATACCATAGCAGATGCTAAAGGCAAGTATTTTAACTCTTGTCTCAGTTCAATCTGAACAAGTTTTTGAGGTTCATGTATTCTTTCGCATGAATTGAGTTATACTGAAGTTGAAGCCAATTCGTTTAACTATACTTGATGTATTGATAATCTATTCATATATTATCAAATGTTGCTATCTTTTGTCAACTACTTGATATGGTTTTCAAAAGAAGACTGAATTGTTAAACAAATGTTTTGTCGGTAAAACGACAGGCACGTGAGGTTGCCAAATGCTTAAACGTGCATACGTTTAATGGATGTAGTGTTGATCAACATAGAGTACAATAGGCTGATCACCTAGAAGTGCTCGTAAGTAATATCGGGCTTACGGACTTGCTTCCGGGTTGTCATTTTTCCAATAAAGAATAAATACTCGAGGTCTATGACCGGATTGAATGTTTTACTATATATTGTTGTTATTGTAAAACCTTTTAGAAGAAAAGATGAAGTGCTATTTTGAATTATCAATAGTACTTCATAACTATTGTTCAGTTATTGAAATTATACGATTTATATGTATCAAGCATGTTGTTATTAAATTGTTATACTTGTTGAGCTAGTTATGCTCACTCTTGCTTGAACCATATAAATTCAGCTAAGACTGAACATCCCGAAGGATAAAAAATGGATAAAGGAAAAGCTAAGGCAGATTACTAAGCTATCTTGTAATAGTATAGGTCTATTGTTGTAATGTAACTGATATTATGACAAAGAACCTTTGTAATGGGTATAGAACCTGGGAAATATAAATATTACTTTAAATATATAGAAGTTATGTTCGTTCTTTGAGACTTTTCAATTGAATGAATGTATAAATGTTGTACAGTATAGCACCATCTGTCGGGTTGGAAGATACCCGGATTTTTGGGCTCTACACATTCATTTAATTAATTACCAAAATAAATTAGGTCTTATTTTAAATCGGTATATCTGTAAGACCCCAACTTATTATAAATAAAATCGAATTTCCTCTAATTATTATTGTGAATAATAAGGTATTAATTTGATATAATTCTCTGGTTATGGGTGAAATGTGCAAATTTTATAAAATAAGCAAGTAGTTATAAAATAATCATTGTTGTCGAGGAATATTCGTTTGGTCGTGGAATATTCTTGTTGTCGGGGAATATTCGTACGATGGCGCAGTCATTTTTGGGCCTCATTATTTCTTTCGATATCATTATGCTAAAATATTGGTTTAAACTTTTTATCAAATTTGGAACTTTTTGTGTCGGGGTTACTATTCACGTATACGACACTATTCACGAATACAAAACTATTCACCGAAAACTGAAATTTTCTTCTTTTTGTCCAAGATGTCTATTATGATTAATATCTTTGATTGTATCCATGTTTTGATCTTTATTCTTGAATTTTGCTTCAAAATTGGTTATTATGGAGTATTATTGATCTTGGATAAACTGTTATACGAAACCCTACTATTTGTCCTTCTGTCTCACTAGATTCGTTTTGTTTAAAATATTTTTCATCATCCTCAGTCCTAAATGATGATATTACTGAATATCTTTGGCCTGTAGTGCAAAGATAAATGATTAACTGATGAATATCTTTGGCCCGTAGTGCAAAGATGAGCATGTGTTGAGATGAACATGACCAACTGGTGATACAAATGAATATCTTTGGCCTGTAGTACAAAGATGAATATTGATTAAAGATGTATATTGATTGTTGTTATAGGGATAAAATATTGATGATGGACTTTTAAATCTTAGAAGATAGTAGAACTCATTCTCTACTTGACTCTTTTAATGGATTGTTGTTTCCGTTGCAGTTATTGATCTAAAACTTGTTGTCTATTATATTTTATCAAATTTTTCCTTGTTGAAAACTAATGATAATTTGTTGTATATTATCTTAGTCATAATATTCTTTACTGGGCTAGTTGAGCTCACCCTTTTCTTTTTTGTTCCATTTTTCTTCTCAGGAGGTGAGAACATAGCATGATCTAGTCGGAGTATGGAGTGATGATTCTAGAAAGATGTTTTAGCAGTCCTCACTATTTCTGTAAAATAGTATTTGAATAAATTGTTATGAGGACTTATTTGAGTGTGCATATTGTCTAGAAGATAATATTTGTATTTAAACTCACAGTATATGTTGTCGTATTTTGCACGACAATTGTATTACTGAAGTTGTAGTTTGTTTTATGTACCATGTATTTGGCGACTCAGAATGGGCGTTGTATACCTATTTTGGGGGCGTCACAATATCCTAATATTTTCTTCCAAGTGTATTACCCTCATTATATAGTTCGACAATATCTAATTAAAGATTTGCTAGTGAGAATAAGGATTTCATTTCAAATGTATATAGCCTTATGTGTGCACAACAAATTATATATGAATAATTAGGTTGACAGCTCTTGTCAATTACATCATAATGTAACTCCTTATATTTTGCCTCTTAAATCATAATGGTCAAGTGTGTTCACATCTAAACTAAAATGATTTAAGTTAAGCAATACCCAACATTTTCATATAAGTGAAGAGAAAACTACAGCCCTTGTTTGTGCACATGAAAGCGGTAATGTTTAATTCCTTATAAACATCATATGTAATAAAATAACATCTCCAATATTTAATACTTGCCTTGTGTGTGCACAACAAACTCATATTCAATATTCAATACTCTATTATTTTTATCATGCTAGAAGGCGACGTTCTATATTCCAAATATCTTTGAACATTATAACTTAATATAATTTCTTTGAGGGGTTTGTTATTATTAGTCTCATCTTGTTTAGCGCGTATGCACACACATAGACACACACACACACACTCATATATATATATATATACTATAATACACATATATAATACTATATTCTACTCGGATTGATTATGGACTTTTATTCTAGTTTGGTTCACTAGAGTCACCAAGTGAACCAAAAAGTCAAACCCTAGGATGCAAGAATTAACATTTAAATATAACTATTACATTTAAACTTAGACTCCATTACAAACGTGTCTTCGAGCTCTCTTTTTTCCTTGATCTCCGGTTCTTCGAGAAATTCTAACTAATCATATTACATACACTTTTTCTTTTAAATAGAAATCTTAATCAGCAGTCAATGGAAAGTACATAGGAGAGAGAGATAAAATTTATATCAAGAATAAAACCAGAAAAGACGAGGTACGTAGACTCCATTTAATAAAACTAATTCATTCAAGCATCCAACCAAAATAAAATCCAATAATATTAGTCAATATTCCATAATTAATCCAATTTATTATCATACACATCACCATATGTATCAATAAATAAAACATTCATCTCATGAATAATAATCATTTAATATATATTGATATCGATTTAATGGGCAAATTTAATTAGCATCAATTTCAATTTTGATTTAAAATAAACTTCTTTATTTTATCAATGTGAAATTATATTCTAAATACAAAATAAATAACTTTATTTTAATTTAGAATTTCAGAAAAAACATGAAATCCAATTTTTAATTTAAATAAACCTTTTATTTTAATTAGAAATTAGATTTTATAAATAAAAATTGTCTTTATTTCTTTCTGGGTGCCTGCGCTGCGGCGCCCCAAATGTACTGTTGATGGGCGCTGCAGTGCAAGATCAACTCGTTTTCAGAAACCTGGTATTGGCGCTGCATCGCCAGATTTATACTGCGAATCGACGTTGCAGCGCCGGTTAACTATTTTTGAAAACCGGCGTGGCACTGTGGCGCGTTGTTTATTAAGTAAACATGCGCTGTAGCGCCAGTTCGCAGAAACTGTTTTCCAGTTCGTGAATTCTGCTATTTTTCTCCAAAAAATCAATTCGATGCTAACAATTATGCCCAAATTTTTTTTATAAAACACATATCAATCTTATATATCATATTTAAGTAATTAATAACAGTATAAAGGTTTGGCTCTGATACCACTATTAGGTTTTGTGAAGATCAAAGATGTAATCAAATTGTAAAAATAGCGAAAGTAGAGTAAAATAAGATTTTAAAACTTTTCACAAACCAATTAACTGGATCATCTTTACACATATTATTAATTAAATCGAAGAATAAGAAGTTATGGAATCATACCCTTGTAGATACGAGTTTCTATAGGTATGAGTTCAACTTCTACTTCTCCACGATATCCTTAAATCTCCAGGTTAGATTCTTTTCCTTTGATCAATATTTGCCACCTAAGTGTATGGTTGTTAGAGTTTATGCCCTAGAGGCCAATTATTTGATATAATTGCTTAACTATTTTGATATTATATTTGATTGAATAAATAAATTGTTTTATTATGGTTTTATTTACTGCGTTATATAAATGTTATCATAATAAAAGTCCTTAGAATTGTGATAGAAATTATATAGCTTCAAGTATGTGACTTGAACATGAGATTATATAATTATAATTAGTATCATTGCTCTTAAATGTCCCTAATCGAGTATCATTGTTAATGGGACAACAATGATACATTGAGACTAGTATGTGGATTTACTGATGACCAAATCTCATTGGTCATAAATATATGAGATATTGAGTCAATGCATATGTATATGTTAGAGAACGATGTACTGGACACACCCATCATGAGAATTCTACGTAGAGCATTATGCAAAGTGTCATTAGCGATTCTCATAATGACAATGATGTAATGATCATCCGACCTGAAATCACTATATTACTACACGGGAATTTATGTACTTTGATATCATTAAAAGTCACATTTAATAGGGTGGACAATAAAGGTGATTATTGGGTACATCGTGAATCGTGTGAGGAATATGAGTGATCTAGATGGAATTTAACCCTCCTATATATTAGGGGTGATATCCATAGGCCTCTTGATTGAGTAGGACTATGAAATGCATGACCATGCTCAAATAGTGATTTGTTTTATATAGTCTACTCATTGATCAAGAAAACTCATATTAAATTATTAAGAGTATGACACATTCCATGACTCGAGTTTAATCTAGGATGTCAAAGTTAAAAAGATTAAATTACATTGAAACATTGGTCAAGAAAAGGTTGCATCGAATCATCGATCTTATTATTACTTGGGTAACAGTGATGTATTACTAGATGTCGCTCACTATTTATAATTTTATAATATGATTTTAAAATTATTGCCAATGTAATAATAACCTATAGGGTCACACACATAGAACATAATTAAAAGGGAATTAATTTATATTGTAAGGATTTAAATATGTTAATATGATTGATAGTATTTAAATTACGAATTTAAATTAATAGGATAATTTGTATATATATATATATTAATTAAGACTTAATTAAGATATAACATATATAAATTCGGATTCTACCTTTTCTAATAAGATTAGGTTTCGATTAATTCTTTTTAGCTGCTATATATAAGATATATCAGTCATTTTGGGAGCAACATCATTAACATAAAAACCCTAGCCGCTCTTAGAGTGAGACTAGAGAGAAAAAGCTTCAAAAATTTCGTATCCTTGATAGCTAGTACTGCGGCTCTCTTTACTGCAGATCGTGTGACGATTCGGACGTTCGTGTGGATACCGTAGAGACACAGTTTCGTTGGATTGCGTTGGAGTTTCGAAGCCGTTACAAAAATTTTCTATAATCGGTATAATATCTAACCACTAAATTAATATGTTTTCGAATGGATCCTGTTTTAGGGTTTCGGAATTGTCTTTGAAATTTTTTATTCTGCTACTTTTATGTGTTGAAATCACTACAGTGGTATCAGAGCTACTTGCGAAAATGATTAATTCAGATTAAGTGATTTAATTGTATTCAATATATATGATATATGATGATGCATGTTTACCGATCTAAAATTGAATATATGATATTCTGCGTATATGCATCTTCTGGAATTATGAATTATATATGTAATATATATGCATGTATACCATATGATGTTCTGTTAATCGTATCTTAGAAGGTGAAATAACAATACCACTTCTGTTCTAATTGGATTAGAAGCATAAAGATTCGATTTAATATGATTAATTGAAACTGGACATATATGATATGTTCTAGGTGTATTGTTATTATAGGTATTTTGGTGGATTTGATATTATTTTGGAATTGTTTAAGAGATTCGTATGGAAAAATTCTACAATCAGTCGGACCACCGCCATGGGGGAGACCCCCCTCCCCACCCCCGTCGTAGCGTACGATGGTTGTGACCCTAATATTTTATATATAGTTTTCTTTTATTATATATACATTGTTATGTGGTTATTGTGATATGCATGGTCCACAGTTATGGCCGTTTGACCAATATGTTAGTGGTTTTTGGTTTTTGAAATACGGCTTATATGTCGTGCCTTTCTATAAATTCTGATGTAACATTCTCTTCTCATCTAAATCCCCTCGAATGTAACTCGAGATTTCTTTATGTCATGTAATAATCGATAACAAGATGAAGATGACAAGATGAAGAACACGATGGAAAGATGATGATGGAGAGGATGCACATGCATGAGGAAGATCCAAGGAAGATACTATTTTAAAGATCTTTGACCACCTTAGATTGACCTTCAACCTTTCATTAGCTTGAAAAGATTGACAGTTGATTGGGCTATAACTGTGACACATTTTATTTTGCACTTTATTTATGCTTGTATACGATATGATATGATAAATAATGTGCATGTTTAATAAGATTAAAATTGGTGAGATATAAATTAATTAATAAAATCCCTAATTAAATTATTAAGTCTAAATCAGATGCCTTCCAATGAATAACATTAATCAAGACCTTGATCGATGGATGTAGGTTTGCCAAAGCAAAGTACCCTATTTATCTTGGTAAGATGCGATATGATAATTGTGATATCCAAACTGTTAAAATCACTGGGCCCGACTTAACTAAGTTATCTTAATAGGATTGTGGACTTAGAGGCATGGAGTTTGGTAGGTACTATTAGATGGACCAGAAATAAATGTTGTTTACCAAACTATCCAAGAGTTATATATGATATAATTGACAAGGGGTTAAATACCTAAATAATTGTGTTTTGAGAGATTAGTCAAAGCTAACTTAAGGCATAATGAAATAGGGATCTTGGCTCACTAGAGAGATTTAATAGAAAATGCTTTCTGAATTAATGGTGAGGGCTAGTAATTTGAATAAAATATTGGGAGGTATATTTTGAATGTATTATTATCAATTACATAATATCAAAAACTTTGCAATTTGATTTATTATTTTTGCACTTGGAAATTGTAGATATCAATGGCAAACAACAACAACACAAATAGTCTTTCACTACGATCAGTCCTTGAGAAGGAAAAGCTGAGTGGAATTAATTTTCTAGACTGACATAGGAACTTGATGATTGTCCTCAAACAAGAGCGCAACCCCATTCCTGCAGCACCAGCTGATACTGCACGACGTGTGATGCCTGTGACACTCCCAAGTCCCGGTACTTCATTACCTCAAGATTTGGTGTTCACGTAATCAAAACATTCATTTATAACTACCCAATCATAAATAAAATTTAATAATAAACATGCCCATACAGGAATTATATAAAATAAAATCTCCCAGGTTATCTAACCTTTACAAACAATCATTCATGCGGAAAATTTAAAATAAATTTCATTACAATCTTTAAATCAAGGTCTGATAATAAAACTATCAAACTATTACAAGTCTTCAGTACTTGTTTATCTTTCCCTTTCCTTTACTGGTGCTAGGTACGTCACCCTTTCCATCTTTAGCTGAAAGGATTTTATAGGCAAGAGTGAGCAAACAATGCTCACTTAAAATATCAATGAATAAAACTTTTACATTCTTTGCCCATTCAGGGGCTCAGTAGAACTGAACAATAAGTTCTATTAACTTTTTATACGTTCCTTGCCTATTTAGAGGCTTAAAAGAACTGAAACATTCCTTGCCCATTCAGGGGCTCAATAGAATTGAACAATAAATTTTATTAACATCTTAAACATTCAACTGAGGGTCTAATGACCACGAACCTTATCCACAGTTATAAGTAATCTTTCAACTTTTACTTTTACAGTCATACGACTATAATGACTTCAGGGTACTTAAGTGGATCAACCCTTCGTACATGTATTGTATACAAACATTTTAGCGTAAAGTACAAAACTAAGCGTAACCCCTATAAATAGTGTTGTTCATCTCAGTATTTTGAGTACAAGTCCGCCCCAAAGATAGTTTGGTTTGGATACACTTCAAGGTAATTTGGAATTCAACAGACATCAACTAAGGATTAGTTGAATAAAAGATAATAACACTATGTTATTGAATAATCCTGACTGAATAAATGTTACGTTCTAAGTTCACGCTTTAACGATAATCTAATAGCATAACCATTGAATAACACATCGTACCTTGCTTTGAATAACATTAAGCTAAGGTTACATCTTAGAATTTCATATCAAGCATGCACAACAAATAATAACTTGAACGATAAACTGGTTCAACAGAATAAAGGTACTTGCATGCTAATATAACAAGTTTAGAGTTAGGAAAAACTTGCATAATAATAATAACTATTTCAACAAAGATGGGAAGCTTGTATCTTCATGAATAACTAGATACAATTAAATTGCTCAATGGAAGAAAAACTTTACCCAATATAAATTTTGCATAACGAAGCTTTAGGATTAGAAAACTTGCATAAACACAACCAACTAATTCAACGAGAGTATGGAGTTAGAGAACTTGCCTTGCACATAGATTAAACTGTTAGGTTTGTAATATTAATGAACGCAATCAAATTGCACAAATTAAGCGAAAACGTGTAAAAATCAGAGTTTAAAATTTTACAAACCATATACCCGGATCATCCTTTATGCACAATTATTAATTAAACGAAAAGATATGAAGAACAAGAATCATACCATTGAAGATTCGAGCTTCCTCAGGTACAAGTTCACTTCCAATCCTTTTCGCGTTCAACTTGAAACCACCGGGTTTGGTACCTTCCTTTGATCAATGTTTGCCACCCAAGTGTTTGGCCTCTAGAGCTGATCCACCAAGAAAGAATAAAGATTAAAGAATATGGGTGTTTGGCAAAACCCTAGTTTTTCTTTCTCTCATAGAAAATGAGTGTACTCGCCAACAATTAGAATCACGTATGTTGTGAAAAAGTCAACAACAACTCTACACTCATAATAAGACACCTCTTATTTATAGATGTAGGCAACCCTCCTTAACAATTAAGCAATTGGGTTTTATTTTAAATAATTAAACTGCTTTAATTAATTAGGCTCCTAATCTTATTAGGATTAATTAATTAAACTTTTAATTAATTAGCCTCCTAATCTTATTAGGAATAAATGAGAGTACTTTTATTAATTAATTTCTAAACTCTTTTAGAAATGAAAAAAATAATAATTGTAATAATATTAATAAGACTCATCTTATTAATTTATATTTAATATTTCTAAAATATTAAATAATAAATATTAAGTTATTTAATTTATTCTATCACCACAAATTAAATTAAATATACTTAACATATTATTATAATTATGCCATTAACTTCTTAAATAATTATTCTTCCTTTTATGGTGTGACCATTTAGGTTCTCCATATTAAACAGGTTGTGAATAAATCAATTAGAACAATTGTGACGCCCCCAAAATTAGGTATACATCACCCATCTTGGGTCGTCAGATACATGGTACAAAATTCAAATTAAACTATCGCGTACAATACGACAAAACATAACTGTGAGTTTGAATACAATTATTGTCTACTAGAGATTATTCAAACTCAAAAGGAGTCCTCATTACAATTATTAACACATTATTTCACAGAATAGTGAGAACTGTTAATGCTATCCTCTGGACCGTCACTCCGTTCCCCGACTAGTCCCTCCTATGTTCTCATTTCCTAAAGAGAACAGTGAAAGAAAGGGTGAGCTCAACTAGCCCAGTAAGAAATATTATGACTACAATAATGCAGAATAAATTTTCGTTAGCCTTCAATAGTGTTAAACTGATAAAATATAACAACATCGAGTTTAACTGCAGCGGAACAAGCAATCCATTAAAAGAGTCAAGTAGAGAATAAAATCTACTATCTTTTATGATTTAAAAGGATTTTCATCACTTTTATCGCTGGGATTCGACTTAATAAATAATCCACATCATCGAATCACCCCTGCACTACGACCTAGGATATTCTTTAGTATCATGACCACAATTATCCATACACTACGGGCCAAGAATATTTGTGTATTCATTAATGGTCATGATCATGCCAACAACTGTCCATCAATGCACTATGGGCCAATGAGGACTTTTACCACATCATTTCTAACATTACTGTCATGATTACACCGATTAATCCCTGATCATAATCATACCAGGTCCACCTATGCACTACAGGCCACAAATGACTTTTAACAACATATAAGCATGAGGATGATGACAATGATATAAGAATTCAATAAAACAAGTTCAAGAATTAATTTATCCAGGAACTAATAACGTCCAAATTGTCAACACAATACTGCTTTATATAGTAAAATTCAAGAAGCTTAGAAGAATATTTTCATGAAAAGATACTGGATGAAACACAAATATCATGGATATTCCACTAATTTCATGGAGTATAGAAGTCAAAGTTTTAACCAACTGAGTATAATCAAAAATGGAATAACAAAAGAAATCACCATGCCTGCGGTACTTTGCATAGACAGGTTATTCTAACAGAATAATAAGTAACGGAACCAGGTTAGGCAAAATTCGCACTGACAGGATGTTCTAACAGAATAATAAAGACGGAACCAGGTCCGGTGTAAAACGCAAAGACAGGATGTTCCAACAGAATAATAATAAAGACAGAACCAGGTCCGGCGTATAACGCACAGACAGGATATTCTAACAGAAAATAATAAATATGGAACCAGATCCGGCGTAAACGGATAGAAAGGATATTCCAACAGATAATAATAAAGACGGAATCATAGAATAATAAAGAATAGAATAACAGAAGTTCTCTTCATGAATACAAAAGAAATAATATCCCTTACCTTAAAAGAAACTGAATATAAGAGTAGGGAAGGCACATAATACTTTTCTATAGTTTCTCTATAATTTCTCTCTCTAGAGTTTCAGTGAATTCGTAAGAAATAATGAAGGAATGAGCTTCTTTTTATAGAAAAATGGATTGCATAGTAACTAACTCATGAACGGTCGAGATTGATTTACTTTAACTTGATGGTCCATATTTAAAGCAAAATCTTTTAAATAAAATATAATATAATATATATATTATATATATACAACATGTGTTTTTTTTAAAAAAGTCATAGGATTCATCCCCTGAATCCAATATCAATTCAATCTCTTTATATATATATATATATATATATATATATATATATATATATATATAAGTCTTAATAATACATTTCTCCGCCAGACAAGCTAAATCCTTTTTCTTTGATTTCCTGTGAACCCCCCCCCCCCCCCACCATTTCACAACATGTGACAAAAATTATATATATATATAATATGTATATATATATATAAACTGAAACAACTTCTACAGACAGTTTTGACAATAAGTGAATCAAATAATGTGAGATACTATGCAGCAATTACTGTAGCAATAATTGAACAAAACTGAGTGACTTCTCATGTAAGCATCAATAATCAAAACCGTGTGCTACTGTGCAACTACACGTATTATTATACTTTTAACACCGGGTGTTTTAACAGTTAACGATAAAACTTCCGCCGTTATTTTCATAAAATATTTTTTGTCATTTTCTCAATCCGACAATAATTCTGTTGTGGGGTCCACCAATGATTGTGTCGTTGAACGAATATTCCCTGCTTAAATGAATATTCCCCGACCAATTGAATATTATATAACAACTTGCGTACTTTGTAAAATTTATAAATATTACCCACAGCTATAACATTATATCAAATTCATTCCATAATATTTAAAAATGAGATTTATAAAAAAAATCATCTTTATTCAAAAAGTTGGGGTCTTGCAACTTCCCCTTCTTATGAAATTTCTCCCTCGAAGTTAGGGTACGTACCTGGTATGTCGAAGAGGTAAGGATACCTTGATTTCATTTCAGATTCTAACTCCCAAGTCATTTCCTCAACATCGTGGTTTCTCCACAAAACTTTGACTTGAGGTATAACCTTGGAGCGTAGAATATGTTCCTTCTTATCCAAGATTTGAATAGGAACCTCTTCATACATCAAATCTTCTGCTATTTCGTTCGGTTCTAACTCAATAATGTGGTTCGGTTCTTTCACATATTTATGTAACATGGATATGTGAAAAACGTTATGAACACGAGACATACTTGGCAGTAAAGCGAGTCTATAGGCCACAGTTCCTACTCGATCGAGGATTAAAAATGGGCCGATGAATCGAGGATTGAGCATTCCTCTCTTTCCAAATCTCGTAACTCCTTTCCACGGAGAAACTCAAAATAACACATAATCTCCTATATCAAATTCCATGTCTTTTCGATGAAGATCAGCATAACACTTTTGTCGATCTTGTGAGGTTTTTATACGTTGTTGGATCGTTTGAATCTTTTCCGTAGTCATACGTACCAACTCCGGTCCCAACAACGTTGCTTCACCCACCTTATCCCAGCATACTGGAGAACGACACTTCCTTCCATACAACGCTTCGAATGGAGCCATGCAAATACTTGTTTGATAACTGTTGTTGTAGGAAAACTCCACCAATGGTAAGAACTTGCCCCAACTTCCCTTGAAATCAAGGACACTGAGTCTAAATAGATCTTCAAGAGTTTGAATAGTCCCCTCTGACTGTCCGTCCGTCTGAGGATGATATGCCGAGCTAAATCGTAAATTTGCGCCCATTGCTTTCTGCAAACTAACCCAAAATCGTGAAGTGAATCTTGGGTCTCGATCGGAAACTATGGATACTGGCATACCATGCAATCTTATAATCTCGTTTATGTATATACGAGCAAGACGTTCTAGTGTATAAGTTTCTCGTATCGGTAAGAAATGAGCAGACTTGGTCAATCTATTAACAATGACCTAAATTGCATCTATACCTTGAGAAACCTTAGGAAGACCGGTAATGAAATCCATGGTAATGTGCTCCCACTTCCATTCTGGAATTTCAAGTGGTTGCAATGGATCTTTTGGTACTTGATGCTCCGCTTTAACTCGTTGACAAGTTAGACACCTTGAGATAAACAACGCTATCTCTCTCTTTATATTGCTCCATAAAAATGTATGATGAATATCATGATACATTTTGGAACTCCCAGGATGGATTGCAAACGGTGTGTTGTGCGCCTCCATCATGATTTTATACTTTAAATCAGGGTCGTTAGGAACACAAAGTCTAGAGTTGACTCAAAGTATTCCTTCTTCATCGATTCTTGCTTCCGGCATAGCACCTTCTTGTACTTTCTTACTCATACGCATCAGCTCCAGGTCTATATTTTGAGCAGCTATAACTTTGTCAATTAATGTAGGTTCTACTCGTATATTTGTCATCATCACATGGGTCCCTGGAGTCTTTAACTCTATCTCCATCCTTTGTAAGTCGCACAAAATGGGCCTTTGCGTTGACAATATCGCACTCGTACTTGCATATGATCTTTATACTCAATGCGTCAGCTACCACGTTCGCTTTTCCAGGATGATATTGGATGGTATGATCATAATCTTTCAACATTTCAAGCCAACGTCATTGTCGCATGTTGAGTTCCTTTTGAGTGAAGAAATATTTGAGGCTTTTATGATCCGTAAAGATCTCCACTTTCTCCCCATACAAGTAATGCCTCCAAATTTTAAGTGCAAAGACAACAGCTGCCAACTCTAAATCATGAGTAGTATAATTCCTCTCATATTCTTTGAGTTATCGCGAGGCATAGGCTATGACTTTTCCATGTTGCATGAGAACACTTCTACCGATAGTTTTGACAATAATTGAATCAAATAACGTAAGATACTATGCAGCAATTATTGTAGCAATAATTGAACAAAACTGAGTGACTTCTCACGTAAGCATCAATAATCAAAACCGTGTGCTACTGTGCAACTAGGCGTATTATTTTACTTTTAACACCGGGTGTTTCACCAATTAACGGTAAAACTTCCGTCATTATTTTCATAAAATATTTTTTTGTCGTTTTCTTAATCCGACAATAATTCCGTTGTGGGGTCCACCAATGATTGTGCCGTTGTACGAATATTCCATGCTAAAACGAATATTCCCCGACCAATCGAATATTATATAACAACTTACGTACTTTGTAAAATTTATAAATATTACCGACAACTATAATATTATATCAAATTCATTCCATAATATTCAAAAATGAGATTTATAAAAAAAATCATCTTTATGCAAAAAGTTGGGGTCATACAACAATTCTAATCTTATATAAATAAATAAATTAAACTATTAAATTATTTAAATAAATAATATTTATTCTACAATAGGGATAAGCCTCTCTAGCGAGTAACGACTTTCTAGATAATATAGATTTCAATATTAATCATAAAAGAACCTTTGAGTAAATAGTTACCATACAATTCAATCCTTCTACCATACAACGTACCAATTAAATATAAGACATAGAATTACTGGCAAGTCTTATTTTATTTAATTATATGTATTTTGACTCTTAAATGCACAACTCCAAATAATGCAAATTAGAAACTCTTTTCTAATTTCATTCTGCCTTGGCCAAGGACTACTGGGTTGTCATTTATCGAATCACATTGGACATTTCTCTTCTTTTACTAGAAGCAATATAGTATTTATTGATCATACATTATCTCCATGTACAACTTATTATACACAAACATACCCTTTGATATACCCTAAGGGTCTTAAGGAACAAGTCAAAGTATAACTCATCATACACAAGATACTATGATGATCTCAAGTCTAAGGATCACTTGTACTACTATCACTACAGGAATTTCTATTGACAAGCAAGTAATACTTCATTAGGTATTCCTTAGCGAGCCACGTTCTGTGAACTTATTCTCTAATAAGCACCTACATACTTGTTTTAGTGTCTCCACACAAATGATCATGAGATCAATCATCCTCATCAAATGAGCAAGCAACGTATGTACCATTCTATCCGGATTCACTAATCCCCAAATTCATAATCCAACAATAGGAAACTATTTTAGTTTTAAGCTTTTTAAGAATTTAGATCTCATTAGAATGATCATCATCATTATTCTAAAAGCATTTCTTAAAACTATGGGTTTATCACATATTATAAAATAGCATCATCTAGATAATTAAAAGCCTTTAATAAATTAATATTTTTTTATTAATAAATGAATAAGATTGTTACAAAGTATATGCTTTATCATCAAACATGTTTGGCTTGTGTGCATACTACTTTCAATCTCCCACTTGCACTAAAGCCAATCGTCATGGTATCTCATACTCTTCTTCTCTAAGTGACGTTTATCCTCCTGTTGGATAAGCTTTAGTTAATGGATATGTAATGTAGTTCTTGAGAGTCCTCTATTTCTATAGTGATTTCCCATCTTTCAATGATTCTTATAATCAAAAGAAAGTGCCACAATACATGTTTAGATCCAAGATGAGACTTAGGAACTATTCCTAGTTCTATAATGAACTTATCATCCAAACAATCAACTTGCAACTTCATTTATAGCTATATACTTTGTCTTTATCACTAAACCAGCAACTCTTTGCTGTTTGGAACCTTTCCAATTTACTGCACCACAGTTTAAGGTAACGATTTACCTTAAAGTGGATTTTTTGTCGTCTTGGTCCGTCTGAAAAACTTGAGTATGTTAAGCCCTCTAGTTTTAATTTAGACCCACCATACATATGATCACATCCTTAGTGCCGGTTAAGTACTTTAAGATGTTTTTCACCGACTCATAGTGAACTTCTCCAGAATATGACCGATCAACATCAGGTCTCAAATATTTCATTGCATTCATGATAGTTACTCATGCGATCTCTCTCTTTTAGGAGTCTATGGGGACTATTAAGAGATATATACTCCAGGGCTCATCAACATGAGACATCTCTTGGAGTTTACCATGCTAAACGACTTTAGCATCAAATAAATATACATTCCTTAGGTTAAGTCGAGCATCCTCTTAAATCTATCTATATAGATTTATATCCCCAATTAAGATACTCTTCCTAAATCATTCATAGAATAATGTTTAGATAACTTTATCTTTACTGATTGTAACATTAGTATGTCATTCCTTATCCGTAGTATATCAACATATAATACTAGGAATGTCACGACGATCCCACTGACCCTTTTGTATGCACTAGGTTCATTCTTATTTTTGATAAAATCAAACTCTTTTAATCTATTTCATCAAAATGAATGTTCCATTTTTGAGAAGCTTGCCTCAATCTTTTTCTATGAGTGTCTACAACTCTTACCTCATCGTATATAATTGGATCATTTTCTTCTATGATATGTAGTCATCATCATCTGTGATGAATCCATACCTCCCAGGTATCTTCGGTACTATTCCAGATTTACGATTCGGTTGTGGTACAATATGTCTATCTACAGGTTCCTCTTATTTGACTTATAGTGTTTTGTGGTTCTTGAACTCTTCAAGATCTATTATCCTCCCACTAACCAATTCAATGATAAACACCTTTATCTTATAAGGTAGCGTGTTTTGCAACAAACACCTTTTGTTAAGTAGGATTATAGAATATATACCCTAAATTTACTTTATGATGTCCCACAAATCTGTACTTGTCAAATTTTGTCCCAAGCTTATCCTTTGAAACCTTTTCACATAAGTTGGACAACCCTTTATCTTAACATACTTAAGATTAGGAATCCTCCCTGTCCATAACTTTTATGGAGTCCTGGGGCTAGATTTTGAGGTTACCTTTTCGTAGATATACAACCATTTGTAGGACATTACCCCAGAAGGATACTGGAATGTCGGTAAAATTATCATGGACCGCACCATGTCCAATAAGGTACGATTTTTTCTTTCAGATATATCAATCAATTATTGCGTATCAGGAGGCGTCTATTACGAGAATACCATTTAAGATGATCCAGAAACTTATTGCACAAGTATTTATTCCTTGATCTAATCAAAGAATCTTAATACTTTGTCAATTTATTTCACTTCTGAATTCTTTAAACCTTTAAAATAATTCACACTTGTATTTTATCAAATACACACATTCAACTCTTTGAATGATCATCAACTTTTCTTATACTAGTTTGTTCAATTTGTAAAATATATTTTAACGTAGGTCAAGTTCACAAAATCCATTAAGTAATATTTCAATTCTATACAAAATATTATTATTATAAATAGATAAACAATTTTTCTTAATTATAATTCCAAAGATTTTATTGTCCAACAACAAAATGGAAATAATATTTCTAACAAGAACTGGAATACAATAACAAATTATTGACTTAATAGATTTGCCCGTAAGGATTGCTAAACTATAAGTTCCTATAGTTAATGCAACAACCTTTGCTTCATTTTCCACACATAGGATTACTTATCTTTGTTTAGCTTTCTATTTCTGCTTGGTCCCTTCATAAATCTATATTTATGATAACTAAAGTCGGTATCCAATAACCAAGTAGAACCTTGACTTAAAGAAAAAATTATTTTAAATCATGAACAAATTTGTATGTGTAACTGAAACTTAACTAAGCTTCTGATCTACAAGATGCTTCACACAGTTTTTTTCACTGTCTAGGCTTATTGCAGTAGAAGCAAACTCCTTTGCTATCTGTATCAGTTTTGCTCTTATTATACTTTGTTTTTGCCTTTCTATTTACCTTCTTTGAATCGTTCTTCTTTTCAAAAGATCCTTTGGCCCCTACCAGTAAGACATAGTCTTTCTTGGTTGGAAAGTGACTCTCAATATTTTTCAACATGTTAAGAAAATCAGCGAGGCTGATATCTAGCTTGTTCATATGAAAAATTCATAATAATTGTGAAAGGAGTCCGGGAGTGAGTGCAAGATCAAATCTTGGCTCAACTCTCCATCCATGACAAAACCAGTTGTCCTAATTGATCAATCGAATTGATTATGTTAAGGACTTAGTGTCATCAGTTATTCTAGATCGAAAGAGCTCCTTAGATATCTGATATCTATCAGTCCTACTTTCCTCACAATCAACTACTTGATGTGCAGGAATATAGTAAGATCGTCCATAGTTTCATGTTGACGCTGAAGCACATTACTCATGGATGCGAGCATGATGAATTGAGCCAACTGTGCATCATCTTGCCACTTTCTAAAAGTAGCAATATCTTCCTCAGAGGCATTGTCTGCAACCATTGTAGGAATAGGCGTATTAAGGACATAAGATAACTTTTTCGTTTTGAGAACTATTCTCAATTTCCTTAACCAATCCGTTTAATTTGGTCTGATTAATTTAACATCTAATATGCTTCGCAATGATAGTAATTTAGACATTGTAAAATTCTATAAATGAATTTGTAATCAACAACATTGTAGCATACATTCTTTTATTAATTACAAAAATAAATTAGGTCTTGTTTTAAATTGGTATCTCCCACTATTTTCATCAAACTATATTACCCTCACTTATATAGTTCGGCAAAATCTAATTAAAGATTTGCTAGAGAGAATAAGAATCTCATTTCAAATGTATATAGCCTTGTGTGTGCACAACAAACTATATATAAATAAATAGGTAGACAACTCTTGTCAATTACATCAACTATGTAACTCTTCATATTTTGCCTCTTAAATCATAATGGTCAAATGTGTGCACATCCGAACTAAAATGATTTAAGTTAAGTCATACCGAGCATTTCCATATAAGTGAAGAGAAAACTACAGCCCTTGTGTGTGCACAACAAAGCAGTAATGTTCAACAAACTCATATTATATATTCAATACTCTATTGTTTCTATCATGCTAGAAAGCGACGTTCGATATTCCAAATATCTTTGAACGTTACAACTTAATATAAAATATTTGAGGGGTTTGTTATTAATTTATCTCATCTTGTTTAGCGCGCATGCACACACACACACACACACACACACACACATATATATATATATATATATATATATATATATATATATATATATATATATATATATATATATATATATATATAATACACGTCATATTAATGGACATGCGAAGCATGTTTGTATAATATATAATATATATATTATAAGCATGCACATATACAATACTATATTTTACCTAGATTGATTATGGAATTTTATTCTAGTTTGGTTCACTAGAGCCACCAAGTGAACCAAAAAGTCAAACCCTAAGGGTGCAAGAATTAATATTTAAATATAACTATTATATTTATACCCAGGCTCCATTACAAACGGGTCTTCAAGCGCTCTTTGATCCTTGATCTCTAATTCTTCAAAATTAATTCTAACAATTCCTATTAAAAAATTATTTAAAATAAATAGAAACCTTGATCAGCAGTCAAGGGGAAGTACATAGGAGGGAGATAGAATTTACATTAAGAAAAATTAGAGAAGACGAGGTACGCAGACCCCATTTAATAAAACTCATACATTCAAGCATCCAACTAAAATAAATTCTAATCACATTGGTCAATAGTCCATAATCAATCTCATTTATTATCATACACATCACCATATGCATCATTAAATAACATTCATCTTATGAATAATAAACATTCAATATATATATTGATATCATTTAATGGGCAAATTTAGTGAGCATAAAATCTATTTTTGAATCAAAATAAACTCTTTTATTTTAATCCAAATTTAAATCAAAATAAAACTATTTTATTTTAATTTATCCAATTTTGAATAAAATAAACTATTTTATTTTAATCAAAATCTTTAATAAAAATAAACTCCTTTATTTTAATTAATTATGGAATCCAATTCCAAGTAAAAAAATCCTTTATTAAAGCAAACACGGATTCTCTTTCCTATTCACAAATAAACTCTTTTATTTTGAATAATATGAAATCTTATTCCATATCTAAATAAACTTCTTTATTTAAGGAAATTAGGATTCTCTTTCCTATTCACAAATAAACTCTTTTATTTTGAATAATATGAAATCTTATTTCATATTTAAAAATATTCCTATATTTAAGGAAACATGGAATCCAATTTTAACTCTAATTAGTTATCATGGAATCATATTCCAACTCTAATTAGTTAGCATGAAATTCTAATTTTAAGATTAAAATAAACCTTTTATTTTAAGATTAAAATAAAACTTTTATTTTAAAATTAAAATAAATTTTTATTTTAATTATAAAATTATTAAAATATATATTACATATACATAATATATATATTACGGTAATATATATTATATATATATATATAATATATATAAGTATTACATTTAATAAAAACGTGGTACTGCAGTACCTTTTTTATTTATGATTACTTATATATATATATATACAGTCCGGATCCAGTCCGGGATCCCGGACTGTACTAAAATACGAACCTTTTTTTTTTTTTGAAACAACTAAAAAAAATATTATGGAATTGGAATTTTTACATAAAACAGTGTTTTGAGCGTGATTTGGATGCCTATACCAAAATATTTCTGTACAGTCTGGGCAGACTGTACATACATTGGTTGGTATAGGTATTAAAAACACACTCAAAACACTGTTTTATGTAAAAATTCCAATTCCATAATTTTTTTTTAGTTGTTTCAAAAAAAAAGTAAAAACAAAAAAAAGTCCCGTATTTTAGTACAGTCCGGGATCCTGGACTGGATCCGGACTGTATATATATATATATATATATATATATATATATATATATATATTTATATATAAGTATTACATTAAATCCATCCGTGCATGTCATCCTAGTACTTGAAATCATGTGAAGCAACAGGAATGCAGACAACGTTAATTCTGAAGTACAGGAGCGAAATCAACCATTTCGTGGTTTTTTTTATACAATAAAATTATGCCCAATTAAATTGTTCTAAACACATATCAATATACATATCAAATTAAAACAATTAATAATTCACATAAAGGTTTGGCTTTGATACACTATTAGGTTTGTAATATTCATAAACGCAATAAAATTGGACAAATTAAGCGGAAACGTGTAAAAATCAGAGTTTAAAATTTTATAAACCATATACCCGGATAATTCTTTATGCACAATTATTAATTAAACGAAAAGATATGAAGAACAAGAATCATACCCTTAAAGATTTGAGTTTCATCAGGTACAAGTTCACCTCCAATCCTTTTCGCGTTCCACTTGAATCCACCGGGTTTGGTTCCTTCCTTTGATCAACGTTAGCCACCCAAGTATTTGGCCTCTAGAGGTAATCCACCAAGAAAGAATAAAGATTCAAGAATATGAGTGTTTGGCAAAACCCTAGTTTTTCTATCTCTCATATAAAAGGAGCGTACTCTCCAACCATTAGAATCACGTATGTTGTGAAAAAGTCAACAACAACTCTAAACTCATAATAAGACTCCTCTTTTTTATAGATGTAGGCAACTCTCTTTAACAATTAAGTAATTGGGTTTTATTTTAATTAATTAAACTGATTTAATTAATTAGGCTCCTAATCTTATTAGGATTAATTAATTAAACTTTTAATTAATTAGCCTCCTAATCTTATTAGGAATAAATGAGAGTACTTTTATTAATTAATTCATAAACTCTTTTAGAAATTAAAATAATAGTAATTGTAATAATATTAATAAGACTCGTCTTATTAATTTATATTTAATATTTTTAAAATATTAAATAATAAATATTAAGCTATTTAATTTATTCTATCACCATAGATTAAATTAAATATACTTAACATATTATTATGATTATGCCATTAATTTCTTAAATAATTATTCTTCCTTTTATGGTGTGACCCTTTCGGTTCTCCATATTAAATTGGTTGTGAATAAATCAATTAGAACAATTCTAATCTTATTTAAATAAATAAATTAAACTATTAATTTATTTAAATAAATAATATTTATTCTACAATAGGGATAAGCCTCCCTAGCGATTAACGACTTTTCAGATAATATAGATTTCAACATTAATCATAAAAGAACCTTTGAGTAAATAGTTACCGTACAATTTAATCCTTTTACCATACAATGTCCCAATTAAATATAAGACATGAAATTACTGTCAAGTCTTATATTATTTGATTATATGTATTTCGACTCTTAAATGCACAACTCCAAATAATGCAAATTAGAAACTCTTTTCTAATTTTATTATGCCTTGGCCAAGGACTACTGGGTTGTCATTTATCGAATCACATAGGACATTTCTCTTCTTTTACTAGAAGCGGTAGATTCTTTATTGATCATACATTATCTCCATGTACAACTTATTATACCGAAACATACCTTTTGATATACCCTAAGGGTCTTAAGGAATAATTCAAAGTATAACTCATCATACACAAGATACTATGATTATCTCAAGTCCAAGGATCACTTGTACTACTATCACAACAGGAATTCCTATTGACAGACAAGTAATACTCCATTAGGTATTCCCTAGCGAGCTACGTTCAGTGAACTTATTCTCTAATAAGCACCTATATACTTTCTTTAGTGTTTTCACACAAATGATCATGAGATCAATCATCCTCATCAAATGAGCAAGCAACGTATGTACCAATCTATCCGGATTCACTAATTCCCAAATTAGTAATCCAACGATTGGAATCTATTTTAGTTTTAAGCTTTCTAAGAATTTAGATCCCATTAGAATGATCATCATCATTATTCTAAAAGCATTACTTAAAACTATGGGTTTATCACATATTATAAAACTGCATCATGTAGATAATTAAAAGCCTTTAATAAATTAATACTTTTTATTAATAAATGAATAAGATTGTTACAAAGTATATGCTTTATCATCAAACATGATTGGCTTGTGTGCATACTACTTTCATAAACCGTTAATATCCAAATAACAATATCCTATATACATATGTTAACATGACATGATTAGTCATAAGCAACGCTACTTCACGTATGGTTTAAATGTCTAACCATGAAATCAAATTATATTCCTAAACGATAATAAACTCGTTAGGTATTAACACCATGTTCGTTCAACACATTACAATACTATAATAATAGAATTATTTGGTCTTATAGTATTACTATTAATAATTTCAGACTTCTGTGCAAGACATAAGTCATTTTAAAATATTTTGCTAAGTGGCGTCGCGGCGCCACAGTTTGAACTGTCGGCCACGCTGTGGTGTTGATGTGGCGCTCCAGCGCGAGATTTATATAGGGACTCGGTGCTGCGGTACGAAGTTCGGTGCTCTGGCGCTGACTTCGGCGCTGCAACGTGAAGTCTGGCTGGGGCGCTGATTTTGGCGCTAGGGCACGAAACTTGACGCTGTAGCGTAAATTTTTTCGCTGGGGCGCCAGAACTCACAGAAACAAAATGAAGAACAAAGCCAAAGCTACTGTCTTGATTTCTAACAATAATTAACCCCAATTAACATGTATAACTTCACATAAATTACACATGAACGTTAACAATCATCTATATACTAATTACTAACCACTAATCAACAATATCATAAACTACTTCTTTGAAAATACTGTTTCTAAAACAAAAACTCCATTGTTGATTTATTAAATTACAGTGAACGTAATTCCATACTTATAACCAAATTAATACCTTTGAAATACAAGTATAACCACATATTAACATGTATAGTGCAATTTCATAGTAGTTCATAATTTATATAATCACATACCAATTTTGTTATTTTGCAAAACATACGTTCAAACATGTTTTTCACTGTAAAACAAATTTTCCTCCCTTTATCATGTAATTAGTATACAGTCATATATATATATATATATATAGACATGCTAGTGATAATAATTGCAACTATACATACACATGTTTCTCTAACCTATTATACAAACATAGTTTTACAAAGAGTTTTATAAAAATCTTTTTCAAAGTAAAGTTGAAGAACACAGAGACTTTAGGCATCATGAAACCATATATATATATATATATATATATATATATATATATATATATATATATATATATTAAGGTTAGAGAAACCCCCCTTTTTGCTTGCTTACGAATCTTTGTTAACAAACTTGCTTTGAAAATCACGTTTTCTCTCATACTCTGAACTTTTTTCTTTTTCTCAAAACTCTCTCTAGCCCTTCTTTATTTTCTCAGTAATAATTTAGACTACTAACAACATAACTCAACTGATATCCAATACGCATAACATAAAACGGACATGGCCATAATAAGCCTAATCAATAATAACATCAGTTATAAAATATATAACGTACCACTTATAAATATATATTATTTATTTTATTTATTTTATAAACAATTTAAATTTCTAAAATTCAAAAGCCATAGGGCTTTGTTTGACAAACCCCTTTAAAATAAAATAATTTATATCCTTAAGCTTTGTTTGGGTAAAACTAAATTAAATTACTTTAATTTATTTTAATAACTCTTTATCACATAGTTATTTGTCACACATTATGTAATAACAATTTATTAAATAAATTACTTAATCACATAACTCAATCCACATAACACATTAATTATTTAACAAATAAATAATTAACTAATAATATTAATTATTTAACAAATAGATAATTAACTAAATCAACTCAATCAAATTGAAAAATTATTTATTCCATAATAAACACATCTAATAAATATTTATATAGATCAATAAATATTTATAATTTACATTTATAAAATTTGGAATGTTACATCATTCCCCTCTTATAAGGATTCTGTCCCCAGAATCTCAACTCAAATAACACATTCGTTACATTCTTCCCTACTTACAAAGATTCTGTCCCCAGAATCGAAGACACAGATTAAACAAATAACTCAAGGTACTCTTTCATCATTTTCTCTTCGAGTTCCCACGTATCTTCATCAGCATTGTGGTTCCTCCATATCACTTTCATAGAAGATATCACTTTATTCCTGAGCACTTGTTCTTTCATGTGGACTACCTGGATAGGAATCTCTTTATAAGACAAATCTTTCTCGAACTGCAATGGTTCGTACTCGATCACGTGATTGTAATCGGGTTTATATGGTCGTAACACCGAAATACGAAAAACATTATGAATATTTTCCAATTCTGGAGGTTGAGCTACCTCGTAAGATACCTCTCAAACTTTTTGCAGCACTTCAAAGGTTCCAATAAACCTCGGACTTTGTTTTCCCTTTTTATCGAAACGAATTTTCCCCTTTCAATGAGAAACTTTTAGGAATACGTAGCTTCCTATGTCAAATGCATGATCTTTCAAGTGTTGATCATCATACTTTTTCTGTCGGTCTTGAGCTACTACCAACCTTGTCCTGATGAGTTTGATAAACTCAGCGGTTTATTGCACTAGTTCTGGTCCTAGAAGCTGACGTTCACCAACTTCATCCCAACACAGTGGAGTTCTGCACTTTCAGCCGTATAACGCTTCGTAAGGCGGCATGCTGATGCTCGTGTGATAACTATTATTGTAGGCGAATTCCACCAACGGTAATTGTTCTTCCCAGCTTCCTTTGAAATACATGACACATGCTCTCAGCATATCTTCCAATGTTTGGATCGTTCATTTGCTTTGGCCATCTGTTTGTGGATGATAAGCTATACTCATTCGTAATTGAGTTCCCATGCATTCTTGTAGTCTCTTCCAAAAGTTTGACGTGAATCGGATTCTTCTTTCAGCTCTGGTGTTGCTGGAATCCAGATTCTTCCCTTGTACCATAGTAATCCTTCGGCATTAACCTTGTATTTTGTATCATTACCCTCAACCATATTCTATTTTATCTTCCCACATTCTTCATCTTGTAACTGAGCGTTCTTCACCTTGTCCAGTAAAGTTGGACCTGCTTCTAACTGAAATAGTCGTTCGTCGGATTCCTATGGAAATTTGATTTCTAGGTCTAACTTTGTCATTGCTGAAATGAGCTCCTCCTCAGTTGTTATCAGCATCAACTTCTCCCGTCCTTTCCTACTTAAAGCATCTGCAACCACATTCGCTTTGCCTGGATGATAAAAGATCTCATAATCGTAATCCTTTATCAATTCCATCCATCTTCTCTGACGCATGTTCAGGTCCTTCTGAGTGAAAATATACTTCACACTTTTGTGGTATGTGTAGATCTCACATTTCTCTCCATAAAGATAGTGTCTCCATATCTTGAGAGCAAATACTACTGCAGCCAATTCCAAATCATGAGTCGGATAACCTTTCTCATAGTCCTTCAGTTGTCTTGATGCATAGGCAATAACTTTGCCATTTTTCATTAGAACACGACCTAATCCTTTGTGTGAGGCATCACTATACACCACAAAATTTCCTGTATTATCCGGCAGGGTTAACACATGTGCCACACTTAGCTTCTTCTTCAAATCTTGGAAGCTCTCTTCACATTTCTCTGTCCAAACGAATTTCACAGCTTTCCGTGTCAAATTTGTTAACGGATTGGCTATCTTGGAAAAATCTTGAATGAATCATCTATAATAACCGGCCAACCCCAAGAAACTGCTCACCTCCGAAGGTGTCCTTGGTTGTTCCCAATTGATTACAGCTTCTACTTTTGATGGATCCACTGAAATCCCATCTTTGTCAATCACATGACCCAAAAACTGTACACGATCGAGCCAAAATTCGCACTTAGAGAATTTCGCGTACAGCTTTTCCTTTCTTAGTGTCTTCAATGTCAAACGTAAATGTTCCACGTGTTCTTCTTGAGTTTTGGAATACACTAGAATGTCTTCGATAAATACCACTACGAACTTGTCTAAGAATTGTTTAAATACCATGTTCATCAAATCCATGAACGCAGTAGGGACATTTGTTAAACCAAAAGACATCACCAGAAACTCGTAATGTCCATAACGAGTTCTGAATGCCGTTCTAGGTACATCCTCCTTTCTTACCTTTAATTGGTGATACCCACTTCTCAAATCTATTTTCGACAAGTACTTATTACCCTTCAACTAGTCAAACAAATCATCTATTTTAGGCAACAAATACCTATTCTTAATAGTGACCTTGTTTAACTCCCTATAATCAATACAAAGACTCATTGATCTGTCCTTCTTATTCACGAATAATATTGGCGCTCCCCACGGTGATAAACTTGGTTGAATATACTTCTTGTCTAGCAGCTCTTGCAGTTGTACCATCAGTTTTTTCATTTCTACCGGAGCCATTCTGTACGGGGCCTTCGATATTGGTACAGTTCCTGGCACTAAGTCGATTACGAACTCAATCTCTCTGTCAGGCGGAAGTCCTGAAAAATCTTTCGAAAATACATCTACGAATTCCCTAGCCACTAGTATCTCCTCCAGTTTCTCACCCTTCTTCTGAGTATCGACTATGTAAGCTAAATAACCCACACAGCCTTGACTCAACAACTTCTTGACCTGCGTAATCGTCAGACATTTCATTTGTCTAGGCGATTTGCTACCATGGAAAACTACATTTGACGGAGTCATAAGGTTTACACACTTCTTGTGACAATCAATTACTGCTCCATATTTGAACAGCCAATCCATTCCCAAAATTACATCAAATTCCCCAAGTCTAATCAGAATTAAATCTACCATCATTATATTACCTTTTATCTTCACCCTACAGTTCTTGTATACGAACCTAACAGGAATCACCTTCCTATTCGCAATTTCTATGCTCAAAGGGAAATTCAGTTCTTCTCTAGGCAATTCTAACCTCTTAGCAAATTCATCAGATATTAACGAGAAAGTAGCACCCGAATCAAATAATACATAAGCATTAATATCGTTGATTGGGATAATACCTGACACCACATCTTTTGATTGCACAGCATCTTGCACAATCATGTTGAATGTTCTGGCTATGGGTTTGTTTAATGCTTTAGGTCCAGCAATGGCCCAAGTACCTCCACTGCTGCCTCCCTTACTTCTTGATATTTCTTCCACCTTCCTCTGAGGGTATTCACGAGCAAAATGATCCTTGGATCCACACATGAAACAAACATTCTTATTAGGTTAGGTGCAATTTGAGGCTTTGTGACCCTCCTGGCCACAGTTGAAATATGCACGTTTCCCCATCAAGCATACCCACTTATGAAACCTTCCACATGTAGCACATGCTTCAAACTTCCTAAACTGTTGGTTACCCTGCTGGTTTCCAGTACTTCCATTTCTGTTCCACTTCCTCTTAAAGTTGTTGTTGTTATTGCCATTTCCATTGCCTCCGCTACCATTCTTCACTTCTACATCATTCTTCTTCTTCTGCTCTTGATTGAATTTTGTTACTTCCTCGCCTCCACCTTCAGCGAGTATAGCCTTCTCCATTACTGCTGCAAACATCTTCAACTAGAACAGGGAAACCCTACTGTACAGCCAGGGCTTCAGTTCTTGTTTGAATCTTTTTGCCTTACGCTCGTCTCTGCTGACCTGATATGGCACAAACCTTGTCAATTCGTTGAACTTCACGACATACTCAGATACCGTCATCGTTCCCTACTTTAGTTCTAAAAACTGACTCTTCGAACTCTCCGGGAAATAGGTCTCGAAGAATAACTCCTTGAACCTATCCTAGGTCATCACTCCTTGTCCTTCCCGAGTTTTATTGGCCTTCCACCAATAACTAGCTTCTGCTTTCAACATGAATGTTACAAAACAGTCTTCTGTGCATCCCCTACCCTAGTGACTTCAAATATCTTCTCAATTTCCATAATCCAAGTCTGTGCCTCTACTAGATTTATGGATCCACAGAATTCAGGTGGTCCAACCGCCTTAAACTCCTTAAACGTTGTGCCTTGGTTTTGAGGTTGATTCTGCAAAGCCCCTGTTAGTAATGTCACTAGTTGTTGGACGAGATTATCTTCAACATCGTTATTGTTAGTTCTCTCATTGGTTCTCTGTCGGGGTGGTTCACGTCTAGGAGGCATTTTTTATTATAACAAAACATCTATTAGAATATTACTCAACTTCTTTTAGTATTTTCTAATTAACTTGCCTCCATAAAAGAAATAACCACATAATACATAACACTTTGAATAAAATAATAACTTTTATTTATTCATCATTACTTCAAACAACATAAAAACAATAGCGTCAATGCTATTTACATTCCTTTCCTGAACTACAAAACTTACAGGACAACATCATTATTATCATATCCCATGGTTACTTAACACTAGGGATTTACACATTATTTAATACTTATTACGTGCATTACAGGCACATTTCCTACGATGATCTATTAAGATACTCCGTAGCCTTTTGACGCTCTTCTTCCATAACTCGGAACATTGTTCGGCGATCTAACACGTATGATGGCAGAGTCTAGAATTGAATTGGATAACCCATGACCCGATCTTGAGCTCGATTGATCACAGTATTGAATACTTTATCCATCTCTACCATCTTCATCCTCTTTGCTTGTGCGTCCCTTACTGCTCTTCCAGTTCGTTGATAAACTTCCTCGTATGCATCTTCAGCTCTCGCCCTCTTGGTAGCTTCTTCCTTCACCTTGTTCTTCAGTTCCATGACAATCTCGATCAGTTGTTCCTTCTCTCCTTCAGTCTGCATCAGCTTCTCTTCAACATTAGTTAGATGTTCATCTCGATCCTGGATATCGTCGTCCTTATGTATCATTGCAGTCTATTGTTCAGCTACTATCTCCTGCAACTCCTCAACTGTGTCCTGAAGTTCTACGTTACAGTCATAGACTTCATCATACATACGAGAAGCCATCGAGGTTAGTGGAGTCTCTTCCTCCTCGTCCTCGTTATCCTCATCCTCTTGTGGCAACTCCACGGGATCCTCCTCATCCGTCTCCACATCATCATCCTCATCTTCAACCACTGTGACCAACGAGGCTGACTCCCGTGGCAGTAGTTGTTCCCAAACAACCTGAATGTCGCGAGGCTCCTCCTCTATAGGCATCTGAGGTCCTTCCTCTCTAGCCTGACTGGATTCTCCGACATTAGTCATCCTGACAACAAAGTTTTAAGGTTTTAATTATTAATCATTCTACTCGACACTCACGAGCACATAAGTTATAAACACATAAGCACATAAGTGTTTTGTTACTTCTTCCTTAAAACTCGATAAGAGTTATCTCCACTATCTTTTCAAAGGTTACTTCCTAAGGCTTTTCCCCCCACCTAAGGTTCAAAATCTAAAGCTTTGATACCAACTTGTGACACCCCCAAATCCCGGTACTTCATTACCTCAAGATTTGGTGTTCGCGTAATCAAAACATTCATTTATAACTACCAAATCATAAATAAAATTGAATAATAAACCTTCCCATACAGGAATTACAAAAAATAAAATCTCCCAGATTATCTAACTTTTACAAACAATCATTCATGCGGAAAATATAAAATAAATTTCATTACAATCTTTAAATCAAAGTCTAATAATAAAACTATCAAACTATTACAAGTCTTCAGTACTTATTCATCTTTCCCTTTCCTTTACTGGTGCTAGGTACATCACCCTTTCCATCTTTAGCTGTAAGGATTTTACAGGCAAGAATGAGCAAACAAGGCTCACTTGAAATATCAATGAATAAAACTTTTACAGTCTTTGCCCATTCAGGGGCTCAATAGAACTGAACAATAAGTTCTATTAACTTCTTATACGTTCCTTGCCTATTCAGAGGCTTAAAAGAACTGAAACATTCCTTGCCCATTCAAGGGCTCAATAGAATTAAACAATAAATTATATTAACATCTTAAACATTCAACTGAGGGTTTAATGACCAAGAACCTTGTCCACAGTTATAAGTAATCTTTCAACTTTAACTTTTACAGTCATACGACTATAATGACTCCAGGGTACTTAAGGGGATCAACCCTTCGTACATGTATTGTATACAAACATTTCAGCAAAAAGTACAAAACTAAGCGTAACCCATATAAATAGGGTTGTTCATCTCAGTATTTTGAGTACAAGTCCGCCCCAAAGATAGTTTGGTTTGGATACACTTGAAGGTAATTTGGAATTCAACGGACATCAACAAAGGATTAGTTGAATAAAAGATAATAACACTATGTTATTGAATAATCCTAACTGAATAAACATTTCATTCTAAGTTCATGCTTTAGGGATAATCTAATAGCATAACCATTGAATAACACATCGTACCTTGCTTTGAATAACATTAAGATAAGGTTACATCTTAGAATTTAATATCAAGCATGCACAACAAATAATAACTTGAACGATAAACTGGTTCAACAGAATAAAGGTACTTGAATGATAATATAACAAGTTTAGAGTTAAGAAAAACTTGCATAATAATAATAACTATCTCAACAAAAATGTGGAGATGGGAAACTTATATCTTCATGAATAACTATATACAATTAAATTGCTTAATGGAAGAAAAACTTTACTCAATATGAATTTTGCATAACGAAGCTTTAGGATTAGAAAACTTGCAAAAACACAACAAACTAATTCAACGAGAGTATGGAGTTAGAGAACTTGCCTTGCGCGTAGATTAAACCGTTAATATCCAAATCACAATATCCTATATACATATGTTAACATGACATGATTAGTCATAATCAACGCTACATCACGTATGGTTTAAATGTCCAGCCATGAAATTAAATTATATTCCTAAACGATAATAAACTCGTTAGGTATTAACACCATGTTCGTTCACACATAACTATACTATAATAACAAAATTATTTGTTCTTATAGTATTACTATTAAAAATTTCAGACTTCTGTGCAAGACTGAAGTCATTTTAGAATATTCTGCTAAGTGGCACCACGGCGCCACAGTTTGAATTGTGGGCCACGCTGCAGCGCTGATGTGGCGCTCCGGCACAAGATTTATATAGGGACTCGGCGCTGCGGCACGAAGTTCGGCGTTATGGCGCTGACTTCGGCGCTCTGGTACTGACTTCGGCGCTGCAACGCGAAGTCTGTCTGGGGCGATGATTTTGGCGCTAGGGCTCGAAACTTGACGCTGGAGCGTGAATTTTTATGCTGGGGCGCCAGAACTCATAGAAACAAAATGACGAACAGAGCCAAAGCTACTGTCTTGATTTCTAACAACAATTAACCCCAATTAACATGTATAACTTCACATAAATTACACATGAACTTTAACAATAAACTATATACTAATTACCAACCACTAATAAACAATATCATAAACTAATTCTTTGAAAATACTGTTTCTAAAACAAAAACTCCATTGTTGATTTATTAAATTACAGTGAACGTAATTCCATGCTTATAACCAAATTAATACCTTTGAAATACAAGTATACCCACATATTAACATGTATAGTGCAATTTCATAGTAGTTCAGAATTTATATAATAACATACCAATTTTGTTATTTTGTAAAACATACGTTCAAACATGTTTTTCACTGTAAAACAAATTTTCCTTCCTTTATCATGTAATTAGTATACAGTTATATATATATATATATATATATATATATATATATATATATATATATATATATATAACAATTGCAACTATACATACACATGCTTCTCTAACCAATTATACAAATATATTTTTACAGCGAGTTTTGTAAAAATCTTATTCACAGTAAAGTTGAAGAACACAGAGACATTAGGCATCATGAAACCATAAATATATATATATATATATATATATATACATATATTAAGGTTAGAGAAACCCACCTTTTTGTTTGATTACGAATCTTTGTTAACAAACTTGCTTTGAAAATCACGTTTTCTCTCAAAGTCTGAACTTCTTTCTTTTTCCCAAAACTCTCTCTAGCCCTTCTTTCTTTTCTCAGTAATAATTTAGACTACTAACAACGTAACTCAACTGATATCTAATACGCATAACATAAAACTGACATGGTCATAATAAGCCTAATCAATAATAACATCAGTTATAAAATATATAACGTACCACTTATAAATATATATATATTATTTATTTAGTTTATTTTATAAACAATTTAAATTTCTAGAATTCAAAAGCTATACGGCTTTGTTTGGCAAACCCCTTTAAAATAAAATAATTTATATCCTTAATCTTTGTTTGGGTAAAACTAAATTAAATTACTTTAATTTATTTTAAAAACTCTTTATCACATAGTTATTTATCACACTTTATGTAATAAAAGTTTATTAAATAAATTACTTAATCACATAACTCAATCCACATAACACATTAATTATTTAACAAATAAATAATTAACTAATCACATTAATTATTTAACAAATAGATAATTAACTAAATCAACTCAATCAAATTGAATAATTATTTATTCAATAATAAACACATCTAATAAATATTTATATAAATCAATAAATATTTATAATTTACATTTATAAAATCTGGAATGTTACTGTGACAACCCGAGAATTTAGACGATTTATGAAAATCATAATTGATTGATTTAAGGTTCAATATTAGACCTAGACAGAAAATAAGTGTATGCAATTGATGTTATTAGGATGGAATTTTGAGGATTTCAAAATTTCGTGAAGGCTTTTAGGCGAATTATTCGGGATTAAGTGTTTATGTGAATATACTCTGTGTATATGGTTAATGACGAGTTCAGGATGTGGTTAAGGGTCAAGGGTTGACCAGATTAATTATATGTGTGTCAAATCCTAAGTATATATATTAAGAACGTCAATGTTCTGTTAGAAGACCCTAGCAATGAATAAGAAATCGTAGCAATTGGTTCTGAAACCCTAGTTTCAGTTCCGGGAAACAGAAACCCTAATTTGGGAAAATCAAAGGCTAAATATAATGGCTTATGTATTTTGATAATATATTAGAGATAACCCTAATTGCTAAATTAGAAACTCTAATGCTATGTATAAAATCCTAAGGATTAATAGTTATGTGAGTAATGAATATGAACATTATGTGATAGACTGTGAGTGATAGTTTAGTAATGAGGTATAAGATTATGATAGATTTAAAATTCTTTTGAAGAATTATCAGGGATAAATATCGAAGTGAATACTAGTTGGTATATTTGATTATATATGTGAACCGTAATGATTTGAGATCAAGGATTGATCAGATAAGTCATAACTTTAGCAAACCCTAAAGTTATGTTAATCATATGTTATTAAGTTAGAAAAATCTAACGAATTGTTAGAAACCCTAATGGTATGCTCAGAAACTTTAATTTTAGTTTCGGGAATCCGAAATCCTAAATTCATGATATGAATATGGTGATTAAGTTAGAAAACCCTAACGTCTGATGAAAAACCCTAGAAATCGGTTCTGAAAACCCTAGTTTCAGTATCGAGAATTTGAAACCCTAATTTGGGAATCCTAATGCGAAGTATTAAACCCTAAGGGTTAAAAAGTTGTGTGCAAGGAATATGATCATTATGTGATGATTTATAATTGTTTATTATATAAACAAATAAAAGAAAATTATTTGACCTAATGTTATATATTAGGAATGAGAATTAAATAACCTAAGGGTTATAGCAAGTGTAAGTGTTAGTATTTAAATTTTATACTAGTATACTAACCTAAGAGATTAATTTTATTATCTCAAGTTATTGATTATTTTTAAAACCTAGCTTAATTGGGTTACATTATCAAATTATCTATGTATTTAAATTTCCTAATGAGTGATTTAGAAACCCTAACTATATAATTAGGGTAAGATAAAATTAGTGTGTTGGACTATGTTATATTTTTACTCAACCAATTTAATTAGAAAGTCCAAACAAGAAATCAATTGGCCCAAGTTATGACCCAATTTGTATGGACATTCTAGATAATTATTAAACAAATAAATCAACAAATAACATTGGCCAAGATAGTGTATAGATCCGGCCATGCAAGGAGCAAAATAGCACATGATTCATTTCATTTACCAATCATTTTAGTTAGTAAAAAGTTGGTTACCAAACCACCAAATTTTAGCCACTAGCCTTTTTAGGGTAATAAATATTTTCATCCATGGAAGCAAGATATTGGATGATTAATAGATAGATACAAGTTATATCTATATATGTTAATTGCCTATAAATATTCCCACAAGTTTTTATAAGAAAACTTTTCATTTCATCTAGCAAAAAGCAAAGCAAAAAGAAGAAAATAGAAAGAGAGGAGAGAAAAGGAAGTGGTCGGCAGCCCCTAAGAGGGAAGAAGCCCAAGCTCATGCCACCCCACTTCATCTCATGGAAGAAGAAAGAAATCAAGGAGAAAAGATACATGATCTAGGTATAAAATCCTAGTTTAGTTTATTTGTTTTATTTTGTTTGATTTGATAAAGAACTTATTTCTTGATCTTCAAAACTCTAGATCTACATGATTTAGAGTGTTTTATGTGTGGATCTATCCATTTTAAGTTTCAAAAGATAGATCAAAAGAAAGAAAAGTGAAGCTAGGATTTTAAAGTGTAGAAAATCTTATTTTTCTTACTCTTGATTGTGTTTAATCTTGTATTTGATTTTTGGTTATTTTGAACCATGAAGTTTATGATCTTGAACATGAGAACTATAGATCTACTTGTTAAATGGTGTGTTATGCTTAGATCTAACTATTTTGAGTATTAAAAGTTTAATCAAACAAGAAAAACCAAAACAATTTTTTTGTTTGTGGACTGCTGCCCTAAAAAGGAAATTTCCGGACTTGTTAGGGTACTCTAAAAATTCTGGACTTGTGATATGTTATAGTACACTCAATAAGCTTTCCATAGACTCCGAAACAGACTAAATCCGACATCGGAGGAGAGAGTTATGGGATTTCTTCCAAACTACACAAAAGTAAGAAAAACTGTGAAATGGACAGTTTTGGAACAGTCAGTTCCGGGATAAATTCCGGGAGCTAAACATGTCCAAATATTGATTGTGATATATGAAAACTATAGTTCGGAAAGATACGAACCCAAAAAAATTGACGGATCATTAATCGGAGTTACAGAACTCGTTTTATATAAGTTTTAGCAAAGGACTCCAAAACTGCCAAACGTCAAAATGTTTCTGGCCAAATTTTTCCGAGGGCTGTTTCGGACATTTATTTAATGAGAAAAATTCCAGGCTTTTGGGAAATGAAAATATATGGTAATATGTAGCTCGTGTCCTAAAATGACCGAATTTCGAGTTAAAACGACCAAGTTATGGCCATTACAATTTTTGTGATTTTCCGACGGAAATCGCTATAAATGGAGTTCTACAACTCCGATTGCCACGAAATTTAAAATGGAGTATCACGTTAACATATATAAGGTTATGCCAAAAGATGGGCATCACTGGAGTTAAGCACGAGGTAGCTAATTTCTTAAGCTACGCACTAGTATTAATTTTTGAAAAAATATCAAAGGAAGTTAAATAAATTATGGAATAAAATAGTATTAATGTTTTAAAAATGATTTAAGTGTTATAAAAATATTTTAAATTATAAAATATAACTTTTGATATTTTGACATGAAAATATTAATATTTTAATATTAATTATCGGATAACGGATTTAAGTGTTGGAAAATCATATAAAAATGATTTTAAGGTATTAAAAATACTTTGATATATTATAATTATATTATAATATTTATGTAATGATTTTCATTAATATTTTATATTAAATGAATATTAATGATTAAGGAATTATATGGTATTTAATTTATTTAAATACAGTTTTAAAATGGTGATAAATCATAAGGGATAGGATATCGTGATTGAATAATTATCAAAGGATGATAATAATATTGATGTGTTAAGCTGTTATCTAATATTTGGTTAAGTTTTAGATAGTATTATGGAATAAAGCATGTTATACTGATTAAAAGATCAATCTTATAACTGATATGTCTTTCGTGAGAGATTAAATTAAATTGAGTTGCGGTAATCAACGGTTCAGGCAAGTTTTTCAGTTCTATTATGTTTGTGGATGGAATGTGTTATGTGTTAAATTACATATTATGCTCTATGAATTGTTAAAAGTCAAAATATGACTAAGTTAATTGGGTTATGGAACTCAATCAATATGTGATTACATGTTGTATGATGTAACTCGATAAATTAGAAATGTATAATGCATAAATGAATGTTTTGTAAGGAATTATTGATACATGTAGGATTTGCATAGTAAAGAATATATGTTGCATTAGATATGCATATTAAAGGAAATGTAGTGCATATAGAATTGTGTGCTATGTGAAACATGATAAACTGTTAAATTTGCTGGGCTGTCGAGCTCAATCTTGCAAACATAAACTTTTTGCAAGTTAATGATGTTAGACAATATTACTTGCTATACAGATGATGAAGATTGTGCGATGCTTAAAATGAATACATTTTCTTGATTTAGAAATGGTATAGATCTATGATTGATAGTTTTATCAAATGTAATTGGCAGCTATGTACAGTTTGAAGTGTTGTATAGATAAATAAGATTTATTTTTGAATTGAGAATAGAAATGATTCTTAAATAGATGAATCATTGATAGAAAAGATAATGCCAAGTTCAGCTTGGAACATAAAGTGCGGCTAGTTGTATTAGCATATTGTGATAAATATTGTTGTGTAATAGATATTTTATGAATTGTGTTTAAGTTAAGGTTACTTGACCTTGGGGAATAGTGTGTAATGTATTGTATAAACAATTTATGTTTATATCTTTCGCAATTAGTTATAGAAATAGTATACCGGATCCGAGGTGATTTAGGGCCTGGATCCGGGGCTACTACAGTTGGTATCAGAGCTGTTGGTTATGAAGCTTAGGTAGGAATACCTGAGACCAATAACCGCAGTGATTAGGATAAATACTAACTCAAATAGAGTTAGTGTGTCGGTAAGATTCAAAGAAGAATCTTGGAGAGTTATAAGAGATACGGAGTTCCCTAACTCTGATAAAGAAGTTAAGAATCGAAAAGTTATATTTAAGTATGGTACAATTGTACTCTTTAATAGTTGACGTATGGTATCTAGGCTAAACGATTCCTTCATAGAGCGGAGGTATATACGAACTAGCAACTCGGAACCTAGTTTGTTGGTTGTTTGTGGGAAACCACTCAACGTGCCATATTGAAAACTATTAGAGACTCGATGTGTACCAAATATAGGAAGTGGATAGATAGAGTCTAAAAAATTACAAGTGCTGGGATAGGAGATCGTAAAACAAAACGATCAAGACATGGAATTGAATCGTAATATATACGATAAGATCACCCCGTGATCTAATAAGGTTATGGTATGGGATAAGAATCAATCTGATGATTGAAAAGTTTATCGCAAGATGTTGTGTCTATGTTGTACTATGAAATTGTACTATGAAAACTTATAAAAGAGTTATGGATTATGAATACGGATTAAATTAAATACGTATTGAGAAGGGGGTTAAGTATTAAGTGGGGATTCAATTGAGGACTCATGTCGGCAGCTGAGTTGTATGATTCCTTGTATGGGCGGGGAATTTGTACTTGGTTTTAGAATCACTTAGCTTCCTGGTCAATGTAGTGGTTAGGTTGATCAATTCTTTGTATGGGCAGGGAATTGCTCGCTTAGCTTCCTATATTGATTAGTGGCCGAGTTCGGTTTGACAACCACTTAGTTTCTGGCACTGATAATCATTGAAATGTTTGTGTCACGCTATTTGTTATATGCGTGTTAAGAGGGTGATTCCTTTCTCATGTGTATGACAGATAGATAGGTCATAGGTAGATGATATAAGGTTAAGTACGAGTTGTTAAAACTCATACTTATGTGACATTCTTGACGCATAGTTATATGAAATGTTTATGAACCCCTCAGCGAATAGACGCCAAAGGTCTGTCTAAGAAAGTTTGTAAACTAATATAATTGTGGCCAAGTTATGAACTCATAAGTGTGGTTTTATGAACTGGGTATAGTTGTGTGTGATTGGAGTATTGAGGATAATAGGATCAGATAGAATGTTAAGTATATGATCATTAGTGGAGATTTAGATTTTCCTAAACCCCTATCTATGCTAGATTTCAAAATTTTTGACATCAAGCTAAGTACGCACTATGTGCCTTTTAAAAAAAATTATTTGTTTTTATTTATCACATATGTACCATGTGACCTGGTGCAGAGATGATAAAAATGATGGAGTTATCAATGCAGAATTACTTGGTGTTGGATGTGATCTAAGGATCGTCAACCCACTACAGTATGATGTAGTATGACAAAATCACCAAATGACGAAATCCTCAACGGACTGTAAATACAGTGCAGCATCATGACATCATTTTCAAAAATGTTTTCAAAAACTCAAAGTGTTTATTGAAAGAAATTTCCCAAAACAAATTGTTTTGTTGTGGAATCAATTAAGACTGAGGTAAAATTTTTGTGCCTTTGGACAGTGATGTGAAAACAGATAAAATAATTTTTGTGCGCCTAAGGCGGATAAGAGGAACAAATTGTTCCGACCAACAGTACTTGGCCAAGTACCGGGCATATCGGGCTAATCACCCTTTTGTGTCTGTAAGTTATGACGGTTTGCGGATGAATTTCCATAAAACCTTTGCGAAAATGACAAACACACAGTCTATACGATTCCTCAGTACAGTTTTAAAATTTTTACCCTTGTGAGTGGTGTATTGGGTAGCATGTGATATGTGTGAATGGTGTAAGGTACACGGTGTATGGTGTAAGGTGAATTTCGGGGACGAAATTCTTATAAGGAGGGGTGAATGTGACAACCCGAGAATTTAGACGATTTATGAAAATCATAATTGATTGATTTAAGGTTCAATATTAGACCTAGACAGAAAATAAGTGTATGCAATTGATGTTATTAGGATGGAATTTTGAGGATTTCAAAATTTCGTGAAGGCTTTTAGGCGAATTATTCAGGATTAAGTGTTTATGTGAATATACTCTGTGTATATGGTTAATGACGAGTTCAGGATGTGGTTAAGGGTCAAGGGTTGACCAGATTAATTATATGTGTGTCAAATCCTAAGTATATATTAAGAACGTCAATGTTCTGTTAGAAGACCCTAGCAATGAATAAGAAATCATAGCAATTGGTTCTAAAACCTTAGTTTCAATTCCGATAAGCAGAAACCCTAATTTGGGAAAATCAAAGGCTAAATATAATGGCTTATGTATTTTGATAATATATTAGAGATAACCCTAATTGCTAAATTAGAAACTCTAATGCTATGTATAAAATCCTAAGGATTAATAGTTATGTGAGTAATGAATATGAACATTATGTGATAGACTGTGAGTGATAGTCTAGTAATGAGGTATAAGATTATGATAGATTTAAAATTCTTTTGAAGAATTATCAGGGATAAGTATCGAAGTGAATACTAGTTGGTATATTTGATTATATATGTGAACCGTAATGATTTGAGATCAAGGATTGATCAGATAAGTCATAACTTTAGCAAACCCTAAAGTTTTGTTAATCATATGTTATTAAGTTAGAAAAATCTAACGAATTGTTAGAAACCCTAACGGTACGCTCAGAAACTTTAATTTTAGTTTCGGGAAACCGAAACCCTAAATTCATGATATGAATATGGTGATTAAGTTAGAAAACCCTAACGTCTGATGAGAAACCCTGGAAACCCTAGTTTCAGTATCGAGAATTTGAAACCCTAATTTGGGAATTCTAATGTGATGTATTAAACCCTAAGGGTTAAAAAGTTGTGTGCAAGGAATATGATCATTATGTGATGATTTATAATTGTTTATTATATAAACAAATAAAAGAAAATTATTTGACCTAATGTTATATATTAGGAATGAGAATTAAATAACCTAAGGGTTATAGTAAGTGTAAGTGCTAGTATTTAAATTTTATACTAGTATACTAACCTAAGAGATTAATTTTATTATCTCAAGTTATTGATTATTTTTAAAACCTAGCTTAACTGGGTTACATTATTAAATTATCTATGTATTTAAATTTCCTAATGAGTGATTTAGAAACCCTAACTATATAATTAGGGTAAGATAAAATTAGTGTGTTGGACTATGTTATATTTTCACTCAACCAATTTAATTAGAAAGTCCAAACAAGAAATCAATTGGCCCAAGTTATGACCAAATTTGTATGGACATTCTAGATAGTTATTAAACAAATAAATCGAACAAATAACATTGGCCAAGATAGTGTATAGATCCGGCCATGCAAGGAGCAAAATAGCACATGATTCATTTCATTTACCTATCATTTTAGTTAGTCAAAAGTTGGTTACCAAACCACCTAATTTTAGCCACTAGCCTTTTTAGGGTAATAAATATTTTCATCCATGGAAGCAAGATATTGGATGATTAATAGATAGATACAAGTTATATCTATATATGTTAATTGCCTATAAATATTCCCACAAGTTTTTATAAGAAAACTTTTCATTTCATCTAGCAAAAAGCAAAGCAAAAAGAAGAAAATAGAAAGAGAGGAGAGAAAAGGAAGTGGTCGGCAGCCCCTAAGAGGGAAGAAGCCCAAGCTCATGCCACCCCACTTCATCTCATGGAAGAAGAAAGAAATCAAGGAGAAAAGATACATGATCTAGGTATAAAATCCTAGTTTAGTTTATTTGTTTTATTTTGTTTGATTTGATAAAGAACTTATTTCTTGATCTTCAAAACTCTAGATCTACATGATTTAGAGTGTTTTATGTGTGGATCTATCCATTTTAAGTTTCAAAAGATAGATCAAAAGCAAGAAAAGTGAAGCTAGGTTTTTAAAGTGTAGAAAATCTTATTTTTCTTACTCTTGATTGTGTTTAATCTTGTATTTGATTTTTGGTTATTTTGAACCATGAAGTTTATGATCTTGAACATGAGAACTATAGATCTACTTGTTAAATGGTGTGTTATGCTTAGATCTAACTATTTTGAGTATTAAAAGTTTGATCAAACAAGAAAAACCAAAACAGTTTTTTTGTTTGTGGACTGCTGCCCTAAAAAGGAAATTTCCGGACTTGTTAGGGTACTCTAAAAATTCTGGACTTGTGATATGTTATAGTAAACTCAATAAGCTTTCCATAGACTCCGAAACGGACTAAATCCGACATCGGAGGAGAGAGTTATGGGATTTCTCCCAAACTACAGAAAAGTAAGAAAAACTGTGAAATGGACAGTTTTGGAACAGTCATTTCCGGGCTAAATTCCGGGAGCTAAACATGTCCAAATATTGATTGTGATATATGAAAACTGTATTTCGGAAAGATAAAAACCCAACAAAATTGACGGATCATTAATCGGAGTTACAGAACTCGTTTTATATAAGTTTTAGCAAAGGACTCCAAAACTGCCAAACGTCAAAAAGTTTCTGGCCAAAATTTTCCGAGGGCTGTTTCGGACATTTATTTAATCAGAAAATTTCCAGGCTTTTGGGAAAGAAAATATATGGTAATATGTAGCTCGTGTCCAAAAATGACCGAATTCCGAGTTAAAACGACCAAGTTATGGCCATTACAATTTTTGTGATTTTCCGACGGAAATCGCTATAAATGGAGTTCTACAACTCCGATTGCCACGAAATTTAAAATAGAGTATCACGTTAACATATATAAGGTTATGCAAAAAGATGGGCATCACTGGAGTTAAGCACGAGGTAGCTAATTTCTTAAGCTACGCACTAGTATTAATTTTTGAAAAAATATCAAAGGAAGTTAAATAAATTATGGAATAAAATAGTATTAATGTTTTAAAAATCATATAAAAATGATTTAAGTGTTATAAAAATATTTTAAGTTATAAAATATAACTTTTGATATTTTGACATGAAAATATTAATATTTTAATATTAATTATCGGATAACGGATTTTAGTGTTGGAAAATCATATAAAATAATTTTAAGGTATTAAAAATACTTTGATATATTATAATTATATTATAATATTTATGTAATGATTTTCATTAATATTTTATATTAAATGAATATTAATGATTAAGGAATTATGTGGTATTTAATTTATTTAAATACGGTTTTAAAATGGTGATAAATCATAAGGGATAGGATATCGTGATTGAATAATTATCAAAGGATGATAATAATATTGATGTGTTAAGCTGTTATCTAATATTTGATTAAGTATTAGATAGAATTATGGAATAAAGCATGTTATACTGATTAAAAGATCAATCTTATAACTGATAGGTCTTTCGTGAGAGATTAAATTAAATTGCGTTGCGGTAATCAACGGTTCATGCAAGTTTTTCAGTTCTATTATGTTTGTGGATGGAATGTGTTATGTGTTAAATTACATATTATGCTATATGAATTGCTGAAAGTCAAAATATGACTAAGTTAATTGGGTTATAGAACTCAATCAATATTTGATTACATGTGGTATGATGAAACTCGATAAATTAGAAATGTATAATGCATAAATGAATGTTTTGTAAGGAATTATTGATACATGTAGGATTTGCATAGTAAAGAATATATGTTGCATGTAGATATGCATATTAAAGGAAATGTAGTGCATATAGAATTGTGTGCTATGTGAAACATGATAGACTGTTAAATTTGTTGGGCTGTCGAGCTCAATCTTGCAAACATAAACTTTTTGCAGGTTAATGATGTTAGACAATATTACTTGCTATACGGATGATGAAGATTGTGCGATGCTTAAAATGAATACATTTTCTTGATTTAGAAATGGTATAGATCTATGATTGATAGTTTTATCAAATGTAATTGGCAGCTATGTACAGTTTGAAGTGTTGTATAGATAAATAAGATTTGTTTTGAATTGAGAATAGAAATGATTCTTAAATAGATGAATCATTGATAGAAAAGATAATGCCAAGTTCAGCTTGGAACATAAAGTGCGGCTATTTGTATTATCCTATTGTGATAAATATTGTTGTGTAATAGATATTTTATGAATTGTGTTTACGTTAAGGTTACTTGACCTTGGGGAATAGTGTGTAATGTATTGTATAAACAATTTATGTTTATATCTTCCGCAATTAGTTATAGAAATAGTATACCGGATCCGAGGTGATTTGGGGCCTGGATTCGGGGCTACTACAGTTACATCCCCCAAAATAGGTATACATCACATATTCAGAGTCGCCAAATACATGGTACAGAATACAAATACAAACTTAAATATACAACATGAGCTGTGAGTTTTAATACAAATATTGTGTGACGCCCCCAAAATAGGTATACATCACATATTCTGAGTCGCCAAATACATGGTACAGAATACAAATACAACCTTAAATATACAGCATGAGCTGTGAGTTTTAATACTAATATTGTCTTCTAGAGAGTATTCAAACTCAAAATAATTCATCAATACATTTATTATCACACTATTTCATAGAATAGTGAGGACTACTAATGTTATCATCTGGACCGTCACTCCGTTCCCCGACTAGTCCCTGCTACGTTCTCATTTCTTAAAGAGAATAATGAAAGCAAAAGGGTGAGCTCAACTAGCCCAGTAAGAAATATTATGACTAAGATAATGCAGAATAAATTATCATTAGTCTTCAACAGTGTTAAACTGATAAAATATAACAAACATCAAGTTTAACTGCAGCGGGACAAGCAATCCATTAGAAGAGTCAAGTAGAGAATAAAATCTACTATCTTTTATGATTTAAAAGGTTTTTCATTACTTTTATCGTTGAGACTCAGCTTAATAAATAATCCACATCATCCCTGCACTACGGTCAAGGATATTCATTAGTATCACGACTACAAATTATCCATGCACTACGGGCCAAGGATATTCGTGTAGTCATCAATGGTCATGATCATGCCAACAACTGTCCATCAATGCACTACAGCCAATGAGGATTTTTATCACATCATTTGTAACATTACGGTCATGATTATACCGAATAATCCATGGTCATAATCACACCAAGTACATCTATGCACTATAGGCCACAGATGACTTTCAACATATTATAAACGCGAGGATGATAACAATGATATAAGTATTCAATAAAACAAGTTCAAGTATAAAATTTTAAAGATTTATAATTTAATTTATCCAGAAATCAATAACGCCAAATTGTCAACATGGTACTGTTTTGTGGAGTAAAATTCAAGAATACTCAGAAGAATATTTCCATGAAAAGATACTGGATGAATCGCAAATATCAAGGATATTCAACTAATTTCATTGAGTATAGAAGCCAAAACTTTAACCTACTAAGTAAAATAGAATATATGAAACTGTAAATGGATTTTTGTCGCCATACGGTCATGCGTAATCCGTACAGACATGATATTCTAACAGAATAATAAAGAATGGAACCAGGTCGTATGTAATCCGCACAAACAGGATATTCCAATAGAATAATAAAGAATGGAACCAGGTCATGCGTAATTCGCACAGACAGGATATTCCATCAGAATAATAATGAATGGAATAACAACACAATTCACTAGGCATGAGATAGACCGCACAGACAGGTTATTCCAACAGAATAATAAAGAATGGAATAACAACCCTTACGAGTATTGAAAGAAAATAACTCTATTCATGAATACGAAAGAATAATACCCCTTACCTTAAAAAGAAAAGTATTCCAACGGTAGGGCGGGGATATACTTGAAGAAAACTTGCACTATTTTCTATGCACAAAGCTTTCTTAAAATCTAAAGAAATACGCTCAAGATTATAGAAGAAGAATTCTCTGAATTTCTGGTGTGATTTTCCATTCTAACTAAGCATCCTATTTATAGGAGAATGGAAAGGATACTATGCTGCATTATGCAATAAAATATAATATACTCTATTTATAATCAAATAAAATAAAACTTTATAAAAAGTATTCTATTTTATATAAAAAGTTTTTACTATACAAACACTATGCAGGCACTATGCAAAATAAAATATAATATATTATATTTATAATCAAATAAAACAAAACTTTATAAAAATATTTTGTTTTATATAAAAAGTTTTTACTATGCAAATACTATGCATAATAAAATATAATATATTCTATTTATAATCAAATAAAACAAAACTTTATAAAAAGTATTCTGTTTTATATAAAAGGTTTTCTATTTTATTACATTTATAATAATAATAAAACAACATTTATCACCATTATTATAATACACAATATTAATCGACCAGGTCTTTCCCATGAAAGAGGGGGCTTTCCAATAAGGATTTCTCCCTATTGGTGTGCAATTAGGTGACCAAACCTCTCCTTGACAGAACTTCTAGGCATCGTCAATATTGCAAATAACAATATTAATAAATTTGTCGTCTCAATTATTGATTTAATAATATATAAAATATTGACAAAAATTGAATCAAATAACGTGAGATACTATGCAATAATTACTGTGATGCCCCCAAAATAGGTATACATCACCCATCTTAAGTCGTCAAATACATGGTACAAAATTCAAATATAATCTTAAATATACAACATGAGTTGTGAGTTTTAATACAAATTGTGTCCTCTAGACAGAATTAAACCTCAATACATTTATTAACACACTATTTCATAGAATAGTGAGGACTACTAATGCTATCCTCTGGACCGTCACTCTGTTCCTCGACTAGTCCCTGCTATGTTCTCATTTCCTGAAGAGAACAGTGAAAGAAAGGGTGAGCTTAACTAGCCCAGTAAGAAATATTATGAATAAGATAAAGCAGAATAAATTATCTTTAGTCTTCAATATTGTTAAACAGATACAATATAACAAACATCAAGTTTAACTGCAGCGGAACAAGCAATCCACTAAAAGATTCAAGTAAAAAAATAAAATCTACTATCTTTTATGATTTAAAAGGTTTTTCATCACTTTTATCGCTGAGACTCAGCTTAATAAATAATCTACATCATTGAATTACCCCTGCACTACAGCCAAGGATATTCTTTAGTATCACGACCACAAATTATCCATCCACTACGGGCCAAGGATATTCGTGTATTCATTAATGGTCATGATCATGCCAACAACTGTCCATCAATGCACTACGGCCAATGAGGATTTTTACCACATCATTTGTAACAATACGGTCATGATTATACCGAATAATCCCTGGTCATAATCATACCAAGTCTATCTATGCACTATAGGCCACATAAGACTTTCAACATATTATAAACATGAGGATGATGACAATTCAATAAAACAAGTTCAAGAATAAATTTTAAAGATTTATAAGGTAATTCACCATGAACTCAATAACGTCCAAATTGTCAACATGATAGTGTTTTGTGAAGTAAAATTCAAGAATGCTCATAAGAATATTTCCATGAAAAGATACTGGTTGAAACGCAAATATCAAAGATATTCCACTAATTTCATGGAGTATAGAAGTCAAAACTTTAACCAACTGAGTATAATAAAGAATGGAATAACAAAAGAAATCACTAGGCATGCGATAGACCGCACAGACAGGTTATTCCAATAGAATAATTAATTACAGAACCAGGTCATGCGTAAACGCACAGACAGGATGTTCCAACAGAATGATAAATAATGGAACCAGGTCATGCATAAAGCACAGACAGGATGTTCCAACAGAATAATAAAGAATGGAACCAGGTCATGCGTAAAGCACAGACAAGATGTTCCAACAAAATAATAAAGAACGAAATAATAACAGAAATCACCATGCATGCGGTACTTCGCATAGACAGGTTATTCCAACATAATGATAAAGAATGGAATAACAGAAGAATTTAACCAAGTATAGGGTAGCCCGCGTATACAGGTTATTCCAAAAGAATAATAAAGAACGGAATAACAGAAGTTTCTCTTCATGAATACAAAAGAAATAATACCCCTACCTTAGAAAGAAGAGTACTGGATATAGAAGAAGTGAAGTAGCAGAACATTTTTAATCTTTCTCTCTATAGTTTCTCTCTCTAGAGTTTCAGTGAATTCGTAAGAAATAATGAAGGAATGAGCTTCTATTTATAGAAGAATGGACTGCATAGTAACTAATTCATTAACGATCCAGATTGATTTACTTTAAACGGATGGTCCAGATTTAAAACAAAATCTTTTAAATACAATATAATATATTCTATTTATAATCTAATAAAACGAATAACTTTATAAAAGTATTCTGTTTTATATAAAAAAAATTACTATGCAAAGCACTATGCAGGCACTATACAACACTATGCATAATAAAATATAATATATTCTAATTATTGTCTAATAAAACAAATGACATTATAAAAGTATTCTATTTTATATAAAAAGATTTTACCATGCAGAACACTATACAGGCACTATGCAACACTATGCATAATAAAATATAATATATTCTAATTATTGTCTAATAAAATAAATAACTTTATAAAATTATTCTGTTTTATATAAAAAGATTTTACTATGCAAAACACTATGCAGCTATTACTGTAGCAATAATTGAACAATATTGAGTGACATCTCACGTAAGCATTAATAATCAATACCGTATGCTACTATGCAACCACGCGTATTACTGTACTTTTAACACCGCGTGTTTCAATAGTTAACGGTAAAACTTCCGTCGTTATTTTCATAAAGTATTTTTGTCGTTTTCTCAATCCGAAAATAATTCTATTGTGGGGTCCACCAATGATTGTGCCGTTGTACGAATATTTCCTGTTAAAATGAATATTCCCCTACCAATCGAATATTATATAACAACTTGCGTACTTTGCAAAATTTATAAATATTATCCACAACTATAACATTATATCAAATTTGCTCCATAATATTCGAAAATGATATTTATAGAAAATTAATCTTTATTTATAAAAGTTGGGGTCTTACATCCTCCCCTTCTTATGTAATTTTGCCCTCGAAATCAGGGTACATACCTGGTATGTCGAAGATGTAAGGATACCTTGATTTTTTTTTTCAGATTCTAACTCCCAAGTCATTTCCTCAACATCGTGGTTTCTCCACAAAACTTTGACCTGAGGTATAACCTTGGAGCGTAGAATATATTCCTTCTTATCCAAGATTTGAATAAGAACCTCTTCATACGTCAAATCATCCGCTATTTTGTCCGGTTCTAACTCAATAATTATGTTCGGGTCTTCCACATATTTACGTAACATGGATATGTGAAAAACGTTATGAACACTAGACATACTTGGCGGTAAAGCGAGCCTATAGGCCACAGTTCCTACTCAATCGAGGATTAAAAATGGGTCGATGAATCGAGGATTGAGCTTTCCTCTCTTTCCAAATCTCATAACTCCTTTCCATGGAGTAACACGTAACAACACATGGTCTCCAATATCGAATTCTACGTCCTTTCGATGAAGATCAGCATAACTCTTTTATCGATCTTGTGAGTTTTTATACGTTGCTGGATCGATTGAATCTTTTTCGTAGTCATACATACCAACTCCGGTCCCAACAACGTTGCTTCACCCACCTCATCCCAGCATACTGGAGAACGACACTTTCTTCCATACAACATCTCGAATGGAGCTATGCCAATACTTGCTTGATAACTGTTGTTGTAAGAAAACACTACCAATGGTAAGAACTTGTCCCAACTTCCCTTAAAGTTAAGGACACAGAGTCTTAATAGATCTTCAAGAGTTTGAATCGACCTCTCCGACTGCCCGTCCATATGAGGATGATATGCCAAGCTAAATCGTAAATTCGTGCCCATAGCTTTTTGCAAACTAAACCAAAATCTTGAAGTGAATCTTGGGTCTCGATCAGAAACTATGGATACTGGCATACCATGTAATCTTACAACCTCGTTTATGTACATACGAGCAAGACGTTCAAGTGTATAAGTTTCTCGTATCGGTAAGAACTGAGCAAACTTGGTCAATCTATCAACAATGACCCAAATCGTATCTATGCCTTGAGAAACTTTGGGAAGACCGGTAACGAAATCCATGGTAATGTGCTCCCACTTCCATTATAGAATTTCAAGTGGTTGCAATGGACCTTTTGGTACTTGATGTTCCTCCTTGACTTGTTGACACATTAGACACCTTGAGATAAACAACGCTATCTCTCTCTTCATATTGCCCCACCAAAATGTATGTCGAAGATCATGATACATTTTGGTACTCCCAGAATGGATTACAAATGGTGTGTTGTGTGCCTCCATCATGATTTTATACTTTAAATTAGGGTCGTTAGGAACACAAAGTCTAGAGTTGACTCGAAGTATTCCTTCTTCATCGATTCTTGCTTTCGGCATAGCACCTTCTTGCACTTTCTTCCTCATACGCATCAGCTCCAGGTCTGTATCTTGAGAAGTTTTAACTTTATCAATTAAAGTCGGTTATACTCGTATATTTGCCATCATCACATGGGTCCGTGGAGTCTTTAACTCTATCTCCATCATTTGCAAGTCGCATAAAATGGGCCTTTGCGTTGACAATATTGCATTCGCACTTGCATATGATCTTCTACTCAATGCGTCAGCTACCACGTTCGCTTTTCCAGGATGGTATTGGATGGTATGATCATAATCTTTCAACAGTTCAAGCCAACGTCGTTGTCGCATGTTGAGTTCCTTTTGAGTGAAGAAATATTTGAGGCTTTTATGATCCGTAAAGATCTCCACATTCTCTCCATACAAGTAATGCCTTCAAATTTTAAGTGCGAAGACAACAACTACCAACTCTAGATCATGAGTAGGATAATTCCTCTCATATTCTTTGAGTTGTCTTGAGGTATAGACTATGACTTTCCCATGTTACATGAGAACACATCCCAACCCTTTGCCCGAAGCATCACTGTAGATGACAAATCCCTCCGAGCCAGATGGTATTGTCAGAACAGGTGCTGAAATGAGTTTCCTCTTGAGTTCTTGAAAACTCGTCTCACAATCTTCACTCCAATCGAACTTTGTATCTTTCAAAGTCAGCTGAGTTAATGGAGTAACGATTTGAGAAAATCTTTCCATGAATCTCTGATAATAACAAGCTAAACTGAGAAAGCTACGTACTTCGGTCACTGATTTAGGTTGCTCCCAGCTTTGAATTGCTTCAATTTTTGCCGGGTCAACATATATTGCATGACTTGATACTATATGCCCAAGGAATGCTACTTCCTCAAGCCAGAACTCGCATTTCTTTAACTTGGCATAAAGCTTGTATTCATGAAGCTTGTGGAGTATCAGCCATAAGTGTTTCTCATGATCTTCACGGCTTTTGGAATAAATAAGGATGTCATCAATAAAAACGACCACAAAGTGATCCAAATATTCCTTGAATACTCGGTTCATCATATCCATGAATGTAGCAGGAGCATTAGTCAATCCAAAGGACATGACTAGGAATTCATAATGCCCATACCAAGTTCTGAAAGCCATCTTTGGAATGTCATCTGTTCTAATCTTCAATTAGTGATATCCGGAACGAAGATCAACCTTTGAAAAGAATTTGACTCCTTGTAACTAGTCAAACAGGTCATCAATACGTGGCAATGGGTACCTATTTTTTGATGGTGACATGATTCAACTCCCGATAATCAATACAAAGTCGCATACTCCTATCTTTCTTCTTCACGAATAGAACAGGAGCACCCCAAGGAGAAGTACTAGGACGAATAAAAGCCAATGTCAAACAATTCCTTCAGTTGAGTCTTTAACTCCTGAAGTTCAATAGGAGCCATTCGATTAATAGGTTGATTAGGAATATGAAAGCTAACAACCTTACGAAAACAATCAATTTTTGCATGATGAGTAGTTAACCAATCAATCCCTAAAATCACATCAAATTCAAGTATTTTCAATGAAATAAGATCAACAGGTAATGTGAGCGTACCGATTTGAACCAAACAAGACTTATAAAAAGTGGATGCAACGAAGGTTTCTCCCAACGGAGTTTCTACAGATAAGACAAAGTCTAATTTCTCCAGAGTCAAATTTAATCATTGAGCGCAAGTAGGAGAAATAAAAGAATGGGTAGAACCGGTATCAAATAAGGTATAAACTTCGCTAGAGTTTATGATAAGCTTACCCATGATGACCTCGTTTGGGTTCCTTGCTTTTTGGGAGGTAACTACAAACGCTCTCCCTTGCACTACCGGCTTTCACTTTTCTGGGACGGCCTTTGGTGCCTCAATCCTAGCTGCACTTGTCTTTGGTGTCCCTCCCCTCCGTATTTGAAGCATATGATATGTGGTCGTTCTCCTTCCTTAACAACGGGTGCTGGTGCTGACGTCTTTCCATCATTGTTGAATCTCCTCTTCTTGAAATCTCTATTCTTATTGTTTTGGCCCTGATTACCACCGAAGTGGTTTCTATTTCTGGCCTGTTGATTCCCTCCACACTTGTTGTCATCCCTTCGATGACTGCTCTCACTAGTATTATCATTTTGCCGTCTGCTTTTTCTTGGTTGTGTTAACTCGTTATCGCGCTCCACTAACTGAGCCCTATTTACAACATCTGAATACAGACACAGTTTATGAGAAATAAGATATTGACGTATCTCCAGCTTCAAACCTCTTAAAAACATCCGCGTCATTCTATCTTCATTATTAACTAAGTAGGATGCAAACCGGGACAACTTGGCAACTTGGCTTCGTACTGTGACACGGTCATGTTATTCTGCTCCAGCTTGATGAACGCTACCTCTTTCATGTGACGAATACTTTCGGGAAAGTATTTGTCGTTGAATAGTTCTTGGAACTTCTCCCAAGATATCTTTAGTGCGGCAGGTTGAGTACGTTTTACTGATTCCCACCAGTAATATGCATCTCCTCGTAACATAAAGGTAGAAAATGGCACCTTTTGCTCCTCGGAGCATCCCAAGACATTAAATATCTTGGTAATCTGCTTTATCCATGCTTCTGCCTTAAGTGGTTTTGGCTCTCCAATAAACTCCGGTGGTCCCAGCTCCTTGAACTGTTTATCGATGACCGTCCGAGACTTTCCAGTGTTTCCACCAGCATTTTGGATAGGAGCCGCTCTTGCCTGATGTTGCATGAATTTTATAAAACCTCTGAACATTCGCATCGTTCGGCATCTGACTAGTGTTGTTGATTGCCTGAGGATTGTCACCTTCTTGATGCACATTATCCTGATTATTGATCTGTGGAGACTCAACGGTCTCCTGTGCTCCATTATTATTCTCAAGATTTTCGGATGTCATTTTCAGATATTGCCACAAAACAAAGGTTAATTAACATATAACATATTATCCCTATACTCTGACCGACCAATTAAATACCAAATAAACTTAGGCAGGTCATACTAGCGAAGGAATTCCCCGTCTCTCCCCTCCTAGTTTTAGTCTCACATCTTAGCCAGGGATCATATCCCTAAGCTCTAATACCAATTGTGATGCCCCCAAAATAGGTATACATCACCCATCTTAAGTCATCAAATACATGGTACAAAATTCAAATACAATCTTAAATATACAACATGAGCTGTGAGTTTTAATACAAACATTGTCTTTAAGACAGGATTAAAACTCAAAATAAGTCCTCAATACATTTATTAACACACTATTTCACAGAATAGTGAGGACTACTAATGCTATCCTCTGGACCATCACTCCATTCCCCGACTAGTCCCTGCTACGTTCTCATTTCCTGAAGAGAACAGTGAAATAAATGGTGAGCTCAACTAACCCAGTACAAAATATTATGACTAAGATAAAGCAGAATAAATTATCTTTAGTCTTCAATAGTGTTAAACTGATACAATATAACAAACATCAAGTTTAACTGCAGCGGAACAAGCAATCCATTAAAAGAGTCAAGTAGAAAATAAAATCTATTATCTTTTATGATTTAAAAGGTTTTTCATCACTTTTATCGCTAAGACTAAGCTTAATAAATAATCCATATCATTGAATCACCATTGTACTACGGCCAAGGATATTCTTTAGTATCACGACCACAAATTATCCATACACTACGGGCCAAGGATATTCGTGTATTAATTAATGGTCATGATCATGCCAACAACTGTCCATCAATGCACTACGGCCAATGAGGATTTTTACCACATCATTTGTAACAATACAATCATGATTATACCGAATAATCCCTTGTCATAATCATACCAAGTCCATCTATGCACTATAGGCCACAGATGACTTTCAACATATTATAAACATGAGGATGATGACAATTCAATAAAACAAGTTCAATAATAAATTTTAAAGATTTATAAGTTATTTCACCATGAACTCAATAACGTCCAAATTGTCAACATGATAGTGTTTTGTGGAGTAAAATTCAAGAATGCTCAGAAGAATATTTCCATGAAAAGATACTGGTTGAAACATAAATATCAAGGATATTCCACTAATTTCATGGAGTATAGAAGTCAAAACTTTAACCAACTGAGTATAATAAAGAATGGAATAACAAAAGAAATCACCAGGCATGCGATAGACCGCACAGACAGGTTATTCCAATAGAATAATTAATTACAGAACCAGGTCATGCGTAAACGCACAGACAGGATGTTCCAACAGAATGATAAATAATGGAACCAGGTCATGCGTAAAGCACAGACAGGATGTTCCAACAGAATAATAAAGAACGGAACCAGGTCATGCGTAAAGCACAGACAAGATGTTCCAACAAAATAATAAAGAATAGAATAATAACAGAAATCACCATGCATGCGGTACTTCGCATAGACAGGTTATTCCAACATAATGATAAAGAATGGAATAACAGAAGAATTTCACCAAGTATAGGGTAGCCCGCGTATACAGGTTATTCCAACAGAATAATAAAGAATGGAATAACAGAAGTTCTCTTCATGAATACAAAAGAAATAATACCCCTACCTTAGAAAGAAAAGTACTGGATATAGAAGTAGTGAAGTAGCAGAACACTTTTCTTTTTTCGCTTTATAGTTTCTCTCTCTAGAGTTTCAGTGAATTCGTAAGAAATAATGAAGGAATGAGCTTCTATTTATAGAGGAATGGACTGCATAGTAACTAATTCATGAATGATCTAGATTGATTTACTTTAAACGGACGGTCCAGATTTAAAACAAAGTCTTTTAAATAAAATATAATATATTCTATTTATAATATAATAAAACGAATAACTTTATAAAAGTATTATGTTTTATATAAAAGATTTTACTATGCAAAATACTATGCAGACACTATGCAACATTATTCATAATAAAATATAATATATTTTAATTATTGTCAAATAAAATAAATAACTTTACAAAAGTACTCTATTTTATATTAAAAGGTTTTACTATGCAAAACACTATTCAGACACTATGCAATACTATGCATAATAAAATATAATATATTCTAATTATTGTCAAATAAAACAAATAACTTTATAAAAGTATTCTGTTTTATATTAAAATATTTTACTATGCAAAATACTATGCAACAATTACTGTAGCAATAATTGAATAATACCGAGTGACTTCTCACGTAAGCATCAATATTTAATACCGTGTGCTACTATGCAACCACGCGTATTACTGTACTTTTAACACCGGGTCTTTCAATAGTTAACGGTAAAACTTCCGTCGTTATTTTTATAAATTATTTTTGTCATTTTCTCAATCCGACAATATTTCCGTTGTGGGGTCCACCATTGATTGTTCCGTTGTACGAATATTTCCTGTTAAAATGAATATTCTCCATCCAATCGAATATTATATAACAACTTGCGTACTTTGCAAAATTTATAAATATTACCCACAACTATAACATTATATCAAATTTACTCCATAATATTCAAAAATGATATTTATAGAAAATTTATATTTACTTATAAAAGTTGGGGTCTTACAATTACTGTAGCAATAATTGAACAAAACTGAGTGACTTCTCACGTAAGAATCAATAATCAATACAGTGTGCTACTATGCAATCACGCGTATTACTGTACTTTTAACACTGGGTGTTTTAACAGTTAACGGTAAAACTTCCGCCATTATTTTCATAAAATATTTTTGTCGTTTTCTCAATCCGACAATAATTCTATTGTGGGGTGCACCAATGATTGTTTCGTTGTACGAATATTCTCTGTTAAAACGAATATTCCCCGACCAATCGAATATTATATAACAACTTGCGTACTTTGAAAAATTTATAAATATTACCCACAACTATAACATTATATCAAATTCATTCCGTAATATTCATAAATGATATTTATAAAAAAATCATCTTTATTCATAAAAGTTGGGGTCTTACATATTGTCTTCTAGATAGTATTCAAACTTAAAATAAGTCCTCATTTATTATCACACTATTTCATGGAATAGTGATGACTACTAATGCAAACATCTGAATCGTCACTCCATTCCCCGACTAGTCCCAGCTATATTCTCATTTCCTAAAGAGAACAATGGAAGTAAAAGTGAGCTCAACTATCCCAGTAAAAAATATCATGACTAAGATAATGCAGAACAAATTATCGTTAGCCTTCAACAATGTTAAACTGATAAAAATATAATAAACATCAAGTTTAACTGCAGCGGAATAAGCAATCCATTAGAAGAGTCAAGTAGAGCATGATATCTACTATTTTCTATGATTTAAAAAGTTTATCATTAATTTTATCGCTGAGACTCAGCTTTATAATTAATTCACAACATCGAATCATTCCTGCACTACGACCATGGATATTCATTAGTATCACGACCACGAATTATCCACGCACTACGGGCCAAAGATATTCGTGTTTTCATCAATGGTCATGATCATGCCAACATCTGTCCATCAATGCACTACCGGCCAATGAGGACTTTTATCACATCATTTGTAACATTGTGGTCATGATTATACCGAATAATCCCTGGTCATAATCATACTAATCAATAGTACATTTATGCAAGTAAGCCACATATGACTTTTATCACAATATAATCGTGAGGATGATGACAATGATATAAGAATTCAATTAAAAGAAAACAAATGATAAATTTTTAAAGATTTGTTATTTAATTTATCTAGAATTCAATAATGTCCAAATTGTCAACATGATACTACCTTGTGGAGTAAAATTCAAGAATAATATTGTATCAAAAATGATTTGGACTGAAAAGAAATCAATTTTTGTCATAAATAGTAATTCAGGTGAATAGTACCTGAGTGAATAGTACCCCGTGAATAGTACTCTGACATAAAAAATACCCCGAATACCCGAGTGATTAATACCTGAGTGAATAGTACCCGAGTGAATAGTAACCCATGAACAGTAACTCGATATGAAAAGAACCCCGAATCCTCGAGTGAATAATATTCGAGTGAATAGTAACCCGTAAATAGTAACCCGGGTGAAAATATTGATATTTAATAAGAAAGTTTAGATCAATATTCCAATGAAACGATACTGGATAAAGCGCAAAACTCAAGGATATTCTACTAATTTCAAGAATTATAGAAGCAATACTTACCATAGTAAGTTTAGATTTAAGAATATGAAAAGAAATAATATCAGAAACTGCAAAAGGATTTTAATTGTCATGTCATAGTCCGCGTAGACAGATCATTTCCACAATTTAATAACAATTGAATACGAAGGGTTATTCACCAGGCATGCGGTAGTCCGCGTAGACATGTTATTCCAAGAGAATAATATAGAATGGAATAACAAAAGATTTCACCTTGCATGTGATAGTCCGCATAGACAGGTTATTCCCACAGAATAATAAAGAATGGAATACCAAAAGATTTCACCATGCATGCGGTAGTCCGCGTAGATAGGTTATTCCAACAAAATAATAAAGAATAGAATAACGAAAAAGATTTCACCATGCATGCGGTAGTCCGCGTAGACAGGTTATTCTCACAGAATAATAAAGAATGAATAACAACCCTTACGAGTATTGAAAGAAAATAACTCTCTTCATGAATACGAAAGAAATAATACCCCTTACGAATATTGAACGAATATAATATTCCTTACGAATAAAAAAAAAATATTATCGTAAGCGAATATGAAATAAATAACATCCCTTATCTTAGTAGAAGATTGAATACTGAAGTAGGGTAGTAGCATAATACTCCTCTTCTTTCTCTCTATAGTTTCTCTCTCTAGAGTTTTAGTGAATTCGTAAAAAATAATGAACGAATGAGCTTCTATTTATAGGAAAAGGATTGAATTAAAACTAATTCATGAACGTCCCAGATTAATTCATTTTTAAACGGATGGTCCATATTAATTTACTATTAAAACTTAAAACAACGGTCCATACTGATTTACTTTAAACCAGCGATCCATATTGATTTACTATTATATCTTCAACCAACGATCCATATTGATTTACTATTATAACATCAACCAACGGTCTAAAAAATTAGCACATCTCCTCATGGAATAATAAGCCAAACTTATAACAAATACCTTATACCAAACCCCTCTATTTATATAAAAAATTGAATAAATATTTATCACAAATCACTTATCTTTAATAAACATATTTTTTAATCTACTAACAATTATTCATCATTAATATTATAACTCGCAATATTTAACAACTAGATCATTCCCAGGAAAAAGGGGCTTTTCGATAAGGATTTCTCCCTATTGACGCACAATTAGGTGACCAAACCTCTCCTCTACAGAACTTTCTAGATATTGTCAATATTGCAAATAATAATATGAATAACTTTGTTGTCTCAATTATTGATTTAATAATAATAAATATTAGGCAAATGATACTGTGACAATAATTGGATCCATAGTATGAGAGATATTATGCAGCAACCACTATATCAATAATTGAATAAACTGAGTGGCTTCTCACGTAAGCCTCAATAATCAATACAGTGTGCTACTTTGTAACCACGTGTATTATTGTTCTTTTACCACTGGATATTTCAACAGTTTAACGATAAAACTTTCATCATTATTTTATAAAAAGATATTTCTGTCATTTTCTAACTTCGAAAGTTATTCCGTTGGGGGGATTCACCAATGATGGTGTGGTCGTACGAATATTCCCTCTTAAAACGAATATTCCCCGACCAATCGAATATTTTATACCCACTTGCTTACTTTGCAAAATTTGTAAATATTATCCACAACTATAATATTATATCAAATTCACACCATAATATTCAAAAATATAATTCGAGAAAAATTAATCTTTATTCATAAAAGTGGGTGTCTTACAACCTCCCCTTCTTATGAAATTTTGCCCTCGAAATTAGGGTGCGTACCTGGTATGTTGAAGAGGTGAGGATACCTTGACTTTATTTTAGATTCTAACTCCCAGGTCATTTTCTCAACATTGTGGTTTCTCCAAAAAACTTTAACTTGAGGTATAACCTTGGAGCGTAGAATATGATCCTTCTTATCCAAGATTTTAATATGTACCTCTTCATACGTTAAATCTTCCGCTATCACGTCTAGTTCTAATTCAATAATATGATTTGGGTCGTCCACATATTTACGTAACATCGATACATGAAAAATGTTATGAACACGCGATATACTTAGCGGTAAACCGAGTCTATAGGCCACAATTCCTACTCGATCGAGGATTTCAAATGGGCCAAAAAATTGAGTGTTGAGATTTCCTCTCTTCGTTGATTCTTGCTTTTAGAATAACGCCTTCTTGAACCTTCTTCTTCACATTCATCAGCTCAGAATCTATAGCTTGAGAGACTTTAACTTTATCGATTAAAGTCGATTCTAATCGTATATTCGCTATCTTCACGTAGGTTCTTGGAATCTTTAACTCTATCTCCATCTTTTGTAAGTCATACGAAATGGGTCTTTGTGTTAACAATATCACACTCGCATACTATCTTCTACTCAACGTATGAGCTACCACGTTCGCTTTTTTAGGATGGTATTGAATGGTATGGTCGCAATCTTTAACAGCTCGAGCCAACGTCTTTGGCACATATTACGTTCGTTTTGGGTGAAGAAATATTTGAGGGTTTTAGAATGGGTTTAAGGTCAATACAAAATTCGATTACACGCTCTAGGGGTAGGCTAGGAAGTTCTTCAGGGAATACGTCAAGAAATTTATTAACAATAGAAATATCATTTAAATCTGACGTATTTTTGTTTAAATCTATGACATAGGCTAATAAAGCTTGACATTCATTTTTCAATAAACAAATGACTTTATGGCTTGATATGAAATTATTTGACTTTAGTGGTTTGGTTACTTGAATTCGCATAATAGGTTGATTAGGAATATGAAAGCTAACAACCTTACGAATACAATCTATTTTTGCATGATGAGTAGTTAACCAATTAATCTCTAAAATCACATCAAATGCAAGTATTTTTAAAGAGATAAGATCAACATGTAACGTAAGTGTCGATTTGAATCAAATAGGATTTATAAATAGTGGATGTAACGAAGGTTTGTCCCAACGGAGTTTCAACAGATAAGTCAAAGTCTAATTTCTCCAGAATTAAATTTAAACGTCGAGCGCAAGTAGGAGAAATAAAAGAATGGGTAGAACCGGTATCTAATAAGGTATAGACTTCGCAAGAATTTATAATTAACTAACCCGTGCTAACTTCGGTCAGGTTACTCACTTTTTTGAGAAGTCACGAAATACTCTCTTCCTGAAACCACCGACTTTGTTTTGTCCGTATCCGCCTTTGGTGCCACCGTCCCAACTGGACTTGATTTTGCTACAGGACAAAATCGAGCTGACCGTCTTTTCCACAACTAAAACATACCTTAGAAGGCTGTGAACAGTTTGAACTTATGTGTCCCTCCTCTCCGCATATGTAGCATCTAACTGGCGGTCGTTCTCCACCCCTAGATTTTGTTGCTGGCGCTGGTGCTGCTAACGACGTCTTCCCATCATCGTTCAATCTTCTCTTCTTGAATTTTACACTTGAATCATTTCTTCTATTATCTTGGACATGACTACCACCGAAGTGGTTACCATTTCTGGCATGATAATTTTGTCCACTATGGTTATCATTGTTCCGATGATCATTTCCACTAGTATAATTATTATCGTGTTGCTGGTCATTTCCTTTTGGTTGGGTTGACTCATTATCGCGCTCCAATAACTGAGCCCTATTCACAACATCAGAATATAAACAAAGTTTGTGAGAAATTAGGTATTGACTTATCTCAGGTTTCAAACCTCATAGAAACATCTGTGTCATTCTCTCCTCATTATTAACCAAGTAGGACGCAAATTGGGACAACTCAACAAACTTAGCTTCGTATTATGTTACATTCATATTGCTTTGCTCCAGCTTGATAAACTCTACCTCCTTCATGTGACGAATACTTTCGGGAAAGTACTTGTCGTTGAACAATTCTTAGAACTTCTCCCAAGACATTTTCAGTGCGGCAAGCTAAGTACGCTTTACAGATTCCCACCAGTAATCTGCCTTTCCTCGCAACATGAAGGTGGCAAAGGGAACCTTTTGCTCCTCAGAGCATCCCAAGACATCAAATATCTTGGTAATCTGCTTTATCCACGTCTTCGCGTTAAGTGGTTTTGGCTCTCCCAAAAACTTCGGTGGTCCCAGCTCCTTGAACTACTTAGCGGTATCCGCGAGTTACCAGTATTTCCACCTGCATTTTGGATAGGAGTCTCTCTCGCCTGATGTTGCATAAATTCTAAAAAGTTCCTAAACATACCATCGTTCGTCATTTGGTCGGTGTTGTTGTTTACACGAGGATTATTGCCTTCCTAACGCACATTATCCTGGGTATTGATTGTTGGTAACTCAACGGTCTCATGTGCTTCATTGCTTATCTCAACATTTTCAGATGTCATTTTCAAATACTGTCACAAAACAATGGTTAATTGACATGTAACATATTATCCCTATACTCTGACCGACCAAATAAATACCAAATAAACTTAGGTAGGTCAAACTAGCAAGGGAATTTCACGTCTCTCCCCTCCTAGTTCTATTCTCACATCTCAGCCAGGGATCATATCCCTAAGCTTTGATACCAACTTTGACGCCCTCAAAATAGGTATACATCACTTATTCTGAGTCGTCAAATACATGGTACAGAATACAAATATAAACTTAAACATACAACATGAGCTGTGAGTTTTAACACAATTATTGTCTTCTAGACAGTATTCAAACTCAAAATAAGTCCTTATTTATTATCACACTATTTCACATAATAGTGATGACTACTAATGCAAACATCTGAATCGTCACTCCGTTCCCCGACTAGTCCCAGCTATATTCTCATTTCCTGAAAAGAACAATTAAAGAAAAGGGTGAGCTCAACTAGCCCAATAAAAAATATTATGACTAAGATAATGCATAAAAAATTATCGTTAGCCTTCAACAACGTTAAACTGATAAAAATATAATAAACATCAAGTTTAACTGCAGCGGAACAAGCAATCCATTAGAAGAGTCAAGTAGAGAATGATGACTATTATTTTTTATGTTTTAAAAAGTTTATCATCAATTTTATTGCTGAGACTAAGCTTAATAATTAATCCACATAATCGAATCATTCCTGCACTACGGCCAAGGATATTCATTAGTATCACGACCATGAATTATCCATGCACTACGGGCCAAGGATATTCATATTTTAATCAATGATCAGGATCATGCCAACAACTGTCCATCAATGCACTACGGGCCAATGAGGACTTTTATCACATCATTTGTAACATTACGGTCATGATTATACTGATTAATCTCTGGTCATAATCATACCAATCAATAGTACATCAATGTACGTAAGCCACATATGACTTTTATCACAATATAATCACGAGGATGATGATAATGATATAAGAATTCAATTAAAAGAAAGCAAATGATAAATTTTTAAAGATTTATAATTTAATTTATTTAGAATTCAAAAATGTCCAAATTGTCAACATGATACTACTTTGTGGAGTAAAATTCAAGAAAAATATTGTATCAAAAATGATTTTGGCCGAAAAGAAATCAATTTTTGTCATGAATAGTACTTCGGGTGAATAGTACCCGAGTGAATAGTATCCCATGAATAGTACTTCAAGAATAGTACCCCGTTAATAGTACCCCGACATGAAAAATGCTCTGAATACCCGAGTGAATAATAACCCATAAATATTATCTCGATATGAAAAGTACCCCGAATCCTCGGGTGAATAATATTCGGGTGAATAGTAATCGAGTGAATAATACCCCGGGTGAAATTATTGATATTTAATAAGAAAGTTCAGATAAATATTCCAATTAAACGATATTGGATGAAGCGCAAAACTCAAGGATATTCCACTAATTTCAGGAATTATAGAAGCAAAACTTACCATAGTAAGTTTAGCTTTAAGAATATGAAAAGAAATAATATACGAAACCGCAAAAGGATTTTCATTGGCATGCGGTAGTCTGCGTAGACAGATTATTTCCACAATTTAATAACAATTGAATACGAAGGGTTATTCACCAAGCATGCGATAGTCCGCGTAGACAGGTTATTCCAACAAAATAATAAAGAATGGAATAACAAAAGATTTCACCATTCATGCGGTATTCCGCGTAGACAGGTTATTCCCACAGAATAATAAAGAATGGAATAACAAAATATTTCACCATGCATGTGGTAGTCTGCATAGATAGGTTATTCCAACAGAATAATAAAGAATGGAATAACGAAAAGATTTCACCATGCATGCGATAGTTCGCGTAGACAGGTTATTCCCAGATAAAAATAAAGAATGGAATAACAACCCTTACGAGTATTGAATGAAAATAACTCTCTTCATGAATACAAAAGAAATAATACCCCTTACGAATATTGAACGAAGATAATATTCCTTACGAATACAAAAAATAATATCGTAAGCGAATATGAAATAAATAACACATCTTACCTTAGTAGAAGATTGAATACTGAATTAGGATAGTAGCAGAATACTCCTCTTCTTTCTCTCTATAGTTTCTTTCTTTAGAGTTTCAATGAATTCGTAAGAAATAATAAAGGAATGAGCTTCTATTTATAGGAAAAAGGATTGAATAATAACTAATTCATGAACGGCCCAGATTAATTCACTTTTAAACGGACGGTCCATATTGATTTACTATTAAAACTTAAAGCAACGGTCCATACTAATTTATTTTAAACCAGCGATCCATATTGATTTACTATTATAACTTTCCACCAACGGTCCATATTGATTTACTATTATATTTTCAATCAATGATACATATTGATTTACTATTATAACATCAACCAACGGTCTAAAAAATTAGCACATCTCCTCATGGAATAATAAGTCAAACTTATAACAAATAACTCATACCAAACCCCTCTATTTATATCAAAAATTGAATAATCTTTATCACAAATCACTCATCTTTAGTAATAACATTTTTTAATCTATTAACAATTATTCATCATTAATATTATAACTCATAATATTTAACCACCAGATCATTTCCAGGAAAACGGGGGCTTTCCGATAAGGATTTCTCTCTATTGGCGCACAATTAGGTGACCAAACCTCTCTTCGACAGAACTTTATAGACATTGTCAATATTGCAAATAATAATATAAATAACTTTGTCGTCTCAATTATTGATTTACTAATAATAAATATTATACAAATGATACTATGACAATAATTGAATCAATAATATGAGAGATACTATGCAGCAACCATTATAGCAATAATTGAATAAACTGAGTGGCTTCTCACGTAAGCATCAATAATCAATACCGTGTGCTACTATGCAACCACGCGTATTACTGTTCTTTTACCACCGGGTATTTCAACAGTTTAACGATAAAACTTTTGCCGTTATTTTATAAAAAGATATTTCTGTCGTTTTCTAACTCCGACAGTTATTCCGTTGTGGGGTCCACCAATGATGGTGTTTTCGTACGAATATTCCTTGTTAAAACGAATATTCCCCGACCAATCGAATATTTTATAACAACTTACTTACTTTGCAAAATTTGTAAATATTACCCACAACTATAATATTATATCAAATCCACACCATAATATTCAAAACTATAATTCGAGAAAAATTAATCTTTATTCATAAAAGTTGGGGTCTTACACGACGTGTAGAGAATGATGCTTACAAGAAGAGTCAAGATGATGCTCTGGACGTGAGTTGTCTCATGCTAGCAACTATGAACTCTGAGCTTCAGAAGCAACATGAGTTAATGAATGCTTATGAGATGATCGAGCATCTCAAGAAATTGTTCGAAGGGCATACTCGATAGGAGAGTTATGATACAAGAAAAGCGTTGTATCACTATAAGATGCATGGGTGAATGTGATCCAGTTGGTCCACATGTACTGAAAATGATTGGGTATATTGAGTACCTTGATAGGTTGGGTTTTCTGATTACTCTGGAAGCCCAAACTGATCTTGTTTTGCAATCTTTGAACATCAGCTACTCTCAATTTGTTATGAATTATCTCATGAATGAAATTGAGAAACCACTTACTGAGTTGTTGAGCATGTTAAGAACTGCCAAGAACAATATAAAAAAGGTAGGACCACCTCCCATAATGATGGTGCAAAAGGGGAATGCTAAGGGAAATTGGAAAGGAAAGAAGAAGATAATATCTAAATCTAGTGCCAAACGCAATTCAAAAACCAAACAGGCTTTAAAACCTAAAGGCGGGTGGCTAAAGAAGGTGATTGTCACTTCTGTTGAAAACCTGGACACTGGAAGAGGAATTGTCATACTTATTTGGAAGAAGTGAAGAAAAAGAAAGGAAGTGTGACTTTTGATTAAGGTGTATATGTTATAGATGTCAACTTGTCTACTTCTACATCATGTGTATTGGATACTGGATGTGATTATCACATTTGTGTTAATGTGCAGGAACTTTGAAGGAGTAGGACTTTAGAAAAAGGAGATGTTGGCCTACGAGTTAGGAATGGAGCAAAAGTTGTTGCACTAGTCGTAAGAACTTATCATTTATCTTTGCCCACTGGGCTAGTATTAGAATTAGAGGATTATTATTATGTGCATGTTATAATGAAAAGCATTATTTTTGTTTCTTGTTTGGACAAGAAAGGTTTTTCATTTGTAATAAAGAATAACCGTTGCTTGTTTTACTTAAATGCAATATGTTATGGTATTGCACAATTATTTAATGGTCTTTATATTCTTGATTTAGAAATGCATATCTATAACATAAATACAAAACGATTTAAATCAAATTATTCAAATCCGACATATCTCTGGTGTAACATTCCAGAATTTTAATTGTAATATTAAATATTTATTGAATTATATAAATATTTAATGGATGTGTTTATCGTGGAATAAATATTTGTTTAATTGATTTAATTTTATTTGGTTAATTATTTGTTAAATAAATAATTAATGAATTAAGGAAATTATTATTATATTGATATTTCAATTTAATGGTTAATTATTCGTATTGAGTTATGTGATTAAATGATTTATTTAATAAATTGTTATTTGAATTAATTAATTAAGTATGTAAACTTAATTAAATATAGTGTGACAAATAACTATATTATAAGGAGTATTTAAATAAATTAAAGTAGTTTTAATTGAGTTTACTCAAACAAGTCTTAAATATATTAAGTCTTTAATTTTAAATGAGTTGTCAAACAAAGCCCTATTGCTTTTGGATTTCCTTTTCAATTTTGAATTATATAAATAATATAAATAAAATAATAGATATAATATAACTATAATACATAGTTTTGTAACTATTATTTTATTAAGTGGGCGTATTAAGATTATCAGTTTTATTTCCTACGTTTGTCTATCAGTTGAGTTTACGCATTATAGCTATCAGGGTTTTCATTCTAGTTGCTAAGACTAAGAGAATTATGAAGAGAATTGAGAGAGTTTGAGAGTGAAACCTGAGAAAATTGTTTGCAATTGCAAGGTTATTCAAGCTAAGTGAAGATATTTTATCTAAACCGTAGTATTATATATATACATATATGAGTTTACGGCAAATGTAGTAGCCCCGAATCCGGGCCCCAAATCGCCTCAGATTCGGTACACTACTCATTCTATAACTATTTGCGGAAGATATAAACATAATTTATTTATACATTAAACTTTACAGACTTATCCCCAAGGTCGAGTGACCTTAACTTTTACACAATTCATAAAATATCTAAAATACAACACATTTATCAAAATATGCTATTACAAACTAGACGCACTTTATATCCCAAGTTGAACTTGGCATTAACCGTTTTCCTGTATTGAACGCATTCGCCTTATCTGCAATGTTTTATCATGATATAACAAGGGTGAGTATGAAAGTTGCCCAGCAAGTGTATATACAACAATATAACAATATATCATGATTGAAGAGTATGAATAATGAGCTTGCTATAATTCATCAATATAATTGAGAACTAGCACAAACAATTTTTTGACTGAACAAGTTTTAAACATGAACAAACATTTCTGAACCAACTGGTAATGAAGGTGATCAGCCTTTCATACCTGACTTATACATGCAAGATGTACATAGTACAATTTTCATGGCAATCAACAATGATTAACCATAAGCTTGAATAAAATACTCTTATTAGAGTTAAGTAAAAGAAACTTGCCTGAACCGTTGATTACCACAACATAATTTATAACGCTTTACCCGAAGACCTAATATTAGTAATATAGATCTCCAATATTAGAATAATATCATCACAGTATAATACTGTTATATTTATATCCACAGAATAACCTAAACACATTACCACATAACCATATCAGTCTATAGAACACATAAAACTTAGTATCAGGTCAAACTATTTCAGTCTGACTTAAAACTGACATAATTCTAACATCCCGACGGTCTAGTCGGTCAACACTCGAGTTTAAGTTCAGTTAAACTCTGCTTAAGCACTTAACCATGCCATAGCATCACATTTATATGATTTAACACTCATTTTTTTTATTTCATAAGTTATTCGTTAACACCTAATAACTTAAATACTAATCCAGCAACCTGGATTCTTAATCTAGCAACCAAAATTTTTAATTCTGCAACCTAGATTCCAAATCCAGCAATCTAAACTGCAATCCAGCAAATTGGATTCAACATATATTCAATTCAGTAAACTATTTCTCAATCCAGCAAATTGTATTCTATATCCGTATCACGAAAATACCAAATCAGTGTATTATTCTCCTATCCTTTGGTCAAAAATATATACACATATTTCATACATAAAAAGTATTTTTCTATAATTTTCCAACTTCCTTTGATATTTTTTTTAAAAATCATTTCTAGTGCGTAGCTTAAGAAATTAGCTACCTCGTGCTTAACTCCTAACATTCCCATCTCTTGGCATAACCTTATATATGTTAACGCGATGCTCCATTTTAAATTTCGTGGAAATCGGAGTTGTAGAACTCCGTTTATAGTAATTTCTGTCGGAAAATTACAAAAATTGGAACAGTCATAACTTGATCGTTTTAACTCAGAATCAGCTCATTTTTGGACACGAGCTACATAATACCATATATTTTCATTTCCCAAAAGCCTCAAATTTTTCTCATTAAATAAATGTCCGAAACAGCCCCCGGAAAATTTTGGGCAACAACTTTTTGTCATTTGGCAGTTTTGGAGTCTTTCACCAAAACTTAAATAAAATGAAATCTATAACTCCGATTAATGATCCGTCAATTGTTTTGCGTTCTTATCTGTCTGAATTACAGTTTTCATCTATCACAATCCATATTTGGAAATGTTAAGCTCCCAGAATTTAGCCCGAAAGTGGCTGTTAAAAACTGTTCTTCTAACAGTTTTTCTTATCTTTGAGTAGTTTGGGAGAAATCCCATAACTTGTTCAATATTCAATCTAATTAAGTAATTCCAAAGGGGTTTTATCCCTAACACATATATCTAGCTCCACTAACTGACCATACTCGAAAATTCAAAGTAGAATGAGAGATAAGATCATTTCCATATCATGCTTGGTTTCTCCAAAAATTTTGTTTTTCGCAGTTTTGATCGTGCTTCTTCCGAACGTCATAACTACTTCATCCGGAGTCGGAATTAGTTATTTACGGAGTCTATGGAAAGCTTATTTAGTGTACTACAACATATCACAAGTACAGAATTTTTAGAGCACCCTAACAAATCCGGAATTTTCCTTTTAGAGACAGCAGTCCACTAGATTTATTTTTTCTTTTAGGTTTGAAAACTGATTTGCTTTTTTTGTTTTGATTAAACTTTTAATACTCAAAATAGGTAGATCTAAGCATAACACACCATTTAACAAGTAGATCTATAGTTCTCATGTTCAAGATCATAAACTTCATGGTTCAAAATAACCAAAAATCAAATACATAAACTAGCTAGTTAGGATTTTATACCTTCTGTGATAATCCTCTTGATTTTGATTTCTGATCCGCATGATCTGTTATTGATGTGTTTTTACACGATCCTAACTTGGTTTCTCATAATTTCACACTCCAAGATCCGAAATATAGAGAGAGATGGGACTTGGTTGTTTTGCAAAAGAAAGAAATGGAGCTTTTCTCTCTCTTTCTAGTCTTTTAAATTGATATAATGTATCTATACATTGCAAGGTGGCATGCTAGATATAAAACTCACATGCCAAGGTAGGTTTAGGTTTAGGTTTAGGGTTGGTGAACAACAAAAGGTAATGCAAGATTTGCACTCCAACTTAATTAAATACAAGAGGGTCATTTTGGACTTTTCCTTTTATTTCTAGAATTTCCATTTGACCCAATATCTTCCAATATCTCTTAGATTGTTTGAAATCTTGGTGAAATAAGGTGGTTTCTTTATGAATTTGACACCTAGCATTCTTGTACATATCTTTACAAATTGTGGTTCAATTTATTACATGCCACACTCTGTTTTCATCCCTTCCATAACCGGCCATGTAACATTACTAGATCCCACTAATTCTTGCTCTTTCTCTCCCACACTAACCACTAAAGCTTTGCTTGCAAGAATGTCCATAAGTATTGGCAAAATAATAAGATGACACGTAAGAGGAGTAGGTGGGAGTTGGTGGAGAGTTGGTAACCAACTTTAAACAAATAAAATACCAAAATAAATCTTAGTCACATGCTCAATCTTTCCTCCTTTTTCCTTCTCTATTCACCGACCATGTAAATCAATCATAGTCCAACACTTTTACTAATATCAAATGTACATCATGCCCTTCCTTTAATTCCGCTTATCAATAACAATATTTGAGCTACTCAATTAATGTATTGCTTGGGCCTCTAACTAATTTCATTGGCCAACAGCTTGGGCTATACATAGTTCAATACCTATAATTATTATCCAACCCAATTCATTTAATTAGGGTTTTAACTTCTCCATTAAAACATCAATCCTTTCTCATGAACATTTATTTCCTTAACCCAATTAGACTTGCCATAATTAGGTTATAAAATTAATCATTTGAGATGTATAAAATAAATCTCTTAGAATTAGTAAGTATTCTAAATACCACAATTCTCTTTTCCCATAAACCTTAAGTTATTAAATCCTTCATTCCTAATATATAATTAGGGTTTCACTAGTTTCTTTTGTTTGTTTATATAGTAAACAAATATAAACCATCACAGAATGTTCATATTCCTTACACACAACTTTTTAACCCTTAGGGTTTAATACTTCGCATTAGGATTCCCAAATTAGGGTTTAAATTCTCGATACTGAAATTAAAGTTTCTGAGCATATCGTTAGGGTTTCTAACAGTTCGTTAGATTTTTCTAACTTAATAAATATATGATTAACATAACTTTAGGGTTTTCTAAAGTTATAACTTATCTGATCAATCCTTGATCTTAAATCATTATGGTTCACATATGTAACCAAATATACCGACTAGTATTCACTTTGATAATTATCCCTGATAATTCTTTAAAAGAATCTTAAATTTACCATAATCTTATACCTCATTACTAGACTATCACTTACAGTCTATCACATAATTCAAGTCTTGTCCAAAACTTTTTAAATTCTTGGAATTTCATTACATAACTACCCATTCCATACACTTATTTCCAGTCTATGTCCTAATATTGAACCTTAAATAAATCAATTATGATTTTAATAAATTGTCTAATTTCTCGGATTGTCACAGCAAAAATTTCATGCTCTGTGAATTTCATCTTTTTGAATTGTTGCTATACAATTGGTTAATGGTGATTATACATGTTTATGATGATTAGAGTTTATGTTTAAACAAGAAATTGCATGCTAATTCTGGATAACAATAGGAATTTTTTTTTACAGTATTTATGTTTTCTCATATTGCTTAAGTAAGTACCAATTTTGATGGTCAATTCATATGTTAAACTGTAAATTGAGTCTTGTATATGTTAGTTCATTAAGAAACGAGCACAACGTAGTTTGAACGAAGCAATTTGGATAAGTATAGATATTACAGTGATAATTTTTGTAACAGATGTCAAAAATTGAGTTTTCATATGAAATTAGGGAATTTGAGAAATTAAACTAGTTTTTGTTGATGTTAAATTGTTCTAATTTGTTGTAAATATTAGCAAAGATGTTTATGATTAGTTTATAGCAACTGTTTGTGTTAATTTCACTGTTTGGTGGGTAAAATTCAAGTTAGTTGGGCTAAAAACGGCTACTGTTCATGCTGTGTCTGCCTCTGTGCCCCAGCGCAGCTGCGCTGGGGCCAAGGTAAAAAATTGCACAGCTGTGCAGGCGCAGCTACGCTGTGTGTGGTGCAGTTGTGCCACACATTGATATGAAACATAGCAATCTGCTGCTGCTGCATTCTTCGGGATAGCGACATACGTTAGTCTAATGATGTGTTAGTATAATAAACATGTAATAATATAGCTAAAAGAAAATCGTGCTATGTGGTTAGTAAATTCAAAGTTTGAATGATTAGTAAGTGATGAACATGCTATATTAGAATGTAGTAAACATGATGAATAGTAAACATATGTTGTGAAGGTTAACACTTATAAATTCTGATATTTGCATGGTACCTTAAGACTTGTGCTAAAATAACAAGTTTAACTAGAAATGAGTGTTATGTAGGAAAAAGGATGTTAGTACATTGTGTATTGATTAATAAGAAGGGTTATGAGACGTAGTGTAAAGTTTACATTATAGCTACTATGTGTTACTATGTGATTAATAGTTAATGTGAATAATGATATAACTTTGTAGGAATACACGAAGGGCAGATAAGCGATAAGCAGTTAAGTCGTAGTTCATAAACTACGAATCAGACAAGTCTTTCAGTTCCTATTTGCTATGTGAAATTGATGATTAACTGTTTTAAATCTTTATTACAAATAACATGATGTGTTATATTTATATTGAAAGCATGAAACGTCATAGTCAAGTTACGACTACGTAGATTGAGTAAAGCATGCTGATTGAGTAAGGAACTCAATATTTATACATATTATATGAACTGTAGCATGTATATTGTGTTAGTCCAATGTTTATGAAATATATGTTGAGCATGTTATTATATGCTATGTGATGCATGAAAAGTGTTAGATTTAGATGGGCTGTCGAGCTCAACCTTGCAAATAACCATTTTTGCAGGTCAAGATTTTAAGGTAAAGTTATGTATTACCTGAAAGATATGAATCCGATGTGGTACTTGAGGATTTATATGCATTAGTTGTGTTATTATTATTTGAACCATGTTTAAGGTTTCGAATGATGTATTAATGTTGAGTTATAATACCGTTTTGCAACGTAAACTATTATAGTATAAAAATGATTCTGAGATATTTAGATGTAAAGGTTGAAGGTTTTGGGAACGAGGAAAGTTTTTAATAGAAAATTTTAATTATTCCGCAAATTTCAATGGTTTTATTATCATTTAATGATGTGAAAGTAGAGGTAGAATGTATTATTAATGACTGAAATCGAGAATTAAATTGTATGAATTTTGGGGTCGTTACAGTTGGTATCAAAGCTCTAGGTTATAAACCATAGGTAGGAGTACCATAGGCAATAACCTTAGAGAAGGAAGGTGAAGATAATAAAAGAATAATCTCAAATAGAGCTTGAAGAGTAAGAAGTAATTTAAGAAATGTATAGAGAAGGGATTAAAACATGTGTGAGAGGATTCAAAGAAGAATCTCGCGGAGTTATAAAGATTATAAAAGTGGGGTTACCCAACTCCAGTAATAAGGATGTAAGGTGATGTCTATAAGAAGAGAATTATAAAGAAGTTAAAAAAAAGTTATATCTAAGTGGGGTACAATTGAACTCTTTAATAGTTGATGTATGGTATCTGGGCTAAACGATTTCTTCATAGAGCGGAGGTATATACGAACTAGAAACTCGAAACCTAGTTTGTTGGTTATTTTTGGGAAACCACTCAGCGTACCATATTGAAACTATTAGAGACTTAATGTACCAAGTATAGAAAATGGATACGTATGATGAAAATGTGGAACTTGAATGAAATGTTGAGTAATGTAAAAGAAGTTAGAAATTCTTAAAGGAAGAATTGTTATATAAACAAAGAAATTCAAAGAAGAATCTTGAAGAGATATAAAGATAAAGAATGTGAGTTGCCTAACTCCAATAGCCAAGATAACGAATAATGTCGTAAATGAAAGGAAAGAAAGGGGATCATAAAACAAAACGATCACTAGTTAAGAAAAGAATTTTAAGGGAGATGATTATAGAATAAGATCACGATGTGATCTGTTTAAGTTATAAAAGGAAGATGGTCTATAATGTTTGAATAATTATAGCTTGATGCTATGAAGATATTGTACTATGAAATAGTACGAGATAACTCACGAGGAGTTATAGATGATGTGATATGAGGAATTCGTATCGAGCAAAGAACAAGTTAAGAGTAAGATAGAGTTAGGTGGGATTTCAATTGAGGACTCATGTGATGACTGAGTTGTACAAACCATTGTATGGGCGAGGGTTTTGTTCTTGCGCTCAGTTTATCACATTGATAATCATTAGAATGTTGGTGTCGCGCTATCAATGTATATGTGGCAAAAAGGTGATTCTTTTCTCATGTGTATGTTTGATAGTTAGAAACTAGTAAGATTAGTCAGATAATATTAGGATTAGGTGCGGTTCTTAAAACTAATGCATATGGTATGTTCGTAACTCATAATAATATGGTATGTTTTGAACCCCTCAGCAAATGGATGCCTATGGTCTGACTAGGATAAGTTCTTAAACTCATATTATTATGGCAAGTTCTTGAACTTCTAATGTGTAGTAAGTTTGATGAACTATACTAGGGTATAGATAAGTTATGAATGAAGAATTGAGGATTATGGGAGTAGATAGAATTATTAAGCAATGGATTAGTATAGAAAGTGGAGACATATGTTTTTCAAAATTTTCTAGCTTTGCTAGATTTTTGAAATTTATTGACTTCGTGTCAATGATTGTACTTTTGATTTTTGAAAAATGTTGGATCACACTACTGAACCAACGAATTTTTAAAATAGTGTTATTATTCGCGTATCTATGCTGTTTGTTTCGGCTAGAAAAAAATGATTTTTAAATTTTCAAAATATATTTTAATTATATATATCAGATGATATGATAAATGATGGAGTCATCAATGCAATGGAACTTGGTGTTGGATGTGATCATATGATCGTCAGACCACTATGGTGAGATGTAGTATGACAACGTCATAATCATGACGCAATAAAAAGCTTTTGAGAATTCTTTAAGATGTGAGAATATATATATATATATATATATATATATATATATATATATTTGTGTGTGTGTACATGTATATTTCGATTGATGTTCAAATTGTTTTAGAAGTCTATGCTATTTGATTCAGCTAGACGATTATTGAAAGATGTTAATGAAATTCAAGCGTTTATTGAAAAGTTATGCCAAACTAAATTTTTTTGGTGCGGATTCAAATGTTGAAAAGCTGAGGTGAACAACCCATTTAAAGGGGATTACGTGAAAGCGTTTAGATGTTTGTGCACAATACATTGTATGAAGGATTGATCCTCCTAAGTACGTGGAGTCCTTATAGTCTTATGATTGTTAAACATAAAGTTGAAAGATTACTTATAACTGTGGACATGGTTCGTGGTCATTAGACCCTCAGTTGAATGCTTGCACTCTAAATTCTGAGATGAACAACTCTTTTATTAGAGGTTACGCTTAGTTTACACTTTGTGCTGAAATGTTTGTGCACAATACATCGTACAAAGGGCTTAACACCCTAAGTACGGAGATCAATATAGTCTTATTATTGTTAATGGTTCAAGTCGAGATACTTGATAACCTAGGGACGTAGTTCAAGGTCTTGTGACCCCTCAACATGATTGGATAATCTTTTAATTTCCTGAGTTATTCATACTACTTCCCAATTCTTGAGCAATTGTGGAGGATTCATGTTATTCTAAAGTGAATATGGTAAGGATGATATTCCTTAAAAAGAAGTAAGTCGTAGAATGCGACACTGAATGATGAATATGTTGAATAAGTGAGAAAATAGATTTTGAAGTGAGAAGTAGATGAGTTATCAAAGAATAATGTAAAATTTTCAATAGAAAAGTTAATAATTATAGAAAGATCTTTGTGGAAATAAAGTTGTTATAGAACTCAAGGAATGAATAAAGTATTAACATAAAATCTATTTTGATAGATTGAATGAATAAGGATTAATAAATAAAATTTCGAGGATGAAATTCTTAGAAGAATATGTGAATGTAATATCCTGAATATTTATGAGTTGAGTGTTCGATAACGATCCTTAGAAAAGGAAATGAATGGGTTAAAAAATATGTAATACTCAAATATAATTGAGTCTATTAAGGTAATGTGTTGAAGATATTCAACGATAAATTTTTTAAAAGAGATTTGGTGAAAACCGAGTAAGGTAGGGTTTCAGTGATTCTGAGGACGGAATCCTTGTAAGGGGTAAATGATGTGACAACACGAATTTTTATAAGTTATTAAAATAGGAATTTAATAATTAAAATTCTTATTACGAGATGTTTTGAGTTTGAGTATGTATATGTATGGGCTGCATATTTTGAAGTTTGTGATCTGGTGTATAGAAAAATATATATTCATAAATTGGGAAAGTGAGGTTTAATAGTACACTGAGTTATTTGTTTAATCTATGTCTTCGATTCTGTGGACAGAATCTTGGTAAGTAGGGAAGATGGTGACGATTTGATTGTTTGAATTGTGATTCTGAGGACAAAATCCTTGTAAGGAGGGAATGATGTAACATTTCAGAATTTTAATTGTAATATTAAATATTTATTGAATTATATAAATATTTAATTGATGTGTTTATCGTGGAATAAATATTTATTTAATTGATTTAATTTTATTTTGTTAATTATTTGTTAAATAGATAATTAATGAGTTAAGGAAATTATTAATATATTGATATTTCAATTTGATGGTTAATTATTTGTATTGAGTTATGTGATTGAATGATTTATTTAATAAATTGTTATTTTAATTAATTAATTAAGTATGGAAACTTAATTAAATATAATGTGACAAATAACTATATTATAAGGAGTATTAAAATGAATTAAAGTAGTTTTAATTGAGTTTACCCAAACAAGGCTGAAATATATTAAGTCTTTAATTTTAAATGAGTTGCCAAACAAAGCCCTATGACTTTTGAATTTCCTTTTCAATTTTGAATTATATAAATAATATAAATAAAATAATAGATATAATATAATTATAATATATACGTTAGTTTTGTAACTATTATTTTATTAAGTGGGCTTATTAAGATTATTAGTTTTATTTCCTACGCTTGTCTATCAGTTGAGTTTACGCATTATAGCTATCAGTGTTTTCATTCTAGTTGCTAAGACTAAGAGAATTATAGAGAGAATTGAGAGAGTTTGAGAGTGAAACCTGAGAAAATTATCTACAATTGCAAGGTTGTGCAAGCTAAGTGAAGGTATTTTATCTAAATCTTAGTATTATATATATAAATATGAGTTTACGGCAAAATTTTCATGCTCTGTGAATTTCATCTTTTTGAAATGTTGTTATACAATTGGTTAATGGTGATTATACATCTTTATGTTGATTAGAGTTTATATTTAAACAAGAAATTGCATGCTAATTCTGGATAAAAGTAGGAATTTTTTTTACCGTGTTTATGTTTTCTAATATTGCTCATTAAGTACCAATTTTGATGGTCAATTCATATGTTAAATTGTAAATTGAGTCTTGTATATGTTAGTTCATTAAGAAACGAGCACAACGTAATTTGAACAAAATAATTTGGCCAAGTATAGAGATTACAGTGATAATTTTTGTAATAGATGTCAAAAATGGAGTTTTCATAAGAAATTAGGGAATTTGAGAAATTAAACTAGTTTTAGATGATGTTAAATTGTTCTAATTGGTTGTAAATGTTAGCAAACTTATTTATGAATAGTTTATAGCAATTGTTTGTGATAATTTCACTATTTGGTGTGTCAAATTCGTGTTAGTTGGGCTAAAAACGGCTACTGTTCATGCCATGTCTGCCTCTGTCTGTGCATCGGTATTGTTGCACTGGTGCCAAGGCAAAAAACTGCGCAGCTGCGCAGGCGCAGCTACGCTGTGTGTGGCACTGCTGCGCCACACACTAATATGAGACAAAGCAGTCTGCTGCTGCTGCATTCTTCGGGATAGCGACATACGTTAGTCTAATGATGTGTTAGTATAATAAACATTAATAATATAGCTAAAACAAAATCGTGTTATGTGGTTAGTAAATTCAAAGTTTGAATGATTAGTAAGTGATGAATGTGATATATTAGAACGTAGCGAGCATGATGAATAGTAAACATGTGTTGTAAAGGTTAACACTTGTAAATTCTGATATTTGCATGGTACCTTAAGACTTGTGCTAAAATAACAAGTTTAACTAGAAATGAGTGTTATGTTGGAAAAATGATGTTAGTATATTGTGTATTGATTAATAAGAAGGGTTATGAGACGTAGAGTAAAGTTTACATTATAGCTACTATGCGTTACTATGTGATTAATAGTTAATATGAATAATGATATAACTGTATAGGAATACATAAAAGGCAGATAAGCGAGAAGCAGTTAAGTCGTAGTTCATAAACTACGAATCAGGCAAGTCTTTCAGTTCCTATTTGCTATGTGAACTTGATGATTAATTATTTTAAATCTTTAATTCAAATAACATGATGTGTTATATTTATGTTGAAAGCATGAAACGTAAAAGTCAACTTATGACTACATTGATTGAGTAAAGCATGCTGATTGAGTTCCTTACATGCTGATTGAAGTACGTAAGATAAGGAAAAGAATGGCTTTGGAACGACCACGTTCTGTAACAATCCAGATTTTAATTGTAATTTTAAATATTTATTGAATTATATAAATATTTAATGGATGTGTTTATCGTTGAATTGATATTTGTTTGATTTAATTTGATTTGATATGGTTAATTATTTGTTAAATAAATAATTAATGAGTTAAGGAAATTTATTATTTTGCGATAATATTCTAATTTAAATTAATAATTAAGTTAGAGAGTTTATAGTGATTAAATGTATTATTACAATGTTTTATTTAATTTATTAAATAAAGTGTGACAAATAACTTTTTTATAAAGGAGTTATTAAAATAAATTAAAGTAGTTTAATTTAGTTTTACCCAAACAAGGATTACAGATATTAATTCTTTAATTTTAAAGGGTTTTGCCAAACGAAGCCTTATGGCTTTTAGATTTCTTTTGAATTTTGAATTATAATAATATAAACTAAATAAATAAAATATAATTATAATCTATATGTTATATGTTTTGTAACCGATGTTAATTATTAGGCTTATTATGGCCATAGCCGTTTTTATGTTTACGCTGGGTTATCAGTTGAGTTACGCTGACTGTTAGTAGCCTAGTCAAATACTATAAAAAAGAAAAGAAGGAAAGAGTTCTCAGAAAGTTCAGAGAGAGTTTGAGAGAGAAAGGGCTGGGATTCCCAAAGCAAGTTCTGAGTTCGTCAAATCTATTCTCAGTGATTAACAAGTATTTTCTTAAGCAACAAAAGGTATGTTTTAAAACCTTAACATATATGTTTTATGTCCTCTGTGTTCTTGAATTTCAGTGTTTATAATGTGACGCCCCCAAAATAGGTATACATCACCTATTCTGAGTCGCCAAATACATGGTACAGAATACAAATACAATCTTTAATATATCACAAGAGAGCTGTGAGTTTTAATATAAATACTGTCTTCTAGACAGTATCCACTCTCAGAATAAATCCTCATTACATTTATTATCACACTATTTAACATAATAGTGAGGACTACTAATACTATCATCTGGTCCATCACTCCGTTCCCCGACTCGTCCCAGCTATATTCTCATTTCCTGAAGAGAACAGTGAAAGAAAGGGTGAGCTCAACTAGCTCAGTAAGAAATATTATGGCTAAGACAATGCAGAATAAATTATCATTAGCCTTCAACAGTGTTAAACTGATAAAATATAAAAAACATCAAGTTTAACTGCAGCAAAACAAGAAATCTATTAGAAGAGTCAAGTAGAGAATAAAATCTACTATCTTCTATGATTTAAAAGGTTTTTCATGGCTTTTATCGCTGGGACTCAACTTAATAAATAATCCACATCATCGAATTACCCCTGCACTACGGCCAATGATATTTTTAGTATCACGACAACAAATTATCCATGCACTACGGACCAAGGATATTTGTGTATTCAATAATGGTCATGATCATGCCAACAACTATCCATCAATGCATTACGGGCCAATTAGGACATTTTTCACATCATTTGTAACATTACGGTCATGATTACACCGAATAATCCTGGTCATAATCATACCAAGTCCATCTATACACAACAGGCCACATATGACTTTCAACATAATATAAACATGAGGATGATGATAATGATATAAGAATTCAATAAAACAAGTTCAAGAATTAATTTATCCATGAACCAATAACATCCAAATTGTCAACATGATACTACTTTGTAGAGTAAAATTCAAGAATGCTCAGAAGAATATTTCCATGAAAAGATACTGGATAAAGCACAAATATCAAGGATATTCCATTAATTTCATGGAGTATAGAAGTCAAAACTTTAACCAACTGAGTATAATAACGAATGGAATAACAAAAGAAATCACCATGCATGCGGTACTTCGCATTGACAGGTTATTCCAACAGATTAATAAGTAACGGTACCAGGTCATGCGAAATTCGCACCGACATAATGTTCCAATAGAATAATAAAGACGGAACCAGGTCCGGCGTAAACGCACAGACAGGATATTCCAACAGAATAATAATAATAATGGCGGAACCAGGTCTGGTGTAATCGCACAGACAGGTTATTCCAACAGAATAATAATAAAGACGGAATATTATAAGAATGTCACCAAGTATAGGGTAGTCCGCGTATACTGGTTATTCCAGTAGAATAATAAAGAATGGAATAACAGAAGTTCTCTTCATGAATACAAATGAAATAATACCCCTTACGAGTACAACAAATAATATCCCTTACGAGTACAACAAATAATATCACTTACCGTAAAAGAAACTGAATATAAGAGTAGGGAAGGAGCAGAGTACTTTTCTATAGCTTCTCTATAATTTCTCTCTCTAGAGTTTCAGTGAATTCGTAAGAAATAATGAAGGAATGAGCTTCTATTTATAGAAAAACGGACTGCATAGTAACTAATTCATGAACGGTCGAGATTGATTTGCTTTAATCTGACAGTCCATATTTAAAGCAAAATCTTTTAAATAAAATATAATATATTTTATTTATAATCTAATAAAAAGAATAACTTTATTAAAGATTTTACTATACAAACACTATGCAAGCACTATACAAACACTATGCATAATAAAATATAATATATTCTAATTATTGTCTAATAAAATAGATAACTTTATAAAAGTATTATGTTTTATATAAAAAGCTTTTCTGTTTTATTACATTAATAATACCAATAAAACCAAACTGAGTGACTTATCACATAAACATCAATAATCAAAACCGTGTGCTACTGTGCAACTACGCGTATTACTGTACTATTAACACCAGCTGTTTCAACAGTTAACGGTAAAACTTCTGTCGTTATTTTCATAAAGTATTTTTGTCATTTTCTTATTCCGATAATAATTCCGTTGTGGGGTCCACCAATAATTGTGCTTTTGTACGAATATTCCCTGTTAAAACGAATATTCCCCGACCAATCAAATATTATTTAACAACTTGCGTACTTTGAAAAATTTATAAATATTACCCACAACTATAACATTATATCAAATTCATTCCATAATATTCAAAAATGATATTTATAGAAAATTCATCTTTTACTCATAAAAGTAGGGGTCTTACAACCTCCCATTCTTATAAAATTTCGCCCTCGAAATTAGGGTACGTACCTGGTATATCGAAGAGGTAAGGATACATTAATTTCATTTCAGATTCTAACTCCCAAGTCATTTCCTCAACATCGTGGTTTCTCCACAAAACTTTGACTTGAGGTATAACCTTGGAGCGTAGAATATGTTCCTTCTTATCTAAGATTTGAACATGAACCTCTTCATATGTCAAATCCTCCGCTATTTCATCTAGTTCTAACTCAATAATGTGGTTCAGGTCTTTCACATATTTACGTAACATGGATATGTGAAAAACGTTATGAACACGAGACATACTTGGCGGTAAAGCGAGTCTATAGGCCACAGTTCCTACTCGATCGAGGATTAAAAATGGGCCGATGAATCGAGGATTAAGATTTCCTCTCTTTCTAAATCTCGTAACTCCTATATCGAATTCCACATCCTTTTGATGAAGACCAACATAACTCTTTTGTCGATCCTATGAGGTTTTTATACGTTGCCAGATCGTTTGAATCTTTTCTGTAGTCATACGTACCAACTCCGGTCCCAAAAACGTTGCTTCTCCCACCTCACCCCAGTATACTGGAGAACGACACTTTCTTCCATACAACGCTTCAAATGGAGCCATGCCAATACTTGCTTGATAATTGTTGTTGTAGGAAACTCCACCAATGGTACGAACTTGTCCTAACTTCCCTTAAAATCAAGGACACAGAGTCTTAATAGATCTTCAAGAGTTTTAATAGTTCTCTCCGACTGTCAGTCCGTCTGAGGATAATATGCCGAGCTAAATCGTAAATTTGTGCCCATAGCTTTCTACAAACTAACCCAAAATTATGAAGTGAATCTTGAGTCTCGATCAGAAACTATGGATACTAGCATACCATGTAGTCTTACAATCTCGTTTATGTACATACGCGTAAGACGTTCAACTGTATAAGTTTCTCGTATTGGTAAGAAATGAGCAGACTTGGTCAATCTATCAACAATGACCCAAATCGCATCTATACCTTGAGAAACCTTAGGAAGACCGGTAACGAAATCTATGGTAATGTGCTCCCACTTCCATTATGGAATTTTAAGTGGTTGCAATGGACCTTTTGGTACTTGATGCTCCGCTTTAACTCGTTGACAAGTTAGACACCTTGAGATAAACAGCGCTATCTCTCTCTTCATATTGCTCCACCAAAATGTGTGACGAATATCATGATACATTTTGGTACTCCCAGGATGGATTGCAAACGGTGTGTTATGCGCCTCCATCATGATTTTATACTTTAAATCAGGGTCGTTAAGAACACAAAGTCTTGAGTTGACTCGAAGTATTCATTCTTCATCGATTCTTACTTCTGGCATAGCACCTTCTTGAACTTTCTTCCTCATACGCATCAGCTCCAGGTCTGTAGCTTGAGCAGCTTTAACTTTATCAATTAAATTCGGTTCTACTCGTATATTCGCCATCATCACATGGGTCCCTGGAGTTTTTAACTTTATCTCCATCCTTTGCAAGTCACACAAAATGGGCCTTTGTGTTGACAATATCGCACTCGTACTTGCATATGATCTTCTACTCAATGCGTCAGCTACCACGTTCACTTTTCCAGGATGGTATTGGATGGTATGATCATAATCTTTCAACAGTTCAAGACAACGTCGTTATCGCATGTTGAGTTCCTTTTGAGTGAAGAAATATTTGAGGCTTTTATGATCCGTAAAGATCTCCACATTCTCCCCATACAAGCAATGCCTCCAAATTTTAAGTACGAAGACAACAGCTGCTAACTCTAGGTCATGAGTAGGATAATTCCTCTCATATTCTTTGAATTGTCTTGAGGCATAGGCTATGACTTTCCCATGTTGCATGAGAACACATCCCAACCCTTTACCCGAAGCATCACTATAGACGACAAATCCCTCTGAGCCAGATGGTATTGTCAGAACAGGTGCTAAAATGAGTCTCCTCTTGATTTCTTGAAAACTCTTCTCACATTCTCGCTCCAACCGAACTTTGTATCTCTTTGAGTTAGCTGATTTAATGGAGTAGCTATTCGAGAAAATCCTTCCACGAATCTCCGATAATAACCAGCTAAGCCGAGAAAGCTACGTACTTCGGTCACTAATTTAGGTTGCTCCCAGCTTTGAATTGCTTCAATCTTGGCCGGGTCAACTATTATTCTATGACTTGATACTACGTGCCCAAGGAATGCTACTTCCTCAAGATAGAACTCACATTTCTTCAACTTGGCATAAAGCTTGTATTCACGAAGATTTTGGAGTGTCAGCCTCAAGTGTTGCTCATGATCTTCACAGCTTTTGGAATAAATAAGGATGTCATCAATAAAGACGACCACAAAGTGATCCAAATATTCCTTGAATACTCGGTTCATCATATCCATGAAGGCAGTAGGAGCATTAGTCAATCCAAATGACATAACTAGGAATTCATAATGCCCGTACCGAGTTTTGAAAGCCGTGTTTGGAATGTCATGGATTCTAATCTTCAATTGGTGATATCCGAAACGAAGATCAATCTTTGAAAATAATTTGACTCCTTGCAACTAGTCAAACATGTCATCAATACGTGGCAATGGGTACCTATTTTTGATGGTGACATGATTCAACTCCCGATAATTAATATAAAGTCGCATACTCCCATCTTTCCTTTTCACGAATAGAACAAGAGCACCCCAAAGTGAAGTACTAGGATGAATAAAGCCAATGTCTAACAATTCCTGCAGTTGGGTCTTTAACTCCTGAAGTTTAATAGGAGCCATTCGATATAGGGCTTTTGAAATGAGTTTTGTACTAGGTTTAAGATCGATACAAAATTCAATTTCACGCTCTGGGGGTAGGCCAGGAAGTTCTTCAGGGAATACGTCAGGAAATTTATTAAAAATAGAAATATCATTCAAAACTGATATATTTTTGTTTAGATCTGTGACGTGGCCTAAGAATAGCTTTATGGCTTAAGATGACCATGATTGATTTTAATGGTTTGGTCACTTGAATTCGTGTAACATTCCAGAATTTTAGAGTGTAATATTAAATACTAGCTGGGTCCCGTGCCTCCGGCACTGTATGGGCAGTGAGATTTATCTCAAACTTAGAACGGCCCAGATGATTTATTAAGTGAGCGGGAAATTTAAAATCATTATTAGATAGATTAGATAGATAGATGTATTTTATTAGATAGATGTATGGACGGTGGGATTTATCTCAAACTTTGGACGGCCCAGATGATTTATTGAGTGAGTGGGAAATTCAAAATCATTTGTATTTTATTAGATAGATTTATTAATTTATATAAATATTTAATGGATATGTTTATTATTGAATAAATAATTTTTCAATTTGAGTTGATGTGATTTAGTTAATTATTTGTTGAATAAATAATAAAATATTAAATATTAAATATTTTTTTGCAATATTAAATATTTATTGAATTATATGGCAATTTGAGTTGATGTGGTTTAGTCAATTAATTGTTGAATAAATAATTAAGGAGCTAAGTAAATTAATTGTTATGAGATTATATACCAATGTAATTTAATAAGTAAGCTAGAGAGCTTATAGTGATTTAAATAAATTATAATATTTTAAATGGGAAATTGTAATTTAAAATATTAGTTGATTGAATAAAATTATAATTATAAAGAATTTATAGTTTTGTGATAATGATTTATGTATTAAAGTAATTTAATAGATTAATATTGGAATTGATTAAATTGATTATTTAATTAAATACAAGTGTGACAAATAATCTTGTTATAAAGGATTTATTAAAATAGATTAAGGGAGTTTAATTTAGTTTTACCAAACATGTCTTATTGCTTAATAAGTCTTTAATCTAATTGTGTTTTATCAAATAAGGTATAAGGATTAATCCATTTGTTTTAATTCAGTTTACCAAACAAGGTGTAAGGATTAAAGGGTTATTTTATTAGCTTAGCCAAACAAGCCTTATGGCTTTTGATTTTCAAACAAAATATAACTGATATAATTATATCTATATTTATATTATATCATTAATAGATATTATATCATATACGTTATATTTTTATTACGTAGTTAGAGTTAGGAAGGGAAGAAGGCTCAGTTGAAGAAAATGAAGAAGAAGAAAAATACAGAGAGAAAAGTTGAGAGAAACTTGGAGAAAATTGAGAAAAGAATTGGGAAAAAGAAGATTGTAATCATAACCATATTCTTCTAAACTCTAGAGTATCATCTTCGTTATCAAAGGTAGGATATTAATCCTTGTATTTTATTTTTAAAGTTTAGTTTTCTTCTCCAAAGAGTTCTCTGTAAATACTTATGGATGATGAATTCTTGTGTATATAGCTTTAGATGATGATTGTTGTTGTAAAACTGTTTTGTTGAGATTATATATGATTATAATCAGTTACTTTATGTATGTATGTAAATTGTGAAGAAATATATCACAGTGAGTTCATATGAATATATATATATATATATATATATATATATATATATATATGAATATGGCTTAGTTTAAAGTAGAAATTAAGGTTTTATTTGTTGTTAAATTGATAAATTGATTGTTAGAATTGATAGAGTATGTAAAATCATAATCATGATGTTTTGAATTTACTGTTTTGGTTGAAAAACAAAATCATAGTGTTGATTTTCATTGAAAGTATAAAAAAATGGAGTTTTGTCAAGAACATTGAAATTGGGTGTTGTATATTTGATGTTTAGGTTATTTTATGAGTATAAACATGTTATAAGTCTTCAAAATATGTTTATATGACGTCTATATGTAAATTACATGATAATCAGTCTATTAGACTCGAGCTTTTAGGCCAATTTGGCTTTTTCTGATACTGTTGTCGAAGCTGTTAGTCAAAACTGCAGTTTCGCGTCGCGGAGCGACCCAGCAGTACGTTCGTGGCGCCGTAGAGCCATTACCACGCAGCAACGCGGCTTCGTAGTATAATCACCGCGCCGCAGCCCCATCACCACGCCGCAGCACGACCCACATTGTAAACTATGGCGCCGCGACTCGAGTTAGCAGAATGGTCTGGTAGTGTACTTTTTGTGCACAAAATTTTAAGAAAACAATTTTGTGATGATAGTAGGACTGTAAAATATAGATTTTAGTATTTCTATACTATGAATAATTATGTTATTAAGGATTAACTTGTGTTATAAGTTGATTATATGATTAAATAATTAAACCTATGTGATGAATGTATTAGTTATATGATAATGACTAACTATGTCACGATGACATATGTATATAGGATATTGTGATTCAAATTGATTCAGTTTAGTCTACGAGCAAGGCAAGTTTTCTAACTTAAAACTTCATTGTGCGAATTTAATTTCATTGGGTACATTATTGTTTTCAAATTCAATTACAATTGTTGTAAGTTGCTACTTCTACACTTTCGTAGAGCTAGATTTTCTATGATTGAGTAAGTCATTGTATCTAGTTACTCATGACGATGTAAGTTTTATAATCCTTTGTCTTATTGAGCTAATTATTATTTTCAATTCGATTATCTTATAATGATGTAAGTGGTCTAAACTTTGGTTTGATGTTGAACAAGTTATTCTTGTATTTCAATTATTGATTAACATTCATAACTGAATTGCCATGCATGTTTAGTATTCAATCCTAATTAACCTTGGCTTAGTATTGTTTTAGCAAGGTATGCTATATTTATTCAAATTGTATGCTATTAGATTATTCCTAATGCATGACTTAGTTACTATAATTGATTCAATCACTATTATTCTGTAGTATAGTGTTATTGGTCTTATTCAACTACTCCTTAGTTGATATTCGTTAAATTCCAAATTTCCTTGAAAATTTATCCAAACCAAACTTATTTTGGTGCGGACTTGTATTCTAAATACTGAGATGAACAACTCTTTTAATAGAGGTTTACGCTTAGCGTTGAAATGGTTGTGCACAATACATTGTACGAAAGGGTTGATCCCCCTAAGTACGTGGAGTCATTATAGTCTTATGACTGTTAAAGTTAAAGTTGAAAGATTACTTATAACTGTGGACATGATTCGTGGTTATTAGACCCTCAGTGAATGTTATAATTTTCAGAAAGTTAATAGAATATATTGTTCAGTTCTATTGAGCCTAGTATTGGCAATTGATGTAAAAGTTTAAAGATTTATTTATTGTTATTTCAAGTGGGCCTTATTTGCTCACTCTTTCATGTAAAATTTCTTACAACTAAAGTTGAAACTGGTGACGTACCTAGCACCAGTAAAGGAAAAGAAAAGATGAACAAGTACTGAAGACTTGTAATAGATTTGATAGTATTATTATTAGACTTTGGTTTAAAGATTGTAATGAAGTTTATTTAATTTTTGCATTTGAATGATTGTTGTTAAAGGTTAGACAACCTGGGGAGATTTTTATTTGAGCTTAATCCTGTATGGGCAGGTTTTTATTATTCAATTTTATTATAATTGGGTAGTTATAAATGAATGTTTTGATTAAGTGAGCACCAAATCTTGAGGAAATGAAGTACCAGGATTTGGGGGTGTCACAGGTTGGTATCAAAGCTTTAGGTTATGAACCTTAGGTGGGGGGAAAAGCCTTAGGAAGTAACCTTTGAAAAGATAGTGGAGATAACTCTTGTCGAGTTTTAAGAAAGAAGAAATAAAACACTTATGTGCTTATGTGTTTATAGTTTATGTACTCGTGAGTGTCGAGTAGTAATGATTAATAATTAAAACTTTAAAACTATGTTGTCAGGGTGACTAATGTCAGAGAATCCAGTCAGGCTAGGGATGAGGGACCTCAAATGCCTATAGAGGAGTAGCCTCACGACATTCAGGTAGTTTGGGAACAACTACTGCCACGGGAGTCAGCCCCATTGGACACAGTAGTTAAAGATGAGGATGATGATGTGGAGACAGACGCGGAGGATCCCGTTGAGTTACCACAGGAGGATGAGGATGACGAGGACGAGGAGGAAAGGATTCCACTTAACTCGATAGCTGGCCGTATATACGATGAGGTGCTTGACCGTAACGTAGGACTTCAGGATACAGTTGAGGAGTTGCAGGAGATAGTAGCTGAACAACAGACTGTAATGACACAAAAAGACGATGAGATCCAAGATCGTGAGGAATGACAAACAAACGCCGAGGAGAAACTAGTACGGACTGAAGGAGAGAAAAAACAATTGATCGAGATTGTTGCTGAACTGAAGAGCAAGCTGAGAGAAGAAGCTGCTTAGAGGGAAAGAGCTAAAGATGCATACGAGGAAGCTTATCAACGAACTGGAAGAGCAGTAAGGAGCTCACAGGCGAAAAGGATGAAGATGGAAGAGATGGATAAAGTATTTGACACCGCAATTAATCGAGCTCAAGATCTGGTCATGGGATATCTGAATCAGTTCGAGACGCTGCCATCATATGTATTAGATCTCAGGACAATGTTTCGAGTCATGTAGGAAGAACGTGATAGGGCTAAGAAGTATTTTAATAGAACATCGTAGTTGTTGTACGATGAGTGAAAGGTTAAATAATGTGTAAATCCCTGGTGTTAAGTAACCATGGGATAAGAGAATGTTGATGATGTCTTGAAACTTTTGTAGTTCAGGAAAGTAATGTAGATAGAAGTGATGCTATTGTTTTATGTTTTTTCAAAAAGGTTTTGAATAATTAAAAGTTGTTACTTTATTCAAAGTGTTATGTGTTATGTGGTTATTTCTTTTATGAAGGGGAGTTAATTAGAAAATACTTAAAGAAGCTGAATTAGTCTAATAGATGTTTTGTTTTAAGAGAAAATACCTCCCAGACGTGAACCACCACGACAGAGAAACAATGAGAAAACTACCAATAATGACAATGTTGATGGTACCCCGTTCAACAACTAGTGACACTACTGACAGGAGCGTTGCAGAATCAACCACAAAACCATGGTACAACGTTTAAGGATTTCAAGGCGGTTGGACCACCTGAATTCCGTGGGTCCATAAATCCATTCGAAGCACAAACCTGGATTATGGAGATAGAAAAAGTGTTTGATGTCGATAGGGTAGGGGATGACCAGAAGACTGCTTTCACAACATTCATGTTGAAAGCAGAAGCTAGTTATTGGTGGCAGGCCAATAAAACTCGGGAAGGGCTAGGAGTGATGACCTGGGATAGGTTCAAGGAGTTGTTCTTTGAGACCTATTTTTCGAAGAGTTCGAAGAGTCAGCTAGAAGTGCAGTTTCTGGAACAAAAGTAAGGAACGATGACGGTATCTAAATATGCCGCGAAGTTCAATGAATTGGCAAGGTTTGCGCCATATCAGGTCAGCACAGACGAACATAAGGCGAAGAGATTTGAACAGGGACTGAAGCCCTGGCTGTACAGTTGGGTTTCCCTGTTCCAGTTGAAGACATTTGCAGCGGTGATGGAGAAAGCATTACTCGCGGAAGGTGGTGGCGAGGCAGTGACAAAGTTAAACCAGGAACAAAAGAAGAAGATGAATGAGAATGAGACTAAGGATGGAGGTGGTAGCAGTGGAAACAACAATAACAACAACAACAACAACAACAGCTTGTAGAGGAGGTGTAATGGGAGCATGGGTGCTGGACACCAGCAGGGTAACCAGGAAAACAAAAAGTTTGAAGCATGTGCAACATGCGGTAAATTCCATAAGGGTGCGTGCTTGATAGGGAAGCGAGTATGCTATAATTGTGGCCATGAGGGTCACATCACCATAAATTGCACTCAACCGAAGAAGAATGTATGCTTCACGTGCAGATCCAAGGATCACTTTTCTCATGAATGCCCTAAGAAGAGGGAAGGAGTGACAACCAGAAGCAATGGAAGTAACCGTGGAAGTACATGGGCCATGCAGGACCTGCAGCATCAAACAAACCCACAGCCAGAGCCTTCAACATGACTGTGCAAGATGTTGTGCAATCAAAAGATGTAGTGTCAGGTATTATCCTAATCAATGATATAAATGCTTATGTATTATTCGATTCGGGTGCTACTTGTTCGTTTATATCTGATGAATTTGTTAAGAGGTTAGAATTGCCTAGAGAAGAACTGAATTTTAGTTTGAACATAGAAATTACGAATAAGGAAGTAATCCATGTTAGATTTGTATACAAGAACTGTAGGGTGAACATTAAGGAAAATATTTTGTTGGTAGATTTGATTCTGATTAGACTCGGGGAATTTGATGTAATTTTGGAGATGGATTGGTTGTTCAAATATGGAGCAGTAATCGATTGTCACAACAAGTGTGTAAACCTTATGACTCCGTTAAAGGTTGTATTTTATGGTAGCAAGTCGCCTAGACAAATGAAATGTCTGACGACTATGCAGGCCAAGAAATTGTTGAGTCAAGGTTGTGTGGGCTATTTAGCTTACATAGTCGATACTCAGAAGAAGGGTGTGAAACTAGAAGAAATACCGGTAGTGAGAGAATTCGTTGACGTGTTTCTAGAAGATTTACCAGAACTTCCGTTTGACAGAGAAATTGAGTTCGTGATCGACTTAGCGCCGGGAATAGCACCGATATCGAAGGCCTCGTACAGAATGGCTCTAATAGAAATGAAGGAACTGATGGTACAGTTACAAGAGTTACTTGACAAGAAATATATTCAACCAAGCGTATCACCGTGGGGAGCGCCAATTTTATTCATTAAGAAGAAGGACGGATCAATGCATCTTTGCATTGATTATATGGAGTTAAACAAGGTCACTGTTAAGAATAGGTATCCGTTAGCTAGAATATATGACTTGTTTGATCAGCTGAAGGGTGCTAAATATTTCTCGAAAATTGATTTGAGAAGTGGGTATCACCAATTCAAGGTAAGAAAGGAGGATATACCTAGAACGACATTCAGAACTCGGTACGGACATTACGAGTTTCTGGTGATGTCTTTAAGTTTAAAAAATGCCCCTGCTGCGTTCATGGATTTGATGAACAGGGTGTTTAAACCATTCTTAGACAAGTTTGTGGTGGTATTTATTGATGACATTCTGGTGTATTCCAAAACTCAAGAAGAACACGTGGAACATTTACGTTTGACATTGGAAACACTAAGGAATGAAAAGTTATACGCGAAATTCTCTAAGATCGAATTTTTGCTCGATTGTGTATAATTTTTGGGTCACGTGATTGAAAAAGATGGGATTTCAGTGGATCCATCAAAAGTGGAAGTTATAATTAATTGGGAACAACCAAGAACACCATCAGAAGTGAGGAGTTTCTTGGGACTGGCTGGTTATTATAGAAGATTTATTCAAGATTTTTCTAAGATAGCCAGTCTGCTAACAAATTTGACAAGGAAAGCTGTAAAATTCGTTTTGACGGAGAAATGTGAAGAGAGTTTCCATGATTTAAAGAAGAAGTTAAGTATGACACCTATGCTGACATTACCAGATAATATAGGAAATTTTGTGGTGTATAGTGATGCCTCAAATAAAGGGTTGGGTTGTGTTCTTATGCAGAACGGTAAAGTTATTGTGTATGCATCAAGACAACTAAAGGATTATGAGAAAGGGTATCCGACTCAAGATTTGGAATTGGCTACAGTTGTATTTGCTCTGAAGATATGGAGACACTATCTTTATGGAGAGAAATATGAGATCTACACAAACCACAAAAGTCTGAAGTATATTTTCACTCAGAAGGATTTGAACATCGTAAAAGAAGGTGGATGGAACTGATAAAAGATTACGATTGTGAGATCTTTTATCATCCGGTAAAAGCGAATGTGGTTGTAGATGCTTTAAGCAAGAAAGGTCGAGAGAAGCTGATGCTGATAACAACTCAAGAGGAGCTCATTTCAGCAATGACAAAACTGAAGTTGGAAATCAAATTTCCAAAAGAATCTGACGAACAACTATTCTAGATAGAAGCTGGTCCAACTTTAGTGGACAAAGTGAATAATGATCAACTACATGATGAAGAGTGTGAGAAAATCAAAGAGAATCTGGTTAAAGGTGCTGATGTAAAATACAAGGTCGATACCGAAGGATTACTACGGTTCGAGGGAAAAATTTGAGTTCCAGCAGTGCTAGAACTAAAAGAAGAAATTTTGACCGAATCTCACAGCTCAAAATATTCAATTCATCCAGGAAGCACGAAAATGTATCAAGATTTGCGCCGAAATTTTTGGTGGCCAAACATGAAAAGGGATGTTGCTGAATGCGTAGCGAAATTCTTGACGTGTCAGAGAGTAAAATCTGAACATCAAAGACCCAACGGATTACTCCAATCGTTGGAAATACCAGAATGGAAGTGGGAGCACATCACGATGTATTTTGTGGTGGGTATTCCAACTACTCAGAAAGGATACGATACGATTTGGCTGATAGTGGATAGACTGACGAAATCAACACACTTTCTACCAATAAAGATTAGATTCAATCTTGATCAGTTGGCATGATTGTACATTATAGAGATCGTTTTGAGTCATAGAGTGCCAGTATCAATTGTGTTCGATAGAGATTCGTAATTCACATCAAATTTCTGGAAGAGACTACAAGAATGCATGGGGACACAGTTATGAATGAGTACGTCTTATCATCCATAAACAGATGGCCAAAGCGAATGAACATGTTAGACAATGGAAGATATGCTGAGAGCATATGTTATGGACTTTAAAGGAAGTTGGGAAGAACAATTACCGTTGGTGGAATTTACTTACAACAACAGTTATCACGCGAGCATCGGCATGCCACCTTACAAGGCATTGTACGACAGAAAGTGCAGAACTCCACTATGTTGGGATGAAGTCGGTGAACGCCAACTGTTAGGACCAGAACTGGTCCAACAAATTGCCGATGTTGTTAAACTCATCAGGATAAGATTAGTAGCAGCCCAAGACATACAGAAAAAGTATGTTGATCAACACAGACAAGATCGTACATTCGACGTAGGAACTTTTGTATTCCTAAAAGTTTCTCCTTGGAAGGGGAAAATTTGTTTTGGTAAAAAGGGAAAGCTAAGCCCGGGGTTTATTGGACCCTTTGAAGTGCTGCGAAGAGTGGGAGAAGTGGCTTACGAGGTAGCTCTACCTCCAGAGTTGGAAAACATTCATAATGTTTTTCACATTTCGGTGTTACGACCATATAAACCCGACTACAAACATGTGATCGAGTACGAACCGTTTCAGTTCAAGAAAGATTTGTCTTATGAAGAGGTTCCTATCCAGATAGTCAACAGGAAAGAACAAGTGCTTAGGAATAAAGTGATACCTTCTGCGATGGTGATATGGAAGAACCACAACGCTGAAGAAGCTACGTGGGAACTCGAAGAGAAAATGTTGAAAGAGTACCCTGAGTTATTTGTTTAATCTGTGTCTTCGATATTGGGGACAAAATCTTTGTAAGTTGGGAAGAATGTAACGAATGATTTGTTTAAGTTGTGATTCTGAGGACAGAATCCTTGTAAGGAGGGAATGATGTAACATTCCAAAATTTTAAAGTGTAATATTAAATATTTATTAATTTATATAAATATTTAATGGATATGTTTATTATTGAATAAATAATTGTTCAATTTGAGTTGATGTGATTTAGTTAATTATTTGTTGAATAAATAATTTAATATTTATTTACAATATTAAATATTTATTGAATTATATGGCAATTTGAGTTGATGTGATTTAGTTAATTATTTGTTGAATAAATAATTAAGGAGCTAAGTAAATTAATTGTTATGGGATTATATACCAATGTAATTTAATAAGTAAGCTAGAGAGCTTATAGTGATTTAAATAAATTATAATATTTTAAATGGGAAATTGTATTTTAAAATATTAGTTGATTAAATAAAATTATAATTATAAAGAAATTATAGTTTTGTGATAATGATTTGTGTATTAAAGTAATTTAATAGATTAATATTTGAATTGATTAAATTGATTATTTAATTAAATAGAAGCGTGACAAATAATCTTGCTATAAAGGAGTTATTAAAATAGATTAAGGGAGTTTAATTTAGTTTTGCCAAACATGTCTTATTGCTTAATAAGTCTTTAATCTAATTGTGTTTTATCAAACAAGGTATAAGGATTAATCCATTTCTTTTAATTCAATTTACCAAACAAGGTGTAAGGATTAAAGGGTTATTTTATTAGCTTAGCTAAACAAGCCTTATGGCTTTTGATTTTCAAACAAAATATAACTGATATTATTATATCTATAATTATATTATATCATTAATTGATATTATATCATATACGTTATATTTTTATTACGTAGTTAGAGTTAGGAAGAGAAGATGGCTCAGTTGAAGAAAAAGAAGAAGAAGAAAAATATAGAAAGAAAAATTAAGAGAAACTTAGAGCAAATTGAGAAAAGAATTGGGTAAAAGAAGATTGTAATCATAACCATTTTCTTCTAAACTCTAGAGTACCATCTTCGTTATCAAAGGTAGGATATTAATCCTTGTATTTTATTTTTAAAGTTTAGTTTTCTTCTCCAAAGAGTTCTCTGTAATTAATTATGGATGATGAATTCTTGTGTATATAGTTTTACATGATTATTGTTGTTGTAAAACTATTTTGTTGAGATTATATATGATTATAATCAGTTACTTTATGTATGTATGTAAATTGTGAAGAAATATAACACAGTGAGTTCATATGAAAATATATATATATATGGCTTAGTTTAAAGTAGAAATTAAAGTTTTATTTGTTGTTAAATTGATAAATTGATTGTTAGAATTGATAGAATATGTAAAATCATAATCATGATGTTTTGAATTTATTGTTTTGGTTGAAAAACAAAGTCACAGTGTTGATTTTCATTGAAAGTATAAAAAAATGGAGTTTTGTCAAGAATATTGAAATTGGGTGTTGTATATTTGATGTTTGTGTTATTTTATAAATATAAACATATTAGAAGCTTCACAATATGTTTATATGAAGTCTATATGTAAATTACATGATAATCAGTTTATTATATTCGAGCTTTTAGGCCTATTTGGCTTTTTCTTGTATTGTTGCCGAAGCTGTCAGTCGAAACTGTAGTTTCGCGTCGCGGTGCGGCCCAACAGAACATTCGTGGCGCCGCAGCGCGGCTTTCTTAGTATAGTCACCGCGCCGCAGCGCCATCACCACACCGCAGCGCAATCCACATTGTAAACTGTGGCGCCGCGGCACAAGTTAGCAGAATGGTCTGCAGTGTACTTTTTGTACACGAAATTTTAAGAAGACATTTTTGTGATGATAGTAGGACTATAAAATATAGATTTTAGTTTTTCTATACTATGAATAATTATGTTATGAAGGACTAACTTGTGTTATAAGTTGATTATGTGATTAAATAATCAAACCTATGTGATGAATGTATTAGTTATGTGATAATGACTAACTATGTCATGATGACATATGTATATAGGATATTGTGATTCAAATTGATTCGGTTTAGTCTACGAGCAAGGCAAGTTTTCTTACTCAAAACTTCATTGTGCGAGTTTAATTTCATTTGGTACATTATTGTTTTCAAATTCAATTACAATTGTTGTAAATTGCTACTTCAAAACTTTCGTAGAGCTAGATTTCCTATGATTGAGTAAGTCATTGTATCTAGTTACTCATGACGATGCAATTTTTCTAATCCTTTGTCTTATTGAGCTAATTATTGTTTTTAATTCGATTATCTTATAATGATGTAAGTGGTCTAAACTTTGGTTTGATGTTGAATAAGTTATTCTTGTATTTCAATTATTGATTAACATGCATAACAGAATTGCAATGCATGTTTAGTATTCAATCCTAATTAACCTTGGCTTAGTATTGTTCAAGCAAGGTGTGCTATATTTATTCAAATTGTATGCTATTAGATTATTCCTAATGCATGACTTAGTGACTATTATTGATTCATTCACTATTATTCTGTAGTATAGTGTTATTGGTCTTATTCAACTACTCCTTAGTTGATGTTCATTAAATTCCAAATTTCCTTGAAAGCTTATCCAAACCAAACTTACTTTGGTGCGGACTTGTATTTTAAATACTTAGATGAACAACTCTTTTAATAGAGGTTTACGCTTAGCGTTGAAATGGTTGTGCACAATATATTTTACGAAGGGTTGATCCCCCTAAGTAACTGGAGTCCTTATAGTCTTATGACTGTTAAAGTTAAAGTTGAAAAATTACTTACAACTGTGGACATGATTCGTGGTCATTAGACCCTCAATGAATGTTATAAGTTTTAGAAAGTTAATAGAATATATTGTTCAGTTCTATTGAGCCTAGTATTGGCAATTGATGTAAAAGTTTAAAGATTTATTTATTATTATTTCAAGTGGGCCTTGTTTGCTCACTCTTTTATGTAAAATTTCTTACAGCTAAAGTTGAAAGTGGTGACATACCTAGCACCAGTAAAGGAAAAGAAAAGATGAACAAGTACTGAAGACTTGTAATAGATTTGATAGTATTATTATTAGACTTTGGTTTAAAGATTGTAATGAAGTTTATTTAATTTCCGCATTTGAATGATTGTTGTTAAAGGTTAGACAACCTGGGGAGATTTTTATTTGAGCTTAATCCTGTATGGGCAGGTTTTTATTATTCAATTTTATTATAATTGGGTAGTTATAAATGAATGTTTTGACTAAGTAAGCACCAAATCTTGAGGAAATGAAGTACCAGGATTTGGGGGTGTCACAATTCGTATAATAGGTTGATTAGGAATATGAAAGCTAACAACCTTATGAAAATAATCAATTTTTGCATGATGAGTAGTTAACCAATCAATCCCTAGAATCACGTCAAATACAAGTATTTTCAATGAAATAAGATCGACAGGTAATGTGAGGGTACCGATTTGAACTAAACAAGACTTATAAACAGTGGATATAATGAAGGTTTCTCCCAACGGTGTTTCCACAAATAAGTCAAAGTCTAATTTCTCCGGAGTCAATTTTAATCGTTGAGCGCAAGTAGGAGAAATAAAAGAATGGGTAGAACCGGTATCAAATAAAGTATAGACTTCGCTAGAGTTTATAATAAGCATACCCGTGATGACCTCATTCGGGTTCCTTGTTTTCTGGGAGGTCACAACAAACGCTCTCCCTTACACTGCTGGCTTTGACTTTTCTGGGACGGCCTTTGGTGCCTCCATCCTAGTTGAACTTGTCTTCGGTGAACGACAAAATCGGGCTAAGTGACCTTCTCTTCCATAATTATAACATGCTTTGGACGGCTTCGCGCAGTTTGGACTGATGTGTCCCTCCCCTCCGCATTTGAAGCATATGATAGGTGGTCATTCTCCTTCCTTAACAACGGGTGCTGGTGCTAACGTCTTTCCATCATTGTTGAATCTCCTCTTCTTGAAATGTTCATTCATATTATTTTGGCCCTGATTACCACCGAAGTGGTTACCTTTTCTAGCCTGTTGATTCCATCCAAGCTCGTTGTCACCGCTTCGATGACTTCTCTCGCTGGTATTATCATATTGCCGGCTGCTCTCTTTGGGTTACGTTGACTTGTTATCGCGCTCCACTAACTGAGCCCGATTTACAACATCTGAATACAAACACAGTTTATGAGAAATAAGATGTTAACATATCTCCGGCTTCAAACCTCTTAAAAACATCCGCGTCATTCTCTATTCATTATCCACCAAGTGGTACGCAAATCGGGATAACTCGACAAACTTTGCTTCTTACTGCGACACGGTCATATTTTTCTGTTCCAACTTGATGAACTCCACCTCCTTCATGTGACGAATACTTTCAGGAAAGTACTTGTCATTAAATAGTTCTTAGAACTTCTCCCAAGACATTTTCAGTGTGGTGGGTTGAGTACGTTTTAGCGATTCCAACCAGTAATTTGCCTCTCCTCGCAACATAAAGGCGGCAAAGGGAACCTTTTGCTCCTCGAAGCATCCCAAGACATCGAATATCTTGGTGATCTGCTTTATCCATGCTTTCGCCTTAAGTGGTTTTGGCTCTCCAATAAACTCCAGTGGTCCCAGCTCCTTGAACTGTTTAGCGATGACCGTCTGAGAGTTTCCAGTGGTTCCACCTACATTTTGGATAGGAGTCGCTCTCACCTGCTGTTGCATGAATCTCATAAAGCCTCTAAACATTCCATCATTAATCATTTGGTCAGTGTTGTTATTGTGACGACCCCAAATCCAGGTACTTGAAACCCGAACTTGGTGTTTCACTATACCATTTCAATAAGCTGAATAATGCAATAATAATATTACATTCAAACTTAATTTACATACATCAGAGTTTACTCCCCAGGTACGAGACCTTCAAATACATTCCATACGATACCTGAATAGGTACCAATACTGACTATAACCATTAACTCATAATATAACTCATTCGAACAGCTTTCCTTTATCCTTGTTCGTGCCTGAGCCTTCAGGTTGCTCATACATAACTGAAAACATTTAATTTAAGCAAGGATGAGCATTTGAGTGCCCAGCAAGTAATAGCAATTATATATATAAGCTGAAAGAATATAAGTATTCTCTTTACATAACACTTCTACAACGAATTAAAAGTTGTGAAATAATCTGTACTGATAAAAAATTCACATAACAACTCTCTTTCAACTTCTTTAAATTTGGCTCTGACTCTACCCTTGAATAGGGTTTAAGAAATATACTATGAATATTCTTTTTTTCATTTTCGACAAGGTTTAATAGAAATTCATCCTCAAACCGTCATAACCTACGGGCACAGAGGGTGATCAGCCCCGTTGTACCTTGTATTAATCAATACTACATAACTTGAACGAAATTCATCGCTCACTCTATCCACCTTGGGCGCAAAAATTTCCCATATAGAAATGTTCATACGTGTCTGGTTCCAAACCCGAAGGTTTTTAATCTTGCCAACAATAATATGTAGTTCAACATATATGTATATACGGGTAATTGACAAAGGTGTATCAACATGTGAATAAATGACATGATTATCCAAGTGGGGACACTTGTATAACCATTTAGAAATCAATTAACAGAATATATATATCTGAATTAACATGTTGATAATCAAAGCGTACATAATCTGTACAGGAATAGAATAATTCTGAAACATTCTTACTCATGTCCATTGCATAAAGGAAATGCAAAGGTATGATACTTGCCTGATTCGCTGATTACAAATCTCAACTTAGGTTTTATCTCTTTATCACAACCTATCAATAATCAGATCATTCGTTCGATTAGAACAATATATCTTAACACATAGTACTGTCTATTACACTCAGCACATAATCTAATCACATAATCACAGTGATCATACTTTTAGTTCCTATTCTATACTTGAAATATTATTATACATTTTTCAAATATCTCATCCATGCTCTTACAGTAGCATTTTCTTTCTTTTATAAGGTCTGACATTTGTCGGTGTACCGACAGCTTTATCGGGTAAATACTGAGTCTAAGACTCTTATTCTATAAATCAACATCTGTAAATATCAGACATTTTATTTTTAAACATTTTCAGAATTTCCAGAAATTGAAAATTTTAAAATAATTCAAATCTGTCACTAAAGGGCCTATAGTGATATAACTGCTACTATAGGTGTTCTTCATCAAATTCAGAACTTCATAACCGATTCTCAAGTCAGCTAGTTTGGCCAGCTATAACTTTCAAATATCGGAATCATAATTAAATGATTTAAACATTAAACAATTTCATTATCATTCCGTTCAAGTGGACTGCACCGCACTTGTTGGACAGTTTTGACACTACTACTTTGAAATGTCATAACTCTCTCCTCCTATATCGGATTTAGTTCGTTTCGGAGTCTATGGAAAGCTTATTCAGTGTACTACAACATACCAAAAGTCCAAAAGGTTTTGGAAATAATAACTGATCGAAACAGTGTCCCTAATAGCACATCTTGCTGCTGACTTTCAGTTTTGAGAAATTTGACACATTTCCTTCCAATCACCGTAATTCCCTCATCCGAGGTCAGAATGAGGTCATTCCAAAGCCTATGGTTTCCTAACTCAGTGCACTACAACATATCAAAAGCCCAGACCTTTTAAAGCAAAAAAGGCGGACGAAAATGCCCCCATTACAGACTGCCCAAAAACAGTTTTTCATGATCGGTCAACCATGTTTGACAATCTATAACTTCTAATCTATAGATGATATGGACATGATTCTTTTTGCAGATTAAAGACCATATAACAAGCTACACATAACAACTTAAAAATAACAAAAATCATGATCGATCAAAGATCTATAAGCTCTGACATTTGACGAAAAAATCACATAAATAAAATTTTCCAAATTTCTTAAATCTTCAAATTCGTGTACTTTGATGTTACGGGTCTTTGATTTATCAACCCATATCATCAATTAACATCCTATTACACAACTTTAAACAATCAATTGCATCAAATAGCATCGAATCAAAGGATTTCTAGGTTTAGTGTTCTTATACCTTTTTTTTTTTACCAAAAAGGGTATTTTGGTCATTTCACATATAATTTCAAGGGCAATCTTGTACAAGGCAATTAAATGTAATATTTAATCACTAGATTTAATTCATACAACTTACCAATTAACTTCTATCTTTTGGTAAATTAAAACACTTATACAATAACATCGAAATTAAACCCGATAATTAAAATTAGGGTTCTATAATTATCTGTGTATGTTATTAACATAGTCGTTATGGTTTCTAACTTCAACCGGTTAAGGCTATAATAATTAGGATTTTCCTAATTAGTGACGTACAACAGTAATTAGGGTTTCTTCTAATTACCGATATTCTTATATACAGTAACTTCATATACACAGTCACTACTCAGTCATATCTCATAACTGAGTTTAATAATTAGGGTTTCACAGCATGGTAATATGTTATGACCTAATTGATCGTCATTGCTCAATATTATCTGTCCGCACATATACAGTACATAATTATAGTACTGTAAAATCATAATATAATATTATTATTCTCATCTCTTGATCATAATCCCAATCCAGGGTTTGGATCTCATATCTGACTTATTCTTCGTACCCAACATCAATAATCAAGTTAAAATAATTAACTTAAATATTCTGAACAATTCATATAATAAAATATTTATTATATAAATCTAATTATCACTTCATATATTATTTCCAATCATGTTTTCATGGAAAATAATTAATAAAAACATTTCGGCTTACAGAAATTTATTACCATATAACTTGTGGTAAATAATAATTCCAAAATTATTTCTAATTTTTCAAGAAATAAATATATTCACATTTATCGTTCACTTTACTTGACACTTAGTCTCGTCATTAAATAAAAAAAATTTATACACAAAATTTCTTATTTATTTTATATAGAAAATCTCGGGTTGTTACAGTTATTTGCATGAGGACTGTCGCCTTCCTGATGCACATTATCCTGATTATTGATATGTGGTGAATCAACGGTCGCCTGTGCTCCATTGCTATTCTCAACATTCTCGGATGTCATTTTCAGATACTGCCACAAAACAAAAGGTTAATTGACATGTAACATATTATCCCTATATTCTAATTGACCAATTAAATACCAAAAAAAACTTAGGTAGGTCATACTAGCGAAGGAATTCCCCGTCTCTCCCCTCCTAGTTCTATCCTCACATCTTAGCCAGGGATCATATCCCTAAGCTTTGATACCAACAGTGACGCCCCAAAATAGGTATACATCACCTATTCTGAGTCACCAAATACATGGTACAGAATAAAAATACAATCTTTAATATACAAAAAGAGAGCTGTGAGTTTTAATACAAATATTGTCTTCTAGACAATATCCACTCTCAGAATAAGTCATCATTACATTTATTGTCACACTATTTAACAGAATAGTGAGGACTACTAATACTATCATCTGGTCCATCACTCCATTCCCCGACTCGTTCCAGCTATATTCTCATTTCCTGAAGAGAACAGTGAAAGAAATGGTGAGCTCAACTAGTCCAGTAAGAAATATTGTAGTAGCCCCGAATCCGGGCCCCAAATCGCCGCCGATTCGGTACACTATTTCTATCATTATTTGCGGAAGATATAAACATAATTTTTTTATACATTAAACTTTACACATTTATCCCCAAGGTCGAGTAACCTTAACTTAAATACAATTCATAATCTTTATAACACATTTATCAAACTATTTTATTACAAAATAGCTGCACTTTATATTCCAAGCTGAACTTGACATTATCTTTTCTATCGATTATTCATTTATTTAAGAATCCTATCTAATCTCAATTCAATTTAAATCTTCTTTATCTATTCAACATTTTAAACTATACATAACTGTCAATTACAATTGACAAAACTATCAATCATAAATTATACCATTTCTAATTCAAGAAAATGTATTCATTTGCGCATCGATCAATCTTCATCATCCGTATAGCAATTAATATTGTCTAACATCATTAACCGGCAAAAAGTTTGTTTTTGCAAGATTGAGCTCGACAGCCCAACAAATTTAACAGTCTATCATGTTTCACATAGCACACAATTTCACATGCACTACATTTCCTTTAATATGCATATCTGCATGCAACATATATTCTTTACTATGCATATTCTACATGCAAAAATAATTCTTTTCAAAACATACATTCATGCATTATACATTTCTAATTTATCGAATTACATCATACAACATGTAATCACATTTAAATTGAGTTCCATAACCCAATTAACTTAGTCATATTTTGACTTTTAACAATTCATAGAGCATGATATGTAATTTAACATATAATCACATTCCATCCTCAAACATAATAGAACTAAAAAACTTGCCTGAACCGTTGATTACCGCAACGCAATTTATAACGCTTTACCTGAAGACCTAATATTAATAATATAAATCTCCAATATTAGAATAATATCATCATAGTATAATACTGTTATATTTACATCCACAAAATAACCCTATCAATCTATACGACACATAAGACTTAGTATCAGGTCAAACTATTTCAGTCTGACTTGAAACCGACACAATTCTAACATTCCGACAGTCTAATCGGTCAATAATCGAGTTTAAGTTCAATTAAACTCTTCCTGAACACTTAACCATTATCACCGATAATTTCGTTATCAGTCAAAACATCTTTTCTAGGCTCGTAATAATTTTCGGATAATTATTACCATTTATCAACATTTTAAAACCGTATTTAATGAATTAAATACCACATAATTTCTTAATCATTAATATTAATTTAATATAAAATATTAATGAAAATCATTATATAATATTATAATATAATTGTAATATATCAAAGTATTTTTAATACCTTAAAATCATATTTATATGATTTTCCAACACTTAAATCCATTATCCGATAATTGATATTAATATTAAAATATTAATATTTTCATGCCAAAATATCAAAAGTTATTTTTTATAACTTAAAATATTTTCTTATACCATAATATTATTTTTCATGATTTTTCATGAATTAAAAACTATTTTTAAATAATTTATTTAATATTGTAATTAAATAAATAAATACCATTTATATTCCAAAAATAATAAATATTTTTGAAATATACTCAAAATAGTTAAAAACTATTTTTCAAGCTTTAAAATAATTTTTTCATAATTTATTATGTATTTTTAATAATTAAAAACCATTTTTTTCTAATTTTTAATCATTTTCCGGAAAATAATAATTAAAACTGTCCCTAAAGGCCTATAGCGACGCTTTCTGTCGCTATAGGTGTTCTTGAGGCCTGTCCAGATTTTTCCGGCAGTCGCGAGAGACATGGTTTGACCGGCTTTAATTCACAGAATGATCAAGTTCTGGGCTAACTAAAACTTTGGACGTGTAGACAATATGTCACACTACAACATCCACACTATAACAAGGAGATCTAAACCTCCAAACTTTCTGACAAGTGGATTTTAGGCCAAAACAGATTCAAGTGGTCACTTTCAAACTTAAATTAATCTATGTTATGTCCATGATTTACATGATCTATCACCTCCAGTTTGTAGAAAACATGTAATACTACAACTAAAAAGCATAACAACACTTAAACAACAAAACAGGAGCTAGATCCGACCGGTCAAACTTGAACACGGAGGTTAAGCTTAAATTTTCTGGGTTCATGTTCTTGACAGATTTCGGTCAACGGGTTTTGACCGCCTATAACTTTTTATCTACAAATGATATGGCTTTCATTCTTTTTGCATCTTAAAGACCACATATCAGGCTACAAGTTACAAGCTTTAAACATCAAAAACACTTACTACACACGGAGTTATAAGATCTGACATTTGACTGAAAAACACAGTTTTCCAGATTTCCAGATTTTGAAAAACTTTAAATTCGTTTACTTTGATGTTATGGGTTCATGATTTATCAACCCAGATCATCAATTGACACCTTATAACACAACTTTGAACAATCAAATTCATCAATTAACAAGGAATCGAAGAATTTCAAAATTAGGGTTTTATACCTCTTTATGCTTTGATTTTGATCTTGGCTCTCCAATCTGTTTATGGATGATCTTGGGGCTGTTTCTAGGACTGATCCACTACTGATTTTCGTGGGTTTGTGAAAGAGAGAGAGTTGGTGAGACCACAATGCAAAATAAGCAAATTATATTCATTTTCTTTCTCTTGATTCCTTATATATAATACAAGTGCAATGAATTTGATGATTTGGCTGGCTAGGTAGACTGATGTGCTGTGTTTGTAGGCTAAACAAAGACAAGGGTTAGCTCAACAACTAAAGTCATGGCCATTTTTGCAAGCAAACTAAAATAATGCTAAAAAGGGCATTATGGTCATTTCCATTTTTTTCTAGATTTCTCAATTGATGAAACCCTTAGGGTTTAGGGTTTGTTAGGGTTTAGGGTTTGGAAAAATTTAGGGTTTAAGTTTTAACCCTCAAATATTTAGCAACTTGGATTTTCAAAATTTTATAATTAAATATAAAAAATAGAAAATTTTGATTTCTAAATTATAATTAGGGCTTCCTAATTATTTTGTAATTTCCTAATCATGAATCATTATTTGCTAATTAGGACTATTTTATCCTAATTAAAATTGCTAATTTAGCACTTAGGATCAAATTTGTACATTATGTTACAAAACCACATTTTATGGTTTAAATAAAATAATATTTCAATTTTTGAAATTAAATTTCCCAATTAGATTAGGATTTCTAATATCTTGACAATTAGGATTTATATATCCTAATTAACATTGCAATTATAGCAATTAAATCCACCATTGCACAATTAGGGTTCAAAATGGTCATTAGGGTTTTCAACCCCTAAATTAGGGTTTCTAAAATAGAATAATTTTCTAAAATAGAAATTAATTATTCGTAATTAGATTTGAGTTTTCTAATTACTCATAAACTAAAAATTTTAGGATTAGGGTTTCCTAATTAACATTGTTAATATTAGCAATTAAATCCACAATTGAATATTAGGGTTTCTGAAGGAACAATTAGGGTTCCATAAATTGAAAAATAAGGTTTGTTAATTAATTAACCTTTACCCTAATTAGTACTTAATTAATAGCACTAAAGCATTTAAAATTCTCCGTTATATTCCCAGATTAGGGCTTCATTTTATCAGAATCTGAAACTAGGGTTTTCAGATCTGGTATTAGGGTTTTCAAATAATAAATTAAGATTTCCATCAATTCATTAGGGTTTTCCCTAATTAATTAAATATATTGGCGTTTAACCTTGTACATAACATTGCATTCCCAATCTAGGGCTTTCAATATCCGATTTAGGATTTAGTACTCCCGGAACTGAAACTAGGCCAGGTTTCATATTAGACGTTAGGGTTTTCTAACTGAACCTTGTCGTTCTTAATATAAACTTAGGGTTTTTCACAGATATAATTTATCTGATCAACCCATAACCCTTAACCACATTCTGAATACATCATTATCCATATGTATAGAGCATATCCACGTAAACACTTAATCCTGAATAATTCACCTAAAAGCCTTCAGGAAATTTTGAAATCCTCAAAATTCTACCATAATAACATCATACGCATACACTTATTTTCTGTCTAGGTCTAATATTTGACCTTAAATCAATCATTTGAGATTTTCAGAAATTGTCTAATTTCTCGGGTTGTCACATTCACCCCTCCTTATAAGAATTTCGTCCCCGAAATTCACCTTACACCTTACACCGTGCACCCTACACCATTCACACATATCACATGCTACCCAATATACCACTCACAAAGGTAAAAGGTTTAAAATTATGCTGAGGGGTTATATAGACCATGAACACATAGATTTGACAGTATTTATACTGCAAAACAAAACATTATTTGGTCTGTTTACAATCACAAAGAAAGTAAACTACCATTACTAGTACTGTAGGTGATTAGCCCATCGTACGATTACGTCATGCATAACGTATTTATTTTTAGCGAATATTTAAGCTACTAGATTGGATTTATTTATCCAAACAACATAGTTCACCTCAGTCTTACCATAGGATTCAGCACCAAAACAATTTGGTTCAGGAAATTTCTTTCAATAAACACTTGGAGTTTTTTTTTGAAAACATTTTTGAAAATGACGTCATGATGCCGCACTGTATTTACAGTCCGTTGAGGATTTCGTCATTTTGTGACTTTGTTACACTACATCATACTGTAGTGGGCTGACGATCCTTAGATCACATCCAACACCAAGTAATTCTGCATTGATAACTCCATCATTTTTTTTATCATCTCTGCACCAGCTCACATGGTACATAAGTGATAAATAAAAACATTTTTTTTAAAAGGCACATAGTGTGTATTTAGCTTGATATCAAAAATTTGAGGTTTAGTATAGATAGGGGTTTAGGAAAACCTAAATCTCCACTAATGATCATTTGCTTAAACATTCTATCTGTTCCTATTATTCTCAATACTCCATTCACACACAACTATACCCAGTCCATAAAACCACACTTATGAGTCCATAAATTACCACAATCATATGAGTTTAAGAAAGGAATCACCCTCTCATTTCATAAAACTATGAATCAAGAATGTCACATAAGTATGAGTTTTAAGAACTCGTACTTAACCTTATATACTCTACCTATGACCTATCTATCTGTCATACACATGAGAAAGGAATCACCCTCTTAACACGCATATAGCAAATAGCGCGACACAACATTTCAATGATTATCAATGCCAGAAACTAAGTGGTTGTCAAACCAAACTCGGCCACTAATCAATATAGAAAGCTAAGCGGACAATTCCCCGCCCATACAAAGAATTGGTCAACCTAACCACTACATCGACCAGGAAGCTAAGTGATTCTAAAACCAAGTACAAATTCCCCGCCCATACAAGGAATCATACAACTCAGCGGCTCACATGAGTCTTCAATTGAAATCCCACATAATTCTAGCTTCACACTTACTCCATACGAATTTTATTTAATCCGTATTTACAATTCATAACTCTTTCATGAGTTTTCATAGTACGATTTCATAGTACAACTGATACACAGCATCTTGCTGTAAACTTTTCAATCATTAGATTGATTCTTTTCCCACATCATAACCTTCTCAGATCACAGGGTGATCTTATCGTATATATTACGATTTATTTCTATGCATTGATCGTTTTGTTTTACGATCTCCTATTCCTGCACTTTCAGACTTTTAGACTCGATCTATTCACCATTACTGTTCCACTTTATTATCAGAGTTAGGAAACTCTGTGTCTTTACACTCGCCGAGATTCATCTTTGAATCTTACTGACCAACTAACTATATGTGAGTTAGATCTTATCCTAATCACTGCGGTTATTGGTCTCAGGTATTCCTACCTAAGCTTCATAACCAACAGCTGTGATACCAACTGTAGTAGCCCCGAATCCGGGCCCCAAATCGCAGCCGATTCGGTACACTATTTCTATCATTATTTGCGGAAGATATATAAACATAATTTGTTTATACATTAAACTTTACACATTTATCTCCAAGGTCGAGTAACCTTAACTTAAATACAATTCATAATCTTTATAACACATTTATCAAACTATTTTATTACAAAATAGATGCACATTATATTCCAAGCTGAACTTGACATTATCTTTTCTATCGATGATTCATTTATTTAAGAATCCTATCTAATCTCAATTCAATTTAAATCTTCTTTATCTATTCAATATTTTAAACTATACATAGCTGTCAATTACAATTGACAAAACTATCAATCATAAATTATACCATTTCTAATTCGAGAAAATGTATTCATTTGCGCATCGATCAATCTTCATCATCCGTATAGCAATTAATATTGTCTAACATCATTAACCTGCAAAAAGTTTGTTTTTGCAAGATTGAGCTCGACAGCCCAGCAAATTTAACAGTCTATCATGTTTCACATAGCACACAATTTCACATGCACTACATTTCCTTTAATATGCATATCTGCATGCAACATATATTCTTTACTATGCATATTCTACATGCAACAATAATTCTTTTCAAAACATACATTCATGCATTATACATTTCTAATTTATCGAATTACATCATACAACATGTAATCACATTTAAATTGAGTTCCATAACCCAATTAACTTAGTCATATTTTGACTTTTAACAATTCATAGAGCATGATATGTAATTTAACATATAATCACATTCCATCCTCAAACATAATAGAACTGAAAAACTTGCCTGAACCGTTGATTACCGCAACGCAATTTATAACGCTTTACCCGAAGACCTAATATTAATAATATAAATCTCCAATATTAGAATAATATCATCACAGTATAATACTATTATATTTACATCCACAAAATAACCCTATCAGTCTATACAACACATAAGAATTAGTATCAGGTCAAACTATTTCAGTCTGACTTGAAACCGACACAATTCTAACATCCCGACAGTCTAGTCGGTCATTAATCGAGTTTAAGTTCAATTAAACTCTTCCTGAACACTTAACCATTATCACCGATAATTTCTTTATCAGTCAAAACATCTTTTCTAGGCTCGTAATAATTTTCGGATAATTATTACCATTTATCAACATTTTAAAACCGTATTTAATGAATTAAATACCACATAATTTCTTAATCATTAATATTTATTTAATATAAAATATTAATGAAAATCATTATATAATATTATAGTATAATTATAATATATCAAAGTATTTTTAATACCTTAAAATCATATTTATATGATTTTCCAACACTTAAATCCATTATCCGATAATTGATATTAATATTAAAATATTAATATTTTCATGCCAAAATATCAAAAGTTATTTTTTATAACTTAAAATATTTTCTTATACCATAATATTATTTTTCATGATTTTTCATGAATTAAAAACTATTTTTAAATAATTTATTTAATATTGTAATTAAATAAATAAATACCATTTATATTCCAAAAATAATAAATATTTTTGAAATATACTCAAAATATTTAAAAACTGTTTTTCAAGCTTTAAAATAATTTTTCATAATTTATTATGTATTTTTAATAATTAAAAACCATTTTTTTCTAATTTTTAATCATTTTCCGGAAAATAATAATTAAAACTGTCGCTAAAGGCCTATAGCGACGTTTTCTGTCGCTATAGGTGTTCTTGAGGCCTGTCCAGATTTTTCCGGCAGTCGCGAGAGACATGGTTTGACCGGCTTTAATTCACGGAATGATCAAGTTCTGGGCTAACTAAAACTTTGGACGTGTAGACAATATGTCACACTACAACATCCAACCAACACTTTGGTTAAACAACATCATAACAAGGAGATCTAAACCTCAAAACTTTCTGACAAGTGGATTCTAGGCCAAAACAGATTCAAGTGGTCACTTTCAAACTTAAATTAATCTATGTTCTGTCCATGATTTACGTGATCTATCACCTCCAGTTTGTATAAAACATGTAATACTACAACTAAAAAGCATAACAACACTTAAACAACAAAACAGGAGCTAGATCCGACCGGTCAAACTTGAACACAGAGGTTAAGCTTAAATTTTATGGGTTCATGTTCTTGACAGATTTCGGTCAACGGGTTTTGACCGCCTATAACTTTTTATCTACAAATGATATGGCTTTCATTCTTTTTGCATCTTAAAGACCACATATCAGGCTACAAGTTACAAGCTTTAAACATCAAAAACACTTACAACACATGGAGTTATAAGATCTGACATTTGACTGAAAAACACAGTTTTTCAGATTTCTAGATTTTGAAAAACTTTAAATTCGTGTATTTTGATGTTATGGGTTCATGATTTATCAACCCAGATCATCAATTGACACCTTATAACACAACTTTGAACAATCAAATTCATCAATTAACAAGGAATCGAAGGATTTCAAAATTAGGGTTTTATACCTCTTTATGCTTTGATTTTGATCTTGGCTCTCCAATCTGTTTATGGATGATCTTGGGGCTGTTTCTAGGACTGATCCACTACTGATTTTCGTGGGTTTGTGAAAGAGAGAGAGTTGGTGAGAGCAAAATGCAAAATAATCAAATTCTATTCATTTTCTTTCTCTTGATTCCTTATATATAATACAAGTGCAATGAATTTGATGATTTGGCTGGCTAGGTAAAGTGATGTGCTGTGTTTGTTGGCTAAACAAAGTCAAGGGTTAGCTCAACAACTAAAGTCATGGCCATTTTTGCAAGTAAAGTAAAATAATGCTAAAAAGGGCATTATGGTCATTTCCATTTTTTTCTAGATTTCTCAATTGATGAAACCCTTAGGGTTTAGGATTTGTTAGGGTTTAGGGTTTAGAAAAATTTAGGATTTAAGTTTTAACCCTCAAATATTTAGCAACTTGGATTTCCAAATAATTAAATATAAAAAATAGAAAATTTTGATTTCTAAATTATAATTAGGGCTTCCTAATTATTTTGTAATTTCCTAATCTTGAATCATTATTTGCTAATTAGGACTATTTTATCCTAATTAAAATTGCTAATTTAGCACTTAGGATCAAATTTGTACATTATGTTACAAAACCACATTTTATGGTTTAAATAAAATAATATTTCAATTTTTGAAATTAAATTTCCCAATTAGATTAGGGTTTCTAATATCTTGACAATTAGGATTTTTATATCCTAATTAACATTGCAATTATAGCAATTAAATCCACCATTGTAAAATTAGGGTTCAAAATGGTCATTAGGGTTTTCAACCCACAAATTAGGGTTTCTAAAATAGAATAATTTTCTAAAATAGAAATTAATTATTCGTAATTAGGTTTGAGTTTTCTAATTACTCATAAACTAAAAATTTTAGTATTAGGGTTTCCTAATTAACATTGCTAATATTAGCAATTAAATCCACAATTGAATATTAGGGTTTCTGACGGAACAATTAGGGTTCCATAAATTGAAAATTAGGGTTTGTTAATTAATTAACCTTTACCCTAATTAGTACTTAATTAATAGCACTAAAGAATTTAAAATTCTCCGTTATATTTCCAGATTAGGGCTTCATTTTATCAGAATCTGAAACTAGGGTTTTCAGATCTGGTATTAGGGTTTTCAAATAATAAATTAAGATTTCCATCAATTCATTAGGGTTTTCCCTAATTAATTAAATATATCGGCGTTTAACCTTGTACATAACACTGCATTCCCAATCTAGGGCTTTCAATATCCGATTTAGGATTTAGTACTCCCGGAACTGAAACTAGGGTTTCATATTAGACGTTAGGGTTTTCTAACTGAACGTTGTCGTTCTTAATATAAACTTAGGGTTTTTCACAGATATAATTTATCTGATCAACCCATAACCCTTATCCACATTCTGAACACATCATTATCCATATGCATAGAGCATATTCACGTAAACACTTAATCCTGAATAATTCACTTAAAAGCCTTCATGAAATTTTGAAATCCTCAAAATTCCACCCTAATAACATCATACGCATACACTTATTTTCTGTCTAGGTCTAATATTTGACCTTAAATCAATCATTTGAGATTTTCAGAAATTGTCTAATTTCTCGGGTTGTCACAAATATTATGACTAAGACAATGCAGAATAAATTATCATTAGCCTTCAACAGTGTTAAACTGATAAAATATAACAAACATCAAGTTTAACTGCAGCGGAACAAGCAATCCATTAGAAGAGTCAAGAAGAGAATAAAATCTACCATCTTCTATGATTTAAAAGGTTTTTCATGACTTTTATCGCTGGGACTCAGCTTAATAAATAATCCACATCATCGAATCACCCCTGCACTACGGCCAATGATATTTTTTAGTATCACGACCACAAATTATCCATGCACTACAGACCAAGGATATTTGTGTATTCAGTAATTGTCATGATCATGCCAACAACTATCCATCAATGCACTACGGACCAATGAGGACTATTCCACATCATTTGTAACATTACGGTCATGATTACACCGAATAATCCCTGGTCATAATCATACCAAGTCCATCTATGCACTACAGGCCACAGATGACTTTCAACATAATATAAACATGAGGATGATGACAATGATATAAGAATTCAATAAAATAAGTTCAAGAATTAATTTATCCATGAACCAATAACGTCCAAATTGTCAACATGATACGGCTTTGTAGAGTAAAATTCAAGAATGCTCAGAAGAATATTTCCATGAAAAGATACTGGATAAAGCGCAAATATCAAGGATATTCCACTAATTTCATGGAGTATAGAAGTCAAAACTTTAACGAATATAATAACAAAAGAAATCACCATGCATGCGGTACTTCGCATAGATAGTTTATTCCAACAGATTAATAAGTAACGGAACCAGGTCAGGTGAAATTCGCACCGACATGATGTTCCAACAGAATAAAAAAGACGGAACCAGGTCCGACATAAATGCACAGACAGGATATTCCAACAGAATAATAATAAAGATGGAACCAGGTCCGGCGTAAATGCACAGACAGGATATTCCAACAGAATAATAATAAAGACAGAACCAGGTCCGGCATAAACGCATAGACAGGATATTCCAACAGAATAATAATAAAGACAGAATATTAGAAGAATGTCACCAAGTATAGGGTAGTCTGCGTATACTGGTTATTCCAACAGAATAATAAAGAATGGAATAACAGAAGTTCTCCTCATGAATACAAAAGAAATAATACATCTTACGAGTACAACAAATAATATCCCTTACAGTAAAAGAAACTGAATATAAGAGTAGGGAAGGAGCATAATACTTTTCTATAGCTTCTCTATAATTTCTCTCTCTAGAGTTTCAGTGAATTCGTAAGGAATAATGAAGGAATGAGCTTCTATTTATAGAAAAATGCACTGCATAGTAACTAACTCATGAACGGTCGAGATTGATTTACTTTAATTTGACGGTCCATATTTAAAGCAAAATCTTTTAAATAAAATATAATATATTCTATTTATAATCTAATAAAACGAATAACTTTATTAAAGATTTTACTATGCAAACACTATACAGACACTATGCAACACTATGCATAATAAAATATAATATATTCTAATTATTGTCTAATAAAACAGATAACTTTATAAAAGTATTATGTTTTATATAAAAAGATTTTACTATTAGCCAAATAAAACGAATAACTTTATTAAAGTATTTTGTTTTATATAAAAAGCATTTCTGTTTTATTACATTAATAATACCAATAAAACAAAACTGATTGACTTATCACATAAATATCAATAATCAAAACCGTGTGCTACTGTACAACTACGCGTATTACTGTACTTTTAACACCGGGTGTTTCAATAGTTAACGATAAAACTTACGCCGTTATTTTCATAAAGTATTTTTGTCATTTTCTTAATCCGACAATAATTCCGTTGTGGGGTCCACCAATGATTGTGCCGTTGTACGAATATTCCCTGTTAAAACGAATATTATATAACAACTTGCGTACTTTGCAAAATTTATAAATATTACCCACAACTATAACATTATATCAAATTCATTCCATAATATTCAAAAATGATATTTATAGAAAATTTATCTTTTATTCATAAAAGTAGGGGTCTTACATATAAAGTTTTTACAAAAAATGTATGTAAACCATGCTTCTATAATTGATTATGAAATCATGAGTAATTATAATTGTAATTGTTATAACTAGTATATATATGCATATACATGTGTTGTATGCTAGATTACGTTCAAAAAGAAAGGAAATTGTTTTACAGTAAATATATATGTATGAACCGTGATTGTTAATTTTGTATGATAACAAAATTAGTTTATGCTAATTGAGAAATTGAACTGTACGTATTAATTCGGTAAGAATTAAAGAGAATATAGTTAGAATAAATAAATTTGGTTTATAATTGTGGAATTACAGTTCACTGTGTCAAGAAATATCAAATATGAAGTTTTTGGTTTTAAAACAGTGCTTTCAAAGATTTAGTTTTCTGATATTGTTGATTAGTTGTGTTAAAATTAGTATATGCATGTTGAGTAATGTGTATGAGTAATTTATGTATGTTATACATGATGAATTAGTGTTAGAAATTAAGTTATAGACAGAAATTGGTTGTATTTTGTTCTTCTTGTTCGTTACGTAAGTTTCGGCACCTCAGCGCCAAAATCATAGCCCCAGCCTCCGAAGTTCGCGCCGCAGCGCCAAAGACAGCGCCGCAACGCCAATTTCGCACCACAGTGCCACTATCGTGTGTTGATGTCGCGTTTTAGCGACATAACCGCGCCGCAGCGCGGACCATAGTGTAAATTGTGGCGCCGCGACATTGGTTTGCAGTAGGTCCAAGAACGACTTTTGTTGTGCACAAAAGTATGTAAATGTTAATGTAATGTAATATGATGATTGTTAAATATGTAATATTAGTATTATGGTATTATAGTGCTAGGAACGAACATGTTATTAACACTTAACAAGTGTTGTTATTATTTCTTGATGTAATTTGATTAAGTGATTTATAAATAAAACCATACGTGATGTGGATATGTAGAGTATTGGTAGTGACTAATGATGTTATGATGACATATGTATATAGGGTAATTATGATTCGATTTATAATGGTTTAGCCTACAAGCAAGGCAAGTCTTCTAAACCTAAACCTTCGTTGTGCAAGTTTATTTTCATTGTGCAAGTTTACTTATCTTGTCTCGATTATATTGATCAAGTTATTCTTGTTGTTAACTTGTTTCGTTGAACAAGTTATTGTTTCTAGTTCGATTACAATTATGCAAGTTTTCCTAACTCAATACTTTCGTTGAGCTACTTCTATTATTATGTTGTGCGAGTTTTTCTAAACGTAAACTTGTTATTTTTAGCATGCAAGTATCTTTATTCTGATGAACAAATTTATTGTTCAAGTTATTACTTATTATGCGTGGTTAATATTCAATTCTAAGATTTTAACCCTAGCTTAATGTTGTTCAAGGCAAGGTAGGTTATATTATTCAGTACTTATGCTATTAGATTATTCCTAAAGAATGAACTTAGTACACCATGTTGATTTAATTGTGGTTTATTGCGTAACATAGTGTTATTACCTTTTATTCAACTAATCCTTAGTTGATGACCGTTGAATTCTAAATTACCTTAAAACGTATCCAAACAAAACTTACTTTGGTGCAGACTTGTATTCAAAATATTGAGATGAACAACCCTTTTATTAGGGGTTTACACTTAGCGTTGAAATGTTTGTGCACAATACATCGTACGAAGGGATGATACCCCTAAGTACGTGGAGTCCTTATAGTCTTATGACTGTTAATGTTTTAAGTTGAAAGAGTACTTATAACTGTGGACATGGTTCGTGGTCATTAGACCCTCAGTTGTATATTTCAAAATGTTAATAGAACATATTGTTCAGTTATATTGAGCCTATTATTTGGCAGTTGATGTAAAGTTTTATTCAATTTCATTTCAAGAGAGCCTTGTTTGCTCACTCTTGCTTATATAATCATTACAACTAAAGTTAAGAAGGTCGATGTGCCTAGTACCAATAAAGGGAAGGGAAATATTAACAAGTATTGAAGACTTGTAATATGTTGATAATTTATTATCAGACTTTAGTTTGAATGATTGTAATGAAGTTTAATTAATTTTCCGTATTTGAATGATTGTATTTAAAGGTTAGATAACCTGGGAGATTTTTATTAATGTGATCCTGTATGAGGAAGTTTAATATTCAAATTTATTATGATTGGGTAGTTAGATATGAATGTTGTATAAAGTGAACACCGAATCCTGTGGGAATGAAGTACCAGGATTTGGGGGTGTCTCACATTCTGAGTTATAACGAAGAAGTTATGAGATTGGGAAGTACGTGTCTCAAACTTGGTGCAAGACTTAGAAATTTTTCTAGGGTTTAGGCTCGGCGTTGCAGCGCCAACTATGCGTTGAGAGGCGGCGCCGTAGAGCCAGACAGAGGAGGTTGTACACTTCTAACTCGTGCCGCAACGCGAGAGAAAAGGAAGAGTTTGGCGCCGTAGCGCCAGACCAAGGAAGAGAGGTGACGTGGTCTTGCGCCACAGCGCGACAGATAAAGAAGAGAGTGGTGCCGCAGCGCCGGTGAGGGGAAAAAGCTAGAGATGAGCTTTTAACTGCTCAGCTCTTGGGGGAAACGTAAGGGACGATAAAGAACATAATGTCCAATTAATGTAACACTTAATCAAGTGAATTAAACCTGTAGTAAAGGTTGAACGGAAAGATTAAACAAGATTAAAAGACCAAGATTTTAGGTAAGGGTTATGGAACCGATATCCGAGGACCGTAGTCGTGATGAATGAACGTGAGGGATTGCTATGATTGTGATTCCATAGACGTTGAGTGACGAAGGTAATGAATAACATTCGATGTTATGTTGTGATAATGAGAGATAAGTCTAAAGCGTTTAGACGCTGTGAACGCAACGTTGTTGCGATGAACGATTGGTCTTCGCATACAACGATCAGTATAGCTTCGAAACTAAGAATGAGTAATGAACATGGGGTTCATATAATGGATAACGAAAGTATTAAATAAGATACGAATTATCAAGAAAGCTGTAATGAACGGTAATAAGATTAATGAAAGCCGAATGTGAGTCGATAAAGAATGAATCCTGAGGTATGGCATTTAGTTACCAGAAAGCCATAAGGAATAAGAAATCAATTTAATGAACATTAAGTTGAATGGTTCGGATAAGTTAAGATTAGTTTAGGTTGTGGTACAATCGTAACATTTGATGGTTGACATATGGGAGCTGGGCTAAACAATTCCTTCAGAGAGCGAAGGTATATACAAAACTGGAAACCGGTCTAACTCACTATGATGGCAGTGTAGATGAGAGGGGAAATTGTTTGTTGGTTGTTTGTGGGAAACCACTCAGAGTACCATATGGACTACCAGCAGAGACGCGATGTGTGATGAGTCCTAGAGACGTTATAAGAAATAGAGAAGAATATAAATCATCCAAGATGATGAACGTTTTGAGTAAAACATCTCTGTATGTCATGAAGCCGTAAACTGGTAAAGGAAGTTAGTTGCGTAAACTTATATTGTAAGAACGCGAACCCTAAGAAGTAAAGTTAAGTAAACCAATGCGTAAGTCAAGTATATGACTAATTGATGTTTATGTTTTCTCCTTATGTGTTATATAGGGACTGGAATGAGCAGTTCAGCGTAAGTTGTAGCTGTGCGTAAGGCAAGTTTCCTCACTTAATTCATTTTCTAAATGAATGCTAGTTTCTTAAACTTCTCAGATGTTGAACTTGAGAAGTTCTATCTATACGCGAATGTGCGATATTTGTACAAGGTGGTAGAACGTATGAGGCCTTGTGCCATAATTTGAACACTTCGGTGTTTCTATGATATGAATTGTTCTGTGTTTGAGCTATTCAATACAAGTATGTTCTGTTTATACATGAGCCGTTATTATTAAGTCTGTGTTAATGATTCTATCCATACAGGATGTGTATGAAAAGGTAGAGGAATGAAAGTATTTCAAAGTGAAAGTGACTAATGCTTTAAGATGATAGGAATCGAGACTATTCCTATTATTCAAGCTGCTTCATAACCTTTGTTCGGTTATCGAAGTTCTAAAGGAATGTTTAAACTCTTGAAGTTATGTGTTCAACTGTTATGGCTTACTGGGCAATTGAATGCTCACACTTGCTTTAAATAAAAAACATTTTTAGCGAACGAGGTTGGAAGAACTTAAGGATCACGTAAAGATAAATATGACGGTATCCAGATGAAGTGCCATTCAGAATGTGAATGAGCGAGAAGATCAAATGAAGACTTCTAATTTAGAAAGATGAGATTAAACTATAGACTAGTTTAAGGAATTGTTTTGTATCCTTGGTGGCGGATAAAAGTCACTCTTGTAAGATGAAATGAATAACGTATTTATCATTATTTGTAATGAAAGAGGTTATAAGTTTTCTATAACCTGGGATTTGAGAATGTATGTTATTATATTTTAGTATATATTGTTGTATATTGGATGAATGATGTACTCGTGACGTACAGAATCCGGGTGTGAAGATAGACCGAATTTTGGGGCGTTACAATAATAACCTATAGGGTCACACACATAGAACATAATTAAAAGGGAATTAATTTATATTGTAAGGATTTAAATATGTCAATATGATTGCTAGGATTTAAATTACGAATTTAAATTAATAGGATAATTTGTATATGTATATATATATATATATATATATATATATATATTAATTAAGTAAGACTTCATTAAGATATAATATATATATAAATTCAGATTTTATTTTATCTAATTAGATTAGGTTTTGATTAATTCATTTTGGCTGCTATATATATGATATATCAGTCATTTTGGGAGCAACGTCATTAACCTAAAAACCCTAGCCGCTCTTAGAGTGAGACTAGAGAGAAAAAGCTTCGGAAAATCCATATCTTTGGTGGATAGTACTGCGGCTCTCTTTAATGTAGATCGTGTGACGATTTGCGGGACGTTCGTCTGGATACCATAGAGACATAATTCCGTTAGATTGCGTTGGAGATTCGAAGTCGTTACAGATTTTTTCTATAATCGGTATAATATCTAACCACTGAATTAATATGTTTTGGCATGGATCCTATTTTAGGGTTTTAGAATTGTCTTTGAAAATTTTTATTTCGCTAATTTTATGTGCTGAAATCACTACAATGGCCTCTAGAGGTGATCCACCAAGGAAAACGAATTTCAAGAAGAAGGGTAGTTTGGCTAAAACTCTTGTTTTCTTTCTTTGTAGAAAAAGGGGCGTACTCTCCAACAATTGAAATTACGTATATGTTGATATCTGATAGAAGACTCCTTTTATAAAAATATCAGATAGCCCTTCTAATCTAATTAGAAAATAAGGTATTATTTAATTAATTAAATTCTATTAATTAATTAAGCTCCCTAATCTTATTATAAATAATTAATTAAACTCTTTTAATTAATTTGTCTCCTAATCTTATTAGGAATATTTGAGAGTACTTATATTAAATTAATTCCTAAACTTCTTTAGAAATGAAAATAATAATAATTGTAATAATACTAATAAGACTCCTTTTACTAATTTATATTTAATATTTCCAAAATATTAAATAATAAATATTAAGCTATTTAATTTATTCTATCACCATAGATTAAATTAAATATACTTAACATATTATTACGATTATGTCATTAACTTCTTAAATAATTATTCTTCCTTTTATGGTGTGACCCTTTAGGTTTTCCATATTAAACCGATTGTGAATAAATCAATTAGAACAATTCTAATATCATTTAAAAAAATTAAACTATTAATTTATTTAAATAAATAATATTTATTTTACAATAAAGATAAGCCTCCTTAGTGATCAAAACTTTCCAGATAATATAGATTTCAACATTAATCGTAAAAGAACATTTGAGTAAATAATTATCGTACAATTCAATCATTCCACAATACAATGTCTCAATTAAATATATGACAAGAATTATGTCAAGTCTTATTTTATTTAATTATTTTTATTTCAATTCCCAAATGCACAACTCCAAATAAATACAAATTAGAAACTACTTTCTAATTTTATTCCACTTTGGCCAAGGATTCCTAGGTTGTCATTTATCGAATCACATAAGACATTTCTCTTCTTTTTATTATAAGTGGTAGATTTTTTATTGATCATTCATTATCTCTATATATAACTAATTACACCCAATCATACCCTTTAATATACCCTAAGGGTCTTAAGTAATAAGTCAAAGTGTGATGCATTATATACAAGATACTATGATGATCTCAAGTCCAAGGATCACTTGTACTACTATCACTACAGGAATTCCTATTGACAAACAAGTAAAACTCCATTATGTATTCCTTAGCGAGTCACGTTAAGTGAACTTATTCTCCAATAAGCACCTACGTACTTGCTTTAGTGTCTCCATCAGATCAATTATCCTCATCTAATGAGCAAGCAACGTATACATCAATCTATCTGGAGTCACTAATACCCTTTTTAGTAATACATTGATTAGGAACATTTTAGTTTTTAAGCTATCTAAGAATTTAGATCTCATTATGATTCTAAAAACATTTCTTAAACTATGGGTTTATCACATATTATTAAAACAACATCATGTCGATAATTAAATGCCTTTAATAAATAATTATTTTATTAATAAATATATAAGATTGATTGCAAGGTATATGTTTTATCATCATACATGATAGGCTTGTATGCATACTACTTTCAAATTTTAGTCTCAAGACTAGCCAATTTGTATATATATCCACAAAACTCAAATTTCCATTTAAAACAGGATTCATATGAATTTAATTTTTGAAAATCGTTTATAAACACCAAACGATAGATTATATATACTAATTAACACATATAACCAATTTCCCATCAATCTAACCCAAACAAGCTCAATTATAGAGAATTTAGAAAACAAGGTTTAAGAACTAGAACTTAGAGTTTGTTTACCTTTTCGTTAGCCAGATGATAGAGAAGTCTTTGTTTAATCCCACTCTTCCTTCAATCTTACTTCACAAAATTCACAGAACTCTCTCAATTTCTCTCCTCTCTTTATTTTCTTTCTCAAGCTTAGGCTTAAAGAAAATAGTGCGCATAATATAAAACTGATAGAACGTGGGTTATCAGTCATGTGACATGATCTCAGTAGTTGTCACATTCCAAAGAGCCTTGTTTAGCTAGCTCTTAAAGAATCCCTTTTCAATTTATTTTTATTTTCTTCTTATTACATGGTATAAAATGTTATACTATAATTAATTAAATTCTAATATTTAGATTCATTTTAATTAAACTTAATATTAAATCATTAAATCAAATAGCCACATGATTATAATTCCCAACTTATTAAATCTCTAATTTAATCATTAAATTAAATTAGGACAGCTCCATTTCATAACATTATAATTATATAACGATTCACTTATTCTTTAATTTAATTAATTAAATTACACTAAAACATAACCAACATATTAACGTAATGAAATACGCACAATTCATAAAATTATTTAACATAAACTTATTTAATATTATAACACTCAATTAAATTATTCCACAATAATTTCATAAATTGTTTATTGTATTCAATAATTAAATCAACTAAAATATTTATTTAATTCAATAAATATTTTTAAATTCCAAAATTCTCATTCGTTACATCATTCCCTCCTTAACATGTTTCTATCCCTAGAATCATGTCACAATTAACCTCATCTATTACATTCTCCTCTCCTTAAAAGGATTATGTTCCCAGAATCGAAATAGATGAATTAAACAAATAACTCAGGATAATTTACCATTATTTTGTCTTCGAGGTCCCACGTAGGTTCTTCAGCATTATGGTTCTTCCATATTACCTTAACAGAAAATATTACTTTATTTTTGAGAACTTGTTCTTTCCTATCAACTATCTGAACATGAACTTCTTTGTAGGATAAATCCTTCTCAACTTGCAGGGGTTCATATTTTATAACATGTTTGTAATCTGGTTTATACGGTCGTAACACTGAAACGTGAAAAATATTTTGAATATGTCCTAATTCTAGAGGTAAAGCTACTTCATATGCCACTTCGCCAACTCTTCGCAGCACTTCAAAAGGTCTAATAAACCTCGGACTCAGTTCCCCCTTCTTGCCGAATCGGATTTTCCCCTTCTAGGGAGAAAATTTTAGGAAAACAAAACACCTAACTTCAAATTATCTTTTTTGACGATGTTGGTTCGCATATTTTTGTTGTATGTCTTAAACAGCTAACAATCTAGTTCTAATCACTTTGGCGATCTCTTCAGTTTGCTGCACTAATTTTGGTCCTAATAGCTGTCGTTCACCGACTTCATCCCAACATAACGGAGTTATGCATTTCTTGTCGTACAACACTTTGTAAGGCGGCATGCTGATACTTGCGTGGTAACTATTATTATAAGCGAACTCAACCAGTGGTAAATGGCCGTCCCAACTTTCCTTGAAATCCATAATACAAGCTTTCAATATATCTTCCAATGTTTGGATTGTTCTTTCACTCTGGCCATCGGTTTAAGGATGGTACACCGTACTCATTCTCAACTGCGTTCCCATGCATTCCTGTAGTCGCTTCTAGAAGTTCGATATGAAACATGAATCTCTATCTAATACAATTAACACTGGTACACTATGTCTTGACACAATTTCCTACAAATACAATTTTGCCAGCTAATCTAAATTAAATCTAATCTTGAAGGGCAAGAAATGGGTTGATTTTTTCAGTCGATCCACAATCACCCAAATCGAATCATATCCCTTTTGAGTCGCTGGTAGACCTTGTGACAACCCGAAAATTTGGTCAATTTACGAAAATCTTAAATGATTGATTTAAGGTCAAATATTAGACCTATACAGAAAATAAGTGTATGCGTTTAATGTTTTTGGGATTGAATTTTGAGGGATTCAAAATTCTGTAAAGGGAATAGGTGAATTATTCATGATTAATTGTTTGTGTGATTAAGTTCTGTGTTTATAGTTAATGATGTGTACAGAATGTGGTTAAGGGTCATGGGTTGATCAGATAAATTACATCTGTGACAAACCTAAGAATATATTAAGAACGACAATGTTCGGTTAGAAAATCCTAGCGTTTAGCAAGAAATCCTAGAAACTGGTTCTGGAAACCCTAGTTTCAGTTCCGTGAATCCGAAACCCTAATTCGGTGCATGAAACCCTAAAGTGGGAATTTAATGGCATAAGTGTAAATAGTTAAAAGATTATTTAGGGTTAATCTTAACAAATTGATTACAAAACCCTAATTCCAAATTTTAAAACCCTAATGCCAGATCTGAAAACCCTAGTTTCAGATTCTGTTAAAGTTAAGCCCTAATCTGGAAAATTAATGGAGAATTATAATGCTCTACTGTTATTTAATAAGTATTAATTATGGTAAATGTTAATTAATTTACAAACCCTAATTTTCAAATTATTAGAACCCTAATTATTCCGTCAGAAACCCTAATGGTTCAATGGTGAAATTTAATTGCTAAAATTAGCAATGTTAATTAGGAAACCCTAATCCTAAAAATTTTAGTTTATGAGTAATTAGAAAACCCTAATCTAATTACGAATATTTAAATTCTAAATTAGAAATTTATTTTTTCTATTAGAAACCCTAATTTGTGGGTTGAAAACCCTAATGACTATTTTTGAACCCTAATTGTACAGTGGTGAATTAAATTGCTATATTAGCAATGTTAATTAGGATATACAAATCCTAATTGATGAGATATTGAAAACCCTAATCTAATTAGGGAATCTAAATTCAAAATTTTAATTATTATTTTCTATTTAAACCTAAAATGGGTTATAAAATCATAATGTACAAAATTGACTCTAAGTGCTAAATTAGCAATTTTAATTAGGATAAAATGGTCCTAATTAGCAAGTAATGATTCATGATTAGAAGATTTTAAAATAATTAGGAAACCCTAATTATAAAGTTAGAAATCAAAATTTTCTATTTTAAAATTTTAATTAGAAAATTTTTGGAAATTCAAGTTGCTAAAAATTTGAGGATTTAAAACCTAAATCCAAATTTGTACAAACTCTAAATCTAAGTATGCTCAAACCCTAAACCCTAAGGGTTTTATTATTTGGAAAATCTAGAACAAAAGGGAAATTACAAGATTACCCTTTTAGTGCATTATTGTTTGTTGCTTGCAAGTCTTGCCCTAAGATGGTTGTTGAACAACCCTAGCCTAAGCATAGCCATAGCCATGTGACAAGAGTCCAGCAAAGTCAGCAACTCAGCCCTCAAGCAATCCAAATGCATGAATCTAGCAATTATATAAAAGGATTTAGAGAGAGAAAATGCACAAAACTTGGCCAAATTAATTTTTTCTCCTACCAACTCCAACTCTCTCTCAAACCAACGAAATATTTAGCTAGATCAGTCCCAAAACACAGTCCCACGTTCATCTTAAACAGATCAGAAGCCAGAATTGAGAAATCAAAGCAAAAAGGTATAATTTCTTTAATTTTTGAAATCCTTCAATTGATTGTTAAAAGTTGAAATTGATTGATGAAAGTAGTGTTAATAGGTGTCAATTGAAGTTCTGGGTTGTCAAATCCATGACCCATAACATCAAAGTCCACGAATTTAAAGTTTTTCAAAGTCTAAAAATCTGGAAATGCATGATTTACAGCCGAAAGTTGAGGCTTATAAATTCGTGTGTGTTGCATGTTTTTGATGTTTAAAACTTGTGACATATATCCTGGTATTAGGTCTTTATGTTTCAAAAAGAATCAGACCAAAAACGATTATATATTTCTAGATATTCACTGTCAAACCGCGTTGACCGAATTGCAAAACCAGCGAACCCAGAAAGTGTAGAACAGGGGTCCGTGTCCTAGTTTGACCGGCCATAACTTGTTCATGATTTGATATTTTTGTGTTATGTTGCTTTAGAGTTGTAATACTACATGTTATCTACAACTTTTAATTTATATATCTCATAAATGCTTCATGATCAGAAAGTTATTAAGCGTCAAAGTAGGAACCTAGGCTGTTCTTCAAATCTGGAAAAACCAGAATTTGAAGAACAAGGCCTGGTATGATTTTTGGACGTCTAGATCTTGTTGTTATGTTGTTGTTTAAGCATAAAATTTGTTTCATGTTATAGTACTGCAAAAGTAATACAATCTGAAAGTTTTTTCAAGACCAGAAACGCAAGGATCAAAGAGCTATGCTCGGTCAAACCACCCAACCTAGCCTGCCGGAAAAATCTGGAAAAAACCAAGAAGAACACCTATAGCGACAGAAAGCGTCGCTATAGGCCTTTAGCGACAGTTTATTTAATAAAATCCGGAAATTAATTAAAAATTAGAAAAAAAAATAGTTTTTAATTATTAAAAATACAAAATAAATTATAAAAAATTATATTAATGTCTGAAAAATAGTTTTTAACTATTTTGAGTATATTTCAAAAATATTTAGTATTTTTGGAATATAAATGGTATTTATTTATTTAATAATATTAAATAAATTATTTAAAAATAGTTTTTAATTCATTAAAAATCATGAAAAATAATATTATGATAAAAGAAAATATTTTAAGTTATTTTCCATAACTTTGATATTTTGTGATGAAATTCATTAATTAATCCATATTAATGATAATTAGTTTATTTAATAAATATATTAAATAAATTAAGGAAAAATGGAATTAATGCTTTATAAATCATATAAAAATGATTTAAGTATTATAAAAATATTTTAAGTTATAAAATATAACTTTTGATATTTTGGCATGAAAATATTAATATTTTAATATTAATATTAATGATCGGATAATGAATTAAAGTGTTGGAAAATTATATAAAAATGATTTTAAAGTATTAAAAATACTTTGTGATATTATAATTATATTATAATAATATGTGATGATTTTCATTAATATTTTATATGAAATAAATATTAATGATTAAGGTATTAAGTGGTATTTAATTCATTTAAATACGGTACTAATGATAGAAAAATGTTGATAAATGGTAATAATTATCCGAAAATTATTACGAGCCTAGGAAAAATGTTTTGTCTGATAAGGAATTATCTGTGTCAAGGGTTAAGTGTTAAGTCAGAGTTTAATTGAACTTAAACTCGATAAAAGTCCGACTAGACCGTCGGGATGTTAGGATTGTGTCGGTTTCAACTCAGACTTAAATAGTTTGACTTGATACCAAGTCTTATGTGCGGTATAGACTAATAGGCTTATGTGGTAATGTGTTTAGGATATTCTGTGTATAATATAACAGTATATTACTACGATGATATTATTCTAATTATTGGAGATCTATATTATTAATATTAGGTCTTCGGATAAAGCGTTATTAATTGCATGCGGTAATCAACGGTTCAGGCAAGTTTTCTTGTACTTAACTCTAATAAGAGTAGTTTCTTCAAGCTTATGGTTAATCATTACTGATTGCCATGAAATTTGTAATCTGTACATCTTGCATGTATAAGTCAGGTATGAAAGGCTGATCACCTTCATTATCAGTTGGTTCAGAAATGTTTGTTCATGTAAAATACTTGTTCAGTCAAAATTTTGTTCCTGCTAGTTCACAATCATATTGTTGAATTATAGCCAACCAATTATTCATACTCTTCAATCATGATATATTGTTATGTTATTGTATATAAACTTGTTGGGCAACTTTCATGCTCACCCTTGCTATATCATGATAAAATATTGCAGGTAAAGCAAATGCGTCGTATACAGGAAACGATTAAAGCCAAGTTCAGCTTGGGATATAAAGTGTGGCTAGTTGTAATAGTGTATTGTAATAAATATTGTTGTATAATAGATATTTTATGAAATGTGTATTAAGTTAAGGTTACTCGACCTTGGGGAATTGTGTGTAATGTAATGTATAAACAACTTATGTTTATATCTTCCGCAAATAGTGATAGTAATAGCGTACCGAGTCCGCGGCGATTCGGGGCCCGGGTTCGGGGATATCACAGTTGGTATCAGAGCTGTTGGTTATGAAGCTTAGGTAGGAATACCTGAGACCAATAACCGCAGTGATTAGGATAAGTGCTAACTCAAATAGAGTTAGTTGGTCGGTAAGATTCAAAGATGAATCTCGGTAAGTTGTTAAGACACAGAGTTCCCTAACTCTGATAATAAAGTTGAACGGTAACGGTGAATAGATCGAGTCTAAAAGACTGAAAGTGCAGGGATAGGAGATCGTAAAATAAAACGATCATAGTGCATAGAAATAAATCGTAATATATACGATAAGATCACCCCGTGATCTGATATACGGTTATGATATAGGAAATGAATCAATCAAATGATTGAAAAGTTTACAGCAAGATGTTGTGTGAATGTTGTACTATAAAATGTTACTATGAAAATGAAAACTCATAAATGAGTTATGGATAATGAATACGAATTTAATTCGTATTGAAAAAAAAAGGGGTTAAGGTTAGGTGGGGATTTCAATGAGGACTCGTGCCAGCAACAGAGTTGTATAATTCCTCGTATGGGAGGGGAATTATACTTGGTGTAAAAACTACTTAGTTGGTGGCATTGGTAATAGTTGAAATGTTGTGTCACGCTAGTTATTATATATAGATAAATAGGTCATAGGTAGATAATATAGGATTAAGTACGAGTTCTTAGAACTCATACTTATGTGACATTCTTGACGCATAGTTATATGAAATGTTTATGAGCCCCTCAGCGAACAGTCGCTAAAGGTCAGGGTAAGTTCGTAAACTCATATAATTGTGGTCAGATTATGAACTCATAAGTGTGGTTTTATGAATTGGGTATAGTTGTGTGTGAATAGAGTGTTAAGGATTATAGGAACAGATAGATTGTTAACCATATGATCATTAGTGGAGACTTAGGTTTTCCTAAACTCCTAGCTATGCTAAACTTCAAAATTTTTGACATCAAGCTAAATACGCACTATGTGCCTTTTAAAAAAAAATGTAGACTCGTAACCATTTTTGAAACGGTTTAAAGTACAGTCTATGCTACTTATTTCGGCTAGACGCAAATGATTTGAAATATCAAAAATTGTTTTCAATTATCACTCATGTACCATGTAACCTGGTGCAGAGATGATAAAAATGTGATGGAATTGTAAATGCAGGAATACTTAGTGTGAACTTGACCAGAAGTCGTTGTTCCACTATTGTATGATGTGTTATGATAAAGTCATACGATGACGGCATCCTCAAACGGACTGTTAATACAGTGCGGCATCATGACGTCATTCTCGAAATTATTTTTAAAAAAATTTTAAATTAGCCAACGGGGTTTGGCTACACCTAAATAATTCGATTGAATTGAATTGTTGATATGAGTCTATGCTATTGGATTCAGCAAGACTAAAGTTATAAAAACTCCAAGTGTTCATTGAAAGAATTTCCCGAACCAAATTGTTTTGGTGCGGAATCCAATAAAGACTGAGGTAAAATTTATGCGCCCAAGGCGGAAAAGAGGAACAAATTGTTCCGACCAACAGTACCTGATCAGTACAGGGCATATCGGGCTGATCACCCTTTGTGTCCGTAAGTAATGTCGGTTTGCGGATGAATTTCCATAAAACCTATGCGAAAATGACAGACAAATAGTCTAAATGACTCCTCAGTACAATTTCAAAACTTTTACTCTGGTGAGAGGTGTATTGGGTAACATGTAATAATGGTGTAAAGTTCATGTGTGAATGGTGGAAGGTGCACGGTGTAAGGTGTAAGGCGAATTTCGGGGACGAAATTCTTATAAGGAAGGGTGAATGTGACAACCCGAAAATTTGGTCAATTTACGAAAATCTTAAATGATTGATTTAAGGTCAAATATTAGACCTATACAGAAAATAAGTGTATGCGTTTAATGTTTTTGGGATTGAATTTTGAGGGATTCAAAATTCTGTAAAGGGAATAGGTGAATTATTCAGGATTAATTGTTTGTGTGATTAAGTTCTGTGTTTATAGTTAATGATGTGTACAGAATGTGGTTAAGGGTCATGGGTTGATCAGATAAATTACATCTGTGACAAACCTAAGAATATATTAAGAACGACAATGTTCGGTTAGAAAATCCTAGCGTTTAGCAAGAAATCCTAGAAACTGGTTCTGAAAACCCTAGTTTTAGTTCCGTGAATCCGAAACCCTAATTCGGTGCATGAAACCCTAAAGTGGGAATTTAATGGCATAAGTGTAAATAGTTAAAAGATTATTTAGGGTTAATCTTAACAAATTGATTACAAAACCCTAATTCCAAATTTTAAAACCCTAATGCCAGATCTGAAAACCCTAGTTTCAGATTCTGTTAAAGTTAAGCCCTAATCTGGAAAATTAATGGAGAATTATAATGCTCTACTGTTATTTAATAAGTATTAATTATGGTAAATGTTAATTAATTTACAAACCCTAATTTTCAAATTATTGGAACCCTAATTATTCCGTCAGAAACCCTAATGGTTCAATGGTGAAATTTAATTGCTAAAATTAGCAATGTTAATTAGGAAACCCTAATCCTAAAAATTTTAGTTTATGAGTAATTAGAAAACCCTAATCTAATTACGAATATTTAAATTCTAAATTAGAAATTTATTTTTTTCTATTAGAAACCCTAATTTGTGGGTTGAAAACCCTAATGACTATTTTTGAACCCTAATTGTACAGTGATGAATTAAATTGCTATATTAGCAATGTTAATTAGGATATACAAATCCTAATTGATGAGATATTGAAAACCCTAATCTAATTAGGGAATCTAAATTCAAAATTTTAATTATTATTTTCTATTTAAACCTAAAATGGGTTATAAAATCATAATGTACAAAATTGACTCTAAGTGCTAAATTAGCAATTTTAATTAGGATAAAATGGTCCTAATTAGCAAGTAATGATTCAGGATTAGAAGATTTTAAAATAATTAGGAAACCCTAATTATAAAGTTAGAAATCAAAATTTTCTATTTTAAAATTTTAATTAGAAAATTTTTGGAAATTCAAGTTGCTAAAAATTTGAGGATTTAAAACCTAAATCCAAATTTGTACAAACTCTAAATCTAAGTATGCTCAAACCCTAAACCCTAAGGGTTTTATTATTTGGAAAATCTAGAACAAAAGGGAAATTACAAGATTACCCTTTTAGTGCATTATTGTTTGTTGCTTGCAAGTCTTGCCCTAAGATGGTTGTTGAACAACCCTAGCCTAAGCATAGCCATAGCCATGTGACAAGAGTCTAGCAAAGTCAGCAACTCAGCCCTCAAGCAATCCAAATGCATGAATCTAGCAATTATATAAAAGGATTTAGAGAGAGAAAATGCACAAAACTTGGCCAAATTAATTTTTTCTCCTACCAACTCCAACTCTCTCTCAAACCAACGAAATATTTAGCTAGATCAGTCCCAAAACACAGCCCCACGTTCATCTTAAACAGATCAGAAGCCAGAATTGAGAAATCAAAGCAAAAAGGTATAATTTCTTTAATTTTTGAAATCCTTCAATTGGTTGTTAAAAGTTGAAATTGATTGATGAAAGTAGTGTTAATAGGTGTCAATTGAAGTTCTGGGTTGTCAAATCCATGACCCATAACATCAAAGTCCACGAATTTAAAGTTTTTCAAAGTCTAAAAATCTGGAAATGCGTGATTTACAGCCGAAAGTCTAGGCTTATAACTTCGTGTGTGTTGCATGTTTTTGATGTTTAAAACTTGTAACATATATCATGGTATGAGGTCTTTAAGTTTAAAAAAGAATCAGACCAAAAACGATTATATATTTCTAGATATTCACGGTCAAACCACGTTGACCGAATTGCAAAACCAGCGAACCCAGAAAGTGTAGAACAGGGGTCCGTGTCCTAGTTTGACCGGCCATAACTTGTTCATGATTTGATATTTTTGTGTTATGTTGCTTTAGAGTTGTAATACTACATGTTATCTACAACTTTTAATTTATATATCGCATAAATGTTTCATGATCAGAAAGTTATTAAGCGTCAAAGTAGGAACCTAGGCTGTTCTTCAAATCTGGAAAAACCAGAATTTGAAGAACAAGGCCTGGTATGATTTTTGGACGTCTAGATCTTGTTGTTATGTTGTTGTTTAAGCATACAATTTGTTTCATGTTATAGTACTGCAAAAGTACTACAATCTGAAAGTTTTTTTAAGACCAGAAACGCAAGGATCAAAGAGCTATACTCGGTCAAACCACCCAACCTAGCCTGCCGGAAAAATCTGGAAAAAACCAAGAAGAACACCTATAGCGACAGAAAGCGTCGCTATAGGCCTTTAGCGACAGTTTATTTAATAAAATCCGGAAATTAATTAAAAATTTGAGAAAAAAAATAGTTTTTAATTATTAAAAATACAAAATAAATTATAAAAAATTATATTAATGTCTGAAAAATAGTTTTTAACTATTTTGAGTATATTTCAAAAATATTTAGTATTTTTGGAATATAAATGGTATTTATTTATTTAATAATAATATTAAATAAATTATTTAAAAATAGTTTTTAATTAATTAAAAATCATGAAAAATAATATTATGATAAAAGAAAATATTTTAAGTTATTTTCCATAACTTTGATATTTTGTGATGAAATTCATTAATTAATCCATATTAATGATAATTAGTTTATTTAATAAATATATTAAATAAATTAAGGAAAAATGGAATTAAGGCTTTATAAATCATATAAAAATGATTTAAGTATTATAAAAATATTTTAAGTTATAAAATATAACTTTTGATATTTTGGCATGAAAATATTAATATTTTAATATTAATATTAATGATCGGATAATGAATTAAAGTGTTGGAAAATTATATAAAAATGATTTTAAAGTATTAAAAATACTTTGTGATATTATAATTATATTATAATAATATGTGATGATTTTCATTAATATTTTATATGAAATAAATATTAATGATTAAGGTATTAAGTGGTATTTAATTCATTTAAATACGGTACTAATGATAGAAAAATGTTGATAAATGGTAATAATTATCCGAAAATTATTACGAGCCTAGGAAAAATGTTTTGTCTGATAAGGAATTATCTGTGTCAAGGGTTAAGTGTTAAGTCAGAGTTTAATTGAACTTAAACTCGATAAAAGTCCGACTAGACCGTCGGGATGTTAGGATTGTGTCGGTTTCAACTCAGACTTAAATAGTTTGACTTGATACCAAGTCTTATGTGCGGTATAGACTAATAGGCTTATGTGGTAATGTGTTTAGGATATTCTGTGTATAATATAACAGTATATTACTATGATGATATTATTCCAATTATTGGAGATCTATATTATTAATATTAGGTCTTCGGATAAAGCGTTATTAATTGCATGCGGTAATCAACGGTTCAGGCAAGTTTTCTTGTACTTAACTCTAATAAGAGTAGTTTCTTCAAGCTTATGGTTAATCATTACTGATTGCCATGAAATTTGTAATCTGTACATCTTGCATGTATAAGTCAGGTATGAAAGGCTGATCACCTTCATTACCAGTTGGTTCAGAAATGTTTGTTCATGTAAAATACTTGTTCAGTCAAAATTTTGTTCCTGCTAGTTCACAATCATATTGTTGAATTATAGCCAACCAATTATTCATACTCTTCAATCATGATATATTGTTATGTTATTGTATATAAACTTGTTGGGCAACTTTCATGCTCACCCTTGCTATATCATGATAAAATATTGCAGGTAAAGCAAATGCGTCGTATACAGGAAACGATTAAAGCCAAGTTCAGCTTGGGATATAAAGTGTGGCTAGTTGTAATAGTGTATTGTAATAAATATTGTTGTATAATAGATATTTTATGAAATGTGTATTAAGTTAAGGTTACTCGACCTTGGGGAATTGTGTGTAATGTAATGTATAAACAACTTATGTTTATATCTTCCGCAAATAGTGATAGTAATAGCGTACCGAGTCCGCGGCGATTCGGGGCCCGGGTTCGGGGATATCACAGACCTACCATGAAGTCCATCGTGATATGCTCCCACTTCCATTCTGGTCAATGGTTGTAACAACCCACTTGGTCTCTGATGTTTTGCTTTGACTTTCTAGCACGTTAGACACTTAGAAACACTCTCAGCCACATCCCTTTTAATATTCGGCCACCAGAAATGTTGTCGGAGATCCTGATATATTTTTGTACTCCTCGGGTGAATCGAATATCTTAAGTTATGAGCTTTGCTAAAAAATTTCCTCTATAACCTATAGTACTAGCGGAACCCAAATTCTCCCCTCAAATCTTAGCAACCCTCCAGTATCGATTTTAAATTTCAAATCTTCACCTTCAAACACCTTTTTTCTTATATTTTCACACTCCTCATCCTTGAGTTGTGTTTCTTTCACTTTTTCTGTTAAAGTTAAATGAGTTCCCATTTGAAATAATTTTTCTGTTAACTCCTTCGGAAAATTTACCTCGAATTCCAATTTAGTCATTTCTGCGATGAGTTCTTCTTGAGCATTCAACAACAATAACTTTTCCCGTCCCTTTCTGTTTAATGCATTGGCAACCACATTTACTTTACCCGGATGGTAAAATTTTTTGTATTCATAGTCTTTTATCAACTCCAACCATCTTTACTGACGCATATTTAAATCTTTCTGTGTAATGATATACTTCATACTTTTATGGTCTGTATATATCTCAGACCTCTCTCCATAGAGATAGTGCCTCCATATCTTCAAAGGAAACACTACCGCAGCCAATTCCAAATTGTGAGTCGAATATCCTTTCTCGTAGTCTTTCAATTAATGCGATGACCTTGCCATTTTGCATAAGCACGCAACCTAGTCCCTTATGCGATGCATTATTATATACAACAAAATTTTCTACGTTATCCGGTAGAGATAACACAAGTGTCGTAGTCAACCTCTTCTTTAATTCTTGTAAAATTTATTCACATTTCTCCATCCAAATGAACTTTATCGCTTTCCTAATCAAATACGTAAACGGGGTAGCAATTCTGGAAAAATCTTGAATAAAACGTCTATAATGACCTTCTAATCCCAAGAAACTCCTTACTTCTGATGGTGACTTTGGCTGATCCCAGTTTATTACAGCTTCAACCTTTGATGGATTCAATCTCGTCCTTATCAGTTACATGCCCAAGAAACTGCAAATACTCCAACCATATTTAGCATTTTGAGAATTTGGCATACAACTTGTCTCTTCTTAACGATTCCAATGTTACCCTCAAATGTTCAGTGTGATCCTCCTTGGTCATGGAATACAACAAAATATCATCAATTAATACCACAACAAATTTATCTAAGAATGGCTTAAACACCTTATTCATCAAATCCTTGAACGTTGTAGGTGCGTTCGTCAAACCAAATGACATCACCAGAAACTCGTAATGACAATACCGAGTTCTGAACGCCGTCTTCGGTATATCTTCCTTCCTTACCTTCAATTGATGATAACCACTTCTCAAATCTATTTTTTAGAAGTACCTAGCTCCCTTCAGCTGATCGAACAAGTCATCGATCCGTGGCAACGGATGTTTATTCTTAATCGTGGCCTTGTTTAATTCTTTATAATCAATGCAGATATGCATTGCCTCATCCTTCTTCTTAACAAACAACATCGGCGCTCCCCATGGCGACACGCTCAATTGGATATACTTCTTGTCTCATAATTATTGCAACTGCACCATCAATTCTTTCATTTCCAATAGGACCATTCGGTACAAGGCTTAATGAAAGTAGTATGCACACAAGCCAATCATTTTTGATGATAAAGCATATACTTTATAACAATCTTTTTCATTTATTAATAAGACGATTGTTTAATTAAAGGGTTTTAATTTATCTATATGGTGCTGTTTTATAATATGTGATAAACGCATAGTTTTGATCAATGCTTTTAGAATCATAATGATGATCATGCTAATGAGATCTAAATTCTTAGATAGCTCACAAACTAAAATTGTTCCCAATCGTTGGATTACTAAAAAGGGGATTAGTGAATCCAGATAGATTGGTACATATGTTGCTTGCTCATTGGATGAGGATTATTGATCTCATGATCATTTGTATGGAGACACTAAAGCAAGTATGTAGGTACTTATTAGAGAATAAGTTCACTGAACGTGGCTCGCAGAGGAATACCTAATAGAGTTTTACTTGCCTGACAATAAAAATTCATGTAGTGATAGTAGTATAAGTGATCCTTAGACTTGAGATTATCATAGTATCTTGTGTATGATAAATTATACTTTGACAAATTCCTTAAGACCCTTAGGGTATATCAAAGGGTATGCTTGGGTGTAATAAGTTGTACATGGAGGTAATATATGATTAACAAAGAATCTACCGCTTCTTGTAAAAGAATAAAATGTCATTTATGATTCGATAAATGACAACCAGTAGTCCTTGTCCAAGGCATAATGAAATTAGAAAGAAGTTTTTTGTGACAACCCGAGAATTTGGGTAATTTAGTAAAATCTTTAATGATTGATTTAAGGTCAAATATTAGACCTAGAAAAAAAATAAGTGTATGCATTTAAGGTTATTGGGATTGAATTTTGAGGATTTCAAAATTCTGTAAAGGAAATAGGTGAATTATTCAGGATTAAGTGTTTATGGGATTATGATCTGAGTATATGGTTATGTTCTGTATACAGAACGTGGTTAAGGGTCAAGGGTTGACCAGATAAATTACATATGTGATAAACCCTAATTATATATTAAGAACGACAATGTTCGGTTAGAAAATCTTAGCGTTTAGCAAGAAACCCTAGAAATCGGTTCTGGAAACCCTAGTTTCAGTTTCTGTTAAAGTTAAGCCCTAATCTGGGATATAACGGAGAATTATAATGCTTTAATGCTATGAATTCAATACTAATTAGGGTAATGGTTAATTTATTTACAAACCCTAATTTTTAAATTATGGAACCCTAATTGTTCCGTTAAAAACCCTAATTGTTCAATGGTGGATTTAATTGCTAAAAGTAGTAATGTTAATTAGGAAACCCTAATCCTAATTATTTCAATTTTTGTGTAATTAGAAAACCCTAATCTAATTACGAGATTAAATTTCTAAATTAGAAAATTTATTTTTTCTATTAGAAACCCTAATTAGCGGTTTATAAACCTTAATGACCATTTTGACCCTAATGGCGTAATTAACAATTTTAATTAGGAAATACTAATCCTAATTAGTAAGTTTTTAGTATGAGTAAGGAATTTTAATATAATTAGTAAATACTAATTATAAGTTAGAAATGTTAATTTTCTAATTTTCTATAACCGAAAATTCGGAAATGTTAGAAATTAAATTTTTGCAAAGTTAAAGGTTAAAATCTAAACCCTAAATTGTCCAAATCCTAACCCTAAGGGTTTGCAATACATGAAAAATCCTAGAAATAAATGTGAAATGTCCAAAGTACCCTTTTTCACATTCTTTAATTGGTGGAGTGAAAATCTTGCAAAATATTGGGTTGTTTACCAACCCTAGCTATAGCCTAGCCCTAGCCATGTGATAAAATCCAGCAAAATCAGCAACATGCATTGTATTTGTAGAATATTAGAGAATTAGAGAGAGAAAGTCATAAAAGTTGGTCATTTTTTCTCTCAAGTTCCTAACAACTCTCTCTAATCTCTCCACCTCCGAAAATACAAAGTATTTCAGTCTCTAAACAAGTCTCTTGATCATCAAAAACAGATCAGAGGATCAAAAATCAGAAATCAAGCATAAAAGGTATATAAAACCTAAATTTCAAAAATTATGATTCTGATGTTTAATGTTGTTATTTGTTGGTTAAATATGTGTAATATCGTGTCAATTAGAGATCTGGGTTGATGGATCATGGATCCATAACATCTAGATGCTCGAATTTAGCAATTTATGAAATCTGGAAAAGTGGAAAAATATGGCCTGACAGTCAAATGTCAGGGTCCATAGATCTGTGTGTGTTAATGATATCTTGTGTTTGATGTTATAGATATGTTCTCTGGTATAGGTTCTTTAATCTGAGACTTGAATCAACCTCAGATTGTGTTTAGATCTTAAGATATATGCAGTCAAACTGCGTTGACCGGCGTTGACTGTGACGAATCTGGGTAACCCAGATTACCCAGAAATTTCTGACAACCCATTTGAATGCTCTGATCTTCATGTTGTTAATCGCTCTGGACATGTTAGTGTAATGTAATTGAAGACTGACATTTATACTTCAGTTTCATGCTTGTATAACTCACAGATCATATATATAATCAAAGATAAAAAGGGTCAAAGTCGGGATGACCGGCTGTTCTTGAGGATTTCTGGAAAACCCAGAAATCTTCATATACAAGTTTTGTGTCAGACTTTGACCGGTCCATTTCGTTTAGATTAATTGTTGTTATGATGATCGGATGTTATGTATTTGTACACTGACATATGTTTTACAAGATTCAACCTCTAGATCACATAAACCGAACATGGAATGAAATTTATAAGGGCCCAAACTAGGTACCTATGAATCTGGAAAACCCAGAAAGATGAAGAACACGCCTGTCAGAATTTTTGGGAGCCCAGATCTTGCTGTTATGTTGTGTTTTAGCTAGGATCTTGGTTGATAATTGTAGTATTACACTTATACTACACGAATAGAATAATAGTCAGTCTAGAACACATTTAGATCACAGTTTAATTTTCGGTCAAACAAGGACCCTCGCGACTGACATGAATCTTCAAGAACACCTGAAGAACACATTTAGCGACGGATGTGTCACCAAAGCTACCTTTAGCGACGGTTTATTTAATATTTTTCTGAAAATTAATTTAAATTAGTAAAAAATAGTTTTTAATTATTAAAAATACAAAATAAATTATGAAAAATTATTTTAAAGTCTGAAAAATAGTTTTTAACTATTTGAGTATATTTCAAAAATATTTAGTATTTTTGGAATAAAAATGGTATTTATTTATTTAATTATAATATTAAATAAATTATTTAAAAATAGTTTTTAATTCATGAAAAATCATGAAAAATGATATTATGATAAAAGAAAATATTTTAAGTTATTTTTGATAAATTTTTATATTTTGGGATGAATTTCATTAATTAATCAATATTAATGATAATTAGTTTATTTAATAGCTATATTAAATAAATTATGGAAAAATAGAGATAATGATTTAAAAATCATATAAAAATGATTTAAGTGTTAGAAAAATATTTTAAGTTATAAAATATAACTTTTGATATTTTGGCATGAAAATATTAATATTTTAATATTAATAGCAATTATCGGATAATGGATTTAAGTGTTGGAAAATCATATAAAAATGATTTTAAAGTATTAAAAATACTTGTGATATTATAATTATATTATAATATTATGTAATGATTTTCATTAATATTTTTATCTTAAATAAAAATTAATGATTAAGGAATTTTGTGGTATTTAATTCATTTAAATACGGTTTTAAGGATTGAAAAATGGTAATAAATGGTAATAATTATCCGAAAATTATTACAAGCCTAGGAAAAATGTTTTGTCTGATTAGAAATTATCGGTGATAATGGTTAAGTGTTCATAAAGAGTTTAATTGAACTTAAACTCGATATTTGTCCGACTAGACCGTCGGGATGTTAGAATTGTGTCGGTTTCAACTCAGATTTAAATAGTTTGACTTGATACCTGGTCTTATGTGTTGTATAGACTGATAGGCTTATGTGGTAATGTGTTTAGGATATTCTATGTATATAAATATAACATTATTATACTGTGATGATATTATTCTAATTATTGGAGATCTATATTATTAATATTAGGTCTTCGGGGTAAAGCATTATTAAATTGCGTGCAGTAATCAACGGTTCAGGCAAGTTTTCTCGTACTTAACTCTAATAAGAGTAGTTTATTCCAGCTTATGGTTAATCATTACTGATTGCCATGAAATTTGTACTCTGTACATCTTGCATGTATAAGTCAGGTATGAAAGGTTGATCACCTTCATTACCAGTTGGTTCAGAAATGTTTGTTCATGTAAAATACTTGTTCAGTCAAAATTTTGTTCCTGCTAGTTCACAATCATATTGTTGAATTATAGCCACCCAATTATTCTTACTCTTTAATCATGATATATTGTTATGTTATTGTATATAAAACTTGCTGGGCAACTTTTATGTTCACCCTTGCTATATCATGATAACCATTGCAGATAAGGCGAACGCGTCGGAAACAAGGAAATGTCCAAGACAGTTCCAGCTTTAGTAGATGTGTGCAGTTAAATTTGTATTGTATGATATTAATAATGTTATGAGTTAGATAACTTATGAATTGTGTAATCAGTTAAGGTTACTCGATTTTGGGGAAAATAGTGTGTTATGTAATGTATAAACAATTTATGCTTATATCTTCCGCAAATAGTTATAGTATTAGCGTACCGGATCCACGGCGATTCGGGGCCCGGATTCGGGGTTGCTACAGTTGGTATCAGAGCTGTTGGTTATGAAGTTTAGGTAGTAATACCTGAGACTAATAACTGCAGTGATTAGGATAAGACTAACTCAAATAGAGTTAGTTGGTCAGTAAGATTCAAAGACGAATCTCGGCGAGTGTAAAGCACAGAGTTCCCTAACTCTGATAATAAAGTTGAACAGTAATGGTGATTAGATCGAGTCTAAAAGGACTTAAAGTGCAGGGATAGAAGATCGTAAAACAAAACGATCAAGTCATAGAAATAAATCGTAATATATACGATAAGATCACCCCGTGATCTAATAAGGTTATGATATGGGAAATGAATCAATCTAATGATTGAAAAGTTTACAGCAAGATGTTGTGTATCAGTTGTACAATGAAATGGTACTATGAAAACTCATGAAAGAGTTATGAATTGTAAATACGGATTAAATAAAATTCGTATGGAGTAAGTGTGGAGTTAGTATTAGGTGGGGATTCAATGAGGACTCGTGCCAGCAACAGAGTTGTATGATTCCTCGTATGGGAGGGGAATTGTACTTGGTGTAAAAACTACTTAGTTGGTGGCATTGGTAATAGTTGAAATGTTGTGTCACGCTAGTTATTATATATAGATAAATAGGTCATAAGTAGAGAATATAGGATTAAGTACGAGTTCTTAGAACTCATACTTATGTGACATTCTTGACGCATAGTTATATGAAATGTTTATGAGCCCCTCAGCGAACGGACGCCAAAGGTCAGACTAGGGTAAGTTCGTAAACTCATATAATTGTGGTCAGGTTATGAACTCATAAGTGTGGTTTTAGGAACTGGGTATAGTTGTGTGTGAATGGAGTATTGAGGATAATAGGAACAGATAGAATGTTTAAGCAAATGATCATTAGTGGAGATTTAGATTTTCCTAAACCCCTATCTATGCCAGATTTCAAAATTTTTGACTTCAAGCTAAATACGCACTATGTGCCTTTTAAAAAAAAATTGTTTTTATTTATCACTTATGTACCATGTGACCTGGTGCAGAGATGATAAAAATGATGGAGTCATCAATGCAGTATTACTTCGTGTGAATTTGACTTAAAGTCACTATTCCACTATGGTATGATGTAGCATGATAAAATCATCAAATGACGGAATCCTCAACGGACTGTAAATACAGTACGGCATCATGACGTCATTCTCGAAAATGTTTTCAAAAACCCAAGTGTTTATTGAAAGAAATTTCCTGAACCAAATTATTTTGGTACTGAATCCTATGATAAGACTGAGGTGAACTATGTTGTTTGGATAAATAAATCCAATCTAATAGCGTAAATATTCGCTAAAAATAAATATGTTATTCATAACGTAATCGTACGATAGGCTGATCACCTAAAGTTCTAGTAATGGTAGTTTACCTTCTTTGTGATTGTAAACAGACCAAGTAATGTTTTGTTTCCGACGCATTCGCCTTATCTGCAATGGTTATCATGATATAGCAAGGGTGAGCATAAAAGTTGCCCAGCAAGTTTTATATACAATAACATAACAATATATCATGATTGAAAAGTAAGAATAATTGGTTGGCTATAATTCAACAATATGATTGTGAACTAGCAGGAACAAAATTTTGACTGAACAAGTATTTTACATGAACAAACATTTCTGAACCAACTGGTAATGAAGGTGATCAGCCTTTCATACCTGACTTATACATGCAAGATGTACAGAGTACAAATTTTATGGCAATCAGTAATGATTAACCATAAGCTGGAATAAACTACTCTTATTAGAGTTAAGTACGAGAAAACTTGCCTGAACCGTTGATTACCGCACGCAATTTAATAATGCTTTACCCCGAAGACCTAATATTAATAATATAGATCTCCAATAATTAGAATAATATCATCACAGTATAATACTGTTATATTTATATACATAGAATATCCTAAACACATTACCACATAAGCCTATCAGTCTATACAACACATAAGACCAGGTATCAAGTCAAACTATTTATATCTGAGTTGAAACCGACACAATTCTAACATCCCGACGGTCTAGTCGGACAAATATCGAGTTTAAGTTCAATTAAACTCTTCCTGAACACTTAACCATTATCACCGATAATTTCTAATCAGACAAAACATTTTTCCTAGGCTCGTAATAATTTTCGGATAATTATTACCATTTATTACCATTTTTCAATCCTTAAAACCGTATTTAAATGAATTAAATACCACAAAATTCCTTAATCATTAATTTTTATTTAAGATAAAAATATTAATAAAAATCATTACATAATATTATAATATAATTATAATATCACAAAGTATTTTTAATACTTTAAAATCATTTTTATATGATTTTTCAACACTTAAATCCATTATCCGATAATTGCTATTAATATTAAAATATTAATATTTTCATGCCAAAATATCAAAAGTTATATTTTATAACTTAAAATATTTTTCTAACACTTAAATCATTTTTATATGATTTTTAAATCATTATCTCTATTTTTCCATAATTTATTTAATATAGCTATTAAATAAACTAATTATCATTAATATTGATTAATTAATGAAATTCATCCCAAAATATCAAAAGTTATCAAAAATAACTTAAAATATTTTCTTTTATCATAATATCATTTTTCATGATTTTTCATGAATTAAAAACTATTTTTAAATAATTTATTTAATATTATAATTAAATAAATAAATACCATTTTTATTCCAAAAATACTAAATATTTTTGAAATATACTCAAAATAGTTAAAAACTATTTTTCAGACTTTAAAATAATTTTTCATAATATATTTTGTATTTTTAATAATTAAAAACCATTTTTTTCTAATTTAAAATAATTTTCGGAAAAATATTAAATAAACCGTCGCTAAAGGTAGCTTTGGTGACACATCCGTCGCTAAATGTGTTCTTCAGGTGTTCTTGAAGATTCATGTCAGTCGCGAGGGTCCTTGTTTGACCGAAAATTAAACTGTGATCTAAATGTGTTCTGGACTGACTATTGTTCTATTCGTGTAGTATAAGTGTAATACTACAATTATCAACCAAGATCCTAGCTAAAACACAACATAACAGCAAGATCTGGGCTCCCAAAAATTCTGACAGGCGTGTTCTTCATCTTTCTGGGTTTTCCAGATTCATAGGTACCTAGTTTGGGCCCTTATAAATTTCATTCCATGTTCGGTTTATGTGATCTAGAGGTTGAATCTTGTAAAACATATGTCAGTGCACAAATACATAACATCCGATCATCATAACAACAATTAATCTAAACGAAATGCACCGGTCAAAGTCTGACACAAAACTCGTATATGAAGATTTCTGGGTTTTCCAGAAATCCTCAAGAACTGCCGGTCATCCCTACTTTGACCCTTTTTATCTTTGAATATATATATGATCTGTGAGTTATACACGCATGAAACTGAAGTATAAATGTCAGTCTTCAATTACATTACACTAACATGTCCAGAGAGATTAACAACATGAAGATCAGAGCATTCAAATGGGTTGTCAGAAATTTCTGGGTAATCTGGGTTACCTAGATTCGTCACAGTCAACGCCGGTCAACGCAGTTTGACTGCATATATCTTAAGATCTAAACACGATCTGAGGTTGATTCAAGTCTCAGATTAAATAACATATACCAGAGAACATATCTATAACATCAAACACAAGATATCATTAACACACACAGATCTATGGACCCAGACATTTGACTGTCAGGCCATATTTTTCCACTTTTCCAGATTTCAAAAATTGCTAAATTCGAGCATCTAGATGTTATGGATCCATGATCCATCAACCCAGATCTCTAATTGACACCATATTACACATATTTAACCAACAAATAACAACATTAAACATCAGAATCATAATTTTCGAAATTTAGGTTTTATATACCTTTTATGCTTGATTTCTGATTTTTGATCCTCTGATCTGTTTTTGATGATCAAGAGACTTGTTTAGAGACTGAAATACTTTGTATTTTCGGAGGTGGAGAGATTAGAGAGAGTTGTTAGGAACTTGAGAGAAAAAATGACCAACTTTTATGACTTTCTCTCTCTAATTTTCTAATATTCTACAAATACAATGCATGTTGCTGATTTTGCTGGATTTTATCACATGACTAGGGCTAGGCTATAGCTAGGGTTGGTAAACAACACAATATTTTGCAAGATTTTCACTCCACCAATTAAAGAATGTGAAAAGGGTACTTTGGACATTTCACATTTATTTCTAGGATTTTTCATGTATTGCAAACCCTTAGGGTTAGGATTTGGACAATTTAGGGTTTAGATTTTAACCCTTAACTTTGCAAAAATTTAATTTCTAACATTTCCGAATTTTCGGTTATAGAAAATTAGAAAATTAACATTTCTAACTTATAATTAGTATTTACTAATTATATTAAAATTCCTTACTCATACTAAAAACTTACTAATTAGGATTAGTATTTCCTAATTAAAATTGTTAATCACGCCATTAGGGTCAAAATGGTCATTAAGGTTTATAAACCGCTAATTAGGGTTTCTAATAGAAAAAATAAATTTTCTAATTTTGAAATTTAATCTCGTAATTAGATCAGGGTTTTCTAATTACACAAAAATTGAAATAATTAGGATTAGGGTTTCCTAATTAACATTGCTACTTTTATCAATTAAATCCACCATTGAACAATTAGGATTTTTAACGGAACAATTAGGGTTCCATAATTTAAAAATTAGGGTTTGTAAATAAATTAACCATTACCCTAATTAGTACTGAATTCATAGCATTAAAGCATTATAATTCTCCGTTATATCCCAGATTAGGGCTTAACTTTAACAGAAACTGAAACTAGGGTTTCCAGAACCGATTTCTAGGGTTTCTTGCTAAACGCTAAGATTTTCTAACCGAACATTGTCGTTCTTAATATATAATTAGGTTTTATCATAGATGTAATTTATCTGGTCAACCCTTGACCCTTAACCACATTCTGTACACAGAACATAACCATATACTCAGATCATAATCACATAAACACTTAATCCTGAATAATTCACATATTTCCTTTACAGAATTTTGAAATCCTCAAAATTCAATCCCAATAACCTTAAATGCATACACTTATTTTCTGTCTAGGTCTAATATTTGACCTTAAATCAATCATTAAAGATTTTACTAAATTACCCAAATTCTCGGATTGTCACATTTTTAATTTACATTATTTAAAGTTGTGCATTTAAGAATCAAAATACTTATAAGTAAATAAAATAAGACTTGACAGTAATCTCATGTCTTATATTTAATTGAGACATTGTATGGTAGAAGGATTGAATTGTACGATAACTATTTAGTCAAAGGTTCTTTTATGATTAATGTTATAATCTATATTATCTGGAAAGCCGTTGATCGCTAAGGAGACTTATCCTTATTGTAGAATAAATGTTATTTATTTAAATAAATTAATTAATTAATTTATTTATTTAAATAAGATTAGAATTGTTCTAATTGATTTATTCACAACTGATTTAATATGGAGAACCTAAAGGGTCACATCGCAAAAGGAAGAATATTTATTTAAGAAGCAAATGGCACAATCGTAATAATAAGTTAAGTGTATTTAATTTAATCTATGATGATAGAAGAAATTAAATAGCTTAATATTTATTATTTAATATTTTGGAAATATTAAATATAAATTAATAACAGAAGTCTTATTGTTATTATTTTTACTATTATTATTATTTAATTCCTAAAGGAGTTTGAGAATTAATTAATAAAAATATTCTCATATATTCCTAATAAGATTAGGAGTTTAATTAATTATTCCTAATAAGATTAGGAGCCTAATTAATAAAAGGAGTTTAATTAATTAAAATAAAACTCAATTATTTAATTGTTAAGGAGGGCTGCCTCAACACACGTGAATAACAATTTCAAGAGTTGGGAGAGTACACATAATTCTATAGATATAGAATATAGGATTTTGCCGAACACCCATCTTCTTGAATACTTATTATTCTTTGGTGGATAACCTCTAGAGGTCAAAAACTTGGGTGGCTAACGTTCATCAAAGGAATGAATCAAATCTGGTGATTCAAGTTGAACGCGAAAAGGATTTAGAAGTGAACTTGTACTTGTTGAAGCTCGAATCTTCAAGGGTATAATTCTTGTTCTTCATTTTTTTGTTTAATTAATAATTGTGTATAAAGGATGATCCTGGTATATGGTTTGTAAAATTTTAAAACTCTGATTTTCCATGCTTTCGCTTATTTTGAAATTTGATTGTATCCATGAATCTTATAAACCTAACAGTGGTATCAGAGCCAAACTTCTAAGCAAGTTATTAATTGTTCTGATTCGATATGTATGTTAATATGTGTTTAGAACAAATTTCTTTGGCATAATTATTGGTATAGAATCATGTTTTTGGAGAAAAACTGCACAGTTCGTGAACTGAAAAAATAGTTTCTTGTAACTGGCGCTGAAACGTCGGAGCAATACCGGATTAGAGTGTAATCTAAGCGTTGTAGCTCCGGTCCGGGTTTTCAAATGGGTGATCCACCGCTACAACGCCAGTTCACAGTATAATCTTAGCGCGACATCACCAGGTCCAGATTTTTGAAAAATGGGTAACCTGGAGCTACAACGCCTGAAACCATTTTTTTCTAGCGCTGCAATGTCGGTACCCAGAATTAAATAAAAATTTATTTTATTTTAATTATTTGATTTCTAATTAAAATAAAATATTTATTTTAAATTAAATTAGATACACTATTTTTCAGTAATTCTAAATTTGAAATAAAGGAGTTTATTTTGATTTGGAATTGGATTAAAATAAAGTTTTTTATTTTAATTGGAATTGAATTCCACGTTTGTTTGAATAGACGAGTTTATTCAAAAGTTTTATATTAACTTGGAATTGGATTCCACATTCGTTTGAATAAAAGAGTTTATTCACATATGGAATATGATTTTATGTTTCCTAGAATAAAGGAGTTTATTCACATATGGAATATGATTTCATGTTTTCTAAAATTAAAGGTGTTTAATTTTAATAAGGAATATGATTCAACATATTTTATTTTTTCAGCAATTTTAAGTTAAAATAAAGGAGTTTATTTTGTACTTGAAATTGGATTCCTTGTTAATTAAATTAAAGTAGTTTATTTTAATTGGGAATTTGATTAAAAATAAAGGAGTTTATTTTAACTCAAAATTTGATAAAATAAAATAAAGAAATTTATTATGATTTTGATTAAAAATAAAAGATTTTAATTTGTTTCAAAATTGGATTTTTTGCTAATTAAAATTGCCCATTAAATCGATATCAATGTATATATTGAATGTTTATTATTCTTGAGATTTATGTTATTTATTGATGCATATGTTGATATGTATGATAAAAAAATGGGATTGATTATGAACTATTAACCAATGTGATTGAATTTTATTTTAGTTGGATACATGAATGTATGAGTTTTATTAAATGAGGTCTGCGTACCTCGCCTTCTCTAATTTTTTCTTGATGTAAATTCTATCTCCCTTCTATGTATTTCCCATTGACTAATGATAAAGATTTCTATTTAAAATAAATAGTTTATGTAATAAGATTAGTTAGAATTATCATGAAGATTTGGAGACCAAGGAGCAAGGAGCGCTTGAAGATCCGTTTGTAATGGAGCCCGTGATTTAAATGTAATAGTTATATTTAAATTTAATTCTTGCACCTTAGGTTTGACCTTTTGGTTCACTTAGTGGCTCTAGTGAACCAAACTAGAATAAAGTCCATAATCAATCCGAGTAGAATATTATATTCTATATGTACATGTTTATTATTATTATTATTATTATAGTATTAATAATTATAATAGTAGTAATATTAATAATTATAATAATAATTATGATAATAATAATAATAATAATAATAATAACAATACTAATAACAATAATAATAACAACAACACCACCACCGCTACCACCAACAACAATATTGTGGTGGTGTGGTGAATTATAAAAATTGTTATTGATGATTTGTAAGTTTTGTATAGAATTTTAGATTTTTCTGGATATCTATTTTTAAAGAAAAATTAATTATTGTGGTGGAATGGTGATTATGATAATTGTTATGTGTGCCTGTAAGTTATTTTAGGTTATAAAAAGTCTTTAGGTAATGTAGTATTTTTCAAATTTTAATCTAATTTTTCATTACGTCGTGCCTTCAGGCACGGGCAATTACTAGTATTATATATTATGCAACATGCTTCGTATGTAAATTAGTATGACGCATATTTTATATATATGTGCATGCGCGCTAAACATGATGAGACTAATTAATAACAAACTCCTCAAATAAATTATATTAAGTTGTAACGTTCAAAGATATTTGGAATATCAAACGTCGCCTTCTAGCATGGTAAAGCAATAGAGTATTAAAATTTTAATATGAGTTTGTTGTGCACACACAAGGTAAGTATTAAATATTTAAGATGTTATTTTATCACATTTAATGCTTATAAATAGACTAAACGATGCTATTTTATTATGCACACACAAGGATAATTTTTTTTTTGAATATATGAATGTGCTAGGTATGAATTAACTTAGATCATTTTAATTCGGATGTATACACACTTGACCATTATGATCTAAGAGATAAAATACAATGAGTTGCATAGTTAATGTAATTGACAAGAGTTGTCTACCTATATATTTATATATAGTTTGGTGTGCACACACAAGGCTATATACATTTGAAATGAGATCCTTATTCTCACTAACATATATTTAATTAGATATTGTCGAACTATATTTATTGAGGTTAATAAAGTTTGATGAAAATAGTGGGATATACAAATTTAAAATAAGAACTAATTTATTTTGGCAATTAATAAATAGAATGTATGCAAAAATATTGTTAATTATAAATTCATTTACAGAATTTTACAATGTCTAAGTTACTATCACTGCAGAGCGTATTAGATGTTAATTAACCTGACCGAATTAAACGGATTAGTTAAGAAATTTAAGAATAGTTCTCACGGCTGAAAAGATATCTTATGTTCTTAATACGCCTAACCCTGCAATGGTTGCAGACAATGCCTCAGAGGAAGAGATTGCTACTTTTAGAAAGTTGCAAGATGATGCACAATTGACTCAATACATCATGCTCTCATACATGAGTAACGAGCTTCAGTGTTAGCATGAAATTATGGATGCTCTTAATGTGACGCCCCCAAAATAGGTATATATCACCCATCTTGAATCACCAAATACATGGTACAAAATTCAAATACAACTTAATTATACAACAATTGTGTAAAATACGACAAAACATAATCTAAGAGTTTTAATAAGAATAGTGTCATCTAGACAATATCCACATTTAATGGAGTCCTCATTACATTTATTGTCACACTATTTACCAGAATAGTGAGGACTACTAATGCTATCATCTGTACCATCACTCCGTTCCCGACTAGTCCCGGCTACGTTCTCATTTCCTGAAGAGAACAGTGAAAGAAAGGGTGAGCTCAACTAGCCCAGTAAGAAATATTATGACTAAGATAATGCAAAATAAATTATCATTATCCTTCAACAGTGTTAAACTGATAAAATATAATAAATATCAAGTTTAACTGCAGTGGAACAAGCAATCCATTAGAAGAGTCAAGTAGAGAATAAAATCTACTATCTTCTATGATTTAAAAATGTTTTTTTATCACTTTTATCGCTGAGACTCAGCTTAATAAATAAACCACATCATCCCTGCACTACGGCCAAGGATATTCATTAGTATTACGACGACAAATTATCCATGCACTACGGGCCAAGGATATTCGTGTATTCATCAATGGTTATGATCATGCCAATAACTGTCCATCAATGCACTACTGCCAATGAGGACTTTTATCACATCATTTGTAACAATACGGTCATGATTATACCGAATAATCCCTGTTCATAATCATACCAAGTTCATCTATGCACTACAAGCCACAGATGACTTTCATCATATTATAAACATGAGGATGATGTCAATGATATAAGAATTCAATAAAACAAGTTCAAGGATAAATTTGTAAAGATTTATAATTTAATTTATCCAGAAATCAATAACGTCCAAATTGTCAACGTGATATTGCTTTGTGGAGTAAAATTCAAGAATGCTCAGAAGAATATTTCCATGAAAAGATACTGGATGAAGCGTAAATATCAAGGATATTTCACTAATTTCATGGAGTATAGAAGCCAAAAATTTAATCAAGTGAGTATAATAGAATATATGAAACCGTAAATGGATTTTCGCCGCCACGCGATAATCCACGTAGACAGATTATTCCAACAGAATAATAAAGAATGGAATAACAAAAGAATTCACCAAGCGTGCGTAATCCGCACAGACAGGTTATTCCAATAGAATAATAAAGAATAGAACCAGGTCATGCGTAATCCGTACAGACAGGATGTTCCAACAAAATAATAAAGAATGGAACCAAGTCATGCGTAATCCGAACAGATAGGATGTTCCAACAGAATAATAAAGAATGGAATAACAACAGAATTCACCAGGCATGCGATAGACCGCACAGACAGGTTATTCCAACATAATAATGAAGAATGGAATAACAACCCTTACGAGTATTGAAAGAAAATAACTCTCTTCATGAATACGAAAGAATAATAGCCGTTACCTTAGAAAAACTAGATACTGAAATAGTGAGGTATCAGACTTTTCTTGTTCTTTCTTTCTATAATAATTGCTCTAAAGCTTTTGTGAATTGGTGAGAAATGAAGGAAGAATGAGCTTCTATTTATAGAAAAATATAGTTTCGATAATTGCACATTTTGGGGCTCGAAATATTACAGTATAATACCTTCCTTTTTTTCTTCATTTTTAATTTAGTCCTGCAAGTAGTATCAAACTTGCACCACCTCCCCTAATAGCAAATAATGTGAATTAATAGTTCAATCATGTGACTCAATAGTATAACCATGTGAAAAAACTAATTACAGTATAGTACCTTCAACTATACCTCTATTTTTAATTTAGTCATCAAGTATTGTCAATCTTGCACCACCTCCCCTAATAGTACATGAATGTGAATCAATAGTACACACATATGAATAAATAGTTATAAGCATGTGAAATAATAGCAATTAATTGCTCATTTATCCGATTAATTACCCGATTGGTCAATATAACCTCCAGACATCAATTATTATGAAATAAATGTCGATTTCCACTAACACTAATAATCCCAACACAATGAAACTATCAATTTCATCTTTAATCAACACAACGTATTTATCATTAATATTATAACTCATAATATTTAATAACCAGGTCGTTCCCAGGAAATAGGGGGTTTTCTGATAAGGATTTCTCTTTATTGGCGCGTAATTAGGTGACCAAACCTCTTCTTGACAGAACTTCTAGACATTTTGTCAATATTGCAAATAATAATATGAATAACGTTGTCGTCTCAATTATTGATTTAATAATAATAAATATTATGCAGATGATAATTGTGATAATAATTGAATCAATAATATGAGAGATATGATGCAGCAATTACTGTAGCAATAATTGAGTATAACTGAGTGACTTCTCACGTAAGCATCAATAATCAATACCGTGTGCTACTATGCAACCACGCCTATTACTATACTTTTACTACCAGGTAGTTCAACAGTTTTAACGATAATACTTTCGCCGTTATTTTTATAAAAAGATAATTCTGTTATTTTCTAACTACGACAATACTACTTTCGTTGTGGGGTCCACCAATGATTGTGCCGGCATACGAATATTCCCTGTTAAAATGAATATTCCCCGACCAATTGAATATTATATAACCACCTGCTTACTTTGCAAAATTTGTAAATATTACCCACAACTATAACATTATATCAAATTCACACCATAATATTTAAAAATATATTTTGAGAAAATTATTCTTTATTCATAAAAGTTGGGGTCTTACAACCTCCCATTCTTATGAAATTTCTTCCTCAAAATTAGGGTACTTACCTGGTATATCAAAGAGGTGAGGATACCTTGATTTCATTTCAGATTCTAACTCCCATGTCATTTCCTCAACATCGTGGTTTCTCCACAAAACTTTTACTTGAGGTATAACTTTAGAGCGTAGAATATGATTCTTCTTATCCAAGATTTTAATAGGTAACTCTTCATACGTTAAATCTTCCCCTATCTCGTCTGGTTATAATTCAATAATGTGGTTCAGGTCTTTTACATATTTATGTAACATAGATATGTGAAAAACGTTATGAACACAAGACATACTTGACAGTAAGGTGAGTCTATAGGCCATAGTTCCTACTCGATCGAGGATTAAAAATGGGCCAATGAATCGAGGGTTGAGCTTTCCTCTCTTTCTAAATTTCGTAACTCCCTTCCATGGAGCAACACGTAACAACGTATGATCTCCAATATCGAATTCCACGTCCTTTCGATGAAGATCAACATAACTCTTTTGTCAATCTTGTGAGGTATTTATACGTTGTCGGATCGTTTGAATGTTTTCCATAGTCATACGTACCATTTCGGTCCCAACAACGTTGCTTCACCCACCTTATCCCATCATAATGGAAAATGACACTTTCTTCCATACAATGCCTCAAATGGAGCCATGCCAATACTTGCTTGATAACTGTTGTTGTAGGAAAACTCTACCAATAGTAAGAACTTATCCCAACTTCCTTTGAAGTCAAGGACACAGAGTGTTAATAAATCTTCAAGAGTTTGAATAGTCCTCTCCGACTGCCCGTCCGTCTGAGGATGATATGCCGAGCTAAATAGTAAATCTGTGCCCATAGCTTTTTGCAAACTAACCCAAAATCTTGAAGTGAATCTTGGGTCTCGATCAGAAACTATGGATACCGGCATACCATGCAGTCTTACAATCTCGTTTATGTACATACGAGCAAGACATTCAAGTGTATAAGTTTCTCGTATAGGTAAGAAATGAGCAGACTTGGTCAATCTATTAACATTGACCCAAATTGCATCTATACCTTGAGAAACCTTGGGAAGACCAGTAATGAAATCCATGGTAATGTGCTCCCACTTCCATTCTGGAATTTCAAGTTGTTGCAATGGACCTTTTGGTACATGATGCTCCACCTTGACTTGTTGACAAGTTAAACACCTTGAGATAAACTCCGCTATCTCTTTCTTCATATTGCTCCACCAAAATGTATGTTGAAGATCACAATATATTTTGGTACTCCCAGGATGGATTGCAAACGGTGTGTAGTGCGCCTTCATCATGATTTTATACTTTAAATTAGGGTTGTTAGGAACACAAAGTCTAGAGTTGACTCAAAGTATTCCTTCTTCATTGATTCTTACTTTCGGCATAGCACATTCTTGCACTTTCTTCCTCATACGCATCAGCTCCAGGTCTGTAGCTTGAGCAGCTTTAACTTTATCGATTAAAATGGGTTCTACTCGTATATTCGCCATCATCAAATTGGGTCCATAGAGTCTTTAACTCTATCTCCATCCTTTGTAAGTCATATAAAATGGGCCTTTGCATTGACAATAATGCACTCGTACCCGTATATGATCTTTTACTCAATGCATCAGCTACTACGTTCGTTTTTCCAGGATGGTATTGAATGGTATGATTGTAATCTTTCAACAACTCAGGCCATGGTCGTTGCCGCATGTTGAGGTCTTTTTGAGTGAAGAAATATTTGAGGCTTTTATGATCCGTATAGATCTACACCTTCTCTCCATACAAGTAATGCCTCCAAATCATAAGCGAAAAAATGACTGCTGCTAACTCTAGATCATGAGTAGGATAATTCCACTCATATTCTTTGAGTTGTTGTGAGGAATAGGCTATGACTTTCCCATGTTGTATGAGAACACATCCTAACCCTTTGCCTGAAGCATCACTATAGATGACAAATCCCTCCGAGCCAGTTGGTATTGTCAGAACAGGTGCTGAAATGAGTCTCCTCTTGAGTTCTTGAAAACTCTTCTCGCATTCCTCGCTCCAACCAAATTTTGTATCTTTTCGAGTCAGTTGAATTAATGGAGTAGTGATTTGAGAAAACCCTTCTACGAATCTCCGATAATAACCAGCTAAGCCGAGAAAGCTATGTACTTCGGTCACTGATTTAGGTTGCTCCCAGCTTTGAATTTCTTCAATATTTGCGGGATTCAACAGATATCCCATGATTTGATATCACGTGCCCAAGGAATGCAACTTCCTCAAGCCAGAACTCGCATTTCTTCAACATGGCATATAGCTTGTTTTCACGAAGCTTTTGGAGTATTAGCCTCAAGTGTTGCTCATGGTCTTCACGAGTTTTGGAGTATATGAGGATGTCATCAATAAAGACGACCAGAAAGTGATCCAAATATTCCTTGAATACTCGGTTTATCATATCCATGAAGGCAGCAGGAGAATTAGTCAATCCAAAAGACATGACTAAGAATTCATAATATTCATACCGAGTTGTGAAAGTAGTCTTTGGAATGTCATCAGTTTTAATCTTCAACTGATGATATCCGGAATGAAGATCAATCTTTGAAAAGAATTTGGTGCCTTGCAACTGGTCAAAACAGGTCATCAATGCGAGGCAACGGGTACCTATTTTTTATGGTGACATGATTTAACTCCCGATAATCAATACAAAGTCGCATACTTCCATCTTTCTTATTCACGAATAGAACAGGAGCACTCTAAGGAGACGTACTAAGACGAATGAAACTAATGTCTAACAATTTTGCAATTGGGTCTTTAACTCCTGAAGTTCAATAGGAGCCATTTGATTTGGGGCTTTGGAAATGGGTTTTGTACCGGGTTCAAGGTCGATAAAAAATTCAATTTCACGCTTTGGGGGTAGGCCAAGAAGTTCTTCTGGAAATACGTCAGGAAATTTATTAACAATAGAAATATTTTTCAAATCCGACGTATTTTTGTTTAAATCTGTGACATGAGCTAAAAAAGCTTGACATTCGCTTTTCAATAAACGAATGGCTTTATGGCTTGAGATGACCGTGATTGATTTTAATGGTTTGGCCGATTGAATTCACATAATAGGTTGATTAGGAATATGAAAGCTAACAACCTTACGAAAATAATCAATTTTAGCATGATGAGTAGTTAACCAATCAATCCCTAGAATCACGTCAAATGCAAGTATTTTTAAAGAAATAAGATAGACAGGTAACGTGCAGTTACCGATTTGAATCAAACAAGACTTATAAATAGTGGATGTAATGAAGGTTTCTCCCAATGGAGTTTCAACCGATAAGTTAAAGTCTAATTTCTCCGGAATCAAATTTAAACGTTGAGCGCAAGTAGGAGAAATAAAAGAATGGGTAGAACCGGTATCAAATAAGGTATAGACTTTGCTAGAGTTTATGATAATCTTACTCGTGATGACCTCGTTCGGGTTCCTTGCTTTCTAGGAGGTTATGACAAATGCTCTCCCTTGAACTATCGGCTTTGACTTTTCTGGGACGGCCTTTGGTGCCTCCATCCCAGCTAGACTTGTCTTTGGTGCATGATAAAATCGGGCTAGGTGACCCTTCTCTTCTACAATTATAACACGCTTTGGACTGCATCGCGCAGTTTGGACTGATATGTCCCTCCCCTCCGAATTTGAATCATATGATAGGTGGTCGTTCTCCTTCCTTAACAACAGGTGCTGGTGCTGACGTCTTTCCATCATTGCTGAATCTTCTTTTCTTGATATGTCCATTTTAACTGTCTTGGCCATGATTACCACCGAAGTGGTTACCATTTCTGGCATGTTGATTCCCTCCACATTTATTGTCACCGTTTCGATGACTGCTACAACTGGTATTATCATTTTATCGGCTGCTTTTTCTTGGTTGAGTTGACTCGTTAACGCGCTCCAATAACTAAGCCATATTTACAACATCTGAATACAAACACAGTTTGTGAGAAATTAAGTATTGACATATCTCGGGTTTCAAACCTCTTAGAAACATCCGCATCATTCTCTCCTCATTATCAACCAAGTGAGACACAAATCGGGACAACTCAGCAAACTTAGCTTCGTACTGTGACACGGTTATATTGTTCTGCTCCAACTTCATGAACTCTACCTCTTTCATGTGACGAATACTTTCGGGGAAGTACTTGTCGTTTTAATAGTTCTTGGAATTTCTCCCAAGACCTCTTCAGTGCGGCAGGTTGAGTACGTTTTACCGATTTCCACCAGTAATTTGTCTCTCTTCGCAACATAAGGGTGACAAATGGAACCTTTTGCTCCTCGGAGCATCCCAAAACATCAAATATCTTGGTGATTTACTTTATCCATGCTTCCGCCTTAAGTGATTTTGGCTCTCCAATAAACGCTAATGGTCCCAGCTCCATAAACTATTTAGCAGTGACCGTTCGAGAGTTTCCAGTGTTTCCACCTATATTTTGGACGGGAGCCGCTCTTGTAATATCCTAGATTTTTCCATGTAATTAAACAATTTCAATAAACAAACTTAAATGAAATTCTTACGTGATAATTATTTTTAGATGACAATTATTTTTAGATGAATTATTTATTTTTTATTATATGTTATGTGATAAGATGCATATTAATGGTTGTTACGGTTAGGCCAATTATTTAAATTGACTAAGGATGGAATTAATTCTAATTAATTTTGTGGGATGACTTACAACTGTTGTTTTTTTTTTCTGATGAAAGAAATATGTTCAGGGTATTTTTACACCCCTTAGTATGATATTGAAAATTCTTAAATTTCCATTCTTGATGTTCCTATTTAACACTTGATAATATTTCAACAGTTGAGATCTAGTAATTCAAATGCCTTTATCCTAATGTATATTTCCCATTTATTCCGTATACTTGCTGGGAAATTTGTGCTCATTATTGTTTAAACCTTTCAGTTAAGGGTGAGAAGGCTGAGGGTTCGAGCAAGGACAAGGGAAAGTCCAAGATGAAGTGATGCTAATGATTATGTAATAAGTTAATTATTTCCGCATATGTGTAATGTAGCGATAAACGCTAAGACTAAATTCCAGTATGTTTTAAGGTTGTAAAGACTTGGGATTTTATTTCGACTATTTGTGTAATGGGTAATATAATATTATTATTATTGTTAAAGTTTACTTAGATAGATGATGTTGTATGTTGTATCGTGAGTACCAAGTCCTGTAATCGATGTTACACGGATTTGGGGGCGTCACAGCTCTCGCCTAATGTTGGATGAATTACATAAAGCCTCTGAACATTCTATAATTCATCATTGGGTCAGTGTTGTTGTTTGTATGAGGATTGTCGCCTTCCTGATGCACATTATCTTGATTATTGGTCTGTGGAGACTCAACGGTCTCTTGTGCTCCATTGCTATTCTCAACATTCTTGGATGTCATTTTCAAATACTTCCACAAAACAAGGGTTAATTGATATGTCATATATTATCCCTATACTCTGACCGACCAAATAAATACCAAACAAACTTAGGTAGGTCATACTAGCGAAGGAATTCCCCGTCTCTCCCCTCCTAGTTCTTGTCTCACATCTCAGCCAGAGATCATATCCCTAAGATTTGATACCAACTGAGACGCCCCCAAAATAGGTATACATCACCCATCTTGAGTCGCCAAATACATGGTACAAAATTCAAATACAACTTGATTATACAACAGTCGTGTAAAATAAGACAAAACATAATCTAAGAGTTTCAATAAGAATATTGTCATCTAGACAATATCCACACTCAATGGAGTCCTCATTACATTTATTGTCACACTATTTAACAGAATAGTGAGGACTACTAATGATATATCTGGACCGTCACTCCGTTCCCTGACTAGTCCCGGCTACGTTCTCATTTCCTGAAGAGAATAGTGAAAGAAAGGGTGAGCTCAACTAACCCAGTAAGAAATATTATGACTAAGATAATGCAGAATAAATTATCATTAGCCTAAAACAGTGTTAAACTGATAAAATATAATAAACATCAAGTTTAACTACAGCGGAACAAGCAATCCATTAGAAGAGTCAAGTAGAGAATAAAATCTACCATCTTCTATGATTTAAAAAGGTTTTAATCACTTTTATCGCCGAGACTCATCTTAATAAATAAACCACATCATCCCTACACTACGGGCTAAGGATATTCATTAGTATCACGACCATAAATTATCCAAGCACTACGGGCCAAGGATATTCGTGTATTCATCAATGGTCATGATCATGCCAACAACTGTCCATCAATGTATTACTGCCAATGAGGACTTTTACCACATCATTTGTAACATTACAGTAATGATTATACCGAATAATCCCTGGTCATAATCATACCAAGTCCATCTATGCACTACAAGACACAGATGACTTTCAACATATTATAAACATGAGGATGATGACAATGATATAAGAATTCAATAGAACAAGTTCAAGGGTATATTTGTAAAGATTTATAATTTAATTTATCCAAAAATCAATAACGTCCAAATTGTCAACATGATACTGCTTTGTGGAGTAAAATTCAAGAATGCTCAGAAAAATATTTCCATGAAAAGATATTGGATGAAGCGCAAATATCAAGGATATTCCACTAATTTCATGGAGTATAGAAGCTAAAACTTTAATCAACTGAGTATAATAGAATATATGAAACCGTAAATGGATTTTCACCGCCATTCGATAATCCACATAGACAGATTATTCCAACAGAATAATAAAGAATGGAATAACAGAAGAATTTACCAGGCGTGCATAATCTGCACAAACAGGTTATTCCAACAGAATAATAAAGAATGAAACTAGGTCGTGCGCGCAGACAAGATGTTCAAACAGAATAATAAAGAATGGAACCAGGTCATACGTAATCCGCACAGACAGGATGGTCCAACAGAATAATAAAGAATGGAACCAGGTCATGTGTAATTTGCATAGACAGGATGTTCCAACAGAATAATAAAGAATAGAATAACAACAGAATTCACCAGGCATGCGATAGAACGCACAGACAGGTTATTCCAACATAATAATGAAGAATGGAATAACAACCCTTACGAGTATTGAAAGAAAATAACTCTCTTCATGATTACGAAAGAATAATACCCCTTACCTAAGAAAAATTGGATACTGAAATAGTGATGTAGCAGACTTCTCTTCTTCTTTGTCTATATAATTTCTCTCTATAATAATTGGTCTAGAGCTTTTGTGAATTGGTGAGAAATGAAGGAAGAATGAGCTTCTATTTACAGAAAAATATAGTTTTGATAATTGCACCTTTTGGGGCTCAAAATATTATAGTATAATACCTTCCTCTCTTTTTTAATTTTTAATTTAGTCATGCAAGTAGTATCAAACTTGCACCACCTCCCATAATAGTAAATAATGTGAATTAATAGTTCAATCATGTGACTCAATAGTATAATCATGTGAAAAAACTAATTACAGTATAGTACCTTCAACTATACCTCCATTTTTAATTTAGTCATGCAAGTATTATCAATCTTGCACCACCTCCCCTAATAGTACATGATTGTGAATCAATAGTACACACATGTGAACAAATAGTTATAAGCATTTGAAATAATAGCAATTAATTGCTCATTTATCTGATTAATTACCCGATTGGTCAATATAACTTCCAGACATCAATTATTATCGAAATAAATGTCAATTTCCACTAAAACTAATAATTTCAACACAATGGAACTATCAATTTCATCTTTAATCAACACAACTTATTCATCATTAATATTATAACTCACAATAATTAACAACCAGGTCGTTCCTAGGAAAGAGGGGGCTTTTCGATAAGGATTTCTCCTCATTGGCGCGCAATTAGGTGACCAAACCTCTCTTTGACAGAAATTTTAGACATTGTCAATATTGCAAATAATAACCTGAATATCTTTGTCGTCTCAATTATTGATTTAATAATAATAAATATTATGCAGATGATAATTATGATAATAATTGAATCAATAATATGAGAGATATGATGCAACAATTATTGTAGCAATAATTGAGTATAACTGAGTGATTTCTCACGTAAGCATCAATAATCAATACTGTGTGCTACTATGCAACCACGCATATTATTGTACTTTTATTACCGGGTAGTTCAACAGTTTTAACGGTAACACTTTCGCCATTATTTTTATAAAAAGATAATTCTGTCGTTTTCTAACTACGACAATACTTCCGTTGTGAGGTCCACCAATGATTGTGCCATCGTACGAATATTCTCTGTTAAAACGAATATTCCCCGACCAATTGAATATTATATAACCACTTACTTACTTTGCAAAATTTGTAAATATTACCCACAACTATAACATTATATCAAATTCACACCATAATATTCAAAAATATATTTTGACAAAATTATTCTTTATTCATAAACGTTGGGCTCTTACACTTACTATATTCATGCACATCAAGTAGTTGATGGTGAGAAAAGTAGGACTGATAGATATCAGATATCTAAAGAGCTCTTACGATCTAGAATAACCAATGACACTACAGTAAAGACGCATGTCCTAAAGATTATCAATTTGATTGAGCAATTAGGACAAAATTTTTTGTCACGAATGGAGAGTTGAGCCAAAATCTGATCTTCCAGTTACTCCTGGACTCCTTCTCACAATTATTGTGAATGTTTCATATGAACAAGCTAGATATCAGATTCATTTGCTTAACATGTTAAAAATGTTGAGAGTCACTTTCTAACCAAAAAAGACCAAATCTTATTGGTAGGGGCCGAAGGATCTTTTGAAAAGAAGAATGATTCAAAGAAGGCAAATAGAAAGGCAAAAACAAATGATAATAAGAACAAAACTGATATATATAGCAAATGAGTTTGCTTCCACTACAATAAGTCAGGACACTGGAAAGGAGACTTCGAGAAGCATCTTGCATAGTCTAACCAGAAGAAGCTTAGTGAAGTTTCGGTTACAAATACAGTTTTGTTCATGATTGAAATTAATCTTTATATAAGTTAAGGTTTTACGTGGGTATTGTATACCGGCTTTGGTTATCTTAAATATAGATTTATGAAGGGACCAAACTGAAGTAGAAAGCTAAACAAGGGATAAGTAATCCTATGTGTGGGAAATGAAGCAAAGGTTGTTGCATTAGACATAAAAACTTATTATTTAGTATTGCCTACAAGTAAGTCTATTAAGTCAATAAGTTGTTATTGTATTCCAGTTCTCGTTGGAAACATTATTTCCATTTTTTTGTTGGATAATAAAATTTGTTGGTATTATATTTAAGGACAATTGTTGTTCTATTTATAATATTAATGTTTTGTATAGAACTGGAATATTACTTAATGAACTTTGTGTACTTGACTTACATGAAAAATTATTTTGCAAATTGAACAAACTAGTATAAGAAAAGGATATGATCATTCAAAGAGTTGAATGTTTGTATTTGATGAAATACAAGTATAAATCATTTGAAAGGTTTAAAGAATTCAGAAGTGAAACAAATTGGCAAATTATTAAGATTCTTTAATTGGATCAAGGAAGGAATACTTGTGCAATGAGTTTCTAGATCATCTTAAATGGTTTTCTCATAATGGACGCCTCTTGATACGCAATAATTGATCGGTATATCTAAAAGGAAAAATCGTACCTTGTTGGACATGGTGTGGTCCATAATGATTTTACCTATATTTCAGTATCCTTCTGGGGTAATGCCTATAAATGGCTGAATATCTACGAAAAAAGTAACCTCAAAATACGACCCCAAGACTCTATAAGAGTTATGGACATGGATGATTCTTAATCTTAAGTATGTTAAGATAAGGGGTTGTCTAGCTTATATGAAAATGTTTCAAAGGATAAGCTTGGGACAAGATTTGAAAAGTAAAGATGTGTGGGACATCCTAAATTAAATATAGGGTATATGTTCTATAATACTACTTAGAAAAAGGTGTTTGTTGTGAAACACACTACCTTCTAAGATAAAGGTGTTTATCATCGAAGGGGCTAGTGGGAGGATAACAGATCTTGAAGAGTTCAAGAACCCAAAAGCACTATCAGTCAAATAATGGGAACCTGTAGATAGACCTATTGTACCACAATTGAATTATAAATCTAGAATAGTACCAAAGATACCTAGGAGGCATGGATGATGATGATGAGGTATGCATCATAGAAAATGATGATCCAGTTACATACAATGAGGTGAGAGTTGTAGACACTTAGAGAAATGGATTGAAACAAGCTTCTCAAAAATGGAACATTCAATTTGTTGAGATAATCAAAAGAGTTTGATTTTATCAAAAATAATAATGAACCTAGTGTGTACAAAAGGGTCAGTGGGAGAATCGTGACATTCCAAGTATTATATAATGATATACTATGGATAAGAGATGACATACCAATGCTACAATTAGTAAAGATAAAGTTGTCTAAACATTCCTCCATGAATGATTTGGCAAGAGTATCTTAATTGGGGATAAAAATCAATATAGATAGATTTAAAATGATGCTCAGCTTAACCCAAGGAACATATATTCAATTCATGCTAAAGTTATTTAGCATGGAAAACTCCAAGAGATGTCTCATATTAATGAGCCCTGGAGTGTATATCTTTTAATAATCCCCATAGACTCCTAAAAGAGAGATCGCATAAGTAATTATTATGTATGCAATGAAATGTATGAGACCTGATGTTGATCGGTTATATTCTGGAGAAGATCACTGTAAGACAGTGAAAATCATCTTAAAGTATTTAACCGACTCTTAAAATGTGATCATATTCATGGTGGTTCTGAATTAAAACTAGAGGGCTTAACAGACTCAAGTTTTTTCAGACTGACGAAGACGATAGAAAATCCACTTTAAGGTAAAACGTTACCTTAAATGGTCATACAATGAATTGGAAAGTTTCCAAATAGCAAAGAGTTACTGGTTTAGTGATAAAGACAAAGTATATAGCTGTAAATGAAGCTGCAAGTTGATTGTTTGGATGAAAAGTTTATTATAGAATTAGGAATAGTTTTTAAGTCTCATCTTGGATCTAAACATGTGTTGCAGCACTTTCATTTGATTAAAGAATCATTGAAAGAGGAGAAGTCACTATATTGATAACAGAATTTTCATTTGATTAAAGAATCATTGAAAGAGGAGAAGTCACTATATTGATAACAGAATCTCAAGAACAACATTACATATCCATTAACTAAAGCTTATCCAACACCAGGATAATTGTCACTTAAAAAAGAAGGGTATGAGATACCATGGTGATTGACTTTAGTGAAAGTGGGTGATTGAAAGTAGTATGCACACAAGCCAATCATGTTTGATGATAAAGTATATACTTTGTAACAATTTTATTCATTTATTAATAAAATAATTGTTTAATTAAAGACTTTTAATTTATCTACATGGTGTTGTTTTACAATATGTGATAAACCCATAGTATAAGACTCCAACTTTTATAAATAAAGATGAATTTTCTATAAATATTATTTTTGAATATTATGGAGTAAATTTGATAAAATGTTATAGCTGTGGGTAATATTTATAAATTTTGCAAAGTAAGCAAGTTGTTATAAAATATTTGTTTGGTCGGGGAATATTCTTTTTGTCGGGGAATATTCGTACGACGGCACAATCATTGGTGGACCCCACAACGGAATTATTGTTAGATTGAGAAAATGACAAAAATACTTTATGAAAATAACGACGGAGGTGTTACCGTTAAAATTGTTGAATTACCCGGTAGTAAAAGTACAGTAATACGCGTGGTTGAATAGTAGCATACGATATTGATTATTGATGCTTACGTGAGAAGTCACTCAGCTATACTCAATTATTGCTACATTAATTACTGCATCATATCTCTTATTTTATTGATTCAATTATTGTCACAGTATCATCTATATAATATGCTATATTATTAAATCAATAATTGAGACGACAAGTTATAAATGATTAATAATTGTTGAAAGATTAAATATGTGTTGATTAAAAATAAAATAATTTGTGGTAATATTTATTCAATCATTGATGTATATAAAGAGTCTATTATGAGACGTTTGTGGTAAGTTTAGTTATTTTATGGGGGGGGGGGGGGGGCCATATATCATCTAAGAGTCTCTTCGTCAATAGTAATTATCTTCGTCAATAGTAATTACCTTCGTCAATAGTAATTATCTTTGTCAATAGTAATTACCTTCGTCAATAGTAATTACCTTTACCAGACGTCAAACCACTTGTCATTTCATATTACAGGCGTCGAACCAATTGTCGTTTCATATTACAGGCGTCAAACCACTTGGTGTTTCACATTACAGGCGTCAAACCACTTTTCTTTTCACATCACCGGTTATCAAGTCACTTGTTTTTTCACATTTCAAGTGCTAAGCTAGAAATCTTCAATAAATAGAGGCCTAGTGCTTCATTATTTTACACGAATTCATTCAAGCTATAGAGAGAGAAAATATAGAGAGAATAAGAGAGAAAGAAGAAGAGTATTCTATTACTACACTACTGCAGTATTCAATCTCCTACTAATGTAAGGGGTGCTATTCTTTTTTATTCATGAAGAGAACTGTTGTTATTCCATTACTTATTATTCTGTTGGAATAACCTATATACGCGGTTTACCCTTTATTTCACTGTTCTCTTCAGGAAATGAGAACATAGCAGGGACTAGTCGGGGAACGGAGTGACGGTCCAGAGGATAGCATTAGTAGTCCTCACTATTAAGTGAAATAGTGTGTTAATAATTGTAATGAGGACTCCTTTTGAGTTTGTATAATCTCTAGTAGACAATAATTATATTCAAACTCATAGTTATGTTTTGTCGTATTGTACACGACAGATGTATTAGTACATTGTATTTGAATTCTGTACCATGTATCTGATGACCCAAGATGGGTGATGTATACCTAATTTTGGGGGCATCACACATAGTTTTGAGCAATGCTTTTAGAATCATGATGATGATCATGCTAACGAGATCTAAATTCTTAGATAGCTTATAAACTAAAATTGTTCCCAATCGTTGGATTACTAAAAAGGGGATTAGTGAATTCAGATAGATTGGTACATACGTTGCTTGCTCATTGGTTGAGGATGATTGATCTCATAATCATTTATGTGGAGACACTAAAGTAAGTATGTATGTGCTTATTGGAGAATAAGTTCACTGAACGTGGCTTGCTAAGGAATACCTAAGGCCCTTAGGGTATATCAAAGGGTATGTTTGGGTGTAATAAGTTGTACATGGAGGTAATATATGATCAACAAAGAATCTACTGCTTCTAGTAAACAAAGAGAATGTCCTATGTGATTCGATAAATGACAACACAGTAGTCCTTGGCCAAGGGATAATTAAATTAGAAAGGAGTTTCTAATTTGTATTATTTTGAGTTGTGCATTTAAGAATTGAAATACATATAATTACATAAAATTAGACTTGATAGTAATCCCATATTGTATATTTAATTGAGACATTGTATAGTGGAAGGATTAAATTATACTGTAACTAATTACTCAAAGGTTCTTTTATGATTAATATTGAAATCTATATTATTTGGAAAGTCGTTGATCGCTAATGAGGCTTATCCTTATTGTAGAATAAATGTTATTTATTTAAATAAATTAATAGATTAATTAATTTATTTATTTAAATAAGATTAGAATTGTTCTAATTTATTTAATCACAACAGGTTTAATATGGATAACCTAAATGGTCACACCGCAAAAGGAAGAATATTTATTTAAGAATCAAAGGCATAATCGTAATAATAAGTTAAGTGTATTTAATTTAATCTATGGTGATAGAATAAAATAAATAACTTAATATTTATTATTTAATATTTTGGAAATATTAAATATAAATTAATAACTGGAGTCTTATTATTATTACTACTATTATTATTATTTAATTTCTAAAGGAGTTTGTGAATTAATTAATAAAAATACTCACATATATTCCTAATAAGATTAAGAGGCTAATTAATTAAAATAGTTTAATTAATTATTCCTAATAAGATTGGGAGCCTAACTAATTAAAGGAGTTTAATTAATTAAAATAAAACTTAATTCCTTAATTGTTAAGAAGGGTTGCGTGCATCTATAAATAAGAGATGTCTTAATATGGGTGAGGGTTGAGGTTTTTCACAACACACGTGAATAACAATTCCAAGAGTTGTGAGAGTACACATAATTCTATAGAGATAGAATCTAGGATTTTTCCAAACACCCATTTTCTTGAATAATTGTTCTTCGTTGGTGGATAACCTCTAGAAGCTAAACACTTTGTTGGCTAACATTGATCAAAGGAAGGAATCAAACCCGGTGGATTCAAGTTGAACGCAAAAAGGATTTTGAGGTGAACTTATACCTGAGGAAGCTCGAATCTTCAAGGATATAATTCTTGTTCTTTATCTTTTCGTTTGATTAATAATTGTGCATAAAGGATTATTTGGGTATAAGGTTTGTAAAATTTTAAAACTTTGATTTTCCATGCGTCCACTTTTTTTGTAATTTGATTGTATCCGTGAATCTTATAAACCTTACACTTTTGATATCGGGGCAGTCCCCGACATTAAGTCAATCACAAATTTAACCTCTCTATCTGGTGAAAGTCCTGGCAAATCAACCGGAAACACATATACAAAATCTCTAACGACCGGTATCTCCTCCAGTTTTACACCCTTCTTCTGAGTATCAACTATGTAGGCTAAATATCCTACACATCTCTATCTTAACAACTTCCTGGCCTGCATCATCGTCAAATAACTCACTTATCTAGGTGACTTACTGCCATAAAATACAACTTTTGACGGAGTCATAAGGTCAACGCACTTTTCTTTGCAATCAATTATCGATCCATAATTGAATAACCAATCCATTCCCAAAATAACATCAAATTCTCCAAGTTTTATCAAAACTAAGTCTACCATCATCACGTTCCCTTTAATATCCACCCTATAGTTCTTGTGTACAAACCTAACAAGAATCACTTCCCTATTCGCAATTTCTATGTTCAAAGGGAAATCTAGTTCTTCTTGAGGCAAATCTAAGTTCTTAGCAAAATTATCGAATATAAATGACAAAGTAGCACCCGTATCAAATAATACGTAAGTATTAGTATCAAATGATACTTGATACCACATTCTTTGACTGTACAACATCTTGCACAGTCATGTTGGAAGTTCTTACGGTGGGTCGATTCAATGTCGCAAATCCGTTAATAGTTAGAGTGTCACCGCTGTTGTTTCCCTTTCCTCTACCTGCTCCTCTAGCTGCTTTCTTGGGACAATCACGGGCCACGTGATCTTATGACCCTCAAGTGAAATAAGCTCCCTTCTTAGGGTTGAGACAATTTGGCACAATGTGGCCCTTCTGACTACAGTTGTAACAAAACTTTTTCCCTTTCATACACACTCCTATGTGATTCCAACCATAGGTAGCACAATCTTCAATCTTCTTCTTCTGACTTCTTTGTTAATTTCAAACGTTATCATTCCAGTCCCTTTTCTGACCATTGCCACCGTGGCTACCAGTTGCTTTGTTCTCACTTTCATTCTTCTTCTTTATTTGTTCTTGATTGTACTTTTTCAGGGCATCACTTCCACCTTCAGCTATAATTACCTTCTCAAACACAGCTGCAAATGTTTTCAACTGGAACATTGAAACTTTACTATACAACCAAGGCTTCAGTCTCTGTTTGAACCTCCTCGCCTTCTGCTCATCTGTGTTAACTTTAAACGGCGCAAACCTCACCAGCTCGTTGAATTTCGAAGCATATTCAGGCACCGACATTATACCTTGTTTCAATTCCAAGAATTGAACCTCTATCTGGTTCTACGAACCTGGCGGAAAGTAAATCTCAAAGAACATTTCCTTAAATCTATCCCATGCTATTATACCATGCCCCCTTCGACATTTGTTTGCCTACCACCAATAACTGACATTTGCCTTCAACATGAATGTTGCAAAGGCAGTTTTTTGATCATCACTGACCTTAGCGACATCAAAAACCTTCTCCGTTACCATGATCCAGGTTTGTGCTTCAACCAGATTCATGGATCTCTTAAATTCTGGGGGTTCAACCACTTTAAAGTCTGTGAAAGTCGTGGCCTGTCACTGAGGTTGATTCGCAAACACTCCCGCTTATAGATTAACCAATTGTTGCATAGGATTAGCGTTTGCTTCTTTATTGTTATTTATAGCTCTCTCAAGGGTTTGTTGACGTGGTTGTCTCCTTGTTGGTGGTATGTTTTTGTTTAAAATATTTTTCATTAAATCATTATTCAATTACTTAAACATTTAAGACTTAACTTTAACATTTTAAGATTAATAATTAACACATAACATCTTCAATAAACTCTAGTATGTTATTCATTCATGGTTTAAAACATAGAAAAGATAGCATCACTGCTATTTAAATCAACTTTCCTGAACTGGTAAAGTTTCAGGATTACATTCTCATCTTATCCCATTATTTATATCAACATTGAAGATTTTCATCTGATAACTCCTATAATGATTCACATAACATATTACTCTTCTTATCACAGTCTATTAAGACTAAGACGTTTCGCAGCTTCTCTGCGCTCTTCCTCCAAAACACTAAACATCATCCTACGATCCATCATGTACTATGAAAAATCTTCAAACTGATTTGGATAGTAAAAGACTCGGTCCTAGGCCCTAATAATCGCTGAATAGGAAGCGTAGTCCATCTCATTAATCCTAGCCTTCTTTGCCTTAACCTTGTCTTCAGCACAATCTGCGCGTTGTGAAGCCTTAATCCAAGCATCTTTAGCTCTCGTCCACTTAGCAGACTCTTCGCTCAGATCACCCTTCATCTTCTCAACCTCAACTAGTATTTAATCTCTCTGACTCTTTGTATGAACTAGCTTCCACTCCACGTTTCCAAGATGTTCATCAAGATCTTGGATCTTGTCATCCTTCTTGGATCTTGGATCAAGCTCCTCAAACTCCATAACCCTGTCATGTAATTCTATGTTATGGTCATATAGCTCATCATACATCTCTTTTCATATGCGTTTAAGTCATGTTTACATGTTCACAAAATCAGAACATATCCCACGTGGTATTCATGGATATTAGTTTTAAATATGTCTAGTTTCCCCTGAAAAATCAATTAGCTCAAAGCTAAATAATTTGGACATGAACAAAGGGACCATAAATCACAGCTCATGCACATTTATTTTCATAAATCAGTCATATATTATTATCATGCAAAGAATTTACAGAATACAACTTCCATCAAAGCTCATTTTTGAAACAGTAAGTTTTTGTTATAGAATTCCTACTAGATCATGTTTGGATAATTATTATCTCATAAGAGAGCTTTATACTACATATTATACTTCATTTCATGAACATCTAAACCAAACTTGCATGCTAGAAACATCACAACACAATAGAAGCCAGAATCTAGTTTTGAGGACTGGCACAGCTGCGCTGCACCCTAGTACAAACTGGGTGCATCTCGCCGCCCTTTTTTGACAGAACAAGAAAAAACTCTGTTTTGCATAATGCTAAACCCAATTTTGATTTCTCCATTCTAAACATGCTAAAACTCATCCTTAAAGGGTCCGTACATGTATATGAACTTTGTAAACACATTGATATCAATCCACAACCATATTCACAGAAGTTTTCATGAAAATTCCAGGAATTTATCAAGTTAGAAATTAAGAACACAAAATCATAAATTTACCTTCTTGAAGCTTAAATGGCTACTCCTTACTATCTCAGACTCCTTCGTAATTAACCAACAACTCACACTCTCAACTTATAATTTCTCAAACAAATCACAGCAACAAGAAATGAAGAAGATAGCTACTATTTATAGATAAATACGTGACCAATTAATTGCTTTACACTAAAGGCTGAATCCATGGGGTAGAAGAAGAAAACAATGGTTATTGAGGAGTTTCTCAACCACCATTTCCTCAGCCATCTCCAGCCATCATCACGTAGCTTGTAGCCACTGTGCTTAGCTTTTCATTTTACGTAATGAAGTTATAGGTTAGTGTTTGGCAATTGAAATGGGACAAGACTTTTAATCCTCAGTATTTGGTTTCAAATGTAGTTAATTTAATTCCATTTTTGGTTCTCTCATGTGATTTTAGTGTATTAATGCTATTACATAATGAAAAGTTAGGGATTATATATGTACTGATATCATATAATTTAGGTACATTAGGTTCTCATAAAATAGTAATGTAGTTAGGTATTATTGACAGGGTATTTTCCATAAATATTATTAGAACTCACACATCAATATTATTACAATATTCATTGTTAAATGTCTATTTTTCTAACATTCAATTCCTTTCCGAATTTCTGAGATGCACAGTTAATTAATTATTTATGTATTAAACCGTCACACATGATTTTATTGTGCTACTTGGTACTTCATACTATTAATTTACTCTTACCATATGATTTTAATAATGTCACACATTACAAACATGTTCCATACAATATCTACAGTAATAACCATTTTTTTCAAACTCTGGCTACTAGCGCAGCTACGCCAGTTTGTACTGCAGGAAGGGCGCAATTGCGCTGGTCCCTGGCAGTGCCAAACTAGTTTAGCTTCATGCTAGTTCCAACCATTAACACTATTTCAATTTCATATTGCATGAATTAAATCTCAAGTTGATAATACTACTAATTAAACATCATATTCATTTCATGCGTGGAGTTATACAATTACACATAATTAATATTTCTCTTATTAAAACCTTTCTTTCTTAATTCACCTGGTGATTCTCTTTGTAATAACCCGATATTTTCTATATAATTAAATCAGAAATTTTGCGTATAATTTTTTTTTTATTTTTAAGGATGAGGATTTGTACAAGATAATGTGTGTATGTAATTAATTATGTAATAAATAAAAATATATTTATTACATGAATATTTACAAATAATTTTATTTTAGAATTATTGATTATTATAAAGTATATTCTTATAATAATTAATATAGCAGAAATGTTTTTATTAATTATTTTCTATGAAAATATATTTATATATTATTTAAATAATATATGAAATGATTTTTAGAATTATTATAATAATTAATCTATTTTAATATATGAATTTATGCTAGTTTAATTAAGTTAATTATTTTAACTTAATTAATAATGTTAAATATGAATAATTATAACAATTATTTTATTATATGAATTTTGGTACAGATTATTAAGTTAATTATTTTACCTTAACTATTAAGGTTAAATATGGAAGATAGTTCAAATATGGAATCCAAACCCTAATTTTGGACTTTTATCAAGGAATGAGAATAATAATATTATATTATTATTTATCAGTGTTATAGATGTGTACTGTATGTGTGTAATATTAATTTGTGAAACAGTTTTAATGTATTATGACTAAACCCTAATATTAATTTGTTTAACCCTATTTTGAAATTTAAAGGGGAAATTCAAGATTTGTATATAACTGTGATATATGATATAATGTTATGATTAATTAGGTAAACCCTAATTAATAGTTAGAAATCCTAGTTAACAAATCAAGAAAACCCTAGTAATATTTTTTTATAAACCCTAGTTTGTAAGTCAGTTAAAACTTTACAATCTGTTAAGCCATCGTGTTATGTTGTATATGATATGTATTGTAGAATTTAATGTTAATTATGGGAAAACCCTAATTAGTAATTACAAACCCTAATTTTGAAAACCCTAAATAGTATTTATAAACCCTAATTTTCTATATTAACCCTAATTAGCAAATGGGGAAACCCTAATTGTAAAATTAGAATGTTTAATGTTAATTAGTGAACCTAAACCTAATTAACAAGTTTTTATTATAAAAATCTAATTTAATTTAGAAAAACCTAATTTCAAATTTTAGAAACTAAAATTTTATTTTATTAAACCCTAAATGAAAACCTAAAATCTCATTTGTGCTAAACCTTAGGGTTAACCCTAAGAGTTTGACAAGTTACAAGTTTGCCCTTAAATTCTCAAGCCAAAAGAAAATTTTACCCCTCTTGCATAATTGTAGCTAACATGTAGGTTTTGACATTAGGTGAGTTGGTGAACAAATCCAACCACCCCATGTGACATTAAATATCAAAGATCAGCAGCAAATCTCAGCCAAATGCATTGTATTACCATATATATACATTGAAAGAGAGAGAATGTTCACTTTTAGCCCATTTGTGCACCAACTCACTACCAAGTCCCTCTCTCTCTCTCTAACCCACGAAATATTAATGTATTTCAGTCCCCAATTCAAGCCTCACGAATTCCTTAAACAAATCAGAAGCTCAGAATTAAAAATTGTTCATAGAAAGGTATAAAGCTAACCCTAGAATTTGACCTTTGATTTGTGGTTAGATGTTATGTTTGAGTGTTACGATATGTTATATGTGGTATATAATGATGATCTGAGTTGCTAGATGTTAGATCAATAACATCTAGAAGCTCGAATTTGATGATTTTGAAAATCTGGAATTTTTTGTTTCTGTGGTCTGACAACAAATGTCAGAGCCTCTAGATCTTTCTTTGTTAAGTGTTATGTATGTTTTAAGTTATAGATAAGTTCTTTGTCACATGGGCTTCACTCTGTAACTTGAATCTATCCCAGATCGTGTACATAATGAAAGCTATGGGTGGTCAAACCTCATTGACCGACCATGACTTTCGATTTTCTGGGTAACCCAGTTCATGCCCAGAACCGTTTGACAGCTTGTTTATGCATCCAGATCTCTCGTCTGTTTATGGATTTGATCTTGTTATTGTATCTAGGTTATAGTATGAAATATGGACTAAAAATTCATTCCTTTAGATCTATTAAACAATAAAAAAGATGGATGAAGTGGATGGTCAAAGTAGCTGGGATGATCACGATAATCGTTTTCTGGAATTTCCAGAAAATCAAGAACATTGTCTCTGACTGACTTTGACCGACATAGATCTAGATGTTGTGATGAGTTTAGATCAATTTTATATGTTAGATATGTTCACTTGTATGTTGGTTACACACTGCAACCATTGGAACATCATAGAATTACACAGAAATCGATTTAATTAAGGCACAAAGTAGCTATCAAGCACTGCCTGGGTTTCTGGGTAACCTAGAAAACCCAGGAAGGGCTTAAAAGCCACTTTAGACCTTCAGATCTTTCTTGTATGTTGTAGTTAGACCCTGTTAATTGATGATTCATGTAGCATTACATTAATATTACACGATCATTACAAAACCATTCCTAGAAACAGCTTGATCAGTGGGTCACGATCGGTCAAACCTGGCCCCTTAGCAACTGACTGTCAGTGTTCTTGAGCCTCAAGAACACTAACAGTGACAAAAAGCGTCACTAAAGGCTACAGCGACGGATTTAATTATTTTAATTTTTTGAATTTTTGAAAAATGATTAAAACTAGAAAATAAATTCTAAAAATTACAAAAATGGTTTTATTAATTGAAAACCTAATCTAATTTAGAAAACCCTAATTACAAATTTTAAAAACTAAAATTTTATTTTATTAAACCCTAAATGAAAACCTAAAATCTCATTTTGTGCTAAACCTTAGGGTTAAACCCCAAGGGTTTGACAAGTTACAAGTTTGCCCTTAAATTCTCAAGCCAAAAGACAATTTTACCCCTCTTGCATAATTAGAGCTAACATGTAGGTTTTGACCTTAGGTGTGTTGGTGACCAAATCCAACGACCCCATGTGACATTAAATATCAAAGATCAGCAGCAAATCTCAGCCAAATGCATTGTATTACTATTTATATATATTGAAAGAGAGAGAGAGAGATAATGTTCAATTGTAGCCCATTTGTGCACCAACTCACTATCAAGTCCCTCTCTCTCTAACCCACGAAATATTAAGGTATTTCAGTCCCCAATTCAAGCCCCACGAATTCCTTAAACAAATCAGAAGCTCATAAATAAAGATTTTTCATAGAAAGATATAAAGTTAACCCTAGAATCTGACCTTTGATCTGTGGTTAGATGTTATGTTTGAGTGTTAGAATATGTTATATGTGGTATATAATTATGATCTGGGTTGCTAGATGTTAGATCAATAACATTTAGAAGCTCGAATTTGATGATTTTGAAAATCTGGAATTTTTGGTTTATGTTGTTGTTGGTTGATTTCACAATCAAAACAAACGTGTAAGTATACACGATCAACAAGTAATATAGTGATAAATTAGTAAGAGTATCAATCCCTCAGAGAATTCTAATTAATAAATTCCAACTACTAGTACTATATCAATCCAATTTTATTTAAACAATCCAAAAATTGTGATTATTAAAGTTAAGAAAACTAATTGTAAATCTAACCAAGAAATTATGCTAAAAGAAAACAATAACTAATTAACAATTATTGGAAAGCAGATGAATGATAACTAAGACTCCAATTTCCCCAATTATTATTACTAAATCAATTATTCAATTATCCCAATTATTATGTCTACTGAATTGTTAACAGGAATTCTTAAATGCCAAAAGTCCTCTCTCGAGTGATCAATTGCCTTATATTTAACCCAGATTAATTTTGCTATATCTCTATGCAAAACAATTGAATTAAACTCGTTACGATCCCAATTCCTTATGTGTTACATACGGCAAATAGATATTCTCATTCTATTCACAAACCTAATTATTCACTGTGCAAATAACTAAGTCACATGTCAGCATGCCCAGTTCTAACCCTAGAATTCCTCTCTCGATTACTCCTAGAGTAACACGGTAATTATTGGCCATATAATTAATCAATAAATACAAGGCATGATAAAAAATTCACTTCAACATAAATAATTGGAATAAATGAAATAATCAATTCATAATCATAAAAGGTTCTATTGGAATCTTAATAAAGAGAATTAGTTCATGATGGAAATAAAAATCACAAATAATTGATAAATCATCCTTAAAGATGTTACACAATTTAAAAGAATAAAGTAGAAGAACTCCAAATTGTAAGTCTTCCGATCTGATCTTGGTCCTTGCTCTCTCCCCAAAATTGTGTAATCCAATCTCCATTCGGTAAATAGAATCCATTTATATTTACTTGCCCAATTCCAAATTCGTTGTCAAACAATGGTCAAAACAACCCTCATCCGTTCCACACGCGCGTGCCCAAGTCAGATTCAACGGACGACTAGCGCGCCGACGCTGTTTTATACCTTTGCAATAGCGCCCCGACGCTATTGAGCAGAAAATTAATCTTGCCCTTTTTTTTAGCCCAATTGCCTCCAATCGCTCCAACAACGCACAATCCTGCCACAACACAACTTAAACAAGTAAAATAACTCTAAAACACTTCGAACACACAACAAATTAAGGCTAAACGTAATCAATTCATGGGTATATTACCCAATCATCAGTTGTCTGACAACAAATGTCAGAGCCTCTAGATCTTTCTGTGTTAAGTGTTATGTGTGTTTTATGTTATAGATATGTTCTTTGTCACATGGGCTTCACTCTATAACTTGAATCTAGCCTAGATCGTGTACATAATGAAAGTTATGGGTGGTCAAACCTCATTGACCGACCATGACATTCGGTTTTCTGGGTAACCAAGTTCATGCCCAGAACTGTCTGACGGCTTGTTTATGCATCCAGATCTCTCGTCTGTTTATGGATTTGATCTTGTTATTGTATCTAGGTTATAGTATGAAATATGGACTACAAATTCATTTCTTTAGATCTATTAAACAATAAACAAGATGGATGAAGTGGATGGTCAAAGTAGCTGGGATGATCACGATAATCGTTTTCTGGAATTTCCAGAAAATCAAGGACACTGTCTCTGACAGACTTTGATCGACATGGATCTAGATGTTGTGATGAGTTTAGATCAATTTTATATGTTAGATATGTTCACTTGTATGTTGGCTACACACTGCAACCATTGGAACATCATAGAATTACATAGAAATCGATTTAATTAAGGCACAAAGTAGCTATCAAGCACTGCCTGGGTTTTTGTGTAACCCGAAAAACCCAGGAAGGGCTTGACAGCCACTTTAGACCTTCAGATCTTGCTTGTATGTGGAATTACATGATAGAGTCTTAGACTCGATAATTACCCGATAAAGCCGTCGGTACACCGACATGTTTCAGAAATTGATCTGGACTTAGATATTTTGACTGTGTTTATGTTTGTTTGTGATTCAATGATTGTTGAATATATGTGACAATGTGATTAGGTTATGTGCTGACTGCAATAAGCAGTGCTATGTTTTATAGTATGTTATTCTAATCGATCAAATGTTCTTATTAATGATAGGTTTCGATATAAAAGATAGAACTAAGTTATGAACTATAAGCAGCGCATCAGGCAAGTATCTTACCTTTGCATTTCCTTTATGTAATGAACATGAGTAATAAGTTTCAGAATTATATTATTATTATGCTATATTATTAACCCTATTGTGTTATATTCTATATCCGATCATTGTTTATCAACATGTTAGTATATGGTAATTCATATATATATATATATATATATATGTATATATAAAGTTGTCTAAGCTATTTGACCCAGCTAGACACATATTCAAAAATATCGTTGAATAAGTTAAAACCTTTTTGTATCCAATCAAATTATTTTGGTTCGGATTCCAGTCTAAGTATGAACATCCCGATCACGGGAAAACTTTTATGCGCCCAAGGCAGATAGAGTGAACGATCCTATCGTTCTTGTAATGTAGTATTGATCAATACAGGGTCCATTGGATGTACACCCTCGTGCCCGTAAACTATGCCGGTTTGCAGATGAAGTTATGTCTAACTTTATTAAAAATTTAAAACAATGTTCATAGTATGTCGAATACCCTATACATATAGTCAATATGTAGTTTCAAAAATTTGAGATAGAATTGTTATGTTATTATTATCGGTTCAGTTTACTTCACAACTATAAATTCGTTGTAGAAGTGATGTACAAAGAAAACATTTAATTTTTTCAGCTAAATATAATTATAATTATTATTACTTGTTGGGCACTCAAATGCTCACCCTTGCTTAATTTAAATATTTTCAGCTAAGTGTGAACAGCTAGAAGGTTCGGCCAAGAACAAGGAAAAAGGAAAGCAAACAGAATATGTTTAATGTGTGATATTTTGTTATAGTTAAACTCTATTAAGACAATGATATGTATTATCTATCATGTAATGAATTATAGTAAAGGTTGCGTACTTGGGAGTAGACTCTGATAAATGTATATTAAGTTTGATTTTTATATTATTGTTATTATTATTAGTATTATTTTGCTCATAGAAATGGTATCGTGAAGCACCGAGTTCGGGTTGCAAGTACCTAAATTTCGGGGCGTCACAGTATGGTATCAGAGCTTAGGGTTTGAAACCTTAGGTGGGTTAGACCTTAGGCTATAACCTTAGAACAGAGGAAAACGTTGAAAATATAAATAACTCATTTAGAGTTTATAAGAAGATGAATTGAATCAATTCATCGTAAAACAAAATAAAAGATAACGTATATAAAACTATTATTTGTTGTGTGTATATATTAGTTGATAATCTGGATAACTTAGGTGTGTAGATGTCAGATAGAAAAGAATTAGAATACCCTCAGGTCGTAAAGAAGGAGTCAACCTCCATAACCGAGCCGATGTCAAAGCCAATAGATGAAATAGAGGCTCACATTGAAAGCTACCTCAATAAGGTGGTTAATGTCAAGTTCTTAAGCTTATAATGTATGGTAAGTTGGACGAACTATAAAACAACCCGGGTAAAATCCTGAGTCAGAAATAAATCTTGGGTCAAATCCCAAGTCCGAATTGAATCAAATCCATCAAAATCAGGCCTCAAACTACTAGCCCAATAGTATCTTCTTGGGTCATCTTAGCCCACCACAGGCTCCCAAAAGGTCATGACTTAAATGTACTATTGGTAATAACTTATTTACTTATATGCTGACAAATTTTTCCCCTATCTTTCGATGTGGGACTTGGGTGTTACAAACTCTCCCACTTAAATTTCTGACGTCTCCGTTAGCACCGATCACACACACGACCCAAAGATCATTGCCTCTCTATCCATTGTGGGATAATACCGGTTGGCTTCATGTCCCCACCTCCGGACCTCCATCTCTTCATTGTGGGATAATACCACCAGCCTACGTGTCCCCACCTCCGACAACCCGATCGGATGACCCGACCCGAGCTTTTGCGAGTCGGCTCTAATACCATATGAAACAAATTGGGTCAAATCCCGAGTCTAAAACAAATCTTGGGTCAAATCCCAAATCCGAATCTAATCAAATCCATCAAAATAAGGCCTCAAACTATTGGCCCAATAGTATCTTCTTGGGTCATCTTAGCCCATCACAGGCTCCCAAAAGGTCATGACTAGAAGGTACTATTGGTAGTTACTTAATTCCTCATATACAGAAAAATTTCCCCCTATCTTTTGATGTGGGATTGGGGTGTTACAAACTCCCCCACTTAAATTTCTGACCTCCCCATAAGAACCGATCACACACACGGCACAAAGATCTTTGCCTCTCTAGCCATTGTATGATAATACTGGCTGGCTTCGTGTCCCCCACCTCCGAACCTCAATCTCTCCATTGTGGGATAAAACCACCAGCCTTCGTGTCCCCACCTCCGGTAACCCGATCGGATGACCCGACCCTAGCTTTCGAGAGTCGTCTTTGATACCATCTGAAACAATCCGGGACAAATCCCGAGTCCGGAACAAATCTCGGGTCAAATCCCAAGTCCGAATCGAATCAAATCCATCAAAATAAGGCCTCAAACTACTAGCCCAATAGTATCTTCTTGGGTCATCTTAGCCCACCACAGGCTCCCAAAAGGTCATGACTTGAAGGTACTATTTGTAGTAACTTATTTACTTATATGCTGACAAATTTTTCCCCTATCTTTCGATGTGAGACTGGGGTGTTACAAACTAGGTGTAGTTAGGTGTGAATGGATTATTGAGGATAATGAGAATAGACAGATTTCTAAGTAATTGATCTTTAGTGGTGGCGTAAGAAATAAGTAGTACTAGTATTATTGGATTATATATGATGTTATATAGTGTATATGATAGGTATGTTTATATAAGGTAATATTTTTCAAATTTTATATAAGTTGTGGCAATGATTACCGACTTTTAAGTCACAAAGGGATAACGGATGTTTAAAGCAGTATGTACTTTGATATGTCAAGTGTTATTAATATGAGTCTATGTGGGATTAATGAAATAAGTTGGTATAAAGATAGTAATTATTTATCTAAACACTAGTTAATTTAGTAAACTAAGTTTTAAAAATCTAATATTTTGAGTACATGACTATTTGAATAGAAAATTTCGTATTATATGTTAAGCGTATATGATAAGTGTGATAACCCAAGAATTTGGAGAATTTATTAAAATCTTTAATGATTGATTTAAGGTCAAATAATAGACCTAGACTGAAAATAAGTGTATGCGTTTAAGGTTATTGGGAAGGAATTTTGAGGGTTTCAAAATTCTGTAAAGGATATAGGTGAATTATTCAGGATTAAGAATTTATGTGATTATGATTTGTGTATATGGTTAATGATGTGTTCAGAATGTGGTTAAGGGTCAAGGGTGGACCAGATAATTTATATCTGTACCAAATCCTAAGAATATTTTAAGAACGACAATGTTCGGTTAGAAAATCCTAGCGTTTAAAAAGAAACCCTAGAAATCGGTTCTGAAAACCCTAGTTTCAGTTCCGGGAATCCGAAACCCTAATTCGGTGCATGAAACCCTAAATTGGGAATTTGATGGCATACGTGTAAATAATTAAAAGATTAATTAGGGTTAATCTTAACCATTGATTACAAAACCCTAATTCCAAATTTGAAAACCCTAATGCCAGATCTGAAAACCCTAGTTTCAGACTCTGATAAAATAAAACCCTAATCTGGGAATATAACGGAGAATTATAATGCTTATGAGGTATTTAATAAGTATTAATTAGGGCAAAAGGTTGTTTAATTAACAAACCCTAATTTTCAATTATGGAACCCTAATTGTTCCGTCAGAAACCCTAATGCTAAATTGTGGAATTAATTGCTAAAATTAGCAATGCTAATTAGGAAACCCTAATCCTAATTACTTCAATTTTTGTGTAATTAGAAACCATAATCTAATTACGAGATTTAAATTTCTAAATTAGAAAATTAATTTTTCTATTAGAAACCCTAATTAGCGGTTTATAAACCCTAATGACCATTTTGACCCAAATTGCGTAATTAGCGATTTTAATTAGGAAATACTAATCCTAATTAGTAAGAATGAAAGTATGATTAAGAAATTTATTATATAATTAGAATACTAATTATAAGTTTAAAATGTTAATTTTCTAATTTCTATAACCGAAATTCGGAAATTGTAGAAATTAAATTTTTTGCAAAGTTAAGGGTTAAAACCTAAACCCTAAATTATACAAACCCTAAACCCTAAGGGTATCATCAAATGCAAAATCTAGAAAAAAATGGAATGGACATAAATGCCCCTCTTTGTATTATTTTATGGTTGCTTGGAAATCTTGCAAAATCAAGAGTTGTTTACCAACCCTAAACCTAAATGTAGCCCTAGCATTTGACAAAATGACCAGCAAAGCTCCAGCAATCTCAGCTACATCACACATACATTGAATCAAGCAATTATATAAATAGAATTTAGAGAGAGAAAATGCACCAAACTTGGCCAATTAATTTTTTTCTCTCACCAACTCTTACTTCTCTCTCAACCAATGAAAATCTAAGCTAGACCAGTTCCAAAATCAAGCCCCCCGATCATCATAAACAGATCAGAAGCCAGAATCGAAAATCAAGCCAAAAAGTGGTAAAAATTTCTAATTTTAGAAATCCTTCAATTGGTTGTTGAAAGTTGCAATTGATTGTTCAAAGTTGTGTTATAAGGTGTCAATTGATGTTCTGGGTTATCAAATCCATGACCCATAACATCAAAGTCCACGAATTTAAAATTTTTCAAAGTCTAAAAATCTGGAAAAAAACGTGATTTACAGTCAAAATCGAGGCTTTTAGATCCGTGTGTGTTATATATTTTTGATGTTTAAAACTTGTAACATGTAGCCTGGTATGAGTTATTTAAGTTTCAAAAAGAATCAGACCTAAATCTATTATATATTGTTAGATATTCACGGTCAAACCACGTTGACCGATCTGCTAAAATCATGAACCCAGAAAACGTTAAGGCAGTGGTCCGTGTCCTAGTTTGACCGGCCGTATCTTGTTCATTATTTGATGTTTTGGTGTTATTTTACTTTATCGTTGTATTGCTACATGTTATCTACAACTTGTAATTTATAGATCCCATAAATGTTGCACGATCAGAAAGTTATTAAGTGTCAAAGTAGGTACCTTGACTGTTCTTCATTTTCTGGGTAACCCAGAAAATGAAAAACAGACCTGGTAGCTACTTTGGAAGTCTAGATCTTGTTGTTCTGTTGTTGTTTGAGTATGAAATTTGTTTCATGTTGTAGTACTGCAAAGGTACTACAATATAAGAGTTTTATCAAGCCCGAAAAACCTAAGGATCAATGTTTAAATTCCGGTCAAACTAGCAACCTAGTCTCTGCCGGAATCTGGGAAAATCCCTCAAGAACACTTATAGCGACAGAAATTGTCGCTATAGGCCTTTAGCGATAGTTTATTTAATAATTTCCGGAAATTAATTTAAAATTAGAAAAAAATGGTTTTTAATTATTAAAAATACAAAATAAATTATGAAAAATTATATTAAAGTCTGAAAAATAGTTTTTAACTATTTTGAGTGTATTTCAAAAATATTTAGTATTTTTGGAATGTAAATGGTATTTATTTATTTAATTACAATATTAAATAAATTATTTAAAAATAGTTTTTAATTCATGAAAAATCATGAAAAATAATATTATGATATAAGAAAATATTTTAAGTTATTTTTGATGACTTTTGATATTTTGTGATGAAATTCATTAATATTTTAATATTAATGATAATTAGTTTATTTAATAATTATATTAAATAAATTATGGAAAAATAGTATTAATGATTTATAAATCATATAAAAATGATTTAAGTGTTATAAAAATATTTTAAGTTATAAACTATAACTTTTGATATTTAGTCAAGAAAATATTAATATTTTAATATTAATATTAATTATCGGATAATGGATTTAAGTGTTTAAAAATCATATAATTATGATTTTAAGTTATTAAAAATACTTTGTGATATTATAAATATATTATAATGTTATGTTATGATTTTCATTAATATTTTATATTAAATGAATATTAATGATTAAGGTATTATGTTGTATTTAATTCATTTAAATACGGTATTAAGGTTTTAAAATATTGACAAATGGTAATAATTATCCGAAAATTATTACGAGTCTAGAAAAGATGTTTTGTCTGATAAGGAATTATCTGTGTCAAGGGTTAAGTGTTAAGTCAGAGTTTAATTGAACTTAAACTCGATAAAAGTCCGACTAGACCGTCGGGATGTTAGAATTGTGTCGGTTTCAACTCAGACTTAAATAGTTTGACTTGATACCAAGTCTTATGTGCGGTATAAACTAATAGGCTTGTGTGGTAATGTGTTTAGGTTATTCTGTGTATAATATAACAGTATATTACTGTGATGATATTATTCTAATTATTGGAGATTTATATTATTAATATTAGGTCTTCGAGTAAAGCGTTATTAATTGCGTGCGGTAATCAACGGTTCAGGCAAGTTTTCTTGTACTTAACTCTAATAATAGTAGTTTCTTCAAGCTTATGGTTAATCATTACTGATTGCCATGAAATTTGTACTCTGTACATCTTGCATGTATAAGTCAGGTATGAAAGGCTGATCACCTTCATTACCAGTTGGTTCAGAAATGTTTGTTCATGTAAAATACTTGTTCAGTCAAAATTTTGTTCCTGCTAGTTCACAATTATATTGTTGAATTATAGCCAGCCAATTATTCATACTCTTCAATCATGATATATCGTTATGTTATTGTATATAAACTTGCAGGGCAACTTTCATGCTCGCCCTTGCTATATCATGATAAAACATTGCAGGTAAATCAAATGCGTTCATATACATGAAAAAAGGAGAATGCCAAGCTCATCTTGGGATATAAAGTACAGTTAGTTTGTAATGGTGTATATGATCAATATTATTGTATAATAGATAGTTTATGAAATGTGTTTTAAGTTAAGGTTACTCGACCTTGGGGAATAGTGTGTAATGTATTGTATAAACAATTTATGTTTATATCTTCCGCAAATAGTGATAGAAATAGTATACCGAGTCTGCGGCGATTCGGGGCTGCTACAGTTGGTATCAGAGCTGTTGGTTATGAAGCTTAGGTAGGAATACCTGAGACCAATAACCGCAGTGATTAGGATAAGACTAACTCAAATAGAGTTAGTTGGTCAGTAAGATTCAAAGATGAATCTCGGCGAGTGTAAAGCACAGAGTTCCCTAACTCTGATAATAAAGTCTAAAAGACTGAAAGTCCAGGGATAGAAGATCGTAAAACAAAACGATCTTAGTGCGTAGAAATAAATCGTAATATATACTATAAGATCACTCTGTGATCTGATAAGGTTATGATGTGGGAAAATAATCAATCTAATGATTGAAAAGTTTACAGCAAGATGCTGTGTCTATGTTGTACTATAAAATGGTACTATGAAAACTCATAAATGAGTTATGGATAATGAATACGAATTAAATTCGTATTGAAGAAAAAGGGGTTAAGGTTAGGTGGGGATTTCAATGAGGACTCGTGCCAGCAATAGAGTTGTATGATTCCTCGTACTACTTAATTGGTGGCATTGGTAATAGTTGAAATGTTGTGTCACGCTAGTTATTATATATAGATAAATAGGTCATAGGTAGAGAATATAGGATTAAGTACGAGTTCTTAGAACTCATACTTATGTGACATTCTTGACGCATAGTTATATGAAATGTTTATGAGCCCCTCAGCGAACGGACGCCAAAGGTCAGACTAGGATAAGTTCGTAAACTCATATAATTATGGTCAGGTTATGAACTCATAAGTGTGGTTTTATGAACTGGGTATAGTTATGTGTGAATGGAGTATTGAGGATAATAGGAACAGATAGAATGTTTAAGCAAATGATCATTAGTGGAGAATTAGGTTTTCCTAAACCTCTATCTATGCTTAAATTTCAAAATCTTGACATCAAGCTAAATACGCACTATGTGCCTTTTAAAATAAAAATTGTTTTTATTTATCACTTATGTACCATGTGACCTGGTGCAGAGATGATAAAAATGTTGGAGTCATCAATGCAGTATTACTTAGTGTGAATTTGACTTAAAGTCACTATTCCACTATGGTATGATGTAGCATGATAAAATCACAAAATGACGAAATCCTCAACGGACTGTTATATACAGTGCGGCATCATGACGTCATTCTCAAAAATGTTTTACTGAAAGAAATTTCTCAAACAAAATTGTTTTGCTGCGGAATCCAATAAGACTGAGGTAAAAGTTTATGCGCCCAAGGCGGATAAGAGGAACAAATTTTTCCGACCAACAGTACCTGATCAGTACAGGGCATATCGGGCTGATCACCCTTTGTGTCCGTAAGTAATGATGGTTTGCGGATGAATTTCCATAAAACCTTTGCGAAAATGAAAAAACAACCAGTCTATACGATTCCTCAGCACAGTTTTAAAATCTTTTACCCTTGTGAGTGGTATGTTGTGTAGCATATAATGTGTGTGAATGGTATATGTGTGAAAGGTGTAAGGTTCATGTGTGAATGATGTAAGGTGCACGGTGTAAGGGGTAAGGTGAATTTCGGGGACGAAATTCTTATAAGGAGGGGTGAATGTGATAACCCAAGAATTTGGAGAATTTATTAAAATCTTTAATGATTGATTCAAGGTCAAATAATAGACCTAGACTGAAAATAAGTGTATGCGTTTAAGGTTATTGGGAAGGAATTTTGAGGGTTTCAAAATTCTGTAAAGGATATAAGTGAATTATTCAGGATTAAGAATTTATGTGATTATGATTTGTGTATATGGTTAATGATGTGTTCAGAATGTGGTTAAGGGTCAAGGGTGGACCAGATAATTTATATCTGTACCAAACCCTAAGAATATTTTAAGAACGACAATGTTCGGTTAGAAAATCCTAGCGTTTAAAAAGAAACCCTAGAAATCGGTTCTGAAAACCCTAGTTTCAGTTTCGGGAATCCGAAACCCTAATTCGGTGCATGAAACCCTAAATTGGGAATTTGATGGCATACGTGTAAATAATTAAAAGATTAATTAGGGTTAATCTTAACCATTGATTACAAAACCCTAATTCCAAATTTGAAAACCCTAATGCCAGATCTGAAAACCCTAGTTTCAGACTCTGATAAAATAAAACCCTAATCTGGGAATATAACGGAGAATTATAATGCTTATGAGGTATTTAATAAGTATTAATTAGGGCAAAAGGTTGTTTAATTAACAAACCCTAATTTTCAATTGTGGAACCCTAATTGTTCCGTCAGAAACCCTAATGCTAAATTGTGGAATTAATTGCTAAAATTAGCAATGCTAATTAGGAAACCCTAATCCTAATTACTTCAATTTTTGTGTAATTAGAAACCATAATCTAATTACGAGATTTAAATTTCTAAATTAGAAAATTAATTTTTCTATTAGAAACTCTAATTAGCGGTTTATAAACCCTAATGACCATTTTGACCCTAATTGCTTAATTAGCGATTTTAATTAGGAAATACTAATCCTAATTAGCAAGAATGAAAGTATGATTAAGAAATTTATTATATAATTAGTAAATACTAATTATAAGTTTAAAATGTTAATTTTCTAATTTCTATAACCGAAATTCGGAAATTATAGAAATTAAATTTTTTGCAAAGTTAAGGGTTAAAACCTAAACCCTAAATTGTACAAATCCTAAACCCTAAGGGTATCATCAAATGCAAAATCTAGAAAAAAAATGGAATGGACATAAATGCCCCTCTTTGTATTATTTTATGGTTGCTTGGAAATCTTGCAAAATCAAGAGTTGTTTACCAACCCTAAACCTAAATGTAGCCCTAGCATTTGACAAAATGACCAGCAAAGCTCCAGCAATCTCAGCTACATCACACATACATTGAATCAAGCAATTATATAAATAGAATTTAGAGAGAGAAAATGCACCAAACTTGGCCAATTAATTTTTTTCTCTCACCAACTCTTACTTCTCTCTCAACCAACGAAAATCTAAGCTAGACCAGTTCCAAAATCAAGCCCCCCGATCATCATAAACAGATCAGAAGCCAGAATCGAAAATCAAGCCAAAAAGTGGTAAAAATTTCTAATTTTAGATATCCTTCAATTGGTTGTTGAAAGTTGCAATTGATTGTTCAAAGTTGTGTTATAAGGTGTCAATTGATGTTCTGGGTTATCAAATCCATGACCCATAACATCAAAGTCCACGAATTTAAAATTTTTCAAAGTCTAAAAATCTGGAAAAAAAACGTGATTTACAGTCAAAATCGAGGCTTTTAGATCCGTGTGTGTTATATATTTTTGATGTTTAAAACTTGTAACATGTAGCCTGGTATGAGTTATTTAAGTTTCAAAAAGAATCAGACCTAAATCTATTATATATTGTTAGATATTCACGGTCAAACCACGTTGACCGATCTGCTAAAATCATGAACCCAGAAAACGTTAAGGCAGTGGTCCGTGTCCTAGTTTGACCGGCCGTATCTTGTTCATTATTTGATGTTTTGGTGTTATTTTACTTTATCGTTGTATTGCTACATGTTATCTACAACTTGTAATTTATAGATCGCATAAATGTTGCACGATCAGAAAGTTATTAAGTGTCAAACTAGGTACCTTGACTGTTCTTCATTTTCTGGGTAACCCAGAAAATGAAAAACAGACCTGGTAGCTACTTTGGAAGTCTAGATCTTGTTGTTCTGTTGTTGTTTGAGTATGAAATTTGTTTCATGTTGTAGTACTACAAAGGTACTACAATATAAGAGTTTTATCAAGCCCGAAAAACGTAAGGATCAATGTTTAAATTTCGGTCAAAGTAGCAACCTAGTCTCTGCCGAAATCTGGAAAAATCCCTCAAGAACACCTACAGCGACAGAAATTGTCGCTATAGGCCTTTAGCGACAGTTTATTTAATAATTTCCGGAAATTGATTTAAAATTAGAAAAAAATGGTTTTTAATTATTAAAAATACAAAATAAATTATGAAAAATTATATTAAAGTCTGAAAAATAGTTTTTAACTATTTTAAGTGTATTTCAAAAATATTTAGTATTTTTGGAATGTAAATGGTATTTATTTATTTAATTACAATATTAAATAAATTATTTAAAAATAGTTTTTAATTCATGAAAAATCATGAAAAATAATATTATGATATAAGAAAATATTTTAAGTTATTTTTGATGACTTTTGATATTTTGTGATGAAATTCATTAATATTTTAATATTAATGATAATTAGTTTATTTAATAATTATATTAAATAAATTATGGAAAAATAGTATTAATGATTTATAAATCATATAAAAATGATTTAAGTGTTATAAAAATATTTTAAGTTATAAACTATAACTTTTGATATTTAGTTAAGAAAATATTAATATTTTAATATTAATATTAATTATCGGATAATGGATTTAAGTGTTTAAAAATCATATAATTATGATTTTAAGTTATTAAAAATACTTTGTGATATTATAAATATATTATAATGTTATGTTATGATTTTCATTAATATTTTATATTAAATGAATATTAATGATTAAGGTATTATGTTGTATTTAATTCATTTAAATACGGTATTAAGGTTTTAAAATATTGACAAATGGTAATAATTATCCGAAAATTATTACGAGTCTAGAAAAGATTTTTTGTCTGATAAGGAATTATCTGTGTCAAGGGTTAAGTGTTAAGTCAGAGTTTAATTGAACTTAAACTCGATAAAAGTCCGACTAGACCGTCGGGATGTTAGAATTGTGTCGGTTTCAACTCAGACTTAAATAGTTTGACTTGATACCAAGTCTTATGTGCGGTATAGACTAATAGGCTTGTGTGGTAATGTGTTTAGGTTATTCTGTGTATAATATAACAGTTTATTACTGTGATGATATTATTCTAATTATTGGAGATATATATTATTAATATTAGGTCTTCGAGTAAAGCGTTATTAATTGCGTGCGGTAATCAACGGTTCAGGCAAGTTTTCTTGTACTTAACTCTAATAAGAGTAGTTTCTTCAAGCTTATGGTTAATCATTACTGATTGCCATGAAATTTGTACTCTGTACATCTTGCATGTATAAGTCAGGTATGAAAGGCCGATCACCTTCATTACCAGTCGGTTCAGAAATGTTTGTTCATGTAAAATACTTGTTCAGTCAAAATTTTGTTCCTGCTAGTTCACAAATATATTGTTGAATTATAGCCAGCCAATTATTCATACTCTTCAATCATGATATATCGTTATGTTATTGTATATAAACTTGCTGGGCAACTTTCATGCTCACCCTTGCTATATCATGATAAAACATTGCAGGTAAATCAAATGCGTTCATATACAGGAAAAAGGAGAATGCCAAGTTCATCTTGGGATATAAAGTACAGTTAGTTTGTAATGGTGTATATGATCAATATTATTGTATAATAGATAGTTTATGAAATGTGTTTTAAGTTAAGGTTACTCGACCTTGGGGAATAGTGTGTAATGTATTGTATAAACAATTTATGTTTATATCTTCCGCAAATAGTGATAGAAATAGTATACCGAGTCCGCGGCGATTCGGGGCTGCTACAATAAGGCTTAGAATGTAAGAATAAATTATGATAATGCCGCCAAGACGAAAACAAAACCAAGGACAGAAGAACATGTCAACAAAGGTGAAAGACAACCGGACCTGATATAGAATTTTACGAATATGGACGATCAAGCTATGCAGAACAGAATACCAGTCGCGGGAAGATTAGCAAGATAATCGATCGATGAATGTCAAAGACTTCAAGGTGGTCGTACCGCCAGGATTTAGAGGACCAACTAACCTGTAGCAACGTTCGTGATAGCTAGGATAACGGAGGGGCAAAAGATAGTTTTGCCACCTATACGATAAAAGGAAAGGAAATAAAGGGTAAGTATGCGTGATTTAAGTGTGAATCACTGGAGTATAAGGTGGAAGACTGTCCAAGAAGGAGATGGGAGGCAAGGAATGCGAATACGGAACAAAGGCAGTAGGACATTGGCGACAACGGGGCCAACATCAACAATCAAAACAACGAAATCAACCGCAAGCGTATTCAACATGACCCTTCAAGATATCGTGGCAGCCGGGGGTATAACTCTAGGTATTATTCTAATCAATTTTATTTTCTTCTATATTATTTTCATATATATTTAATTATTTTATAAATTAATTTGAAGGAGAAATTTGAGTTCTTTTAGAAATCAAATTTCTGTATAAGCAGATAGATAAGCTTTATGTTAATAGTTAAAGATTAATTCAATCAAATTATGATCGAGATCTACTTGCAATGATTGTGTATGCTATGTACCCTGGTATGTATAGGTTTTTAAACGGTGATTCTGGGGACAGAATCATTATAAGGGAGGGTGAATGTAATAACCCGATATTTTCTATATAATTAAATAAGAAATTTTGAGTATAATTTTTTTTTTTAAGGATGAGGATTTTACAAGATAATGTGTGTATGTAATTATGTAATAAATAAAAATATATTTATTACATGAATATTTACAAATAATTTTATTTTAGAATTATTGATTATTATAAAGTATATTGTAAAACCCCAACTTTTTGAATAAAGATGAATTTTCTATAAATATTATTTTTGAATATTATGGAGTAAAATTGATATAATGTTATAGTTGTAGGTAATATTTATAAATTTTGCAAAGTACGCAAGTTGTTATATAATATTCGATTGGTCGGAGAATATTCGTTTTAATAGGGAATATTCGTACAATGGCACAATCATTGGTGGACCCTACAACAGAATTATTGTCGGATTGATAAAATGACAAAAATATTTTATTGAGATAACGGCAGAAGTTTTACCGTTGATACTGTTGAACTACTCGATAGTAAAAGTACAGTAATACGCGTGGTTACATAGTAGCACACGATATTAATTATTAAAGGCTTATGTGAGAAGTCACTCAGTTTTGCTTATTTTATCAACACTCATTTACCTATTTTTCAAAATAATTGGTAGAAGATGCTTCAGTATGTATATATAATATATGTGTGTGATAAGGATGTATGTGATAAGGATGTGTGTGAAAATGACGTGTGGGGTGGGAGAAAGAAAAAATGAAAATGGGGGTTACGTATATATATGGTAATGTTATATATATATATATATATATATATATATATATATATATATATATATATGATGGATAATGACATGTGGGAGGGGCCCACATGTTGGAAGAAGAATTTGGGGGAAAAGCTGAGAAATTTTTTCAACGGAGGAGGTTGTTTTTTTCAAACAACATGTGTTATATATATATATATATATAATATTATATATATTATATTTTATTTAAAAGATTTTGCTTTAAATATGGTCCGTCAGATTAAAGTAAATCAATCTCGACCATTCATGAGTTAGTTAATTTGCATTCCATTTTTTTATAAATGGAAGCTCATTCATTCATTATTTCTTACGAATTCACTGAAACTCTAGAGAGATAAACTATAGAGAGAAAGAAGAAAGAATTCTGCTACTTCACTACTTATATATCCAGTACTCTTCTTCTTAAAGTAGGGAATATTATTTGTTGTACTCGTAAGGGAAATTATTCTTTTGTATTTGAGAAGAGAACTTCTGTTATTCCATTTCTTTATTTTTCTGTTGGAATAACCTGTATACGCGGGATACCCTATACGTGGTGGCATCCTTCTTTTATTCTGTCTTTATTATTCCGTTGGAACATCCTGTTTGTGCTATACGCAGGACCTGGTTCCGTTTTTATTATTCTATCTTTATTATTCTATTGGAACATCATGTCTGTGCTTTACGTCGGACCTGGTTCCATCTTTATTATTTCATTCCTTATTATTCTGTTGGAACATCCTGTCGGTGTGATTTTCACCTGACCTGGTTCCATTATTATTATTCTGTTGGAATAACCTGCCTATGCGAAGTGCCGCATGTATGATGATTTCTGTTGTTATTCCATTCCTTATTATTCTCAGTTGATTAAAATTTTGACTTCTATACTCCATGAAATTAGTGGAATATCCTTGATATTTGCGTTTCATCCAGTATTTTTCATGGAAATATTCTTCTGAGAAATCATAAATTTTACTCTACAAAGCAGTATCATGTTGACAATTTGAACGTTATTAGTTCCTGAATAACTTATTTCTTGAACTTGTTTTATTGAATTCTTATATCATTGTCATCATCCTCATGTTTATATTTTTTTGAAAGTCATATGTGGCCTGTAAAGCATGGATGGACTTGGTATGATTATGACTCGGGATTATTCGGTGTAATCATGACCGTAATGTTACAAATGATGTGTAAAAAGTCCTCATTGGCCCGTAGAGCATTGATGGACAGTTGTTGGCATGATCATGACCATTGATGAATACACAAATATCCTTGGCCTGTAGTGCATGGAATTTGTGGTCGTGACCCTAATGAATATCCTTGGCCGTAGTGCAGGGATGATGTGAATTATTTATTAAGATGACTCTCAGCGATAAAAATAATGAAAAACTTTTTAAATCATAAAAGATAGTAGATTATATTCTCTACTTGACTTTTTTAATGGATTGCTTGATCCGCTGCAGTCAAACTTGATGTTTTTATATTTTATCAGTTTAACACTGTTGAAGGCTAACGATAATTTATTCTGCATTATCTTAGTCATAATATTTCTTACTGGGCTAGTTAAGCTCACCCTTTCTTTCACTGTTCTCTTCAGGAAATGAGAATATAGCTGGGATGAGTCGGGGAACGGAGTGATGGTCCAGAGGATAACATTACTAGTCCTCACTATTCTGTGAAATAGTGTGATAATAATTGTAATGAGGACTGCTTTTGAGTTTGGATAATCTCTAGTAGACATTATTTGTATTCAAACTCACAGTTTATGTTTTGTCGTATTTTACACGACTGCTGTATTATTAGGTTGTATTTAAATTTTGTACCACGTATCTGACGACCCAAGATGGGTTATGTATACCTAATTTTGGGGACGTCACAGTTGGTATCAACGCCTAGGGATATGATCCCTGGCTAAGATGTGAGACTAGAACTAGGAGGGGAGAGACGGGGAATTCCTTCGCTAGTATGACCTACTTAAATTTATTTTGTATTTAAATTGGTTGGTCAGAGTTTAGAGATATTATGTTACATGTCAATTAACCTTTGTTTTGTGACAGTATCTGAAAATGACATCCGAAAAGGTTGAGAATAGCAATGGAGCACAAGAGACCGTTGAGTCTCCACATATCAATAATCAGGAGAATGTGCATCAGGAAGGCGACAATCCTCATGCAAAACAACAACACTGACCAAATGATGAATGATGGATTATTCAGAGGCTTTATGCAATTCATGCAACAGCAGGCGAGAGCGGCTCCGGTCCAAAATGTAGGTGGAAACACTGGGAGCTAAACAGTTCAAGGAGCTGGGACCACCAGAGTTTAAGGGAGAGCCAAAACCACTTATGGCGAAAGCATGGATAAAGCAGATCACCAAAATATTTAATGTCTTGGGATGCTCCGAGGAGCAGAAGGCTCCCTTTGCCGCCTTTATGTTGCAAAGAGAGGCAGATTACTGGTGGGAATCGGTAAAACATACTCAACTTGTCGTTTTGAAGATGTCTCGGGAGAAGTTCCAAGAGCTATTCAACGACAAATACTTTCCCGAAAGTATTCGTCACCTGAAGGAGGGGGAGTTTATCAAATTGGAGCAAATAATATGACCGTGTTGCAATACGAGGCATAATTTGCGGAGTTATCCCGGTTTTCATCCCACTTGGTGGATAATGAAGAGAGAATGGCGCGAATATTTTTAAGAGGTTTGAAGCTGGAAATACGTCAACATATTATTTCTCATAAACTGTGTTTGTATTCAGATGTTGTAAATAGGGCTCAGTTGGTAGAGCGCAATAACGAGTCAATGCAACCAAAAGAGAGCAGCTAGCAAAATGATAATACCAGTGAGAGCAGTCATCGAAGCGGTGACAACAAACGTGGAGGGAATCAATAGGTCAGAAATTGTAACCACTTCGGTGGTATTCAAGGCCAAAACAATAAGAATGGACATTTCAAGAAGAGGAGATTCAACAATGATGGAAAGACGTCAGCACCAGCACCCGCTGTTAAGGAAGGAGAAAGGCCACCTATCATATGTTCAAATACGGAGCGGAGGGACACATCAGTCCAAATTGCGCGATGCCGTCCAAAGCATGTTATAATTATTGAAGAGAAGGTAACTTACCCCAATTTTGTCATTCACCGAAGACAAATTCAGCTAGGATGGAGGCACCAAAGGATGTCCCAGAAAAGTCAAAGCCGGTAGTGCAAGGGAGAGCGTTTGTTATGACCTCCCAGAAAGCAAGGAACCCAAATGAGGTCATCACGGGTAAGCTTATGATAAACTCTAGCAAAGTCTACACTTTATTTGATACCGGTTCTACCCATTTTTTTATTTCTCCTACTTGCGGTTAATGATTAAATTTGACTCCGGAGAAATTAGACTTTGACTTATTTGTGAAAACTCCGTTGGGAGAAACCTTCATTACATCCTTGTTTATAAGTCTTGTTTGGTTCAAGTTAGTACCCACACATTACCTGTCGATCTTATTGCATTAAAAATACTTGCATTTGATGTAATTCTAGGGATTGATTGGTTAACTACTCATCATTTAAAAATTGATTATTTTCGTAAGGTTGTTAGCTTTCATATTCCTAATCGACCAATTGTGCGAATTCAAGAAACCAAACCATTAAAATTAATCATTGTCATCTCAAGCTATAAAGCTATTCGTTTATTGAAAAATGGATGTCAAGCTTTCTTAGCTCATGTCACGGATCTAAACAAAAATACGTCAGTTTTGAATAATAATTCTATTGTTAATGAATTTCCTGACATATTCCCTGAAAAACTTCCTGGCCTAACCCCAGAGTGTGAAATTGAATTTTGTATCGACCTTGAACCTGGTACAAAACCCATTTCCACAGCCCCATATCGAATTGCTCCGATTGAACTCCAGGATTTAAAGACTCAACTACAGGAATTGTTAGACATTGGCTTTATTCGTCTTAGTATTTCTCCTTGGGGTGCTCATGTTCTATTCGTGAAGAAAAAAAGATGGGAGTATGCGACTTTATATTGATTATCGGGAATTGAATCATGTCACCATGAAAAATAGATACCCATTGCCACGTATTGATGACCTATTTAACCAGTTACAAGGAGCCAAATTCTTTTTCAAAGATTGATCTTCGTTCCGGATATCACCAATTGAAGATTAGAAGCGATGATATTCCAAAGATGGCTTTCAGAACTCGGTACAGGAATTATGAATTCCTAGTCATGTCCTTTGGATTGACTAATACTCCTGCTGCCTTCATGGATATGATGAACCGAGTATTCAAGGAATATTTGTATCATTTTGTGGTTGTCTTTATTGATGACATCCTCATATATTCCAAAAGCCGTGAATATCATGAGGAACACTTGAGGCTGATACTCCAAAAGCTTCGTGAATACAAGCTTTATGCCAAGTTGAAGAAATGCGTGTTCTGGCATGAGGAAGTAACATTCCTTGGGCACGTGGTATCAAGTCATGGAATATCTTTTGACCCAGCAAAGATTGAAGCTATTCAAAGCTGGGAGCAACCTAAATCAGTGACCGAAGTACGTAGCTTTCACGACATAGCTGGTTATTATCGGAGATTCGTAGAAGGGTTTTCTCGAATCGCTACTCCACTAACTCAGTTGACTCGGAAAGATACAAAGTTTGGTTGGAACGAGGAATGTGAGAAAAGTTTTCGAGAACTCAAGAGGAGACTTATTTCAGCACCTGTTCTGACAATACCATCTGGTTCGGAGGGATTTGTCATCTACAGTGATGCTTCGGGCAAAGGGTTAGGATGTGTTCTCATGCAACATAGGAAAGCCTTAGCCTATGCCTCACGACAACTCAAAGAATATGAGAGGAATTATCCTACTCATGACCTAGAGTTAGTAGTTGTTGTCTTCGCACTTAAAATTTGGAGGCATTACTTGTATAGGGAGAAAGTGGAGATCTTTACGGATCATAAAAGCCTCAAATATTTCTTCACTCAAAAGAAACTGAACATGTGACAACGACTTTGGCTTGAACTGTTGAAAGATTATGATCATTCCATCAAATACCATCCTAGAAAAGCGAACGTGGTAGCTGACGCATTGAGTAGAAGATCATATGCGAGTACGAGTAAAATATTGTCAACGCAAAAGCCCATTTGTATGACTTGCAACGGATGGAGATAGAGATAAAGACTCCAGGGACCAACGTGATGATGGCAAATATACGAGTAGAACCGACTTTAATTGATAAAATTAAAGCTGCTCAAATTACAGATCTGGAGCTGATGCGTATGAGGAAGAAAGTGAAAGAAGGTGCGATGCCGGAAGCAAGAATCTATAAAGAAAGAATACATATGATGGATAATGACATGTGGGTGGGGCCCACATATTGGGAGAAGAATTTGGGGGAAAAGCTGAGAAATTTTTTCAACGGAAGAGGTTGTTTTTTTCAAATAATATGTGTTATATATATATAATAAATTATATATATTATATTTTATTTAAAAGATTTTTCTTTAAATATGGACCGTCAGATTAAAGTAAATCAATCTCGACCGTTCATGAGTTAGTTACTATACATCCCATTTTTCTATAAATAGAAGCTCATTCATTCATTATTTTCTTACGAATTCACTGAAACTCTAGAGAGATAAACTATAGAGAGAAAGAAGAAAGTATTCTGCTACTTCACTACTTATATATCCAGTACTCTTCTTCTTAAGGTAGGGAATATTATATGTTGTACTCGTAAGGGATATTATTCTTTTGCATTTGAGAAGAGAACTTCTGTTATTCCATTTCTTTATTTTTCTATTGGAATAACCTGTATACGCGGGATACCCTATACGTGGTGACATTATTCTATTATTCTATCTTTATTACTCCGCTGGAACATCCTGTATGTGCTATACGCCGGACCTGGTTCTGTTTTTATTATTCTGTCTTTATTATTCCATTGGGACATCCTGTCTGTGCTTTACGCCGGACCTGGTTACGTCTTTATTATTTCATTCTTTATTATTTCATTCTTTATTATTCTGTTGGAACATCCTGTCGGTGTGATTTTCACCTGACCTGGTTCCATTATTATTATTATGTTGGAATAACCTGCCTATGCGAAGTGCCGCATGCATGGTGATTTTTGTTGTTATTCCATTCTTTATTATTCTCATTTGGTTAAAATTTTGACTTCTATACTCCATGAAATTAGTAGAATATCTTTGATATTTGCGCTTCATCCAGTATTTTTCATGGAAATATTCTTCTGACAAATATTGAATTTTTACACTACAAAGCAGTATCATGTTGACAATTTTGACGTTATTAGTTCCTGAATAACTTAATTCTTGAACTTGTTTTATTGAATTCTCATTGTCATCATCCTCATGTTTATATTTTTTTGAAAGTCATCTGTGTCCCGTAAAGCATGGATGGACTTGGTATGATTATGACCAGGGATTATTCGGTGTAATCATGACCGTAATGTTACAAATTATGTGTAAAAAGTCCTCATTGGCCCATAGAGCATTGATGGACAGTTGTTGGCATGAACATGACCATTGATGAATACACAAATATCCTTGGCCCGTAGTGCATGGAATTTGTGGTCGTGACCCTAATGAATATCCTTGGTCGTAGTGCAGGGATGATTTGGATTATTTATTAAGCTGAGTCTCAGTGATAAAAGTAATGAAAAACTTTTTAAATCATAAAAGATAGTAGATTATATTCTCTACTTGACTCTTTTAATGGATTGCTTGATCCGTTACAGTTAAACTTGATGTTGTTATATTTTATCAGTTTAACACTGTTGAAGGCTAACAATAATTTATTTTTCATTATCTTAGTCATATTATTTCTTACTGGGCTAGTTGAGCTCACCCTTTCTTTCACTGTTCTCTTCATGAAAAGAGAATATTGCTAGGACGAGTCGGGGAACGGAGTGATGGTCCAGAGGATAGCATTAGCAGTCCTCACTATTCTGTGAAATAGTGTGATAATAATTGTAATGAGGACTGCTTTTGAGTTTGGATAATCTCTAGTAGATAATATTTGTATTCAAACTTACAGTTTATGTTTTCTCGTATTTTACACGACTGCTGTATTATTATGTTGTATTTGAATTTTGTACCATGTATCTGACGACCCAAGATGGGTGATGTATATCTAATTTTGGGGGCGTCACATATATTCTTTTAATAATTAATAGAGTAGAAAAGTTTTTATTAATTATTTTCAATGAAAATAAAATTATATATTATTTAAATAATATATGAAATGATTTTTAGAATTATTATAAAAATTAATCTATTTTAATATATGAATTTATGCTAGTTTAATTAAGTTAATTATTTTAACTTAATTAATAATGTTAAATATGAATAATTATAACAATTATTTTATTATATGAATTTTGGTACAGATTATTAAGTTAATTATTTTACCTTAACTATTAACGTTAAATATGGAAGATAATTCAGATATGGAATCCAAACCCTAATTTTGGATTTTTATCAAGGAACGAGAATAATAATATTATATTATTATTTGTCAGTGTTATAGATGTGTACTGTGTGTATGTAATGTTAATGTGTGGAACAGTTTTAATGTATTATGACTAAGTACCCTAATATTAATTTATTTAACCCTATTTTGAAATTTAAAGGGGAAATTCAAGATTTGTATATAACTGTGATATATGATATAATGTTATGATTAATTAGGTAAACCCTAATTAATAGTTAGAAATCCTAGTTAACAAATCAAGAAAACCCTAGTAATATTTTTTTATAAACCCTGGTTTGTAAGTCAGTTAAAAAATTACAATCTGTTAAGCCACCGTGTTATGTTGTATATGATATGTATTATAGAATTAAATGTTAATTATGGGAAAACCCTAATTAGTAATTACAAACCCTAATTTTGAAAACCCTAAATAGTATTTATAAACCCTAGTTTTCTATATTAACCCTAATTTACAAATGGGGAAATCCTAATTATAAAATTAGAATGTATAATGTTAATTAGTGAACCTTAACCTAATTAGCAAGTTTTTATTAATTGAAAACCTAATCTAATTTAGAAAACCCTAATTACATATTTTAGAAACTAAATTTTTATTTTATTAAACCCTAGATGAAAACCTAAAATCTCATGTGTTAAATCTTAGGGTTAAACCCTAAGGGTTTGACAAGTTACAAGTTTGCCATTAAATTCTCAAGTCAAAAGACAATTTTACCCCTCTTGCATAATTGGAGCTAACATATAGGTTTTGACCTTAGCTGAGTTGGTGACCAAATCCAACCACCCCATGTGACATTAAATATCAAAGATCAGCCTCAAATCTCAGCCAAATGCATTGTATTACCATATATATATATATATATATATATATATATATATATATATATATATATATATATATATATATATATATATATATAGATTGAAAGAGAGAAAATGTTCAATTGTAGCCCATTTGTGCACCAACCCACTACCAAGTCCCTCTCTCTCTAACCCACGAAATATTAAGTATTTCAGTCCCCAATTCAAGCCCCACAAATTCCTTAAACAAATCATAAGCTCATAATTAAAGATTGTTCATAAAAAGGTATAAAGCTAACCCTAGAATCTGACCTTTGATATGTGGTTAGATGTTATGTTTGAGTGTTAGAATATATTGTATGTGGTATATAATGATGATCTGGGTTGCTAGATGTTAGATCAATAACATCTAGAAGCTCGGATTTGATGATTTTGAAAATCTAGAATTTTTTGTTTCTGTGGTCTGACAACAAATGTCAGAGCCTCTAGATCTTTCTGCGTTAAGTGTTATGTGTGTTTTATGTTATAGATATGTTCTTTGTCACATGGGCTTCACTCTGTAACTTGAATCTAGCCAAGATCGTGTACATAATGAAAGTTATGGGTGGTCAAACCTAAATGACCGATCATGACTTTTGGTTTTCTGGGTAACCCAGTTCATGCCCAGAACTGTCTGACGGCTTGTTTATGCATCCAGATCTCTCGTCTGTTTATGGATTTGATATTGTTATTATATCTAGGTTATAGTATGAAATATGGACTACAAATTCATTCCTTTAGATCTATTAAACAATAAACAAGGAAGATGAAGTGGATGGTCAAAGTAGCAGGGATGATCACGATAATCGTTTTCTGGAATTTCTAGAAAATCAAGGACACTGTCTCTGACAGACTTTGATCGACATGGATCTAGATGTTGTGATGAGTTTAGATCAATTTTATATGTTAGATATGTTCACTTGTATGTTGGCTACACACTGCAACCATTGGAACATCATAGAATTACACAGAAATCGATTTAATTAATTAAGGCACAAAGTAGCTATCAAGCACTACTTGGGTTTCGGGGTAACCTAGAAAACCCAAGAAGGGCCTGACAGCCACTTTAGACCTTCAGATCTTGCTTGTATGTTGTAGTTAGACCCTGTTAGTTGATGATTCATGTAACATTACATTAATACTACACGATCATTACAAGACCCTTCCCAGAAACAGCTTGATCACTGGGTCACGATCAATCAAACCTGGCCCCTTAGCAACTGATTGTCAGTGTTCTTGAGCCTCAAGAATACCAACAGTGACAGAAAGCGTCGCTAAAGGCTAAGGCGACAGATTTAATTATTTAAATTTTTTGAATTTTTGAAATTTGATTAATAATATAAAATAAATTCTAAAAATTACAAAAATTGTTTTAAAAATTATTTTAAATTATAAAAAATAACTTTTAATTATTTGGGACATTTTTCATTAATATTTATAATTATTTGAATATTAATGTTATTTAATTAGTGTATTAAATAAATTAGAGAAAAAAGATTTTAATGTTATAAAAATTATTTTAAATAAGAATAAAGTGTTTTAAAATATTTTTAAGTTATAAATGTAACTTTTAATATTTTGTGATGAATTTCATTAATTAATTAATATTAATGATAATTAAGTTATTTTTTGAATATATTAAATAAATTATGAAAAATATAATTAATGATTTAAAAATTATAGAAAAATGATTTAAAGGTTATAAAAATATGTTAAGTTATAAATATAACTTTAGATATTTTGTCATGAAAAATATTAATATTTTAATATTAATGATATTAGATTTATTTAATAATTATATTAAATAAATTAGTTTAAAAATGATTTTAATATTAAAAAATCAATTTAAATGAAAATAAATAGTTTAACAATATTTTAAGTTATAAAATATAACTTTTAATATTTAAAGGTAAATTTCATTAATTAATTATTATTAATAATATTAAGGTTATTTAATAATTATATTAAATAAAGTAGTTTAAAAATTATTTTTATATTATAATAATAATTTTAAATGAAAATAAAGTGTTTAAAGATATTTTAAGTTATAAAATATAACTTTTAATATTTAAAGGATAATTTCATTAATAATTTAATATTAATGATATTAATTTAATAATAATTGATATTAAGTTTATTTAATAATTATATTAAATAAATTGTTTTAAAATGGTTTTATCATTCAAAAAGGATATAAATTGTGACGCCCCCAAAATAGGTATACATCACATATTCTGAGTCACCAAATACATGGTACAAAATACCACTATAATCTTAAATATACAACATAAGCTGTGTGTTTTAATACAAATATTGTCTTATAGACAATATTCAAACTCAAAATAAGTCCAGGATACATTTATTATAACACTATTTCATAGAATAGTGAGGACTACTAATGCTATAATCTGGACCATCACTCTGTACCCCGACTAGTTCCTGCTACGTTCTCATTTCCTGAAGAGAACAATGAAAGCAAAAGGGTGAGCTCAACTAGCCCAGTAAGAAATATTATAACTAAGATAATGCAGAATAAATTATCGTTAGCCTTCAATAGTATTAAACTGATACAATATAACAAACATCAAGTTTAACTGCAGCGGAACAAGCAATCCATTAGAAGAGTCAAGTAGAGAACAAAATCTTCTTTCTTCTATGATTTAAAAGGTTTTTCAATACTTTTATCGCTGAGACTCAGCTGAATAAATAATCCACATCTTCCATACACTACGGCCAATGATATTCATTAGTATCACAACCACACATTATCCATGCACTACAGGCCAAGGATATTCGTGTTTTCATCAATGGTCATGATCATTCCAATAACTGTCCATCAACGCACTACGAGCCAATGAGGACTTTTATCATATCATTTGTAACATTACGATCATGATTATACTGAATGATCCCTGGTCATAATCATACCAAGTCCATCTATGCACTACATGCCACAGATGACTTTCAACAGAATATAAACATAAGGATGATGACAATGATATAGGAATTCAATAAAACAAGTTCAAGAAATAATTTATCCATAAACCAATAACGTCCAAATTGTCACATGATACTGCTTTGTGGTGTAAAATTCAAGAATGCTCAGAATAATATTTCCATGAAAAATTACTAGATGAATCGCAAATATTAAGGATATTCCACTAATTTCATGGAGTATAGAAGTCAAAGCTTTAACCAACTGAGTATAATAACGAATGGAATAACAAAAGAATTCACCAAGCATGCGATAGACCGCATAGATAGGTTATTCCAACAGAATAATAAATAATAGAACCAGGTCATGCGTAAACGTACAGACATGATATTCTAACATAATATTAAAAATGGAACCAGGTCATGTGTAAAGCACAGACATGATGTTCCAACAGAATGATAAATAATGGAACCATGTTATGCGTACAGCACAGACAGGATGTTCCAACAGAATAAGAAAAAATGGAATAATAGAAGAATTTCACCATGTATACAGTACTTCGCATAGACAGGTTATTCTAACATAATAATAAAGAATGGAATAACAGAAGTTCTCTTCATGAATACAAAAGAAATAACACACCTTATTTTAGTAGGAGATTGAATACTGCAGTAGTGTAGTAATAGATTAATCTTCTTGTTTTTCTCTTATTCTCTCTATACTTTCTCTCTCTATAGCTTGAATGAATTCGTGAAAAATAATGAAGAGCTAGACCTCTATTTATAGAAGATTTTTAGCTTAGCCCTTGCAATGTGAAAAGGAAAGCGGCTTGACGACTGGTGATGTGAAAAGAAAAGTGGTTTGACGTTTGTAATGTTAAACACCAAGTAGTTTGACCCTTGTAATGTGAAACAACAAGTGGTTTGACGCCTGTAATGTGAAACGAAAATTGGTTCGACGCCTGTAATGTGAAACGACAATTGGTTCGACGCCTATAATGTGAAACAACAATTGGTTCGACGCCTGTAATGTGAAACGACAATTGGTTCGACGCCTGTAATATGAAATGGAAAGTGGTTTGACGTCTGGTAAAGGTAATTACTATTGGCGAAAGAGACTCTTAGATGATGACATATGGGCCCATATAAAATAACCAAACTTACCATAAACGTCTCATAATATACTTTTTATATACATCAAGGATTGAATAAATATTACCACAAATCATTTTATTTTTAATCAACACATAATTAATCTTTCAACAATTATTCATCATTAATATTATAACTTGTCGTCTCAATTATTGATTTAATAATATAACATATTATACAGATGATACTGTGACAATAATTGAATCAATAATATAAGAGATATGATGCAACAATTACTGTAGCAAAAATTGAGTATAACTGAGTGACTTCTCCTGTAAGCATCAATAATCAATACCGTGTGCTACTATGCAACCACGCGTAATACTGTACCTTTATTACCGGATATTTCAACAGTTAACGGTAAAACATCCGCCGTTATTTTTATAAAAATATAATTTTTTCGTTTTCTAACTCCGACAATAATTCCGTTATGGGGTCCACCAATGATTGTGTCGTCGTACGAATATTCCCCGACAAAAAGAATATTTCCCGACCAAACGAATATTTTATAACAACTTGTTTACATTTCAAAATTTATAAATAATACCCACAACTACAACATTATATCAAATCCACGCCATAATATTCAAAAAAATATTTCGAGAAAATTAAATCTTTATTCATAAAATCTGGGGTCTCACAATCTTCCCTCCTTATGAAATTTTGCCCTCAAAATTTACGTACGTACCTGGTATGCCAAAGAGGTGATGATACATTGACTTCATTTCAAATTCTAATTCTTGAGGTATAACTTTTAAGTGTTGAATACGATCATTCTTATCCAAGATTTTTACACGTATCTCCTCATATGTTAAATCTTCTGCTATATCGTTTAGTTCTAATTTAATAATATGGTTCAGGTCGTCCACATATTTACGTAACATCGATAAGTAAAAAAAAGTTCTGAACACGCAACATACTTGGCGGTAAAACGAGTCTATTGGCCACAGTTCCTACTTCATCAAGGATTTCAAATGGGCCAATTAAATCGAGGGTTGAGATTTCCTCTCTTCGTCGATTCTTGCTTCTAGAATAACGCCTTCTTGAATCTTCTTCTTCACATTCATTAGCTCCGGGTGTGTAGCTTGAGCGACTTTAACTTTATCGATTAAAGTCAATTCTACTCATATATTCGTTATCTTCACTTGGGTTCGTATATTCACACTTGTAACCGCATACGATCTTCTACTCAACGCGTTAGCTACCATGTTTGCTTTTCCTATGATGGTATTGAATGGTACGATCATAATCTTTAATAGCTCGAGTCAACATCTTTGGCGCATGTTACGTTCATTTTAGTTGAAGAAACATTTGAGGGTTTAAGAAATGGGTTTTGTACTGGGGTCAATATAAAATAAAATTTTACGCTCTAGGTGTAGGCTAAGAAGTCTTCAAGAATACGTCAGGAAATTTATTAACAATAGAAATATCTTTCAAAACTGTTACCCTCATCCAAGACTTGGATAGTACGTCACATTGATACCTATCAACTTTCCATCGTCATTCACGACGTCGCCTACAGAAAGTCTGGCTTCGGTGCATTCCACACAAGAAAGTCAACAACGAAAGGATCGGGGCTCTTTACTTATGGCTTAATATGACAATGATTGACTTTAGTGGTTTGGTTGCTTGAATTCATATAACAGGTTGGTTAGGAATATGAAAGCTAACAACCTTATGAAAAGCATGATAAAAATTTAACCAATCGATTCCTAAAATTGCATCAAAGGCAAGTATTTTTAAAGAGATAAGATTGACAGGTAACGTGAAAGTGTCAATTTGAATTAAACAAGATTTATAAATAGTGGATGTAACGAAGGTTTCTCCCAACTGAGTTTCAATAGATAAATCAAAATCTAACTTCTCTGGAGTTAAATTAAAACATTGAACACAACTAGGTGAAATAAAAGAGTGAGTAGAACCGGTATCTAACACGGTATAGACTTCGCAAGAGTTTATGATTAACTTATCCGTGATAATTTTATTCAGGTTGCTCATAAAAAAAATGCTCCCTCTTAAACTACCGGCTTTGGCTTGTCTGGGACATCCTTTGGCATCACTATCCCAGCTGGACTTGACTTCACTATAAGAAAAAATTGAGCTAGGTGATATTCTCTTCCATAATTAAAACACGCTTTGGATTGCTGCGTACAGTTTGGACGGATGTGTCCCTCCTGTCTGCATTTGAAACATACGACCGGTGGTCGTTCTTCTTCCTTTGAAACGGGTGTTGGTGCTGCTGTCTTTCCATCATTATTGAACCTTCTCTTCTTGAAATTTCCACTTCTAATATCTTGGCCAAGATTACCACCGAAATGGTTACCATTCATGACATGATAATTTCCCCCACGATGGTTATCATTGTTCCGATGGCCGTTGCCACCGGTATGATTATTATCGTGTTGTTGCTTGTTACCTTTTGGTTGTGTTGACTCATTATCGCGCTCCAATAACTGAGCCCTATTCACAACATCTGAATATAAATAAAGTTTATGAGAAATGAGGTATTTCGTATATCGGGTTTCAAACCTCTTAGAAACATTCGCGTCATTCGCTCCTCATTATTGACCAAATGGGATGCAAACCGGGATAACTCCATAAATTTAGCCTCGTATTGTGACACGGTCATATTGTTTTGCTCCAACTTGATAAACTCCACCTCCTTCATGTGACAAATACTTTCAGAAAAGTACTTGTCGTTGAACATCTCTTGGAACTTCTCCCAAGACATCTTTAGTGCGTCAGGCTGAGTACGTTTTATAGACTCCCACTAGTAATCTGCCTCTTCACGCAATATAAAGTTGGCAAAGGGAACTTTTTGATCCTCGGAGCATCCCAAGACATCAAATATCTTGGTGATCTACTTTAACCACGTCTCCGCCTTAAGTGGTTCTGGCTTTCCCAAAAACTCTGGCTGTCCCAGCTCCTTGAACTACTTAGTAGAGACCAACTGTGGGTTTCCATTGTTTCCACCTGCATTTTGAATAGGAACCGCTCTCGCCTGCTGTTGTATGAATTGCATAAAGCTTCTGAACATCCCATCGTTCATCATTTGATCGGTATTGTTTTTTATCTGAGGATTATGGTCTTCTTGTTGCACATTATCCTGGGTATTGATCGTTGGTGACTCAAAGGTCTCATGTGCTCCATTTCTTATCTCCACATTCTCGGATGTCATTTTCAAATATTGCCACAAAACAAGAGTTAATTGACATGCCACATATTATCCCTATACTCTGACCGACCAATTAAATACCAAATAAATTTAGGTAGGTCATACTAGCGAATGAATTCCCCGTCTCTCCCCTCCTAGTTCTAGTCTCACATCTTAGCCAGGGATAATATCCCTAAGCATTGATACCAACTGTGACGCCCCCAAAATAGGTATACATCACCTATTCTGAGTTGCCAAATACAAGGTACAAAATACAAATACAATCTTAAATATACAACATAAACTTTGAGTTTTAATACAAATATTGTCTTCTAGACAGTATTCAAACTCAAAATAAGTCCTCAATACATTTATTATCACACTATTTCATAGAATAGTGAGGACTACTAATGCTATCATCTGGATCGTCACTTTGTACCCCGACTAGTCCCTCCTATGTTCTCATTTCCTGAAGAGAACAATGAAAGCAAAAGGGTGAGCTCAACTAGCCCAGCAAGAAATATTATGAAAGTAGTATGCACACAAGCCAATCATGTTTGATGATAAAGCATATACTTTGTAACAATCTTATTCATTTATTAATAAAAAGTATTAATTTATTAATGGTTTTTAATTATCTACATGATGCTGCTTTATAATATGTGATAAACCCATAGTTTTAAGCAATTCTTTTTGAATGATGATGATAATCGTTCTAATGAGATCTAAATTTTTAGAAAGCTTAAAACTAAAATAGTTCCCAATCGTTGGATTACTAAATTGGGGACTAGTGAATCAAGATAGATTGGTACATACGTTGCTTGCTCATTGGATGAGGATGATTGATTTCATGATCATTTGTGTGTAGACGCTAAAGCAAGTATATAGGTGCTTATTGGAGAATAAGTTCACTGAACGTGGCTCGCTAAGAAATACCTAATGGAGTTTTACTTGCATATCAATAGGAATTCTTATAGTGATAGTAGTACAAGTGATCCTTGGACTTGAGATTATCATATTATCTTGTGTATGGTGAGTTATACTTTGACTTATTCCTTAAGACCCTTAGGGTATATCAAAGGGTATGCTTGGGTATAATAAGTTATACATGGAGATAATGTAAGATCATTAAAGAATCTACCGCTTCTAGTAAAAGAAGAGAAATGTCCTATGTGATTCGATAAATGATAACCCAGTAGTCCTTGGCCAAGGCAGAATGAAATTAGAAAGGAGTTTCTAATATGCATTATTTGTTGTTGTGTATTTAAGAGTCGAAATACATATAATTAAATAAATAAGACTTGACAGTAATTCTATGTCTTATATTAAATTGGGACATTGTATGGTGGAAGGATTGAATTATACGGTAACTATTTACTCAAAGGTTGTTTTATGATTAATGTTGAAATCTATATTATCTAGAAAGTCGTTGATCGCTAGGGAGGCTTATCCCTATTGTAAAATAAATATTATTTATTTAAATAAATTAATAGTTTAATTTATTTATTTAAATAAAATTAGAATTGTTCTAATTGATTTATTCAAAACTGGTTTAATATGGAAAACCTAAAGGGTGACACCATAAAAGAAAGAATAATTATTTAAGAAGTTAATGGAATAATCGTAATAATAAGTTAAGTGTATTTAATTTAGTCTATGGTGATAGAATAAATTAAATAGCTTAATATTTATTATTTAATATTTTAGAAATATTAAATATAAATTAATAAGAGGAGTCTTATTATTATTATTATTATTTAATTTCAAAAGGAGTTTGGGAATTAATTAATAAAAGTACTCTCATATATCCTAATAAGATTAGGAGACTAATTAATTAAAAGAGTTTAATTAATTATTCCTAATAAGATCGGGAGCCTAATTAATTAAAGGAATTTAATTAATTAAAATAAAACACAATCCCTTAATTATTAAGGAGGGTTTCCCACATCTATAAATAAAAGGAGTCTTATTATGGGTGTTCTGGGTTGTTAACTTTTTCACAACATACGTAATTCCAATAGTTGGGAGATAGTTGGGAGAGTACGCTCATTTTCTATTAGAGATAAAAAACTAGGGTTTTGCCAAACACCCATTTTCATGGATCTTTGTTTTTCCTTGGTGAATCATCTCTAGAGGCCAAACACTTGGGTGACTAACGTTGATCAAAGGAAGGAACCAAACCCGGTGGATTCAAGTTGAACGCGAAAAGAATTGGAGGTGAACTTGTACCTGAGGAAGCTCGAATCTTCAAGGATATGATTCTTGTTCTTCATATCTTTTCGTTTAATTAATAATTGTGCATAAAGGATGATCCGGGTATATGATTTGTAAAATTTTAAACTCTGATTTTTATACGTTTTCGCTTATTTTGTGTAATTTGATTGCATTCATGAATATTACAAACCTAACAGTGGTATCAAAGCCAAACCTTTATGCGAATTATTAATTATTCAGATTTGATATGTATATTGATATGTATTTAGAACAATATAATTGGGCATAATTTTGTTGTATAAAATTAATTTTTTTTAAAAAATATCTTTCGAAATGGTTTTCTGTAGTAACTGCGTTTTTAATAAAAAAATTGGGGATTATTCTTTCCGTGATTTGCGCTGGATTATGTTGCAGTTCGTTAAGTATAATATTATATAGGCTTAAATATGAATTAGTACCATAAATTATAGAGCATATTCCACTTCGGTGATCCACCTTTCAATTTTGTCAATTAGGTGATTAAACTATCAATTTTTTCCAATTACACCAAATTGAACACGCCACGTCAGAAATTGCTGACGTGGCTAATTGTGTGGGGTTTTAACAAGCTTACATGGCAAAAAAAATAATTTATTATTCATTACATAAACAAATCATTTTATATCATGGGCAAAATCGTCAATCCCCCAATTCTAAATTCGTCGATCAAATAAAATACTTGTGCAAAAAAAATCTTCTTGTATTTCATCAGAACAATTTCAAAATACAAACAACCAAAAAAGATTAAAAAATTAAATTAAATTAATTCAAATTTCAAATACATGGAACAAGAACCACCCACGCTCTCCTAAACCCAAAACCAACCACCACCGCCGAAAACCTACCACCACGCCATCCTGACCAACCCCCACCACTACCATTATCCCTTCCCCATACCACTGAAAACCTTAACAACATCACCATCTAAACTTCTATTTTTTTTCTTTCGAAACCCACTATCACAACTAAACTCAAAAAGTTTACTGATGGAAAAATATTATATGGAGATCTCCGGGAAGAGAAAGGGGTTGCTGCTGCCGTTGCAAGTTCTGCCCAATTACACTCGTAGTTCCGCCAAATTGCAAATCTTTCCTTTTACCCCTCTCACCCAATTACAGTTACGCCGGGTTGTCGTGCCGTTGTAAGTGATGATGGCGATGGGTCCAATACCAGATCTTTTCATTTTGTGTGGTCAATACTTGTAATCATGGTGAGTGGTGACTGAGATTTTTTGACGGAGGTTGAGATGGTGAATCCTAAGTGAAAAGTATGGATTTCGAAGCAGAAGAAAGGAAATCAAATTCGTCGATCGCCGCCATGATTGATTATCTTCAGTTCTTCATTTTGGTTTGTTAGGTTTTGATTTAGAACTGGGGGAGAGATGGTGATCGACGAATTTGATTTAATTTTGTTTGATATATTTTTTTTATTTTAATTAGGGCTTTTAAGACATTGACGATTTTGCCCATGATATAAAATGATTTGTTTATGTAATGAATAATAAATTATTTTTTTGCCAAGTAAGCTTGTTAAGACCCCACACAATTAGTAACGTCAGTAATTGTTGACATGGCGTGTTCAATTTGGTGTAATTGAAAAAAATTGATAGTTTAATCATATAATTGATAAAATTGAAAGGTAGATCACCGAAGTGGAATATGCTCTATAGTTTAGGGTACTAATTCATATTTAAGCCTATTATATATATATATATATATATATATATATATTTGTTAACCAGATTACATATTTCACGGATTACTATTAATGTTCCAGGATAATTATATGAATCATGATTATGTAGGATGATTACGTGGATTGTCACCATGATTATATATATATATATAACCAGGATCCTATCAGGGATCCCGGATTTTATTAAAAGACGGACCTTTTTTTTAAAAAAAAACAAATAATTTTTTTTTTAATATTTTATGAAACTGAAATTTTTCCATAATATAATGTTTTGAGCGTGATTTGAATACCTATACCAAAACATATTTGTACAGTCTGCACAGACTGTACAGACATATTTTGTTATACGTATCCCACCCAAAACACTGTATTATGTAAAAATTCAAGTTCCATAATTTTTTTATTTTTTAGTTGTTTTAAAAAAAGCAAAAAAAAAGGTCCAGATTTTGTTAAAATACGGGTGTCCGGACCTGATCCGGACTTTCTATATATATATATAATATTAATCTTAATAATTTTATAATTAAAATAAAAGTTTATTTTAATCTTAAAATAAAAAATTTATTTTAATTTTAAAATTAGAATTTCATGCTAACTAATTAGAATTGGAATTGGATTCCATGATAACTAATTGGAGTTGAAATTGAATTTCATATTTTCTAAAATAAAGGAGTTTATTTGTAAATAGGAAAGAGAATCCTAATTTCCTTAAATAAGGAGTTTATTTAGATATGGAATAAGATTTCATATTACTCAAAATAAAGGAGTTTATCTTTGAATAGAAAAGAGAATCCGTGTTTCTTTTAATAAAGGAGTTTTTTTTACTTGGAATTGGATTCCATAATTAATTAAAATAAATGAGTTATTTTGATTAAAATAAATAGTTTATTTTATTCAAAATTGGATAAATTAAAATAAAAGAGGTTTATTTTGATTTAAATTTGGATTAAAATAAATGAGTTTATTTTGATTCAAAATTAGATTTTATACTAACTAAATTTGCCCATTAAACGATATCAATATATATATTAAATGTTTATTATTCATGAGATGAATATTATTTATTGATGCATATGGTGATGTGTATGATAATAAATGAGATTGATTATGGACTATTGACCAATGTGATTAGATTTTATTTTAGTTGGATGCATGAATGTATGAGTTTTATTAAATGGGGTCTGCGTACCTCGTCTTCTCTAATTTTTTTTAATGTAAATTCTAACTCCCTCCTATGTACTTCTGATGATCAAGGTTTCTATTTATTTTAAATAGTTTTGTAATAGGAATAATTAGAATTAATTTTGAAGAATTGGAGATCAAGGAGCAAGGAGCGCTTGAAGACCTATTTGTAATGGAGCTCGGGTTTAAATGTAATAGTTATATTTAAATATTTATTCTTGCACCCCTAGGGTTTGACCTTTTGGTTCACTTGGTGGCTCTAGTGAACCAAATTAGAATAAAAGTCCATAATCAATCTTGGAAGAATATAGTATTCTATATGTGCATGCTTATACTATATATATTATATATATTATGGAAACATGCTTCGCATGTTAATTAATACGACGCATATTATATATATATATATATATATATATATATATATATATATATATATTTATATATATATATGTGTGTGTGTGTGTGTGTGTGTGCATGTGCACTAAACAAGATGAGACAAATTAATTACATACAAACCCCTCAAAATTGTATATTAAGTCCTAAGCGTTCAAAGATATTTGGAATATCGAACGTCACCTTCTAGCATGATAAAAATAATAGAGTATCAATTAATTGTTATAAATTTGTTGTGTCACTATCAATGCGTAGCATATTAGATGCTAAATTAATCGGACCGAATTAAACGTACTGGTTAAGGAATTTGAGAAACTCATGGCTGAAAAACTATCTTATGTCCTTAATACGTCTTTCCTGCAATGGTTGTAGACAATGTCTCTGAGGAAGAGATTGCTACTTGTAGAAAGTGGCAAGATGATGCACAGTTGGCTCAATGCATCATGCTCGTATCCATGAATAACGAGCTTCTACGTTAGCATGAAACTATGAATGCTCCTACTATACTCCTTCACGTCAAGTAGTTGATGGTGAGGAAAGTAAGACTAATAGATATCAGATATTTAAGGAGCTCTTCCGATCTAGAATGACCGAAGGCACTACAGTACAGACACATGTCCTAATGATGATCAATTTGATTATCAATTAGGACAACAGGTTTTGTCATAGATGGAGAGTTGAGCCAAGATTTGATCTTGCACTCACTTCCGGGCTCCTCTCACAATTGTTGTGAATTTTTCATATGAACAAGCTAGGTATTTGCTTCGTTGATTTGCTTAACATGTTGAAAAATGTTGAGAGTCACTTTCCAACCAAGAAAGACCAAGTCTTACTGGTAGGGAACAAATGATCTTCTAAAAGAAGAATGATTCTAAGAAGGTAAATATAAAAGGTAAAAACAAAGGATAATAAGAACTAAACTGATACGGATAGCAAAGGATTTTGCTTCCACTACAATAAGCCTGGACACTGGAAAGAAACTGCAAGAATCATCTTGTAGAGGCTAACCAAAAGAAACTTAGTGAAATTTCGGTTACAAATACAACTTTGTTCATGATTTAAAATAAATTTTTCTTTAAGTTAAGGTTCTACTTGGGTATTGGATACCGACTTTGGTTATTATAAATATAGATTTATGAAGGGACCAAGCAGAAGTAGAAAGCTAAACAAATATAAGTAATCCTATGTGTGGGAAATGAAGCAAAGGTTACCATATTAGCCATAGAAACTTATAGTTTAGCAATACCTACGGGCAAATCTATTAAGTCAATAAGTTGTTATTGTATTCCAGTTCTTGTTAGAAATATTATTTCTATTTTATTGTTGGACAATGAAATCTTTGGTATTATTTTTAAGAACAATTGTTTTTCTATTTATAATAATAATGTTTCGTATAGAACTGAAATATTACTTAATGAATTTTGTGTACTTGACTTACGTGTAAATATATTTTGCAAATTGAACAAACTAGTATAATAAAAGGAGATGATAATTCAAAGAGTTGAATGTATGTATTTGCTGAAATACAAGTGTGAATTATTCGAAAGGTTCAAAGAATTCAAAAATGAAATAAATTGGTAAAGTATTGGGATTCATTGAATGGATCAATGAAGGAAAAATTGTGCAATGAGTTTCTAGATCATCTCAAATGATTTTCTCACAATGGATGCCTCCTAATACGCAATAATTGATTGATGTATCTGAAAGGAAAAATTGTACCTTGTTGGACATGGTGCGGTCCATAATAATTTTACTGACATTCCAGTATCCTTTTGGGATAATGTCCTAGAAATGGTTGTATATCTACGAAAAGGTAACCTCAAAATCCGACCACAAGACTCCATAAAAGTTATGGACAAGAAGGATTCCTAATTTTAAGTAAGTTAAGATAAGGGGTTGTCTAACTTATGTGAAAAAGGTTTCAAAGGATAAGCTTGGGACAAGATTTGACAAGTATAGATTTGTGGGATATCCTAAAGTAAGTTTAGGGTATATGTTCTATAATCCTACTTAGCAAAAGGTGTTTGTTGCGAAACACGTTGCCTTCTAAGATAAAGGTGTTTATCATTGAAGGGCCTAGTGGGAGGATAATAGAATCTTGAAGAGTTCAAGAACCACAAAACACTATAAGTCAAATAAGAGGACCTTGTAGATAGACCTATTGTACCACAACCGAATCGTAAATCTGGAATAGTACTGAAGATACCTAGGAGGTATGGATTCATCATGGATGATGATGATGATGTATGTATCATAAAAGATGATGATCTAGTTACATACGATGAGGTAAGAGTTGTAGATATTCAGAGAAATGGATTGAAGCAAGACTCTCAAATATGGAACATTCATTTTGATGAGACAATCAAAAGAGTTTGATTTTATCAAAAATAAGAATGAACCTAGTGTGTACAAAAGGGTCAGTGGGAGCGTTGTGACATTCCTAGTATTATATGTTGATATACTACGGATAAGGAATGACATAACTATGGTACAATCAGTAAAGATAAAGTTGTCTAAACATTCCTCCATGAATGATTTGGGAAGAGTATCATAATTGGGAATACAAATCTATATAGATAAATTTAAAAGGATGATCGTCTTAACCCAAGAAACGTATATTCATTTGATGCTAAAGTCGTTTAGTATGGCAAACTCCATTAGATGTCTCATGTTGATGAGCCATGGAGTGTATCTCTCTTAATAGTCCTCATAGACTCCTTAAAAGAGAGATTACACGAGTGACAATCATGTATACAATGAAATATACGAGACCTGATGAGATCGGTCATATTCTAGAGAAGATCACTGTAAGACAGTGAAAAACATCTTAACGGCAATAAGGATGTGATCATATTTATGGTGGGTCTGAATTAAAACTAGAGGGCTTAACAGACTCAAGTTTTTTTTTCCAGACAGACCAAGATGACAGAAAATCTACTTTAAGGTAAAGCGTTACCTTGAACGGTGGTGCAGTGAAATTGGAAAGGTTCCAAACAACAAAGGGTTGTTGGTTAAGTAATAAAGACAAGGTATATAGCTATAAATGAAGCTACAAGTTGATTGTTTGGATGAAAAGTTCATTACAGAACTAGAAATAGTTCCCAAGTCTAATCTTGGATCTAAACATGTGTTGTGGAACTTTCATTTGATTATAAGAATCATTGAAAGAAGGGAAATCACTATAGAGATAGTGGACTCTCAAGAACAATATTACATATCCATTAGCTAAAACTTATCCAACAGCAGGATAATCGTCACTTAGAGAAGAAGGGTATGAGATACCATGGCGATTGACTTTAGTGCAAGTGGGAGATTGAAAGTAGTATACACACAAGCCAATCATGTTTGATGATAAAGCATATACTTTGTAACAATCTTATTCATTTATTAATAAAATGTATTAATTTATTAAAGGTTTTTAATTATCTATATGATGCTTCTTTATAATATGTGATAAACCCATAGTTTTAAGCAATGCTTTTAGAATAATGATGATGCTCATTCTAATGAGATCTAAATTCTTAGAAAGCTTAAAACTAAAATAGTTCCCAATCGTTGGATTACTAAATTGGGGATTAGTGAATCCAGATAAATTGGTATTGTAAGACCCCAACTTATTATAAATAAAATTGAATTTTCCTTTATTCATTATTCTAAATTAATAAGGGTTAATTTGATATAATGCTTTGATTATGAGTGAAATTTGAAAATTTTACAAAATAAGCAAGTGGTTCCAAAATATTCTTTTTGTCGGGGAATATTCATTTGGTCGTGGAATATTGTTATTGTCGGGAATCTCCGTACGATGGCGCAGTCATTTGTGGGCCCCATAACGGAAAACGGTTGGATGAAAGAAAACGACAAAGATTAAGTTTTATAAATAACGGCGTAAATTGTTACCGTTAACACTGTTGGGTTACCTGGTGGTTAAAATATAGTAATATGTGTTGTTCCACAGTAGCACACGGTATTGCAAAGTATTGTTGAATTATTGATTCGTACGTAAGAAGGCACTACTCAATAATTGTTACAGTAGTTACTGTTCAATATTTTATTTTATTGATTCAATAATTATTGCATTGTTAGTTTATATTATTATTGTTTCAAAAATTATCACTGCATAGTATTTTCCATTATCAGATCAATAATTCATATTATTTGAATAACATTATTAGATAACATTATTGGCAATGTCTAAAAAGTTCTGTCAAGGAGAGGTTAGGTCATCTAATTGCGCGCCAGTAACTAGAAATCCTTATTGGAAAGCCCCCTCTTTCCTGGGAACGGTCTGGTTGTCATAATTGTGATTCTGTAATATTATTTGTAAATAATTAATTATTGATTTATATGATAATGAAATATTTATTTGATATAAATGATGGATCTATTTATTTTATGTGGTTGTTAATGAAGGAATTAATGTGGAGGTGTTTTATCAGTATTTTGTCAGACCGGAAATATTAAAAATCATCCGTTTGTGGATTTCAGAAATTTTCTGTTGGGAATTTGGAAAAACTTTCTTTTACAAAGTTGTAGAGAATTCGATTTCAGGAAGAATGGACATAAAATTCGTATTTTTCTGATAAACGGTGTATTTTCTATGAATTGTTGAAGTTTCAGAAAATAAAATAATTTTTATTAAATTATAGGTGGGATCCACTTTTATTCTAACACATTTGGGTTGCTAATTTGGGTCAAGGATGGCTAGTGGCTGAATTGGTCTTTAGGCATGCGTAGAAATGAGTTTTGTAATAATATTAATTTATTAATTTAGTCTCCTTTGGCGTTCTAGCATTTTCCTATAAATAGAGGGCTATGTTAGATTTGAAAATCACACAAGAAAAAAAGTTTTCTCTCTTTCTCTCTCTATATTATCGAGCGTATTCTTATGACTATACTTTGAGTGTTGTTATACGGTGCGAGTTTCTGTCAGCACTATACCAAAATTCAGTCAGAAGTGCTGTTATTTTGAGCTAAGGGATGTTATTTCTTTCGCAAATGATATTATTTTCTTCAATATCATTATGCCAAAATATTGGTTGAACTTTTTATCAAATTTGGAACTTGTTGTGTCGGGGTTATTATTCACGTATACAACACTATTCGCGTATACGGCACTATTCACGAATACGACACTATTCACCGAAAAATAAAAATTTTCCTTTTTATCCAAGATGTCTATTTTGGCTACTATCTTTGATTGTATCCATGTTTTGATCGTTATTTTTGAATTCTGCTTCAAAATTGGTTATTATGGAGTATTATTGATCTTGGATAAAACTGTTATATGAATCCCTAATATTTGTCCTTCTATCTCACTGGATTCGTTCTTAAAAATATTTTTCATCATCCTCAGTCCTTAATGATGGTATTATTGAATATCTTTGGCCTGTAGTGCAAAGATAAATGATTACTGATGAATATATTTGGACCGTAGTGCAAAGATGAACAGGTGTTGAGATGAACATGACTAACCGGTGATATAAATGAATATCTTTGGCCTATAGTGCAAAGATGATTAAAGATGTATATTGATTGATGTTACAGGGATAAAATATTAATGATGGACTCTTAAATATTAGAAGATAGTAGAATTCATCCTCTACGTGACTCTTCTAATGGATTGTTGTTTCCGCTGTATTTGTTGATCTAAAACTTGTTGTCGATTATATTTTATCAGATTTTTTTTCTATATTGAAAACTAACGATAATTTGTTGTATATTATCTTAGTCATAATATTCTTTACTGGGCTAGTTGAGCTCTCCCTTTTCCTTTTTGTTCCATTTTTCTTCTCAGGAGGTGAGAACATAGCAGGAACGAGTCGGGGTATAGAGTGAGATTTCTAGGAAGATGTTTTAGCAGTCCTCACTATTTCTATAAAATAGTGTTTAAATAATTGTAATGAGGACATATTTGCGCGTGGATATTGTCTAGAAGACAATATTTGTATTTAAACTCACAGTATGTATTGTCGTATTTCACACGACATTTGTATTATTGAAGTCGTAGTTTATTTTATGTACCATGTATTTGGCGACTCAGAAAGGGTGTTGTATACCTGTTTTGGGGGCGTCACAGTTAGTATCAAAGCTGAGGGATATGGTCTCTGGCGGAGATCGGGGAATAGAACTAGGAGGGGAGAGATGAGTAAATACTTTGCTAGTGTGTCCTACTAAGCTTATTTGTTGGTTGGTCATAATATAGGGATATTATGTGATATGTTTAATTAACCCTTGTTTTATGGCAGTATTTAAGAATGGCTGCTGAGAACGTTAAAAATGGAGTGTACGAGACTGTGGAGCAACCTTTAGTCACAAACATGGAGAACGTGCAACAGGAAGGAAATATTCCTCCTGTAAACAACACTACCGAGAAAACGATGAACGATGGAATGTTTAGGAGGTTTTTGCAGTTCATACAAAATCAGACGAGGGAGACCCGTGTACAAAATACGGGTGGAAATGATGGCAACGCGCAGTCTGTCACAGCCAAGCAGTTTAAGGAGTTGGAACCACCAGAATTTAAGGGAAAACCGGATCCGATCATGGCAAAAACATGGGTCAAGAAAATTACCAAGATATTCGATGTCTTGGGATGCACGGAGGAACAGAAGGTTCCATTCGCTACCTTTATGTTTTGTGGTGAAGCAGATTACTGGTGGGAATCTGTGAAGCGTACCCAACAAGATGCACTCAACATGTCTTGGGAAAGATTTCAGAAACTTTTCAATGACAAGTACTTTCCTGAAAGTATTCGTCATATGAAAGAGGTAGAGTTTATTAGACTTGATTAGAATAACATGACGGTGTCTCAGTATGAGGTAAAGTTCGCAGAGTTATCCAGGTTTGCACCTCATTTGGTGGAGAATGAGGAACGTATGACGCGCATGTTTCTGAGAGGTCTAAAACCAGAGATTAGTCAATACCTTATATCTCATAAATTTTCTCTGTATTTAGATGTTGTAAACAGGGCTCAGTTGTTAGAGCTAGATAGGGAGTATACTCAACCGAGGGACCACAACCAGGGTCATATCGGTGACAGCAGTCATCAGAACGACGATAACCAGCGAGGAAGGATGAATACGGACAAAGGCGGTAACCACTCAGGTGGTAATCGTGGCCATGATAATAGAAGAGGTGACTCAAGTGGAAATTTCAGAAAGAAAAGATTCAACAATGACGGGAAGACATCAGCAGCAGCACCAACACCAACAAAAAATTCTAGGGGAGGAGAACGACCGCCAGTTAGATGTTACAAATACGGGAAGGAGGGACATATCAGCCCAAACTGTCCATAACAATCCAAGGTATGTTAAACCTATGGAAAGGAAGGCCACATCGCTCGAGATTGTACTATAGCAAAACCAAGTTCGGCGGGAGTGGTGATTCCAAGGGCTGTCCTGGATAAGTCAAAATCAGCGGTTCCTAGAAGAGCGTTTGTTGTGACTGGCCAAAACATGAGGAAACCTAACGAAGTGATCAAGGGTAAGCTGATCTTGAATTCTTGCGAAGTTTATACCTTACTAGATATCGGTTCTACCCATTCTTTTATCTCTCCTGCTTGTGCTCAACGTTTAAACTTGACTCCGGAGAAATCAGACTTTGACTTATCTGTTGAAACTCCGTTGGGTGAAACCTTCGTTACATCTACAGTTTATAAATCTTGCATGATACAAGTTGGCACTATCACATTACCTGTTGATCTTATCTCTTTAAAGATACTTGCTTTTGATGTGATTTTAGGAATTGATTGGTTAACCACTCATCATGCCAAAATTGATTGTTTTCGTAAGGTTGTTAGTTTTCATATTCCTAACCAACCTATCATACGGATTCAAACTACTAAACCACTAAAATCAGTTAATGTCATATCAAGCCACAAAACTATTCGTTTATTGAAAAATGGATGTCAAGCTTTCTTAGCCCATGTTATGGATTTGAATAAAGACAAGTCAGATTTGAATAATATTTCTGTGGTTAGAGAATTTCCTGATGTATTTCCTGAAGAGCTTCCCGGTCTACCCCCGGAACGTGAAGTTGAATTATTTATTGATCTTGAACCGGGTACAAAACCCATTTCTAAAACCCCATATCGAATGGCTGCTATTGAACTTCAGGAGTTAAAAGTCCAACTACAGGAATTGTTAGACATCGGTTTCATTCGTCCTAGTACATCTCCTTGCGGTGGTCCTGTTTTATTCGTAAAGAAGAAAGACGGGAGTATGTGACTTTGTATTGACTACCGAGAATTAAACCATGTCACCATCAAGAATAGGTATCCACTACCTCGCATTGATGACCTGTTTGACCAGTTGCAAGGAGCAAAATTCTTTTCAAAGATCGATCTTCGTTCTGGATATCATCAGCTGAAGATTAAAACTGAGGATATTCCAAAGACTGCCTTCAGAACTCGGTATGGGCATTATGAATTCTTAGTGATGTCTTTCGGATTGACTAATGCCCCTGCTGCCTTCATGGATATGATGAACCGAGTATTCAAGGAATATTTGGATCAATTCGTTGTTGTCTTTATTGATGACATCCTCATCTATTCCAAAAGCCGTGAAGATCATGAGCACCATTTGAAGCTAGTACTTCAAAGACTTCGTGAACACAAGCTTTATGCCAAGCTAAAGAAATGCGAGTTCTGGCTTGAGGAAGTAGCATTCATTGGGTACGTGGTGTCAAAACATGGAGTATCTGTGGACCCAGCAAAGATTGAAGCAATACAAAGTTGGGAGCAGCCAAAGTCGGTGACCGAAATGCGTAGCTTTCTGGGCTTAGCTGGTTATTATCGGAGATTCGTGGAAGGATTTTCTCGAATCGCTACTCCGTTAACTCAGCTGACTCGGAAGGATTCAAAATTCGTATGGAGCGAGGAATGCGAGAAGAGCTTCCAAGAGCTCAAGAGGAGACTCATTTCGGCACCTGTTCTGACAATACCATCTAGTTTGGATGGATTTGTTATCTACAGCGATGCTTCTGGCAAGGGGTTAGGATGTGTTCTCATGCAACATGAGAAAGTCATAGCCTATGCCTCCCGATAACTCAAAGAATATGAGAGGAATTATCCTACTAATGATCTGGAGTTGGCAGCAGTCGTATTCGCGTTGAAGATATGGAGACACTATTTGTACGGGGAGAAAGTGGATATTTATACGGACTATAAAAGCCTCAAATATTTCTTACCCAAAAAGAACTTAACATGCGGCAACGACGTTGGCTTGAGCTGTTGAAAGATTACGATCACACTATTAAATATCATCCTGGAAAAGCGAACGTAGTAGCTGACGCATTGGGTAGAAGGTCATATGCGAGTACGAGTGCAATATTGTCAACGCAAATGCTCATTTTGTATGACTTACAAAGGATGAAGGTAGAATTAAAGACTCCAGGGACCCACATGATGATGGCGAATATACGAGTAGAACCGACTTTAATTGATAAAGTTAAAGCTGCTCAAGCTACGGACCTGGGGCTGATACAAATGAAGAAGAAAGTGCAAGAAGGTACCTGTTAAGATCTTGGATAGGAAATAGCATGTCCTACGCACCAAGATTATACAACAAGTTAAGGTTTTGTGGAGAAACCATGCTATTGAGGAAATGACATGGGAGTTGGAGTCAGAAATGAAAGTGAGGTACCCTCACTTTTTTGATACACCAGGTACGTACGTCAATTTCGAGGACGAAATTTTATAAGGAGGGGAGGTTGTAAGACCCCAACTTATTATAAATAAAATTGAATTTTCCTTTATTCATTATTCTAAATTAATAAGGGTTAATTTGATATAATGCTTTGATTATGAGTGAAATGTGAAAATTTTACAAAATAAACAAGTGGTTACAAAATATCCTTTTTGTCGGGAATATTCATTTGGTAGTGGAATATTCTTATTGTCGGGAATCTCCGTATGACGGTGCAGTCATTTATGGGCCCCATAACGAAAAACGGTTGGATGAAGAAACGACAAATATTAAGTTTTATATATAACAGCGTAAATTGTTACCGTTAACACTGTTGGGTTACCTGGTGGTGAAAATACAGTAATATGCGCGGTTGCACAGTAGCACACGGTATTGCACAGTATTGTTGAATTATTGATTCATACGAAAGAAGGCACTACTCAATAATTGTTACATTAGTTACTGTTCAATATTTTATTTTATTGATTCAGTAATTGTTGCATTGTTAATTTATATTATTATTGTTTCAATAAATGTCACTACACAGTATTTTCCATTTTCAGATCAATAATTCATATTATTTGAATAATATTATTAGATAACATTATTGGCAATATCTAGAAAGTTCTGTCAAGGAGAGGTTAGGACATCTAATTGCGCTCCAGTAACGAGAAATCCTTATTGGAAAGCCCCCTCTTTCCTAGGAACGACCTGGTTGTCATAATTGTGATTTTGTAATATTATTTATAAATAATTAATTATTGATTTATATGATAATGAAATATTTATTTGATATAAATAATGGATTTATTTATTTTATGTGGTTGTTAATGAAGGAATTAATGTGGAGGTGTTTTATCAGTATTTTGTCGGACCGAAAATATTAAAAATCATCCGTTTGTGGTTTTCGGATATTTTCTGTTGGGAATTTGGAAAAACTTTCTTTTACAAAGATGTAGAGAATTCGATTTCAGGCAGAATGGACATAAAATTCGTATTTTTCTGATAAACAATCTATTTTCTATGAATTGTTGAAGTTTCAGAAAATAAAATGATTTTTATTAAATTATAGGTGGGACCCACTTTTATTCTAACACATGTGGGCTGCTAATTTGGGTCAAGAAAGGCTAGTGGCTGAATTGGTCTTTAGGCATGCGTAGAAATGAGTTTTGTAATAATATTATTTTATTAATTTAGTCTCCTTTGGCGTTCTAGCATTTTCCTATAAAATAGAGGGCTAAGTTAGATTTGAAAATCACACCAGAAAAAAAGTTTTCTCTCTTTCTCTCTCTATATTATCGAGCATATTCTTGTGAGTATACTTTGAGTGTTGCTATACGGTGCGAGTTTCTGTCAGCACTATACCGAAATTCAGTCAGAAGTGCGGTTATTTTGAGGTAAGTGATGCTATTTCTTTCGCAAATGATATTATTTTCTTCAATATCATTATGCCAAAATATTTGTTGAACTTTTTATCAAACTTGGAACTTGTTGTGTCGGGGTTATTATTCACGTATACGGCACTATTCGCGTATACGGCACTATTCGCGAATATGGCACTATTCACCGAAAAATAAAAATTTTCCTTTTTGTCCAAGATGTCTATTTTGGCTACTATCTTTGATTGTATCCATGTTTTGATTGTTATTTTTTAATTCTGCTTCAAAATTGGTTATTATGGAGTATTATTGATCTTGGATAAAACTGTTATATGAATCCTTAATATTTGTCCTTCTATCTAACTGGATTCGTTCTTAAAAATATTTTTCATCATCCTCAGTCCTTAATGATGGTATTATGGAATATCTTTGGCCTGTAGTGCAATGATAAATGATTACTGATGAATAAATTTGGCCCGTAGTGCAAAGATGAACAGGTGTTGAGATGAACATGACCAACCAGTGATATAATTGAATATCTTTGGCCTGTAGTGCAAAGTTGATTAAAGATGTATATTGATTGATGTTACAGGGATAAAATATTGATGTTGGACTCTTAAATATTAGAAGATAGTAGAATTCATCCTCTACGTGACTCTTCTAATGGATTGCTGTTTCCGCTGTATTTGTTGATCTAAAACTTGTTGTCGATTATATTTTATCAGATTTTTTTTCTATGTTGAAGACTAACGATAATTTGTTGTATATTATCTTATTCATAATGTTCTTTACTGGGCTAGTTGAACTCACCCTTTTCCTTTTTGTTCCAATTTTCTTCTCGGGAGGTGAGAACATAGCAGGATCGAGTCGGGGTATAGAGTGATGTTTCTAGGAAAATGTTTTAGCAGTCCTCACTATTTCTATAAAATAGTGTTTGAATAATTGTAATGAGGACTTATCTGCATGTGGATATTGTCTAGAAGACAATATTTGTATTTAAACTCATAGTATGTATTTTCGTATTTCACATGACCTTTGTATTATTGAAGTTGTAGTTTGTTTTATGTACCATGTATTTGGAAACTCAGAATGGGTGTTGTATACCTGTTTTGGAGGCGTCACAGGTATATACGCTACTTTCTCATTGGATGAGGATGATTGATCTCATGATCATTTGTGTGGAGACACTAAAGCAAGTATATAGGTGCTTATTGGAGAATAAGTTCACTGAACGTGGCTCGCTAAGGAATACCTAATGGAGTTTTACTTGCATGTCAATAGAAATTCCTGTAGCGATAGTTGTACAAGTGATCCTTGGACTTGAGATCATCATAGTATCTTGTGTATGATGAGTTATACTTTGACTTATTCCTTAAGAACCTTAGGGTATATCAAAGGGTATGCTTGGGTATAATAAGTTATACATGGAGATAATGTATGATCAATAAAGAATCTACCTCTTCTAGTAAAAGAAGAGAAATGTCCTAAGTGATTCGATAAATGACAACTTAGTAGTCCTTAGCCAAGGCAGAACGAAAGAGATCTACTTCATGTTTTCTTTGAAAAACTCTATTTTATTCTGGTGTGGATGGCAAGAAAACTAGTAGGGATATGCAAGAATAAATTATTATTTTTTTTAAACATTCCTCTAATGAATTAGGATTATTTGGGAACTTCTATAGTAAATGGAATCTATGGAATTGTGATTAATTAAGTATAAAATAAACAAAAAAACAAACATGTATGGAAGGTATAATTGTAAACTACGATCTAATTTATGGAAGCATTGGTTTATACATTCTCACCAACTTTAGATTTAAGTTTGATTTGAGTTTCCACATAGTAAGTAGCTTTCTAATACATATAATTACCAATTAAGTATATTATTTTACTTAGAAATTAAAAAATATATTTAAATTACACTTTACAAATGAAAAATATAGTTTAAAATAAAAATAATAATAACTATTTATTATAAATTTATTAAATTATGCATATATTATAAGAGAATGCATCTAGTATCGATTCGAATATGTATCAATAGAGTATGTATCATTTTATTTTCCAAATGCACAATATAGATCTAGAAGGTGGCTGAATAAATCTATTAAATTTCTTTCATAATTACTTATTTAAGAATTACCAAATAATTAATTAATCAAGATTATCTATACGCAACGGAATATATAGTTTGCAAAGTCCCCTTAAAGATTTGCTTAGATATTTTAGTTCTTAATACAAGTTATATGAATTATCAAACACATAGCAGATATAGCAGTTATAGAATGTGTAATGTAAATGACATAATGCAAAACACAAGAGGTTTTCAGTGGTTCAAAGACTGAACTCTTACTCTACTCTTTTACTCAACGAGTAGGATATCCATTATTATATATAGGCCCAGCAAACAATTTACAACTGCATCCCTTGGATTTCTACGAGTCACAAGGTCTTGGCATCGATTATCTTAGACTCAAAAATTCAGTCATTATTGACCAGGATCCACTGACCCCAATTATGACCTCAAGACCAGGATCCATCGCCTCTACTTTGGTCACTCAGACTAGGATCGACTGGCCCTTTTTCCTATTGTAGAGGTGTGTTTGAGGTGCTACTAAGATGACTTGAATGCTCTTCATCTTATAGTACTTAGCAGCATTATTGATCATCTTCTTGATGCTTATTGAACTATGTTGTTGAAGCTTGATTCCTTCTGATTGTCAGCAAATCTTCATAAAAAATGTTAATGTACTACTAAGCTACTCACTTATGCTCTTCATATTTTGTGCTTAGCATCTTTGAAATTTCTTAGAATCGTAGACTTGTGTTCTACATCTTCATTTAATTGATTCTGAGTGTACATGATGAATCAAATAAAGGAGTCTTGAGATTTTCCTTTTGATCATCCACTACTACATCATCAACATCAACTGAATTGCTTCTTCATATCTGAATCTTCAGTTTTTCCATGTCCTCCACCTTCTTGGCTCTGCGACTCTGGCTCATTTTCTCTGAAGCTTTCTTGCTCTTTTGGTCTTTTGGCTCTGCGGCTCTGACCTTTGCATATACTCATCAGCACTTAGTAACTTGATGAGGTGCTGCTAAGATAAACTTTTTAATCTTCTTCTCTCTTGGGCTTTGGTAGATTTGAACATTTCTCTGCTTGTAGAGTTTTCCTTCCTCTACGTTCTCTCTTGTTTAACTTGATGTTCATATTTGATGATGATTCTCCTTATGTATTGAAATCCAATGCTCATCATCGTCTTCTTCTTTTGAATGATGACGTCTTTTATAATTCTCTAAAATATTCTTATTGAGAAGTATCAATTGGAGCATTTAATGCATAAATATTTTGATATCTCTGATGTTAACTTTCTGAAACTCTGTGTCAGTGTACCTTCTGACTTAGGACTTGTCACATCAGTCGATATCTTTTCTATCTTTTCAGACAGCTTGCTTTTAGCCAACTAGCCAGTAGATATACCTTTGTTTTCTTCCAAGAATATATCTTTTGATGCTTTGAGATCGTCTTCTTACAATGTTCCATTTGTCAATCTTATTGTTAGACCTGACATGAACTCTACGATCTACCATTGCAAGAGACGTGGGATTGAGCCTTCCACTCGATCTGTTCTATTTTGTTCTTGTACTCTTTTCACCGATGATAGTGTAGTGAGAGATGTTGTAGTCTTATGTTCTACAACCTCACTACTACTATAGCTTTATTTTCTTTTCTATTTTTTGATTGCTTCACAAATCTTGGATTTGCTTAGTAGATTCTTCTTCATTTTCTTAATACTTTAGCTATCTTAAAAAGTCGATAACATCTATCTAAGTGAGTTGTTCTTTTTTGTTCACAAGTATTGATTGGTTCTATACAAAGTTCTGATTGCTCAACAATCTATTATGAGTTTTGTGATTTGGTAGAGTGTCATTACAGTTGTAACTTTTATATTTCTTCTAGAAATCTCTTCTTGTGAGAGATATACTCAAATATCATCAGAGTATATTCTCTTTCCATTTACTTCTCTTGAGTAATTTTCACTTTATGTCCATGGCACTAATTGAGCTTGGTGATCTCCTCTAAATCGTGTAGTCAGCACTTCACATCTTGTTCTACTTTTTTGTGGCTGACTTTATGATCTTGATCTTAGAGTAATCAATAGAAATTACTTTCATTCAGTGTCTACTTGGAGTATTCTATAATCATTTTTTACTAAGCAATCTTTACTCTGATATCCATTTATTCATTTAGCAGATTGATTGATTTTTCCAGATGATGTTTAAAAGCTTCTTCGACTCCTTGTGCAGTTTTTTGTTAGCCTTGCACCTTTTAGATCATTCGCACACCATACTAATTGATACTTTATCTATGAGATGGATTGAACTTTGCGATCTTCTGATGATGTGCAAACACGTATATCTCTGCCAAGTATCTTCATACTATGAACTGGCAGAATAACTTTACGATCATGATTTTCCTATCATCTATGCATCAGATCAATTTCCATAAGATCAACCTAAAATTATTTGTTCCTTCTAATCTAAGTCGTCGTACATCAATTCTTTTGAAGGACTTTAGAAAACTTACTTGTACAAATATACATGAATTTTACTCTTCGATCAATACTTCTTTCATGCAGAGTAGTCTCTTTACAATGATCCTATCTATTATATATGCAGACATGATGAAGATCAACCTAACAAGTTTTATCATACTATTCTAAATTCATGTACATAGATTTCTCATTTAAGGACTATACAAAACTTATTCATACAAATTTACTTTATAAGCTTCATCACTAAGTCATATAAATACTTCATCATCAAATCATATATTTAGAATCTAATCGGGGATCTAATCAAACTCCCCCTTAATTAAGCAATCTTCTAATCTGTTATTAGATTCCTAACAATCTACACCTATTTGTTGATGTCAAAAATATTATGGCAACACATTCAATTAATTTCATTTAAAGTATATACATAATTACGAATGACTTAATATACAGTAAGCCAATGTATTACTAGATCAATAGATATAAATAAAATGTTGTACATATATCATGTCATTCATAATGGAAGTTAAACATTCACGCATAAGTCAAATCATCCACACAAAAGATAGCCACATAGTCTTACCAAAATATTACAAGCCCAAGAAAAAATTAAACCCAAAAGTCTTAAGAATTATCAAAAGGCAGTTATATCGCCTAATTTAACCTTGTCTACTTCAAAAATGTACCTTTATGTATCATCGTGATTCCTTTGTGTCTGTTCCGCTCCTTTCAACATTTAAGTCTCTCCCCTATGAACTTGCTTTAAATTGACATACCTTTTTCTCCCCCTTTGTGTATCATCGTGCTTCCTTTGTGTCTGTTCTGCTCCTTTTAACATTTTAGTCTCCCCCTCTATGAAGTTGATTCAAATTGACATGCCTTTTTCTCCCCCTTTTTGTTATCATCAGTTGGGAAGATGCATGGTCTGATAGAGTGATCAACTCCCTTGATCATCATTGACCATAACACTTAGTTCAAGAATTTTAGCAGTTAGAATATTGATAAATTTGTACTTTAATCAGAAATATTTTGAGCAGTGGTTCATTGAGCTTGTAATGAGTGATGACCAACTGGCATATCATTGTAGAGTGATACCAGTGTAGTATATTTAGAAGGATGACCAACAAGCACTGATATTTGTTGATGAGATTGGGGAATCATGAGGTGAGAGAAAGATAAAGAATTTGACACATAGTTTTGCAGAATAACATCTAATGGTGTTGACAAGCTAGGAAATGAATATAAAAATGATGTAGAATCAGAAGTATGAGTAATACAAATAGAGTTTTGGATCATAAGATGTGAAGATTCTATGATAGGAATTAATCAGCCAATTGATGAGTAGGTTTTATACCCAGGAATCGAGTGCATTTAAGCTTAATATTTTGGTTGGTTTTCAAGTGATTTTTCTTTATTTCATACATTTTATGTTATTTTGTAGGCGATGACATGACATTGGCACAAAGAAACAAGGAAAAGCAATTCGGACATCTTTTGGAGTATAATATGCAAGCAAATGCAAGAGGGGAAGGTTGAAGGGCTTTCAATGCCAATTTGGATGCATATTCTTGGCTTGAAACTTGGATTGTATTGTAGATCTAATTCTTAGCTTTCCAGAAGATCTTGAATCATCCCAATTGGAGTTCGGATGTGAAAGTTTTGACCTTTGTACCAACATACGTTGAACCTCAAAGTTTGGAGTTGTCATTTACATAACAGTCACTTGAAGACCAATTTAGACCTTGATCCATATATTATCTCTCAAATCTCAAAGAATGAAAGTTGTAGACCTCGTTACGATCTTCGATTCGATAGGTGGTAAGCGTTATAACTCCTCCCGGATAAAAAGTTATGGTCATTTTACCAAACGATATCTCAGTAGAAAATTCTTGGCGCGACCGCGCCCATTTCTAGTTCATTTTGTGCGTGGCCATGCCTGATCTCAGTCTTTAAAAACTACTCTGGCAGGAAATGTGGACAAGCCCAATGAAGCCTTATGGATAGTGCGACCGAACCACTTCGGGGGTTGACCAAAGTTGACTTTTAACCTTGTAACTAGTTAGATTGCAAATTTGATTCCTTAATTTCTAGTACGACTTGGATTTATCTTAGAGATTATAAATAGTTATTATTATTCAGTATATTGGGAGAATTTTATTATATTACATTCCATTAGTTTTAGGATTAAAACCCTAGTTTGGGAGAAACATTGGAAGGCTTGAAGCAATTGAAGGAGCACAAAGGATTCAACTTAGGAGCTGCATGAGAGATTCAAAGAATGCTTCAACAGATTTTAGTCTATTCTCTATCTCTTATTTTCTATTCTTGAATGTTATTTCAATTGTGGATTATGGATTTTGATTAAGTTATGAAATAATTTATATTTAAGATTATCATGGAACTTCTTGTGTAGCTTTTGTTGATATGCTTCCTTGCTAGTTTTTGTTGATTGTTATGAGATTGTCTATAATGATTTGCATTTAATTGCTTAATTGCATGATCAACAATTACCGTGATAATCTATATGAAATTGAAAAATGGATTATAGATTTAGATATTATCATAATAGCATGTGATTGTGTTTTCTGAATGGCGATGGAATTCATGATTTGTGTCTAGGATTGAGATATATCTACGCGCCGCATGTAATCAGTTAAAGAACTCTGGCTTAAAATCATTTTTAATTTTAGATATACTGAATTTGTTAATTAGGGTGTTCACCTTAATTCTATCATCTGTGGATTTAAGTTGATTTGTTTATGGTGCATCGAGAGATGATCATAAATATTAGTGTGTTCTTAATTAACAATCCAAAATTAGCATAACTTAATATGAAGTGTATGTTGATGCCGGAAAGATTTTTTGTCTCTCTCTTCCTAATGTTGTCCCTAACCCTTTATGTTTTCTATGTGATTTTGTTTGATCTGAAGGGTGAGAATTTCAGGAAAAAGACCGACATATAATGTCGACTATTTAAAAAGATTTGATTTTATTGGTCCGAATTAGACAGAGTCACCAGTTGGTATGAGTTAAATGGTTGTACCAACTCAACCAAGTTTTGAAAGTTTTTGCAATATAGCCCAATTATTGGACTCTGTTTAATTGGTCTTTAAAATCGAGATTTCATAGGGTTCGGGGGCTTGATTATGCGGGGGGAAGGTGTTTAGCACCCCCCGACTTCCGTAAAGCATGGTTACCGCACTTTTTGATTCTCTAATATGTGTTTGTGTGTGTGTGTGCATTGAAGTTAATTGGACCTAAGTGCTTTATTTTTGAAGTAGTGTTATGCCTCTTTTGCACATATATAAAAAGGGTTTGACTTTTTGAAAAGTTTAATTTTAAGAAAAATATAGAGAAATGGTGTTTTGAAAACAGGTTTTCAAACCGTTATGCCCACATAGTAATTGAGGCCTTTGATATTTTCATTTTTTTTTCCATATTCAGCTTATCCTGATTTTATTCTCACTTGTTTGGTAAAATCTAGTTACGCACAATACGCAAGTATACGTGGTCAACAAGTAATAAAGTGAAAGTAGAGTATCATTCCCACGATGAATTGTTTAATAAAAATCACCAATTACTAACCCTTAACCAACTCAATCTTATTGAAACGAATGAATTTCAAATTATATAATTAAGCTACTATTAAATTCCACTAGTTAAAATAAGATTACGGAGACTTAAAATCACAACTTCACTTATTGCTTCATTTAAGTTAACACGCTTCTCATCAATTATTCTCTATCCTGAATTGTTAATCAAGAACATTAAAGCGAATAAAACCACCTCTCGATGCATAATACCCATACGCACTTAAATCCACAGATGATAGAATTAAGCAAGACACCCTAATTAACTAATCCACTATATCTCTATATGAATTAAAATTCAAAAAGATTTAAAGCACAAGTTCTCTATAAGATTAAATATGGTGTAAAGGCATATCTCTATCCTAAACACGAATCATGAATTCTATCTATGAAGAAATCACATATACATGTTATCATGATCAGATCTAAATCTATACTCCATCTCTCGATTTCATATAGATTATTACGGTAATTGATGGCTAATCAATTAAACAATTAAGTCCTAATCACAAGAGACAATCCTCACAATAGAATATAATAGTTGATAGCGAAGCATATTAAAATAAACTACACAATAAGATCCATTGTAATCTCAAACAAAGAATTATTTTATTGAATTAAAACTAAGAATCCACACTTGAATACATATTAAAAGATAAGAATAAGATTAGAGTGAAGAATAAATCTGTTGTCAGCAAATCCACATTTAAGAGTTGCGGACTCGAAAATGACCGGATTTCGACTTAGAATAACCGGATTTTCACGAACGTTTTCTTTAAAAATGAACCAATAGGTAAATTTTTAGCAAACGAAGTCAAATAGATAAAATTCTTGAATGATCATGTAGATTACGTCATTTATGAACCGTAGGCTTTTGAACGAGCCAATTCAGACTTATAACGAAGAAGTTATGCGTCTGGGAAGTTCACAAAATTCACAAACTAAATTTGGTTTCTGGTGCACAGAGTTGGCGCCGCGGCGCCAACCCTAGGCAAAATGACCCGCACCGCAGCGCGGAATAGTGTTCGAACCTACCGCTAGAGTTCGCCGCAGCGCGAACTATAGTACATTATGTGGAGTCGCAGCGCCATGTACAGTACCAAAATCCTCTGGAGTGTGGCGCCGCAGCGCGTCTTATTAAGTAAGGACTCGCGCCGCAGCGCCATGTCCGGGACAGAGATACAATAAGCTCGCACACTCAGCGCGAGATGTAAGTATAAAGCTGGCGCCGCAGCGCCAATCTCAGAACAAAAATAGTAATGAATGTTTCTAAGTACAAAGAAAAGTAAAGGAAGTAAACACAACTTAAGGAATGTAATGTAACATTGTTAAACCTTAAAGATGTTGTATAAAGGTTGAGATAACCTAGTCATATATAATGCAAGAATAATGATAAGCCAGACCGAATAGTAACTGAATCTAATACACAATTAGATTAAAATGAAGGGTATGATATAGTCATATACATACTTGATTATATGTGACCTAATGTAAGGCATTATGTAATCATGCATTGTACAAACTTGAATGACTTGAACATAAAGTTAAAATACCGTAGCAGATGCTAAAGGTAAGTATTCTAACTATTGTCTCAGTTTAATCTGAACAAGTTTTTGAGGTTCATGTATTCTTTCACATGAATTGAGGTATGTTGAAGTTAAAGTCAATTCCTTTGGCTAAACTTGATGTATTGATAATCTATTCATGTATTATCAAATGTTGCTATCTTTTGTCAACTACTTGATATGGTTTTCAAAAGAAGACTGAAATGTTAAACAAATATTTTGTCGGTAAAATGACAGGCACGTGAGGTTGCTAAATGCTTAAACGTGCATACGTTTAATGGATGTAGTGTTGATCAACATAGAGTACAATATGCTGATCACCTAGAAGTGATCATAAGTAATATCGGGCTTACGGACTTGCTTCCGGGTTGTCCTTTTCCAACAAAGAATGAATACACGAGGTCTTTGAACGGAGTGAATGTTTTACTATATATGGTTGTTATTGTAAAATATTTTGAAAGAAAAGATGAAGTGCTATTTTGAATTATCAATAGTACTTCATAACTATTGTTCAGTTATTGAAGATATACGATTTGTATGTGTCAGGCATGTTGTTATTAAATTGTTATACCTGTTGAGCAAGTTATGCTCACTCTTGCTTGAACCATATGAATGCAGCTAAGACTGAACGTCCCGTAGGATCGAAAAAGGATAAGGAAAAAGCTAAGGAAGATTACTAAGCTGTCTTGTAATAGTATAGGTCTATTGTTGTAATATAACTGATATTATGACAAAGAACCTTTGTAATGGGTATAGAACCTGGGAAATATAAATATTACTTTGAATATATAGAAGTTATGTTCGTTCTTTGAGACTTTTCAATTGAATGAATGTATGAATGTTGTACAGTATAACACCATCTGTCCGGTTGGAAGATACCCGGATTTGGGGGCTCTACAAATTGGACCAAATTGCTTTATTTTGGACGTAGTGCTATACCTCTTTTGCACATATATACAAAGGGTTTGACTTTTTGAAAAGTTTAATTTTAAGAAAAATATAGAGAAATGGTGTTTTGAAAATAGGTTTTCAAACCCTTATGCCCACATAGTAATTGAGGCCTTTGATATTTCCATTTTTTTCTATATTCAGCTTATCCTGATTTTATTCTCACTTGTTGGGTAAAATCTAGTTACGCACAACACGCAAGTATACGTGGTCAACAAGTAATAAAGTAAAAGTAGAGTATCATTCCCACGATGAATTGTTTAATAAAAATCACCAATTACTAACCCATAACCAACTCAATCTTATTTAAACGAATGAATTTCAAATTATATAATTAAGCTACTATTAAATTCCACTAGTTAAATTAAGATTACGAAGACTTAAAATCACAACTTCACTTATTGCTTCATTTAAGTTAACACGCTTCTCATCAATTATTCTCTATCCTGAATTGTTAATCAAGAACACTAAAGCAGATAAAACCACCTCTCGATGCATAATACTCATACTCACTTAAATCCACAGTTGATATAATTAAGAAAGACACCCTAATTAACTAATCCACTATATCTCTAATTGAATTAAAATTAAAAAGGATTTAAATCACAAGTTCTCTATAAGATTAAATATGGTGTAAAGGAATATCTCTATCCTAAACACGAATCATGAATTCTATCTATGCAGAAATCACAAATACATGCTATCATGATCAGATCTAAATCTATACTCCATCTCTCGATTTCATATAGATTATCACGGTAATTGATGGCCAATCAATTAAACAATTAAGTCCTAATCACAAGAGACAATCCTCACAATAGAATATAATAGTTGATAGCGAAGCATATTAAAATAAACTACACAATAAGATCCATTGTAATCTCAAACAAAGAATTAGTTTATTGAATTAAAACTAAGAATCCACACTTGAATACACATTAAAAGATAAGAATAAGGTTAGAGTGAAGAATAAATTTGTTGTCAGCAAATCCCCATCTTCCTCAAGCTCTTGCCCTTGATCTTCAATCGTCTCCAAGTCGCTTCATTCTCCAAAACTCATAAGAACTAGGGTTTTGATCCTAATGTACTTTAATATACTCTAATTAGAATATCTTTATTTTATGTCTCCCATCATGTATTTATAGGTTACGAGTCTAATTTTTAGCTTAGGAGCAATCCAATCCAATTTGGAGTAAAAAAAGTATCAAAATTCGACCCAAAATGCGTCAAAAACTTGTTCTGGCCCGTACCCCACCAGGGTATGGTTTTTTTTACTGATACGCCCACCCTGGCTGGTATGCCTACTGTTTTCCAGCTTGTACCCCCGCCCCGGTGCGGGTTTCCTTCACAAAAAGCCCGCCCCGACGGGGGTGCTTTTTTCTGTTGAAGTGTTCTATGGTAAAGCGACCATAACTTTTGATTCGAGAGGAGTTACGAGGCTTACCACCTATCAAATCGAAGATATTGACGAGATCTAAAACTTTAATGCTTTGAGAATTGACAAATTTAGATTGGATCAAGGTGGAAATCGTGCTTGAAGTAGATGTTAAGTAAGTGGAAAGCATGACAACTCTTAGCTTTGATTTTTATTGATAAAAAGGCCATAATGCTCACATCCGAACTCCGATTGTGATGGTTCAAGATGTTCCAGAAAGCTAAGAATTAGATATAATACAATACAAGTTCCAAGCTAAGAACATGCATCCAACTTGGTGTTAAAAGTCCTTCAATCTTCCCTTCTTGCATTTGCTTGCGTATTTTAGTCCAAAAGATGTCCGAATTGCTTTCCATTGCTTCTTCATACCAATGGCCTCAAAGGTTACCTCAAATAATAACCCACAGAAAATTTCAAAATAATGTCATGTCTAAAATTTTAACAACTTTCATTACCTTCACATCTATTCTTGATCCTTTAAGTGCATGTGTGCATCCATATGTTCAAGCCAGTCATGATTTAGATTAGATCAACCAATACTCATAAAAGATTTTCAAAAATGACTTTCAAAACTTCTTATCACATCAATCACCGTTAATACAGACATAACACAATTTTTTCTTGAGGATCAACTAGATATTTAAACATTTAAGCATATATGAACCCTTCCTAAGTATTTCAAACATATATATATATATATATATATATATATATATATTTTCTTTTCTCTATTTAGTGAGTGCGTTTTACGCTCCATCTCACTTTCCACTTTTCATTGAACGAATGCGTTTTACACTCCATCTCGCTTTCAACTTTTCATTGAACGAGTGTGTTTTACGCTTCAGGCAGACTTTTTCTGGTCAATGCTATCCAATTCCTCTTCGATAGTTGATTAACCCTCCATTGATAAGTGGGTTTTATACCTACTTATTAATTATCAATTCACGAGAACTATGCCCATCTCAAATACATTTTAGTGTGTTTTTAGTTGCATTTCATAATATTTTGCATTGCATGTATTGAGAACTCCTTTGGGTGTAAAAGTGAAGGAAATGGCATGAGCTCGGCATTGGTAGATGGCATGTGAACAATGGTTGGTGGCAATAGACGTTGGAGCAAAGAAACCAAGCATTAGCAGGACTAAGGAACAAAAGTAGCAGAACAAGGATGTAGTAGCAGCAGAACACAAAATCCAAATTGCAGAAGCCGCACGGTTATAAGAGCTAGGAAGCGCGCGCCCGCGCCACACACCTACAGAGCTAGAAAATGTTACCAGGCGAGCCCACGCCTGTGGTGCACTAGGACCTCGCACGGCCGCACGCGCTGTTGGCTGAGGCTGTTGACTTTATTTTAATTTTTGAAATTCAAGTGTTTGAGTTTATATAAACGATTATGGTTGGCACCAAACACGATTATCATTAGTTTTTACGTACTTTTTATAGGAGAGAACTAGGGTTTACACTTGAAGAGATTTCAAACGTGAAACCAAGCATAGATCTCTTATTTTCTATTTTTTCTTTGGAATACAGTCATTTTGGATGCTTTACTTTTATGTTGCTGGATTTTATTGAAGATTTAAATGTTACATTTGGATTGTAATCAGCAATTGGGTTTGATCGATTCTATCTTCTCTTTTTCAATTGTTTATTATCCATGTATTGCTTTGATCCCATAATAGCTTTTGGTTCAGTTATGAACTAAACTCAATTATAGGATTGTATTGGAGTTTAAGATGTAGTTTAACTTATGGCTTGATTACTGGACTGTTTTACGTATCATAAGGAATTTCTATCATGGTTGATTTGCATGCATGAATGATTGATCAACATTCGTTTTAGGTGCTTGTATTGAATTGAAAGATAACATGCGAGTAAGGATTGTAATCATGATAGCATGCGTATATGGGGCTGTTTTGCTTAGCTTTGTATTTCGTGAATCAGATAGACATATATTATTTCACCGTATGAGTTAAATAAGGGCTTGTGCTTAAAATTCAATATTGCTACAATCTCACATAGAAATATAGTGAGATTAGTTTTATTGATGATGACATGGTGTCTATTGCATGTGGATGTTATGTAAGTAGGTCATGATACATTGAAAAATGGTTATGTCTACATTAGTGCTCTTGGCTACTTTTCTGTGATACGTGGACAATCTTGCATGATGGTTGTAATTAGATGAACTGTTAAATGAAATTAGGATCCCATTATCTCCAGATTTGATTTATTACATTATTATTCTTATTTTAGTTATTATTTGCATTTAGAGTAATTCACAATTATAAGCATTAGTTTAAACATATAAAAATAGTGATTTAGTTGATGCATAATAATTTAATTTAGACAACTTTCTCCGTGGATCGATATTCGACTTACTCTGTATTTCTTGTTGACACGTGTATGCTTGCATGAGTTAGAGCTCATTTGTTAAACTAAAAAAAGAGGCAACAAGTTTTTTGCGCCGCTGCCGGGGAAAGTCGTTTAAATTTAAATAATAATCATTAGTTTTAAGCTATATTGTATGACTTAGACAAATCTAATGTGACGCCCCCAAATTATGTATAAATCACCCATCTTGAGTCGCCAAATACATGGTACAAAATTCAAATATAACTTAATTATACAACAGTCATGTGAAATACGACAAAACATAATCTAAGAGTTTTAATAAGAATATTGTCATCTAGACAATATCCACACTCAATAGAGTCCTAATTACATTTATTGTCACACTATTTAACAGAATAGTGAGGACTACTAATGCTATCATCTGGACCGTCACTCTGTTCCCCGACTAGTCCCAGCTACGTTCTCATTTGCTGAAGAGAATAGTGAAAGAAAGGGTGAGCTCAACTAGCCCAGTAAGAAATATTATGACTAAGATAATGCAGAATAAATTATCATTAGCCTTCAATAGTGTTAAACTTATAAAATATAATAAACATCAAGTTTAACTGCAGTGGAACAATCAATCCATTAGAAGAATCAAGTTGAGAATAAAATCTACTATCTTCTATGATTTAAAAGGTTTTTCTTCACTTTTATCGCTGAGACTCAGCTTAATAAATAAACCATATCATCCCTACACTACGTCTAATGATATTCATTAGTATCACGACCACAAATTATCAATGCACTACGGGCCAAGGATATTCGTGTATTCATTAATGGTCATGATCATGCCAACAACTGTCCATCGATGCACTACGACCAATGAGAACTTTTATCACATCATTTGTAACATTACGATCATGATTATACCGAATAATCCCTGGTCATAATCATACCAAGTCCATCTATGCACTACAGGCCACATATGACTTTCAATATAATATAAACATGAGGATGATGACAATGATATAAGAATTCAATAAAACAAGTTCAAGAATTAATTTATCCAGGTACCAATAACGTCCAAATTGTCAACATGATACTGCTTTGTGGGGTAAAACTCAAGAATGCTCAGAAGAATATTTCCATGAAAAGATACTGGATGAAGCGCAAATATCAAGGATATTCCACTAATTTCATGGAGTATAAAAGTCAAAACTTTAACCAGCTGAGTATAATAAAGAATGGAATAACAAAATAAATCACCAGGTCATGCGTAAACGCATAGACAGGATGTTCCACCATGAAAATAAATAATGGAACCAGGTCATGCGCAAACAAACAGACAGGATGTTCCAACAGAATAATAAATAATGGAACCAGGTCATGCGTAAACACACAGACATGATGTTCCAACAGAATAATAAATAATGGAATAACAGAAGAATTTCACCATGTATGCGGTACTTCGCATAGACAGGTTATTCCAACATAATAATAAAAAATGGAATAACAGAAGTTCTCTTCATGAATAAGAAAGAAATAATACCCCTTACCTTAGAAAAAATGGATACTGGAATAGTGAGGTAGCGGATTTCTCTTCTTCTTTCTCTCTATAATTTCTCTCTATAATAATTGCTTTAAAGCTTTTGTGAATTGATGAGAAAGGAAGGAAGAATGAGCTTCTATTTATAGAAAAATATAGTTTCGATAATTGCACGTTTTGGGGCTCAAAATATTACATTATAATACCTTCCTCTTTTTCTTCATTTTTAAATTAGTCCTACAAGTATTATCAAACTTGCACCACCTCTCCTAATAGTAAATAATGTGAATTAATAGTTCATTGATGTGACTCAATAGTATAATCATGTGAAAAAACTAATTAAAGTATAGTACCTTCAACTATACCTCCATTTTTAATTTAGTCATGTAACTATTATCAATCTTGCACCACCTCCCCAAATAGTACATGAATGTGAATCAGTAGTACACACATGTGAACAAATAGTTATAAGCATGTGAAATAATAGCAATTAATTGCTCATTTATCCGATTAATTACCCGATTGGTCAATATAACCCTCACACATCAATTATTATCGAAATAAATGTCGATTTCCACTAACACTAATAATCCCAACATAATGGAACTATCAATTTCATCTTTAATCAACACAACTTATTCATCATTAATATTATAACTCACAATATTTAACAACCAGGTCATTCCTAGGAAAGAGGGGGCTTTTCGATAAGGATTTCTCCTTATTGGCGCGTAATTAGTTGACCAAACCTCTTCATTGACAGAACTTATAGACATTGTCAAATTTGTAAATAATAATATGAATAACTTTGTCGTCTCAATTATTGATTTAATAATAATAAATATTATGCAGATGATACTGTGACAATAATTGAATAAATAATATGAGAGATATGATGCAACAATTACTATAGCAATAATTGAGTATAACTGAGTGACTTCTCACATAAGCATCAATAATCAATACCGTGTGCTACAATGCAACCATGCATATTACTGTACTTTTACTACCGGGTAGTTCAACAGTTTTAACGGTAACACTTCCACCGTTATTTTTATAAAAAGATAATTCTATCGTTTTTTAACTACGATAATACTTCCGTTGTGGGGTCCACCAATGATTGTGTCGTCGTACGAATATTCCATGTTAAAACGAATATTCCCTGACCAATTGAATATTATATAACCACTTGCTTACTTTGCAAAATTTTGAAAATATTACCCACAACTATAACATTATATCAAATCCACACTACAATATTCAAAAATATATTTCGAGAAAATTATTGTTTTTTCATAAAAGTTGGGGTCTTACATCTAATCTAATATCATTTGTATTTTTGTTTTTATTTTTGTTTCAGGTACTTGTATAAATTTTTATGCGCACGCAGTCATCCAATCCTGACTTAATACCTGCTCAAGACAACATAAACGAGAAAGGTTAGAAAGCGAGAGTGTGTAGAAATTTACAAGCAGAGCTAGAGGTAACTGCATCTAATATGGCAGCCGAGGGACAAGGAGAAGAGCAAAGAGAGGAGCATAGGGCTCTGAGAGAATATTCCATGCCTAATATTAATGGATTACAGTCTAGCATAGTCAGACCAGCGATAGCAGCTAATACATTCGAGATAAAAATGGGCACTATTCAGATGGTACAAAATTTAGTATAGTTTGGGGGTGCCGCTACAGATGATCCGAATGAACACCTGTTGAGCTTTATTGAGATATGTGATACTTTCAGATACAACGGGGTGACAGAGGATGCTATCAAACATTGGCTATTTCCGTTCTCATTGAGGGATAAAGTGAGAAGTTGGCTTCATTCTTTGCCAGAAGGATCTATAACTACATGGGAGGACTTAGCATAGAAGTTCTTAGCCAATTTTTTCCCAATGGCTAAGACTGCGAAAATGAGGACAACAATCTCTCAGTTCGAGCAACAACGGGGTGAATCCTTATATGAGGCCTGGGAGAGATACAAAGAGATGCTACGAAAGTGTCCGCACCATGGTATGCCAAATAGGATGGTGATCAACACATTCTATAATGGATTGGGATGGCAATCTAAGCTGATTGTAGATGTAGCTGCAGGAGGAGCATTATGGGCAAAGAGTTATGAGGAAGCCTATAACCTTATCGAGACGATGATAACAAATGATTTTCAAAATCCTACATCTCAGATGCCACATCCCAAAGTTGCAGGTTTGTTGGAAGTGGATGTTATTACTTAGTTGTCAGCACAGATGGCAGCTATGGCGAAGAAAATAGATTCAATAGCCGCGAGCAAAGTGAAAACAATTGCCTTCATATGTGAAATTTGTGCGGGGTCACACTTGACATATCAATGTGCTATCAACTTAGAGTCAGTATAGTATTTGGGAAATTATAAGAAAAACCAAGGACAGTTTTAGAACACATACAACCCCAACAACCGCAATCATCCAAACTTCAGTTAGTTAAATAACCAAGAGCATCCGCAGAATCAGTTTCAGCCGAATCAACAATTTCAATCACAGCCATCTCAACCACAGTTTACACCAAAACCATCGTTTCCACCGGGATTTTCTCACCAACAATAACATCATACTCCATCTGCACCTCAACAAGAGAAGAAATCAGAAATGAAGGAGATGATATTGAAGTACATGGAAAACATGGAGGTCATTATCAAAAGCCAAGTAGTGGCTATTAAAAATCTAGAAACTCAGATGGGGCAAATGGAGAACATGCTTAATAATAGGCCCCAGGGTTCATTGCCAAGTAATACAGAAGCAAATCCACGAAGAGACGGGAAGGAACATTATCAAGTGATTACATTAAGGTCTGGGAAAAATATTGCAAGAACTGAGCATCACGTACCCGCATCTGATTTACAAGGGGATGCTGCGCGGGGAGAAAACTGTGACTGCTGAGAAAGAAAATCTGGAAAATTCTGAAGTACAACATGAAGAGAAAGATAATGCAGGTTCAGTTGAGAAGCCTAGGAGTTCATTGCCAATGATTCACCCTCCGGTTTCGTATCCGCAAAGATTGAATAAGAAGAGGGAAGATAAACAGTTCAGCAAGTTCTTGGAGGTTTTTAAGAAGTTGCAGATCAAAATACCTTTCGTGGAGGCATTGGAAAATAAGCCAAGTTATGCAATGTTCATGAAGGGTATATTGTCAAGGAAGAGGAGATTAGACAAGTTTGAGATAGTAGCCTTGACAGAGGAATGCAGTGCAGTGTTTCAGAGTAAACTACTTCCAAAGATGAAAGATCCGGGCAGTTTCACAGTTCCATGCATGATCGAAAAGATGAACTTCAAGAAATGTCTATGTAATCTTGGGGTAGGTATCAATCTGATGCCCTTGTTAATGTTTAATCAGTTGGGATTGTCGGCTCCAAGGCCGACAAACATTTTTTTGCAGCTAGCTGACAGATCCATCACGTATCCACGGGGAATAGTTGAGGATGTACTGGTGAATGTGGATAAATTTATCTTTTTGGCTCACTTCATCGTTCTGGATTACGAGGAAGATAAAAGTATACCAATCATACTGGGGAGACCATTCTTAGCCATAGGAAAGACTTTGATAGATGTGCAGAAAGGGGAACTTACGATGTGTGCACATGATCGGGAGGTCACTTTTAATGTCTTCAAAGCAATGAAGTTCCCAACAGATGAAGAATAATGTTTTAGAGTTTATTTGGTGGAATGTATATTAGATGATGAAGTTGAGAGTCTGGTGGATTATGAACCATTAAAGAGTGTCATTGTTGAAAATTCAGAATTGGAGGATGAGGAAATCGCCGAACTTGTGCAATATCTGGATACCACTTCATAATTCAGACAATTCAGAACACTTGTCGAGCCATTGATAAAAGCTGGAGAGACATCGATAAAATTAAAGCCATCTCTTGAGACACCTCCAGAACTTGAATAAAATCACTTCTAGATCATCTCAGGTACATATTTTTAAATAAAGATTCAAAGCTACCTGTGATTATTTCTGCTGTACTAGCATCTTTTCAGGAAGAAAAATTACTATGAGTGCTTAGAGATTTCAAATCAGCTATTGGATGGACCATAACCGATATCAAAGGGATCATCCCTTCTTTTTGCTTGCATAAGATCCTGTTAGAAGATGATAGTAAGCCGTTGGTGGAACAGCAAAGAAGGCTTAATCCAATAATAAAAGAAGTGGTCAAGAAAGAGGTACTGAAATGGCCGGATGCAGGCATAATCTATCTGATTTCAGATAGCTCATGGGTGAGCCCAGTGTAGTGTGTACCGAAGAATGGTGGTATGACTGTCATTACTAATGAGAATAATGAGTTAATTCCAACACGAATAATGATGGGGTGGAGAGTCTGCATGGATTACCGTATGCTCAATAAAGCTACAAGGAAAGATCATTTTCCACTTCTGTTTATCGATCATATATTGGATAGACTAGCGGGTCATGAGTATTATTGCCTTCTGGACGGTTGTTTAGGCTACAATCAGATTTTGATAGCTCCAGAAGACCAGAAAAAGATAACCTTCACATGTCCATACGACACTTTTGCTTTCAGAAGGATGTCTTTCGGGTTGTGCAATGTTCCAGCCACCTTTCAGAGATGCATGATGGCTATATTTTTAGACATGGTGGAATAGAACGTGGAGGTATTTATGGATGATTTCTCAGTCTTCGGGGACTCATTTGATTTATGCCATGAAAATTTGGTAATGGTCTTGAAGAGGTGCGTTGGGACGAATTTAGTGCTGAACTGGGAAAAGTGCCACTTCATGGTACTAGAAGGAATCATACTTGGACACAAGGTTTTGAAGAAGGGACTTAAGGTGGATAGGGCTAAGGTGGAAATTATTGAGAAATTGCAACCACCTACTTCAGTAAAAGGTGTTCGCAATTTTCTGGGACATGCAGGTTTCTACCGAAGATTCATTAAGGACTTCTCCAAGATAACTAAACAACTATGCAATTTATTGGAGAAGGAGACATAGTTCAATTTTGATGAGGCTTGTGTGTTGGCATTTGAGCACTTAAAGGGGAAATTAACATCAACACCAATTATCACTACACCAGATTGGGATTTGCCATAAAGAGCTGATGTGTGATGCTAGTGATTACGCCGTAGGGGCTATTTTGAGGCAAAGGAAGGAAAAGATGTTTCATGTGATATATTATGCTAGTAAGACCCTTACAGATGCACAGTTGAACTACACCACCATAGAGAAAGAGTTATTGGAAGTGGTGTACGCCTTTGGCAAATTTCGAGCATATCTGATTGGCACAAAGGTGATAGTGTATACGGATCACATGGCAATTCAACATTTAGTGGCAAAGAAGGATGCCAAACATCGGTTGATCTGGTGGATATTATTATTGCAGGAATTTGATTTGGAGATCAAGGACAGAAATGGCACTGAAAAGCAAGTGGCGGACCACTTATCCCAACTAGAGAATCCGAAAAGGGAGGCAGACGACAAAGTTGTGATAAATGAATCCTTTCTAGATGAACAGTTGTTTGTTGTGAAAGGGGAAGTGCCATGGTTTGCAGACTACACGATCCATTTGGTAAGTAAGATGCTACCTTCTGACTTGGTGGGTTATCAAAAGAATTATCAAAAGAAGGTGTATCCCATATAGCGAGACCGAGGGGATTCTGCTGGATTGTCATTTTTCTGTATATGGGGGTCACTATGGTGGAGAGCGAACAACGGCTAGAGTCCTACACGCAGGATTCTACAGTTTTGTCCAGAGGTGTGATAGATGTCTGAGAGATGGGAACATCTCGAAAAGAAATGAAATGCCATTGAATACGATCCTTGAAGTAGAAATTTTTGATGTGTGGGGGATTGACTTCATGGGCCCTTTTGTTTCTTCTTGCGGAAATCTCTACAAGTTGCTCGTAGTGGATTATGTGTCAAAATGGGTAGAAGTGGCAGCTCTTCCAACAAACGATGCCAAGGTAGTCCTCCGGTTTTTACATAAAAGTATCTTCACTAGGGTTTGGACTCCTAGGGCCATCATTAGTGATGAAGGCAGTCATTTCTGCAATAGGCAATTTACAGCTTTGTTGGCCAAGTATGGGGTGAACCATCATATTGCTACAACCTATCACCCATAAACGAATGGCCAAGCGGAAGTGTCGAATCGAGAAATCAAAAGAATCCTTAAAAAAGTTGTGAATCCCACGAGGAAGGACTGGTCGTTAAAATTGGATGATGCAGTATGGGCATATAGGACTGCATATAAAACTCCATTGGGCATGTCACCCTTTTAGCTCGTGTATGTAAAAGTCTGTCATCTTCCCATGGAGCTAGAGCATAAGGCATATTGGGCAATTCAGAAGCTCAATTTTGATTTGAAAGCTGCAGGGGAAAAACGGCTACTCCAACTCAATGAGTTGGATGAATTCCGACTACATGCATAGGAGAATTCGATGCTGTACAAGGAGAAGATGAAGAAATGGCATGATCGCAAAATTATAGAGAGGACATTTGAACCGGGACAAAGGGATTTTCTTTACAATTCCAGACTTAAACTTTTTCCCGTAAAGCTAAAATCAGGATGGTTAAGGCCATTTACATTGAAGACTATCTTCCCACATGGTGCAATAGAAGTGTATGATAAGTTTCTAGATCATCCTTTTAAGGTGAATGGGCAGCGAATGAAGCATTACTTTGGTGGCAAGGTGGACAGACAGAAAGTCACCTCAATTCTTTCTTCGACATGAGATTCAGAGAAAGTTAAACTAATTGACTATAACTTAGCGCTTGATGAGAGGCAACCCATTATTTCTATATCAACTTTTTATTTATCCAGTTTAGGTTGTTTTTGTTAGTTCATTCTCATTTTAAATTGTGTTAGTCAAATTAGCTTTGCATAAATATTTTAGTAGCTGAATTTGGATATGAGTATGTTTGTGGATAGCCTCGATATTATGGTATTAAGTTAGACAGTCATGCTTGTTCAGTAATTCATGCATTGACAGTGCTTATGGGTGTTATTATAGGTATATTGGAATGAATTCAGTAAGGCCTTAAAGTGTTAGGAAGGAAAAATTGACAGTGTAGACTGCAACCAGGCGCGGCCGTGCTTGGAAAGGCTTTAGACACCGTGCACCCACACTGCAAGCAACTATGAGCAGGAATAGGCACTCGCGCGCCCGCGCCTGGTCTCCACTAAAAAGTCGCGCAGCCGCGCGCAACACTGGCAGATGATTTTTTTTAAGTTTAAAACATGTGATGTGACTTATATCTTATATCACTCGATATAACAGAGAGCCTTCTCAGTCTCCACAACGTACACGAATCCACTTCTCCAAATAGTTACAAATTGAGAAATCAGAGAGTCCTAATTTTTTCTCCATTCATTCATCTCATCTCAAATCATGCGCATCAGTTACTTTACCCACGATCAATAAATTCATTGATACAAATCTTGGGTTTCAAAGAGGGTTGTGCAAAAATTAGTTTGGGGGTAATCAGTTAACGGCTATCAATCACTATCAGGTGCGTAATCTTCTTCTTCGATTATCAATCTTCAATGGGTCCTAAGCGTGCGAGGTCTCATACCCCGGAATCATCATCGTCAAGCAGTGATAGTGGGGATAATGTGGATCACTCTAAATTCATTAACTTGGATGCTCAAATTGAATACTACCAAATTGTGGCAAAGTCATTTGTTCGGGAGCGAGGGTTCAAGTTCGACGAGCAAGATGGTGAGTTAGTGTAGATGATTCATGAGAGGTGTTAGCATGGGGTGTGCTCTACGCCAGTGGCTACACCTATGGGAATTGTACGGGAATTCTACGCAAATACGCAGCGAGCGATGGATGGGTTTGCTTTTGTACATTGGATTCAAGTGGATTACAGGCCGAGAGCCATTCGCCAAGTGTTCCATTTACCCGACCTTCCAGCTGGGCAAAGAAGTTGGGTGGAGACAGATCGTTTGGATACAGATTTGAATGTTGTTATCACAGATTTGTGCGTCCCAGGGACTTAGTGGACATGCACGTCGGGCACTAATCACCCCAAGACTTTTTCGGAGTCCACTCCCAGTCGCTATGCAAAGGTCTGGAACCTGTTTACGTGTGCCAAACTCATGTCGTCTTCTCATCAGCATGAGATTACCGTTAAGCGAGCTATTATACTATGGTGGATCATTATGGGTAAGAATATCTACGTAGGGTGTGATAGCCCCGAAACTAGGCCCCGAATCGCCGCGTATCCGGTATACTATTTCTATAACTATTTGCGGAAGATATAAACATAAATTGTTTATACATTACACTTTACACATTACCCCAAGGTCGAGTAACCTTAACTTAAACACAAATCATAAATTTTCTAACACATAACACATTTATCAAACTATACTATTACAAGATAGCCACACTTTATATCCCAAGCTGAACTTGACATTAACCTTTTCCTGTATCCGCGAACACGTTCGCCTTATCTTTAATGTTTTATCATGATATAGCAAGGGTGAGCATGAAAGTTGCCCAGCAAGTTTAAATACAACAATATAACAATATATCATGATTGAAGAGTATGAATAATAAGCTGGCTATAATTCATTAATATAGTTGAGAACTAGCACGAACAAATTTTTGACTGAATAAGTTTTAAACATGAACAAACATTTCTGAACCAACTGGTAATGAAGGTGATCAGCCTTTCATACCTGACTTATACATGCAAGATGTACAAAGTACAATTTTCATGGCAATCAGCAATGATTAACCATAAACTTGAATAAAATACTCTTATTAGAGTTAAGTACAAAGAAAACTTGCCTGAACCATTGATTATTGCAACGCAATTTTTAACGCTTTACCCGAAGACCTAATATTAGTAATATAGATCTCCAATAATTAGAATAATATCATCACAGTATAATACTGTTATATTTATATCCACAGAATAACCTAAACACATTACCACATAACCAGTCTATAGTTCACATAAGATTTAGCGTCAAATTAGACTATTAAGTTTGAGTTGATACCGACACAATTTTATCATCCCGACGGTCTAGTCGGTCAACACTCGAGTTTAAGTTCAATTAAACTCTGCTTAAGCACTTAACCATGCCATGGAATCACATTTATATGATTTAACACTCGCTTTTTCATTTCATAAGTTATTCGTTAACACCTAGTAAGTTAAATACTAATCCAGCAACCTGGATTCTAAATCTAGCAACTAAATTTCCAATTCAGCAACCTGGATTCACCAATCCATCAATTCAGTCAACTTCTTTTCAATCCAGCAAGCTGTATTCATCAGATTTTCTAATCCAGCAAACTGGATTAACAAATTACACAATCCAGCAAGCTGAATTCTATATCCGTTTTACAAAAATACCAAATCAGTTAATTATTTTCCAATCCTTTGGACAAACATATACCCATGTATTTCATACACAAAAAGTATTTTTTTCATAATTTTCTAACTTCCCTTAGTATTTTTTCAAAAATCATTTCTAGTGCGTAGCTTAAGAAATTAGCTACCTCGTGCTTAACTCCAGTAATGTCCATCTTTTGACACGGTCTTATATATGTTAACGTGATGCTCCATTTTAAATTTCGTGGCAATCGGAGTTGTAGAACTCCGTTTATAGCAATTTCCGTCGGAAAATCACAAAAATTGTAATAGTCATAACTTGGTCGTTTTAACTCGGAATTAGTTCATTTTTGGACACGAGCTACATAATACCATATATTTTCATTTCTCAAAAGGCTGGAATTTTTCTCATTAAATAAATGTCCCAAACAGCCCCCGGAAAATTTTGGGCAGCAACTTTTTGTCATTTGGCAGTTTTGGAGTCCTTCACGAAAACTTAAATAAAACGAAATCTGTAACTCCGATTAATGATCCGTCACTTTTTTTAGATTCCTTTCTTTCCTAACTACAGTTTTCATCTATCACAATCCATATTTGGACAAGTTAAGCTCCCGGAATTGAGCCCGGAAGTGACTTGTAAAAACTGTCCTTCTAACAGTTTTTATTACCTTTGTGTAGTTTGGGAGAAATCCCATAACTTGTTCAATATTCAACCTAATTGAGTAATTCCAAATGGATTTTACCCTTAACACATATATCTAGCATCCCAAGAACATAAATCACAAATATCCATCATATATTTCAAAGATCCAAAAGCTTAATCACACTTTTTAAAAGTTTAACTTTTCCGAAAAATCCCATTTTTCTATTCCTTTTAATTACAACCAAATCAACACCCAATATGGGTAATACCAAACACAAAACACTCATTAACATGTATATACATGGTTTTTGAGTTTAGAAACAAAGTTTCTTGATTCATCAAACAAGCTTCAAACACAATCAAAGCTAAGAAAATTTTAGGTTTTCTATCTTTTGAAAAACCTAAACTTCATTTAATACTTTAGGTCTAACTTTTGATCTTCAAAAAGGTTATATCTAAACATGAAACACTTATATACACATAGATCTAAGGTTTTAAACCTCAAGATCCCAACTTCAAGTTGTCAAAAATCAAATCAAACCACAAAAGAAATATACTACATAAGTAGAAATTTATTTGCTATACCTTAGCTTTTCTTCTTCTCCTTCTTCTTAGTTTGATCACGGAGCTTGGATGTCTCACATAGAACTCCCCTTTTCTCTCCTCCGTGGTTGCCGAATGGCCCTCTTCTCTCACTCTCTCTCTTTAGTTCTTTGCTAACTTGGAAGAAAGATAAAAGATAAAAGAGATGAAAGAAAGAAAAATATATGCTAGACTTTTATTATGTGTAGTTTTTTATCAATTGACCACACTCACTCTCCTTATTCTCTAGCAATAACCGGCCATGCCTTTGCTTCTTGATCCCACTCACTCTCTCCTTCTCCCTTTAATTTCTAGGTGGTTACTTCCAAGTTTGAGCATAAGTGTTGGACAATTAAAAATGTTGACACATGGAGAGTTGGTAGGAGTGGTTCAACAACTAAAGTGAACCCTTAATAAATTCATCTCCCCTTTTTGCTAGCTCCTCATGGCCGGCCACTTGGCCTTATCTCATCAAGTTTGGCTCTTTGATTTAATGCTTATTTGATTTAACAAATGTCCAAAAATTCCTCTCCCACTTGGGGTAAAAATTGAGCCATTCCTTTAATATTGCTTGGTCTCTCACTAGCTTCTTTGGCCACGCCTGAGCTATACATAGTCCAATACCTATAATTCTTATCCAACCCAATTCATTTAATTAGGGTTTTCACTTCTTCATTAAAATACCAATCCTTGTTCATGAACATTTATTTCCTTAACCCAATTAGACTTGTTATAATTAGGTTATAAAATTAATCATTTGAGATGTATAAAATAAATCTCTTAGAATTAGTAACTATTCTAAATACCACAATTCTCTTTCTCCATAACCCTTAAGTTATTAAATCCTTCATTCCTAATATATAATTAGGGTTACACTAGTTTCTTTTGTTTGTTTATATAATAAACAAATATAAACCATCACCTAATGTTCATATTCCTTACACACAACTTTTTAACCCTTAGGGTTTAATACTTTGCATTTAGGATTCCCAAATTAGGGTTTAAATTCTCGAAACTGAAATTAAAGTTTCTGAGCGTATCGTTAGGGTTTCTAACAGTTCGTTAGATTTTTCTAACTTAATAAACATATGATTAACATAACTTTAGGGTTTTTCTAAAATTATAACTTATCTGATCAATCCTTGATCTCAAATCATTACGGTTCACATATGTAACCAAATATACCGACTAGTATTCACTTCGATACTTATCCCTGATAATTCTTCAAAAGAATTTTAACTCTACCATAATCTTATACTTGATTACTAGACTATCACTTACAGTCTATCACATAATTCAAGTCTTGTCCAAAACTTTTGAAATTCTTGGAATTTCATTACATAACTGCCAATTCCATACACTGGTTTCCTGTCTAGGTCCTAATATTGAACCTTAAATCAATCAATTATGATTTTCATAAATTGTCTAATTTCTCAGGTTGCCACATAGGGTATTTGATGAATCAGAACAGGCTGAAATATATGCGAGGAAGTACCACGGGTAGTATTCCACACGCTTCTATAATGACACACTTATGTATCACGGCAAGAGTGAGGTGGACGGATGAGTAGTTGGAATACCCAAGCCAAGATATTACACATGCTACCATCACCAGATTTGATGATTGGCGAGGTGGTACACCGCATCCCCGATGAAACGGATTTATTCTTCGCCCAACATCGTCTACACCACCACCGCAGCCCTCTTAGACAGATGAAGCGGGCCTGTCAACTCAAGCAGTAGCTACTACTGGGGATCGACAGTTCCAAAGGTTGGAGCAAAAAGTCTACGCTATGTATGAAAATTTTGCAGCGTTTGCAACGGGTTTGACGAGGTCCTTAGCAGAGGCGTTTGCACAGCAGGGGACAATGCTTGGGGTAGTTAGTTGCATATTAGTTGTGTATAGTTTTTGCATGATTATTTTAAAATTGGCATGTTTATGTGTTAGTATATGTGCATGTTTAGTTTGCAAAAAATTTTTTTGTTGCATTTTATGTTTATGTGTTAGTATACTTGTGTTAGTATATGTTTCGTTGCATTTTATGTGTCGTGCATGTCTCACAAATTCTAACTTTATGGAAATTTTGTCTAGCCGATGATGAAAGTGAATTTTGAAAGAATGTGGAGTATTTTGGATAACATGAACCTAGTTATAATGTTTTACACGATGAAATTCATGTTGATGTTTAGATGCTTTCGGTTTGCACGGACGTGTTCACAATTGCTTGTAGGCATAAGAATGATGTGTTGCATTGTTTAATAGAAAATATGGTTTTTAAAAAGAGAAATATATGAAACATAGACTTATACTGTGCAAAAACATTGATATTCAAACTTTTGGAAAACATGGGTATGCTATGTATAAAAAAAAATTGAGTAGCAATAACGTGGCTAGTCTTATTTTGGGGCCCTGGCTACTTGAGTAAGTACGCACGTAGGGGTGTCTTAAGACCTAGCTCCCTAAGGTCTTTCGTGGTCTGGGAGTCGTTGGTTGAAAGCTCGCTAAGGGGTAGCAGTGTTTGCCTAATGGAATGAGGCATTGCACAGTCATGTGAAAAAAAAAGAGAAGAGAAAATGAAAAAGGCAATAAACACTGCGGGAAAGAGCGAAAGTTGCCCTCGTGAGTAGCAATAAAGCAGTTAATTCCATTGTTGAACCTTAGTTTATTTTGATATGTTGGAACAGTCTTTGTTGCATAAGTATACATGAGTCTTGATTTAGATTGTAATTTTTTGTTTTGAGGAGTTTAGCATGTGTATTCTTTGCTTAAATCAAGTTTTGGCGAACACAACACACACACATAACATTTTTATATCATATATGAATTAAATGAGTGTATGATATTATGCATATAGTTTGGTTTGAAATTGTATTCTTGAATCTTGATAATTCATTGAGGCATTTTGGACTGCAATTCTGTTATGGCTGGAACAATGTGAGACTCGTTTGCATCACGATGTAGTTACATAGCATGTAGTTGCATTTACAGTGTGTATATAGTATGCATTGCTTGAGGGAAAGCAATAGTTCAAGTTTGGGGGTATTTGATAAGTGGGTTTTATACCTACTTATTAAATATCAATTCATGAGAACTATGCCCATCTCAAGTACATTTTAGTGTGTTTTTAGTTGCATTTCATAATTTTTTGCATTACATGTATTGAGAAATCCTTTGGGTGTAAAAGTGCAGGAAATGGCATGAGCTCGGCATTGGTAGATGGCATGTGAACAATGGTTGGTGGGTATAGAGGTTGGAGTAAAGAAACCAAGCATTAGCAGGACTTAGGAACAAAAGCAGCAGAACAAGGATGTAGCAGCAGTAGAACACAGAAGTCAAATTGCAGAAGCCGCACGGCTGCGCCTGTGGTGCACTAGGACCTCGCACGGCCGCGCGCGCTGTTGACTGAGGCGGCTGACTTTATTTAAATTTTTGAAATTCAAGTGTTTGACTTTATAAAAACGATTATGGTTGGCACCAGACATGATTATCATTAGTTTTTACATACTTTTAATAGGAGAGAACTAGGGTTTACACTTGGAGAGATTTCCAACGTGAAACCAAGCATAGATTTCTTATTTTCTACTTCTTCTTTGGAATTCAGTCATTTTGGATGCTTTACTTTTATGTTGCTAGATTTTATTGAGGATTTTAAGGTTACGTTTGGATTGGAATCAGCAATTGGGTTTGATCGTTTCTATCTTCTCTTTTTAAATTGTTTATTATCCATGTATTGCTTTGATCCCATACTAGCTTTTGGTTCAATCATGAACTAAACTCCATTATGGGATTCTAACATAGTTTAACTTATGGCATGATTGCTGGACTGTTTTACGTATCATAAGGAATTTTTATCATGGTTGATTTGTATGCATGAATGATTGATCACCATTCGTTTTAGGTGCTTGTATGGAATCGAAATATAACATGTGAGTAGGGATTGTAATCATGATAGCATGCGTATATGGGGTTGTTTTGCTTAGCTTTGTATTTGGTTAATTAGATAGACATATACTGTTTCACCGTATGAGTTAAATAAGGGCTTGTGCTTAAAATTCAATATTGATGTAATCTCACATAGAAATATAGTGTGATTGGTTTTATTGATGATTACATGGTGTCTATTGCATGTGGATGTTATGTAAGTAGGTCATGATACATTGAAAAATGGTTATGTCTACATTAGTGCTCTTGGCTACTTTTCTGTGATACGTGAACAATCTTGCATGATGGTTGTAATTAGATGAATTGTTAAATGAAGTTAGGATCCCATTATTTCCAGATTTGATTTATTACATTATTATTCTTATTTTAGTTATTATTTGCATTTAGAGTAATTCCCAATTATAAGAATTAGTTTAAGTATATAAAAATAGTGATTTAGTTGATGCATAATAATTTAATTTAGACAACTTTCTTCATGGTTCGATACTCGACTTTCTCTGTATTGCTTGTTGACACATGTATTTTTGCATGAGTTAGAGCTCTTTTGTTAAACTAAATAAAGAGGCAACTCCATCCATCGGAAGCAATGTAACTTTGGACAAGTCCCCCAGAGTTATAGCCATTGCATTAAAGTCACCTAACATGCTTTGTTTAGCTAAAACATTTAAGAACGTCCAATATCTAGGTGTTTTCTCCATTGTGTCTGTGAATAGATTTTGGCATTGAAGCGGTTCCAACACACCTGGTTTTTCATCTTTCTCATCCCACTCATCGCACCATGGCTTCGAAGTTGTAACCGGTCATACGTCCCCGGGAGATTTGTCGATGACATGACTACCAATCGGACAAGGTTTTGCAAATCTAATCGGATCCTTGAACTTTAGTGGATAAGGCATTTGAGGCATAAATAACATCAGCTCATCATCTTTGATACCCACAGTTAGTTCTTTACCGAACTTGTTTTCATTATCCACCTTTGACTCCTTTTTTTCAATATCTTGTGGCTCATCCAGTTGTAGATTTGGCTCGGGCACTTCATTAATCTCGGAATCCATGTCATACCACCAATTATTTTGAGGACAGTTGTTCAAGGCTTTGAACATTTGATCTATTTGGTTCTGAAGTTTTTGAATTGACAGCTCTTGATTTATCCTCCTCTACTAATTTGATGATACGAACTTGGACAACAATTTTGCCAACCTTGAATTTTCTGTCTCAGTTTCAGAATCCGTGTATTGGGGACCTTTGGTTGAGGTAGTGATGAGTTATTCCATCTATTTTTGAAAATAATGGTTCGATATTTCTTGACTCGTCATCCTCTCCTTTAGGTTTGCTACGAACTACGACAAGAATTCCTCCAAGTTTGACTTTCTTCTTATGGCAATGAAGGTTGACATGAGAATTTTGGTATGTATGGTGGATTTGGAGAGTAGTATTGGTCTTCATAATTGTAGCTCTATAACGAATCCGGATGATACCCCCAAACTTGATGATAATTACCATATGCATACTAGTTGAGGTATTCACCACCATGTTGTCCCGGCTCAAAACTGACGGTGCATTGGTAACTCAGATGATTACCAGCACAGTATTTACAAACTAGCGCTTTCCTCCGAATACGTTGGGCTGCAACAACATCCAACCTCCTCGAAATTGTCTCAAGCAGTGCTGATAATGCAAAAAAATGTATTGAGTCCATTAATTCTTGTGTCCCTTGGTTGAGTCATACTCGTATATGGCCATTGATAATTGTATCCAGCTATGGTACCTGAAAAGAGACAAAAATATGAAGTGAATTAAATAAAAAGAAAGAATTTTTTTTAAATTAAGACTAATTTGATTGAAGCTAATATTGGAAAAAAATATTAAACTAATTCCCTGGCAACGTCGCCAAGAACTTGTTGGATAAAATCTAGTTACGCACAACACACAAGTATACGTGGTCAACAAGTAATAAAGTGAAAGTAGAGTATCGTTCACGCGAGGAATTGTTTAATAAAATTCACCTAGTACTAACCCGTAACCAACTCAATCTTATTTAAAAGAATGAATTTCAAATTATATAATTAAACTACTATTAAATTCCACTAATTAAATTAAGATTACGGAGACTTAAAATCACAACTTCACTTATTTCTTCATTTAAGTTAACACGTTTCTCATCAATTATTCTCTATCCTGAATTGTTAATCAAGAACACTATAGCAGATAGAACCACCTCTCGATGCATAATAACCATACTCACTTAAATCCACAGATGATAAAATTAAGTAAGACACCCTAAATAACTAATCCACTATATCTCTATGTGAATTACAATTAAAAAAGATTTAAACCACAAGTTCTCTATAAGATTACATATGGCGTAAAAGCATATCTCTATCCTAAACACGAATCATGTATTCTATCTATGCAGAAATCACAAACACATGCTATCATGATCAGATCTAAATCTATACTCCATCTCTCGATTTCATATAGATTATCACGGTAATTGATTGCCAATCCATTAAACAATTAAGTCCTAATCATAAGAGACAATCCTCACAATAGAAAATAATAATTGATAGCGAAGCATATTAAAATAAACTACACAATAAGATCCATTGTAATCTCAAACAAAGAATTAGTTTATTGAATTAAAACTAAGAATTCACACTTGAATACACATTAAAAGATAAGAATAAGATTAGAGTAAAGAATAAATCTGTTGTCAGCAAATCCCCATCTTCCTCAAGCTCTTGCTCTTGATCTTCAATCGTCTCCAAGTCGCTTCATTCTCCAAAACTCATAAGAACTAGGGTTTTGATCCAAATCTACTTTAATCTACTCTAATTGGAGTATCTTTATTTTATGCCTCCCATCATATATTTATAGGTTACAAGTCTAATTTTTAGCTTAGGAGCAAACCCAATCCAATTTGGAGTCAAAAAGGTATCAAAATTCGACCCAAAACGTGTTAAAAACTTGTTCTGGCCCGTATCTCCGCCCGTATGGGGTTTTTTTTTACTGATACCCTCGCCCCGATGTGGGTTTCCTTCACAAAAAGCCCACCCCGGCGGGGGTCCTTTTTCTGTTGCAGTGTCCTATGGTAAAACGGCCATAACTTTTGATCCGAGAGGAGTTACGGGGCTTTCCACCTATCAAATCGAAAATATCGACGAGATCTACAACTTTTATTGTTTTAGAATTGACAAATTCAGATTGGATGAAGTTGGAATCGGTCTTGAAGTAAATTTTAAATAAATGGCAAGCATGACAACTCTTAGCTTTGATATTTATTTATAAAAAGGCCATAACGCGCACATCCGAACTCCGATTGGGACGATTCAAGATGTTCCGGAAGGATAAGAAGTAGATCTGCAGTAAAATCCAAGTTTCAAGCTAAGAACATGAATCCAACTTGGTGTTAAAAGACCTTCAATCTTCCATTCTTGGATTTTCTTGCGTATTTTAGTCCAAAGGATGTCAGAATTGCTTTCTATTGCTTCTTCATGCCAATAGTCACCTTTTTCTTACGTTTTTCAAACCAATAGTCACTCACACAGCTCCCAAGCATATAATCTACAAAATGAACACAAAATGCATGAAAAGTAACTAAGAAACATGAGTTTGAGCAACTAATTCAAGTAACAGATACCGAATAAGTAGGTATAAAACCTACTTATCAAATACCCCCAAACTTAAACCTTTGCTTGTCCTCAAGCAAAAATTCAAATTAGACAGATTCATTCTTTTAGCAACGATCCACTTAAACAATGAATCAATATGAATTTGAACAATGGCCTCAAAGGTCACCTCAAATAATAACCTGCAGAAAATTTCAAAACAATGTCATGTCTAAAATTTCAACAACTTTCATTAGCTTAACATCTACTCTTGATCCTTTAAGTGTGTGTGTGCATCCATATCTTCAAACCGGTCATGATTTAGATTAGATCAACTAATACGTATAAATGATTTTTAAAAATGACTTTCAAAACTTCTTATCACACCAATCACTGCTAATACAAATATAACACAATTTTTCCTTGAGGATCAACCAGATATTTAAACATTTAAGCATATATGAACCCATCCCAAGTATTTCAAACATATATATTTTCTTTTCTCTATTTAGTGAGTGCGTTTTACGCTCCATCTCAATTTTCACTTTTCATTAAACGAATGCATTTTATGCTCCATCTCACTTTCCACTTTTCATTGAACGAGTGCGTTTTACGCTCCATCTCGTGCATGTGTTTATAGGGAGTGCATTTTACGCTCCATCTCGACCCACCAAAAGATTCAATTATTCAACTCTGGAAGTTTCTGATAATTTATTTTTTCAAAAATACCCCAAGATTTCCCCCAAACTTATTGAGTGCCTAATTTTCAGTTCGAATAATGCTCAAGTAAGATTTCTCAAGTTGCAATGATATCTTTCATAAGCATTTAGCCAAATAATTTCAATCCCAACTGGCTAAACAAATGGATATGTGTAAAAAATTTAAAAAATTTCGCAAGTATTGTGAAACCAACTAATGAGTTGAAATATTGACTAAGCATGCTCATCAATTCTCCAAGAGTTAACAACATCAACCACCCAGTTATCATTGGCCAAAATCAAATTCCATCAAAACATTGCCCATGTAAATACTAAACATGATAAATACCCCCAAACTTAAAACCGACACTATCCTAAATGGCTAAGATAGGAAATATTAAAAGAGAGGACTTGACATATAGCAATTTATCTTCTTGTCTGCGAAGTTTGGAGAATATGTTAGGCACATTGGAATGAATCGAGCACCACACTTGAGTTGGACTTGACTAACCTGTGAATATGATAGAAGCAAGCTTATTAAATCTTAAAAAAAATGAAAAAAATCTATCAACTAATATGAATCCTAAAAAAATCTAAAAATAAAAATTAAACTTGGGTTGCCTCCCAATAAGCGCTAGATTTGTATTCTTTCAGCCATACTTTGTCTGGTCAATTCTATCCAATTCTTCTCCGATAGTTGAGGAACCTTCCATCTATCAGAAATAATGTAACTTTGGACAAGTTCCCTAGAGTGATAGCCATTGCATTAAAGTCACCTAACATGCTTTGTTTAGATAAGACATTTAAGAACATCCAACATCTAGGTGTTTTCTCCATTGGGTCTACAAATAGATTTTGGCATTGAAGCGGTTCCAACATAACTATTTTTTCATCTTTCTCATCCCATTTATCACACCATGGCTTCGAAGTTGTAATCGCTATTACGTCCCTAAGATCTTTGTCAACGACATGACTACCAATCGGATATGGTTTTGCAAATCTAATCACATCCTTAAACTTTTGTGGATAAGGCATTTGAGGCATAAATAACATCAGCTCATCATCTTTGATACCCACGGTTAGTTCTTCGCCGACATTGTTTTCATTATCCCCCTTTGTCTCCTTTTTTTCACCATCTTGTGGCTCATCCAGTTGTAGATTTGGCTCGGGCACTTCATTACTCTCGGAATCCATGTTATAACACCAATTATTTTGAGGACAGTTGTTCATGGCTTTGAACATTTGATCTATCTGGTTCTGAAGTTTTTGAATTGACATCTCTTGATTTATCCTCCTCTCCTCATTTGATGATACGAACTTGGACACAATTTCTCCAACCTTGAATTTTCTGTCTCAATTTCAAAATCCATGTATTGGGGGCCTTTGGTTAAGGTAGTGATGAGTTGTTCCATTTATTTTTGAAAATTATGGCTCGATATTTCTTGACTCATCATCCTCTCCTTTTGTTTTGATACGAACTTCGACAAGATCTCCTCCAAGTTTGACTTTTCTTCTTGTGGCAATGGAGGTTGACATGAGAATTTTGGTATGTATGGTGGATTTGGAGCGTTGTATTGGTCTTCATAATTGTAGCTCCATAATGAATTCGGGTGATACCCCCAAGCTTGATGATAATTACCATATGCATATTGGTTGAGGTATTCATCACCATGTTGTCCCGGCTCAAAACTGACGGTTCATTGATAACTCGGATGATTACTAGCACATTATTTACAAACTAGCGCTTTCCTCCGAATACGTTGGGCTGCAACAACATCCAACCTCCTCAAAATTGTCTCAAGTTGTGCTGATAATGCAAAAAATGCATTGAGTGTAAGACCCTAATTTTTTTATAAATAAAATTGAATTTTCTCTAACTATTAATTTGAATAATAATGTGTTAATTTGATATAATGCTTTGGTTATGGGTGAAATGTGCAAATTTTGCAAAATAAGCAAGTGGTTATAAAATATTCATTATTGTCGGGGAATATTCTTGCTGTCGGGGAATATTCGTACGATGGCGCAGCCATTTGTGGGCCCCATAATGGAAAACGGTCAAATGATTAAAACGTCAAGTTTGAGTTTTTATAAATAACGGTGTAGTTGTTACCGTTAACATTATTGGAATACCCAGTTCTTAAAATATAGTAATACGCGTGGGTGCACAGTAGCACACGATATTGCATAGTATTGTTGAATTATTGATCCTTACGTAAGAAGGCACTACTCAATAATTATTACAGTAATTGCTGTTCAGTATTTTATGTTATTGATTCAATAATTGCTACATTGATATTTTATATTATTGTTGTTTCAATAATTATCACTGCACAGTATCTCCATTATCAGATCAATAATTCATATTATTTTGAATAATATTGTTAGATAGCATTATTGGCAATGTCTAAGGAAGTTCTGTCTAAGGAGAGGTTTGGTCACATAATTGCGTGCTAGTAAGGAGAAATTGTCCCTCTTTCCTGGGAACAACCTAGTTGTTATAATTGTGATTCTGTAATATTATTTGTGAATAATTAATTATTGATTTATATGATAAGAAAATATTTATTTTTTATGGATATAAATGAAGGGATTAATGCTGAGGTGTTTTATCAGTATTTTGCCATAATGGAGGTATTAAAAATAATCTGTATGTGGATTTCGGACATTTTTTTATTGGAATTTGGAAAACCTTTCTTCTACAAAGTTGTAGAGAATTAAATTTCCTATGTAATTGTCATGGGACTCAAATTTTTCTGATAAAATGGCTATTTATTATGAATTATTGAAGTTGCTAATTATTGTTTAAATTTAAAACATTTTGGAAATTTCTAAAATGGGTGGGCCCCACTTTTGGTTTGTGAGAAATGTGCTGAAATTTTATTTCAAAAGTGGTGGGCGTAAATAATAGCAGGTAAAGCCATCAGGTAGCAGGTTAGTCTGCTATGACGTTCTAAGTATTTTCCTATAAATAGGGTCCTTGGTTAGAATTTAAAATCACACCAGGAACAAGTTTTCTTTCTTTCTCTCTCTATATTATCGAGCATATTTTTGTGAGTATTTAGATACTTTGAGAGTAGCTATTCAGTACAAGTTTCCTTCAGCCTTGTATATGATATTTCAGCAGGAATTACTATTCTTTTGAGGTAAGGGATGTTATTTTCTTTGTAAATGATATTATTTTCTTCAATATCATTATGCTGAAATATTGATATGAACTTTATTGTGGAATTTCTACCTTTTTGTGTCGAGGTTACTACTCACGTATACGGTACTATTCACGAATACAATACTATTCACAGTAAAATAAATTTTTCTTTCTTTGTCCAAGTTGTCTATTGTGATTACTATCTTTGATTGTATCCTTGTTTTGATCTTTATTTTTAAATTATGCTCCACAATTGATTATTTTAGAGTATTTTTTGAACATGGATGAACTGTAATACAAATCCATAATATTTGTCCTTTTGTCTCACTTGATTCGTTTTCTTTAAGATATTTTTCATCATCCTCATTCCTAAATGATGATATTACTGAATATCTTTGGCCTGTAGTGCAAAGATGAATGATTAACTGATGAATATCTTTGGCCCGTAGTGCAAAGATGAACATGTGCTTAGCTAAACATGACCAACTAGTGATATAAATGAATATCTTTGGCCTGTAGTGCAAAGATGAATATTTGATTAAAGATGTATATTGATTGATGTTACATGGATAAAATATTGATGATGAACTTTTAAATCTTAGAAGATTGTAGAATTTATTATCTTCTTGACTCTTCTAATGGATTGATATTTTCGCTGCAGTTGTTGATCTAAAACTTGTTGTCTATTATATTTTAGCAGATTTTTTTCCCTGATGAAGACTAATGATAATTTATTGTATATTATCTTAGTCATAATATTTTTTACTGGGCTAGTTGAGCTTATCCTTTTCCTTTTTGTTCCATTTTTCTTAGGAGGCGAGAATATAGCGGAAACTAGTCAGGGTGTGGAGTGATGTTTCCAGTCAGTTGTGTTAGTAGTCCTAACTATTTTGTAAAATAGTGTTTCAATAATTGTAATGAGGACTTATTTGAGTGTGGATATTGTCTAGATGATAATATTTGTATTTAAACTCACAGTTTATGTGTTGTCGTATTTTGCACGATAATTGTAGTAATGATATTGTAGTTGTTTCTATACCATGTATTTGGCGACTCAGAATAGGTGATGTATACCTATTTTGGGGGCATCACAGTTGGTATCAGAGCTTAGGGATATGGTCTCTGGCGGAGATCAGGGAATAGAACTAGGAGGGGAGAGATGAGTAAATCCTTCGTTAGTGTGTCCTACCTAAGCTTATTTGTTGGGCGGTCATAATATAGGGTCGAGTATTATGGGGTATGTCAATTTCTTTAATTAACCCTTATTTTATAGAAGTATTTGAGAATGACAGCTGAGAATGATAACAATGGAGTGAATGAGACCGTGGAGACACCTTTAATCACCAACCAGGGGAACGTGCAACATGAAGGAAATATTCTTCCTGTAAACAACACTACCGGACAAATGATGAATGATGGAATGTTTAGAAGCTTTTTGTAGTTCATGCAAAATTAGACGAGGGAGACTCGTGTACAAAATACAGGTGGAAATGATAGCAACGCGCGGCTTGTCTCAGCCAAGAAGTTCAAAGAGTTGGGACCACTAGAATTTGTGGGAAAGTTGGATCCGATCAAGGAGGAAACATGGGTCAAGTAAATTACCAAGATATTTGAATGCACAGAGGAACAGAAGGTTCCATTCGCCACCTTTATGTTCCGTGGTGAAGCAGACTACTTGTGACGCCCCCAAAATAGGTATACATCACCCATCTTGAGTCGCCAAATACATAGTACAAAATTCAAATACAACTTAATAATACAACTGTCGTGTAGAATACGACAAGACATAACTGAGAGTTTTAATAAGAATATTGTCATCTAGACAATATCCATACTCAATGGAGTCCTTATTACATTTATTGTCACACTATTTAACAGAATAGTGAGGACTACTAATGCTATCATCTGGACCGTCACTCCGTTCCCCGACTAGTCCCAACTGCGTTCTCATTTCCTGAAGAGAACAGTGAAAGAAAGGGTGAGCTCAACTAGCCCAGTAAGAAATATTATGACTAAGATAATGCAGAATAATTTATCGTTAGCCTTCAACAGTGTTAAACTGATAAAATATAACAAACATCAAATTTAATTGTAGTGGAAAAAGCAATCCATTAGAAGAGTCAAGTAGAGAATAAAGTCTACTATCTTCTATGATTTAAAAGGTTTTTCATTACTTTTATCGCTGAGACTCGGCTTAATAAATAATACACATCATCCCTGCACTACGGCCAAGGATATTCATTAGTATCACGACCACAAATTATCCATGCACTACGGGCCAAAGATATTATTGTATTCATCGATGGTCATGATCATGCCAACAACTGTCCATCAATGCACTACTGCCAAAGAGGATTTTTACCACATCATTTGTAACATTACGGTCATGATTATACCGAATAATCCCTGGTCATAATCATACCAAGTCCATCTATTCACTACTTGCCACAAATGACTTTCAACATAATACAAGCATGAAGATGATGACAATTCAATAAAACAAGTTCACGAATAAATTTTCAAGATTTATAAGTTAAATTATCGTGAACTCAATAACGTCCAAATTGTCAACATGATACTGCTTTGTGGAGTAAAATTCAAGAATGCTCAGAAGAATATTTCCATGAAAAGATACTGGATGAAGCTCAAATATCAAGGGTATTCCACTAATTTCATGGAGTATAGAAGTCAAAAATTTAACCGAGTATAATAAGAAAGGAATAACAAAAGAAATCACCAGGTATGCGATAGACCATACAGACAGGTTATTCCAACAGAATAATAAATAACGGAACCAGGTCATGCGTAAATGCATAGACAGGATATTCCAACAGAATAATAAATAATGGAACCAGGTCATGCATAAACACACAGACAGGATGTTTCAACATAATAATAAATAATAGAACAGGTCATGCGTAACGCACAAACATGATGTTTCAACAGAATAATAAAAATGGAATAACAGAAGAATTTCACCATGTATGCGGTACTTTGCATAGACAGGTTATTCCAACACAATGATAAAGAATGGAATAACAGAAGAATTTAACCAAGTATAGGGTACCCCGCGTATACAGGTTATTCCAATAGAATAATAGAGAATGGAATAACAGAAGTTCTCTTCATGAATAAGAAAGAAATAATACCCCTTACGAGTACAACAAATAATTTCCCTTACCTTAGAAAAAACTGGATATAGGAGTACTGAAGTAGAAGAATACTTTTCTTCTTTTTCTCTATAGTTTCTCTCTCTAGAGTTTCAGTGAATTCGTAAGAAATAATGAAGGAATGAGCTTCTATTTATAGGAGCATGGAAAGGCACTGTGTAAGGATTTTTCTCACGGATGCAAAAGTTTTATAACTCACGGAGGTCTTATGCAATATTCGGGCGTCTGAATTTCAAAGTGACCATCAAATAAAACAAAAAAATACAATATATATATATATATATACACACACATATAACACATGTTGTTTTGAAAAACTTCCCATAATAACCCACCCACCAATTTCTATATCAATCACACACACCCACTTTCCCCTATCTTTAAGGCATCTTCCCCCAACCCCCTTTCTTCCTACCACACACACACACTCACACACTAAACTCCACCAACATGTCACTCTCATCACTCTCCCCTATCACAATTATATATATATATATACACACATACCTATATATATAAATTTTGTCCCCTTTACGTAACTCCCTCCCACCCCCATTTAAAAAATCTATTTTTTAACACATATGGGCCCCACATATGGGCCCCACCTTTAAATAATTTTCTACCTAATATTTTGAAAAATGGGTAAATGGGGGTCCATAAAATAAGCAAATCTTCATAAAAATCACCTTAATAATTTTAATAACATTTATCACCTTTATTATAATTCACAATATTAATCAACCAGGTCGTTCCCAGGAAGGAGGGGGCTTTCCAATAAAGATTTCTCCCTATTGGCGCACAATTAGGTGACCAAACCTCTCCTTGACAGAATTTCTAGACATCGTTAATATTACAAATAATAATATTAATAACTTTATCATCTCAATTATTGATTTAATAATATATAAAATATTGACAATAATTGAATCAAATAAAGTGAGATACTATGCAGCAATTACAATAGCAATAATTGAACAAAACTGAGTGACTTCCCACGTAAGCATCAATAATTAATACCATGTGCTACTATGCAACCATGTGTATTACTGTACTTTTAACACCGGGTGTTTCAACAGTTAACGGTAAAACTTCCGTTGTTATTTTCATAAAGTATTTTTATCGTTTTCTCAATCCGACAATAATTCTGTTGTGGGGTCCACAAATGATTGTGTCATTGTACGAATATTCCTTGTTAAAACGAATATTCCTCGACCAATCGAATATTATATAACAACTTGCGAACTTTGCAAAATTTATAAATATTACCCACAACTATAACATTATATCAAATTTATTCCATAATATTCAAAAATGTTATTTATAGAAAATTCATCTTTATTCATAAAAGTTGGGGTCTTACACTACTGGTGGGAGTCTGTGAAGCGTACCCAGCCAGCCGCACTCAATGTCTTGGGAAACGTTTCAGAAACTATTTAACGATAAGTACTTTCCTGAAAGTATTCGTTATATGAAGAAGGTAGAGTTTATTAGATTGGAACAAAAAAGCATGACGGTGTCCCAGTATGAGGTGAAGTTCACGGAGTTATCCATGTCTGTAGCTCAATTGTTAGAGAAAGAGGAACTTACGACGATGATGTTTCTAAGAGGTCTGAAACCTGAAATTCGGCAATATCTTATCTCTCATAAATTTTCTCTATATTCAGATGTTGTAAACATGGCTCAATTATTAGAGCGTGATAATGAGTATATTTAACCGAGGGACCACAACTAGGGTCATACCTGTGACAGCAGTCAGCGGAGGAATGACAACCAGCGGGGAGGAAAACATTCGGACAAAAGCAGTAACCACTCTTGTGGTAATTGTAGCCATGATAGTAGAAGAAGCTAGTCGGGGGGGGGGGAGAGATTTCAAAAAGATAAGGCACAACAATGATAACGTGAAGACGTCAGCACCAGTATCAACTGTTTCTAGGGGAGGAGAACGATCACCGGTCGTTTGTTACAAATGCGGGAAAGAGGGACATATCAGCCCAAACTGCCCACAATAATCCAAGGTGTGTTATAACTATGGAAATGAAGGTCATATAGCTAGATATTGTCTTGTAGCGAAACCAAGTCCAGCGGGAATGGTGACTCCGAAGACTGTTCCGGACAAGTCAGCGATTCCTAGAAGAGCGTTTGTCATGACTGCCCAAAACGCAAGAACCCGAACAAGGTGATCACGGGTAAGCTAATCATAAAATCATGCGAAGTTTATACCTTATTAGATATCAGTTCTACACATTCTTTTATCTCTCCTGCTTATGCTCAATGTTTGAATTTCACTCTGAAGAAATTAGACTTTGACTTATCTGTTGAGACTCTGTTAGGAGAAATTTTCATTACATTTACTGTTTATAAATCTTGTTTGATCCAAGTTGGTACCATCACATTAACTGTTGATCTTTTTTTTATGAAAATACTTGCATTTGACGTGATTTTAGGGATTGATTAGTTAACTATTCATAACGCCAAAATTAATTTTTTTCGAAAGGTTGTTAGTTTTCATATTCCTAACCAACCTGTAATGCCAATTCAAGCTTCCAAACCACTAAAGTCAATCACTGTCATATCAAGCCATAAAATTATTCGTTTATTGAAAAACGGATGTCAAGCTTTCTTAGCCCATGTCACGGACTTGAACAAAAACACGTCAGATTTGAATAATATTTCTATTGGTAGTGAATTTCCTGACGTATTTCCTGAAGAACTTCCCGGTCTACCCCCAGAATGTGAAGTTGAATTCTTTACTGACCTTGAACCCGGTACAAAACTCATTTCTAAAACCCCATATCGAATGGCTCCTATTGAACTTCAGGAGTTAAAGGTCCAACTACAGGAGTTGTTAGATATCGGTTTCATTCATCCTAGTACATCACCTTGGGGTGCTCTTGTTTTATTTGTAAAGAAGAAAGATGGGAGTATGCGACTTTGTATGAATTACTGGGAATTGAGCCATGTCACCATCAAGAATAGGTATCCACTACCTCGCATTGATGACATGTTCGACCAGTTGTAAGGAGCATAATTCTTTTCAAAGATTGATCTTCGTTCTGGATATCATCAGCTGAAGATTAAACTGAGGATATTCCAAAGAATTCCTTCAGAACTCGGTACGGGCATTATGAATTCTTAGTCATGTCTATTGGATTGACTAATGCTCCTGTTGCTTTCATGGATATGATGAACTGTGTGTTCAAGGAATATTTGGATCAGCTCGTTGTTGTCTTTATTGATGACATCCTCATCTATTCCAAAAGCCGTGAAGATCATGAGCACCATTTGAAGCTAGTACTCCAAAGGCTTCGTGATAATAAGCTATATGTCAAGCTGAAGAAATGCGAGTTCTGGCGTGAGGAAGTAGCATTCCTTGGGCACATGGTGTCAAAACATGGAGTATTTTTTGACCCAGCGAAGATTGAACCCATACAAAGTTGGGAGCAACTGAGGTCGGTGACCGAAGTACGTAGCTTTCTGGGCTTAGCTGGTTATTATCGGATATTCGTGGAAGGATTTTCTCAAATCGCTACTCCGTTAACTCAACTTACTAGGAAAGATACAAAATTCGTATGGAGCGAGGAATGCGAGAAGAGTTTCCAAGAGGTCAAGAGAAGACTCATTTCGGCACCTGTTCTGACAATACCATCTGGTTCGGATGGATTTGTTATCTACAACAATGCTTCAGACAAAGGGTTAGGATGTGTTCTCATGCAACATGAGAAATGTAACGACTAAAAAATTTGGATCTGATTGTAAAATGATTTTATTAAATTAAATATTAATAAAATACTATTCTATGTGTTATCAAGATGGTTGTCATTGTATAACCTATTGATGTTAGAATGTCGTAGTATTTGAGCTACGTGGGTGAATTAAAGTGTTTGAATTTCTAAGACAAAAATAAAAGTTTTACGAGAGATTTTTTAAAAAATACTATTCATCGGTATTTGGTCGTGATATATTTTTGAATTTTCGAGAAATTTGTAATGATAGAATAACAAGGTAAGATGGATTATGTAATAAAAATCTAGTTATGGAAAATGTAATATTTCGTTTGCGGATTTAATTTATAAACATTAAAGAAGGCGAAGTAGTAATGAATAAGTAATAATTTTATGATACTTGGTATTGTGCAAAGTAATGAAAACAAGTATAATACGAAGTATTATACGAGTTTGTATGAAGGATGAAATATCATATATAAATCCTATATGAATTAGAATACGAAAATAATACATAAACTATATATATGTATTAAGTAATGTTAATGGACTTGGAAGATTAGTTAACAAATATATTCAAGTCCAAGTAGATTAAAATGTTAAGGCCTAATCATAAATTAGTGAACCAATTAGTGTTTATTAATGCAAAGCCCAAAGAGTTAGTTGGTCCAAGCCCAAGCTAGATTGAAATGAATTGGTTGACCCATGGGGCACATAATATTAATATGGTTAAATGTGGTGACCAAGTTAATGTAATGACCAAGATTTAAGAGTAATGACCAAGTTAAATGAGTAATGACCAAGTATATGATAAGTGTTGTGATTAACAAGTAATGAATAGTAAGGAGGTGGCTTAAAGGAGGTGGGATGATTTAAAGACTAAACTACCCTAGCTTCGTAACTTCTATAAATATAGGAGGCTTAGAAGCCATTTAACCCTTGTTCAAATAATCCAACTTATTACAAGCGCTTAAGTGTTAGAGAGACTAAGCTACAAATAAGTCATTTCATTTGTAAGAAGAAGAAAGCTACGTTACCAAGAAATCAAAAGACTTCTTCTCTAAATTATCTTCTATCTCTACCATGATAGGGTGATAAGAAAAGATGGATTAAGAAACATGAATGATAAGAAGCAAGAAGAATGAGTAAGAAATGAACTTAAGTCACATAAGTGGGCAATAAGTCATTTAAACTTATAAAAGTTATAAACTTATTATGAATTAACCTTGAATGCTAGTATAAATATTATGAACTTGTAATGAGTTTATTAAGAGAAGTAGTAAGGATGTAAAAGAACTTGTATGATCATATGTATCATATATACATAAGTAAAGTTATATGTTAAGAACATATAAAGAATGATGATTAAGAAACCTCAATTGTCATAAGTCATGAATAATAAAATCTTGAGTAGTTTATAATTTGACAAGTTACAAGCTCATGCAGAATAAGTCCAAAAACTAACAATGATTATTAGTTGTTGTAATGAGTATGTTAAGATGTTCACATGGTGAATGAAGTTCATTTTTAATGTTGAACAAATCATAAGAATGAAGATCTGCCAGAAATTGTACGATTGGACGATAATCGTCGAATTCGTAAAATTCTCGGAATAGAAGTCAAATTTTGTGTTTGAACTCGGAACCATTGTTTTCGAATAGAGTCAAGTCATATTTGGCATTTAAGAGTTGTGGACTCTAAAATGACCGAATTCCAACTTAGAACGAAGACACGAGCATTGAACGTTCACGAACGTTTATCGTTTTTGTTAAAAATGAACCAATAGGTGAATTTTTAGCAAACGAAGTGAAATAGATAAAATTCTTGCATAAACATATAGATTTCCAGATCGGTAAATTCTTGCATAAAGCCATTATGTAATTACACTGTAGGCTTTTGAACGAGCTAATTCGGACTTATAACAAAGAAGTTATGCGTCCTGGAAGTTCACAAAATTCACAAACTGAAATTATTTTTTGGTGCACAGAGTTGGCGCCGCGGCGCCAACCCTAGGTTAAATGAGTTGCGCCGTAACGCGTAACAGTGTTCGAGCACACTACAAGAGTTCACCGCAGCGTGAACCATAGTACAATTTGTGGCGCCGCAGCGCCATGTACAGTACGAAAATCTTCTGGAGAGTGGCGCCGCAGCGAGACCTAATAACTAAGGACTCACACTGCAGCGCCAAGTCTGGGAAAATGCTACTATAAGTTCACCATAGCGCAAGATGTAAGTATAAAGTTGGCACCGCAGCGCCAGTCTCGGGATAAGAATGGTAATGAAGGTTTCTAAGTATAAAGAAAAGAAAGCTAATTGATTTGGAAGTAAACACAACCTAAGAAAGGAAATGTAACATTGTTTAAACTTTGTTAAACCTTAAGGATGTTGTATAAAGGTTGAGATAACCTAGTCGAATAAAATGCAAGGATAATGATAAACCAGAATGAATAGTAACTGAATCTAATACAAAGTTAAATTGTGATGAAAGTATGATATAGTCATATACATACTTGATTATATGTGACCTAATGTAAGGCATTATGTGATCATGTATTGTAGAGACTTGACCGACTTGAACATAAATTTAATATACCGTAGCAGACGCTACAGACAAGTATTCTAACTCTTGTCTCAGTTCAATCTGAACATGTTTTTGAGGTTCATATATTCTTTCGTATAAATTGAGGTATGTTGAAGTTTAAGTCGATTCCTTTTGCTAGACTTGATGATGTATTGATAATCTAATCATTTATTATCAAATATTGCTATCTTTTGTCAACTACTTGATATGGTTTTCAAAAGAAGATTGAAATGTTCAACAAATATTTTGTCGGTAAAACGGCAGGCACGTAAGGTTGCCAAATGCTTAAACGTGCATACGTTTAATGGATGTATTTTTGATCAACATAGAGTACAATAGGCTGATCACCTAAAAGTGCTCGTAAGTAATATCGGGCTTACAGACTTGCTTTCGGGTTGTCCTTTTCCAATAAAGAATGAATACTCGAGGTCTTTGACCAGAGTGAATGTTTTACTAAATATTGTTATTATTTTAAAGCATTTTGAAAGAAAAGATGAAGTGTTATTTTGAATTATCAATAGTACTTCATAACTATTTTTAAGTTATTAAATATATACGATTTGTATGTGTCAAGCATGTTGTTATTCAATTGTTATACTTGCTGAGCTAGTCATGCTCACTCTTTCTTGAACCATATAAATGCAGCTAAGACTGAAGGTCCCGAAGGATCGAAAAAGGATAAGGGAAAAGCTAAGGCAGATTACTGAGATGTCGTGTAATAGTATAGGTCTATTGTTGTAATGTAACTGATATTAAGACAAAGAACCTTTGTAATTGGCATAGAACCTGGGAAATGTAAATATTACTTTAAATATATAGAAGTTATGTTCGTTCTTTGAGACTTTTCAATTAAATGAATGTATAAATGTTGTACAGTATAACACCATCTGTCGGGTTGGAAGATACCCGGATTTGGGGGCGCTACAAGTTGGTATCAGAGCCTAGGTTATAAAACTTAAGGGGGAAAGTAGAACCTTAAGTCGTAACCTTAAGAAAGAATAAAGAAATAAAAGATGGAAAGTAACCCTATAAAAATACATTATATTATGTTATGTATTTCTATTATTTTACTGACGTGTACTAATCAAACTATATTGTTTTATTGTAGATGTTAGGAAAAAATTATATGTATAGAGATATACATGTAGTGAGCGAGGATTCGGTTAATCGGGTAGAGATACTACCAAATCCCATAGCAGGAGAACTAGAGTTGGTGACAATCGAGTCTGGAGACTCGGACGATTTAGACTATAAGTCTATATTTGATGGCATACTAGAGGAGGAAGTGGACGTGATGTCCTTTGACCATGTTCTACCTACAGATGAGTTGTCTACGGGGGAATCAATGAAGGCACTATTTGTGATGCCCCCAAAATAGGTATACAACACCCATTCTGAGTCGCCAAATACATGGTACAGAAACAACTACAACTTTATTAATACGACATAAAAACTGTGAGTTTAAATACAAATATTGTCATCTAGACAATATCCACACTTAAATAAGTCCTCATTACAATTATTAATACACTATTTTACAGAATAGTGAGGACTACAAAACAACTTATAGAACCATCATTCCACACCCCGACTAGTTCCCGCTATATTCTCGTCTCCTGAGAAGAAAATGGAACAAAAAGGAAAAGGGTGAGCTCAACTAGCCCAGTAAAGAAAATTATGACTAAGATAATGTACAACAAATTATCCTTAGTCTTCAACAGGGAAAAATCTGATAGAATACAATAGACAACAAGTTTTAGATCAATAACTGCAGCGGAAACAACAATTCATTAGAAGAGTTGAGTAGAGAATGTAAACTATTATCTTCTATATATGAATTTAAAAGTTCATCGTCGATATTTTATCCCTGTAACATCAATCAATATATATCTAGAATCAAATATTCATCTTTGCACTACAGGCCAAAGATATTCATCAGTTGGTCATGTTCATCTAAATACTGTTCATCTTTGCATTACGGGCCAAAGATATTATCCAGTCGGTCATGTTCATCTCAACACCTGTTCATCTTTGCACTACGGACCAAAGATATTCATCAAGAAATCATTCATCTTTACACTACAGGCCAAAGATATTCAGTAATATCATCATTTAGGACTGAGGATGATGAAAAATATTTTAAAGAAAACGAAACTAGTGAAACAAAAGAATAAATATTAAGGATTCTTATTTCAGCTATTTCATGTCCAAAAATAGCTCATAAATAATCATAGTTGAGTAAAATTTAAGAATGATGAAAACATGGATACAATCAAAACTAGTATCCATAATAGATATTTTGGACGAAAAACAAAAATTTAATTTTTTCTGTGAATAGTGCCGTATTCGTGAATAGTGTCATTTACGTGAATAGTGACGTATACGTGAATAGTAACTCCGACACCAAAAGATAGAAATTTCACAAAAAAACATCATCATGCTTCGTGAATAGTACTCGTGAATAGTAACTCATGATTAGTAACTCGTGAATAGTAACTCATGAATAGTAACTCATGAATAGTAACCTCGACCTGAAAAAGTTCCAAATTTGATAAAAATTCCAACCAATATTTCGGCATAATGATATTGAAGAAATAATATCATTTTTGAAGAAAATAACACCCCTTACCTCAGAAAGAATAGTACTTCTGACTGGAATACTGGATATAGTGCTGAAAGAACTTGCATCGTATAGCAATACTCAAAGTACTAAAATACTCACAAATACGCTCGATATTATAGAGAGAGAAAGAGAGAGAAATCTTTAGTTTCTGATGTGATTTTCAATTCTAACCTAAGCATCCTATTTATAGGAAATTGCTTAGAACACCAAAGCAGAAAATTTAATATAATATTAATATTTATAACCAAATTTCTTACGCCAACTCTTAGATCTGAAATCAGTCATCTTGCACGTGCTAATGATGCCAACCAAGTATAAAAAACGTTTTAATTATTTAAAATAATTAAAACTTCCAAAAATCAATATTCAGGAATTTCGGAACTTCAATAATTCATAATAAATATCCCTTTTATCATAAAATTTTAATCTCACGACTTTATATAGGAAATTCAATTCTCTACAACTTTGTAAAAGAAAGTTTTTCCATAAACGGGCGATTTTACAAGCTATAATCAAATTTTAGTCAAGAAATGGGGTCCACCGACACACAAAATATATGTTAAACAACTTTTGCAACATAAATATTCTTCCTTCTCATATACTCATATATCCCACATTCATTGTAAAAGTATTATCATTATTATATTATAATAATATAATAAAATATTATTTTATTAGAAAAGATAAAATATCAATTTTTTACAATTGTCACTTTAAAAAATTTTCTCCATCTATAACCACATAAAATCAATATTTTCCTCATCATATAAATCAATAATTAATTATTCATAAATAATATTACAGAATCATAGTACTAGCAACCAGGCCGTTCCCAGGAAAGACGTGGCTTTCCAATAAAGATTTCTCCTTACTAGCGCGTAATTAGGTAACCAAACCTCTCCTTAGACAGAATTTTCTAGACATTGCCAATAATGTTTTCTAATAATATTATTCAGATAATATGAATTATTGCTCCGATAATGAAAAATATTGTGTAGTGACAATTATTGAAATAACAGTAATATAAAAAAATCATCTCAGCAATTATTGATTCAATAAAATAAAATACTGAACAATAATTACTGTAACAATTATTGAGTAATGCCTTCTTACGTAAGAATCAATAATTGGTGCAATACCGTGTGCTACTGTTCAACAATGCGTATTACTGTGTTTTAACCACCGGTATTCCAACAGTATTAATGGTAATAACTGCGCCATTATTTATAACAACTTATACTTGTCATTTTCTTAATCCAATTACTTTCCGTTATGGGGCCCACACAAGGCTGCGCCGTCGTACGAATATTCCCCGACAGCAAGAATATTCCACGACCAAATGAATATTCTCCGACAATAATGAGTATTTTATAACCACTTGTTTATTTGAAATATTTGCACATTTTACCCATAACTAACCACATTAATCAAATCATCCCTTACTATTTCAAATTGATAAATAGAGGAAATTAAATTTCAATTATTAATAATTTGTGGTCTTACAACCTCCCCTCCTTATGAAATTTTGTCCTCGAAATTGACGTACGTACCTAGTGTTTCGAAAAGATGAGGATACCTCTCTTTTATTTTTGTTTTCAACTCCCAGATCATTTTCTCAGTAGCATGGTTTCTCCACAAGACTTTAACTTGTGGTATAACCTTCGTGCGTAGGACATGCTCCTTCCTATCCAAAATCTTGACAGGTACCTCTTCATACGTTAAGTCATCGGCAATCTCTTCCGGTTCTAACTCAATAACATGGGTCGGGTCGTCCACATATTTACGTAACATCGATACGTGAAAAACGTTATGAACACGCGTCATACTTAGTTGTAAAGCGAGTCTATATGCCATAATTCCTATTCGATCTAGGATTACAAATGGACTAATAAATCAAAGGTTTGAGCTTTCCTTACCTCGCCAATTCTCGCTTTTGGAATAACAACTTTTTGTACCTCCTTCTTCATATTCATCAGCTTCTGTGTGTAGCTTGAACGTTTTTAACTTTATCGATTAAAGTCGGTTCTATTTGTATATCATCACGTGAGTCCCTAGCGTCTTTACCTCTATATCTATCATTTGTAAGTTATATGAAATGGGTCTTTGACAATATCACATTCGTACTCGTATACGATCTTTTACTTAACACGTCAGCTACTACGTTCGCTTTTCCAGGATGGTATGGTAAGAACACGAGCCGAAATGAGTCTCCTATTGAGTTCTTCGAAGCTCCTCCAACATTCATTGCTCCATTCGAATTTTGTATCTCTACGAGTTAGCTGAGTAAATGGAGTAGCGATTTGAGAAAATTTTTCTGCGAAATCTTCGATAATAACCAGCTAAGCATAGAAAGCTACGTATTTCGATTACTGACTTAGGTTGCTCTCAACTGTGACTCATATACCAATCTTGGATTGGACATCACAATGACACCTATCAGTTTACTACCGTATGAATATGGCGTCCCCTACGGAGAGTCTGGCTTCGGTGCATTCCACAAAAGAATTCACCAGATAAAGGCTCGGGTACCAAATTCTATAGTTGAATTTTTAACTTCTGAAGTTCAATAGGAGCCATGATATTTTTAGAAATGGGTTTTGTACTGGGTTTAAAGTCGATACAAAATTCAATATCACACTTTGGGAGTAAGCCAAGAAATTCTTTAGGAAATACATCAGGAAATTTACTAACAATAGAAATATCATTCAAATCTGACGTATTTTTGCTCAAATCCATGACATGGGCTAACAAAGCTTGACATCCGTTTTTCAATAAACGAATGGCTTTATGGCTTGATATTAAAGAGTTTGACTTCAATGGTTTGGTTTCTTGAATTCGAATAATAGGTTGGTTAGGAATATGAAAACTAACAACCTTAAGAAAATAATCAATTTTGGCATGATGAGTAGTTAACCAATCAATCCCTAAAATCACGTCAAATGCAAGTATATTTAAAGACATAAGGTCAACAAGTAATGTGATGGTGCCAACTTGGATCAAATAAGATTTATAAACAGTGGATGTAACAAAAGTTTCTCCTAACGGAGTTTCCACAGATAGGTTAAAGTCTAATTTCTCCGGAGTCAAGTTTAAACGTTGAGCACAAGCAGGAGAGATAAATTAATGGGTAGCACCGGTATCTAGTAATGTATAAACTTCGAATGAATTTATGATTAGCTTACCCATGATCACCTCGTTTGGGTTACTCGTATGTTGACCAGTCACGACAAATGCTCTTCCAAGAACAATTGACTTTGACTTTTCTGGGACAACCTTTTGAGTCACCATCCCCACTGGTCTTGGTTTTGCTACCGTACAATCTCGAGCGATATGTCCTTCCTTTCCACAATTATAGCATACCTTGAACTGTTGTGGACAGTTTGGGCTAATGTGTCCCTCTTTTCCACATTTATAGCATACGACCGGTGGTCGTTCTCCTCCCTTAAAACAAGTTGCTGCTGGTGCTGACGTCTTCGTAGTGTCATTGTTAAATCTCCTCTTTTTAAAATCTCCCCCTGACTCGCTTCTTCTATTTTCATGGCCACGATTACCACCAGAGTGTTTGTCGCTATTGTCCGTATTTTTCTTTCTCCGCTTGGTTATCATTGTTTTGATGACTGCTGTCACCGGTATGATCCTGGTTGCGGTCTCCTAGTTGAACGTACTCACTATCTCGCTCTAATAATTGAGCCATGTTGACAACATCTTAATATAAAGAAAATTTGTGAGAGATAAGATATTGCCGAATCTAGGGTTTTAAACCTCTCAGAAACATCCTCGTCATTCGTTCCTCATTCTCTATTAAATGAGGTGCAAACCTGGATAACTCTACGAACTTCGCCTCATATTGGGACACCGTCATGTTGTTTTGATCAAGTCTAATAAACTCTACCTCTTTCATATGGCGAATACTTTCAGGAAAGTATTTTTCGTTGAAAAGTTTTTGAAACGTCTCCCAAGACAAGCGGAGTGCAGCATGCTGAGTACGTTTCAAAGACTCCCACCAGTAATCCGCCTCGCCACGGAATATAAAGGTGGCGAATGGAAACTTCTGTTCCTCCGTGCATCCCAAGACATCGAATATCTTGGTAATTTCCTTGATCCATGTTTTCGCCATGATCGGATCCGGCTTTCCCTTAAATTCTGGTAGTCCCAACTCTTTGAACTGCTTGGCCGTGACAAGCCTCGCGTTGCTATCATTTCCACCCGTATTCTGTACGCGAGTCTCCATCGTCTGGTTTTGCATGAACTATAAAAAGCTCCTAAGTATCTCGTCGTTCATCATCTGCTCAGTGGTGTTGTTTACAGGAGGAATATTGCCTTCCTGTTGCACGTTCCCCTGGGTGGTGAATAAAGGTGTTTCCACGGTCTCATTAACTCCACCGTTAATATTCTCAGCTGCCATTCTTAAATACTGCCATAAAACAAGGGTTAATTAAACATATCACATATTAACCATATAGTTCGACTGACCAACATAAGCTTAGGTATGACATACTAGCGAAGGATTACTCGTCTCTCCCCTCCTAGTACTATTCCCCGATCTCCGCCAGAGACCATATCCCTAAGCTCTGATACCAACTGTGACGCCCCCAAAATAGGTATACAACACCCATTCTGAGTCGCCAAATACATGGTACAGAAACAACTACAACTTTATTAATACAACATAAAAATTGTGAGTTTAAATACAAATATTGTCATCTAGACAATATCCACACTCAAATAAGTCCTCATTACAATTATTAATACACTATTTTACAGAATAGTGAGGACTATTAGAACAACTTCAAGAACCATCATTCCACACCCCGACTAGTTTCCACTATATTCTCGTCTCCTGAGAAGAAAATGGAACAAAAAGGAAAAGGGTGAGCTCAACTGGCCCAGTAAAGAATATTATGACTAAGATAATGTACACCAAATTATCCTTAGTCTTCAACAGGGAAAAATCTGATAGAATACAATAGACAACAAGTTTTAGATCAATAACTGCAGCGAAAACAACAATTCATTAGAAGAGTTATGTAGAGAATGCAAACTACTATCTTCTATATATGAATTTAAAAGTTCATCGTCGATATTTTATCCCTGTAACATCAATCAATATATATCTGGAATCAAATATTCATCTTTGCACTACAGGCCAACGATATTCATCAGTTGGTCATGTTCATCTAAAAACCTGTTCATCTTTGCACTGCGGGCCAAATATATTAATCACTCGGTCATGTTCATCTTTGCACTACGGGCCAAAGATATTCTTCAAGAAATCATTCATCTTTGCACTACAGGCCATAGATATTCAGTAATATCATCATTTAGGACTGAGGATGATGAAAAATATTTTTAAGAAAACGAATCCAGTGAAACAAAAGAATAAATATTAAGGATTCGTATTTCAGCTATTTCATGTCCAAAAATACCTCATGAATAATCATAGTGGAGTAAAATTCAAGAATGATCAAAACATGGATACAATCAAAGCTAGTATACATAATAGATATTTTGGACGAAAAACGAAAATTTAATTTCTTCCGTGAATAGTGCCATATTCGTGAATAGTGCCATATACGTGAATAGTAACTCCGACACCAAAAGATAGAAATTTCACAAAAAAAATGATCATGCTTCGTGAATAGTACTCGTGAATAGTAACTCATCAATAGTAACTCGTGAATAGTAACTCATAAATAGTAACCCCGACATGAAAAAGTTTCAAATTTGATAAAAATTCCAACCAATATTTCGACATAATGTTATTGAAGAAATAATATCATTTTTGAAGAAAATAACACCAGTTATCTCAGAAAGAATAGTACTTCTGACTGGAATACTGGATATAGTGCAGAAAGAACTTGCACCGTATAGCAATACTCAAAGTACTAAAATACTCACAAATACACTCGATATTATAGAGAGAGAAAGAGAGAGAAATATTTAGTTTCTGGTGTGATTTTCAATTCTAACCTAAGCACCCTATTTATAGGAAATTGCTTAGAACACCAAAGCAGAAAATTTAATATAATATTAATATTTATAACCAAATTTCTTACGCCCACTCTTAGATCTGAAATCAGCCATCTTGCACATGCTAATGATGCCAACCAAGTATAAAAACGTTTTTATTATTTAAAATAATTAAAACTTCCAAAAATCAATATTCAGGAATTTCGAAACTTCAATAATTCATAATAAATATCCCTTTTATCATAAAATTCGAATCTCGCGACTTTTTATAGGAAATTCAATTCTCTACAAATTTGCAAAAGAAAGTTTTTCCAAATTCCAAACAGAAATTGACCGAAATCCATAAACGGGCGATTTTACAAGCTATAATCAAATTTCAGTCAAGAAATGGGGTCCACCGACACACAAAATTTGTGTTAAACAACTTTTGCAACAAAAATACTTTTCCTTCTCATATACTCATATATCCCACATTCATTGTAAAAGTATTATCATTATTATATTATAATAATATAAAAAAATATTACTTTATCAGAAAAAAATAAAATATCATTTTTTTACAATTGTCACTTTAAAAACTTTTCTCCATATATAATCACATAAAATCAATATTTTCCTCATCATATAAATCAATAATTAATTATTCACAGATAATATTACAGAATCACAGTACTAGTAACCAGGTCGTTCCCAGAAAAGAGGTGGCTTTCCAATAAAGATTTCTCCTTACTGGCGCTCAATTAGGTAACCAAACCTCTCCTTAGACAGAATTTTCTAGACATTGCCAATAATGTTTTCTAATAATATTATTCAGATAATATGAATTATTGCTCCGATAATGAAAAATATTGTGTAGTGACAATTATTGAAATAACAGTAATATAAAAATATCATCGCAACAATTATTGTTTCAATAAAATAAAATACTGAACAGTAATTACTGTAACAATTATTGAGTAATGCCTTCTTACGTAAGAATCAATAATTGGTGCAATACCGTGTGCTACTGTTCAACAACGCGTATTAATGGTAATAACTGCGTCATTTTTATAACAACTTATACTTGTCGTTTTCTTCATCCAATTGCTTTTCGTTCTGGGGCCCACATAAGACTGCGCCGTCGTATGAATATTCCACGACAGCAAGAATATTCCACGACCAAATGAATATTCTCCGACAACAATGAGTATTTTATAACCACTTGTTTATTTGAAATATTTGCACATTTTACCCATAACTAACCACATTAATCAAATCAACCCTTACTATTTCAAAATGATAAATACAGGAAATTAAATTTCAATTATTAATAATTTGTGGTCTTACAACCTCCCCTCATTATGAAATTTCGTCCTCGAAATTGACGTACGTACCTGGTGTTTCGAAAAGATGAGGATACCTTTCTTTCATTTCCGTTTCTAACTCCCAGGTCATTTCCTCAGAAGCATGGTTTCTCCACAAAACTTTAACTTGTGGTATAACCTTCGTGCGTAGGACATGATCCTTCCTATCCAAAATCTTGACAGGTACCTCTTCATACGTTAAGTCTTCGGCAATCTCTTCCGGTTCTAACTCAATAACATGGTTCGGGTCGTCCACATATTTACGTAACATCGATACGTGAAAAACATTATGAACACGCGTCATACTTAGTAGTAAAGAGAGTTTATAGGCCATAATACCTATTCGATCTAGGATTTCTAATGGACTAATAAATCGAAGGTTTGAGCTTTCCTCACCTCGCCAATTCTCGCTTTTGGAATACCAACTTCTTGTACCTCCTTCTTCATATTCATCAGCTCTTGTGTGTAGCTTGAACATTTTTAACTTTATCAATTAAAGTCGGTTCTACTTGTATATCATCACGTGAGTCCCTTGAGTCTTTAACTCTATATCTATCATTTGTAAGTTATATGAAATGGGTCTTTGACAATATCACATTCGTACTCGTATACGATCTTTTACTCAACACATCAGCTACCACGTTCGCTTTTCCAGGATGATATGGTAAGAACATGTGCCGAAATGAGTCTCCTATTGAGTTCTTCGAAGCTCTTACCACATTCTTTGCTCTATTAAAATTTTGTATCTCTACGAGTCAGCTGAGTTAATGGAGTAGCGATTCGAGAAATTTTTTCCGCGAAATCTTCGATAATAACCAGCTAAGCATAGAAAGCTACGTATTTCGATTACTGAATTAGGTTGCTCTCAACTATGACTCATATCCCAATTTTGGATAACACGTCACAATGACACCTATCAGTTTACTACCACACGAATATGGCATCCCGTACAGAGAGTCTGGCTTCGGTCCATTCCACAAAGGAAGTCACCAGATAAAGGCTCGGGTACAAAATTCTATAGTTGAATTTTTAACTCCTGAAGTTCAATAGAAGCCATGAGATTTTTTGAATTGGATTTTGTACTGGGTTCAAAGTCGATACAAAATTCAATATCACACTTTGGGAGTAAGCCAAGAAATTCTTTAGGAAATACATCAGGAAATTTACTAACAATAGAAATATCAATCAAATCTGACGTATTTTTGTTCAAGTCCATGACATGGGCTAAGAAAGCTTGACATCCGTTTTTCAATAAACGAATGGCTTTATGGCTTGATATTAAAGAGTTTGACTTCAATGGTTTGATTTCTTGAATTCGAATAATAGGTTGGTTAGGAAAATGAAAACTAACAACCTTACGAAAATAATCAATTTTGTCATGATGAGTAGTTAACCAATAAATCCCTAAAATCACGTCAAATGCAAGTATATTTAAAGAGATAAGGTCAACAAGTAATGTGATGGTGCCAACTTGGATCAAACATGATTTATAAACAGTGGATGTAACAAAAGTTTCTCCTAACGGAGTTTCCACGGATAGGTTAAAGTCTAATTTCTCCGGAGTCAAGTTTAAACGTTGAGCACAAGCAGGAGAGATAAATTAATGGGTAGCACCGGTATCTAGTAATGTATAAACTTCGCATGAATTTATGATTAGCTTACCCATGATCACCTCGTTTGGGTTACTCGCATGTTGACCAGTCACGACAAACGCTCTTCCAGGAACTGTTGACTTTAACTTTTCTGGGACAGCCTTTTGAGTCACCATCCGCACTGGTCTTGGTTTTGCTACCGTACAATCTCGAGCGATATGTCCTTCCTTTCCATAATTATAGCATACCTTAAACTGTTGTGGACAGTTTGGGCTAATGTGTCCCTTTTTTCCACATTTATAGCATACGACCGGTGGTCGTTCTCCTCCCTTAAAACATGTTGCTGCTGGTGCTAACGTCTTCGCAGTGTCATTGTTAAATCTCCTCTTTTTAAAATCTCCCCCTGACTCGCTTCTTCTATTTTCAAGGCCACGATTACCACCAGAGTGGTTGCCGCTCTTGTCCGTATTTTTCTTTCTCCATTGGTTATTGTTGTTTTGATGACTGCTGTCAGTGGTATGATCCTGGTTGCGGTCTCTTGGTTGAACGTACTCGCTATCTCGCTCTAATAATTGAGCCATGTTGACAACATCTGAATATAAAGAAAATTTATGAGAGATAAGATATTGCCGAATCTAGGGTTTTAAACCTCTCAGAAACATCCTCATCATTCGTTCCTCATTCTCTATGAAATGAGGTGCAAACCTGGATAACTCTGCGAACTTCGCCTCGTATTGGGACACCGTCATGTTATTTTGATCAAGTCTAATAAACTCTACCTCTTTTATATGGCGAATACTTTCAGGAAAGTATTTTTCGTTGAAAAGTTTCTGAAATGTTTCAAAGACTGAGTACGTTTCAAAGACTCCCACCAGTAATTCGCCTCGCCACGGAATATAAAGGTGGCGAATGGAACCTTCTGTTCCTCCGTGCATCCCAAGATATCGAATATCTTGGTAATTTGCTTGACCCATGTTTTCGCCATTTTCGGATCCGGCTTTCCCTTAAATTCTGGTGGTCCCAACTCTTTGAACTGCTTGGCCGTGATAAGCCGCGCGTTGCTATCATTTCCACCCGTATTCTGTACACGAGTCTCGCTCGTCTAGTTTTGGATGAACTGTAAAAAGCTGTTAAACATCTCGTCGTTCATCGTCTGCTCAGTGGTGTTATTTACAGGAGGAATATTGCGTTCCTGTTGTGACAACCCGAGAATTTAGACAATTTATGAAAATCTTAAATGATTGATTTAAGGTCAAATAATAGACCTAGACAGGAAATAAGTGTATGGAATTGGAAGTTATGTAATGAAATTCCAAGAATTTCAAAAGTTTTGAACAAAACTTGAATTATGTGATAGACTCTAAGTAATAGTCTAGTAATGAGGTATAAGATTATGGTAGATTTAAAATTCTTTAGAAGAATTATCAGGGATAAGTATCGAAGTGAATACTAGTTGGTATATTTGATTATATATGTGAAGCGTAATGATTTAAGATCAAGGATTGGTCAGATAAGTTATAACTTTAGTAAAACCCTAAAGTTATGTTAATCATACGTTTATTAAGTTAGAAAAATCTAACGAATTGCTAAAAACCTTAGCGGTACGCTCAGAAACTTTAATTTTAGTTTCGGAAATTCGAAACCCTAAATTCATGATATGAATATGGTGATTAAGTTAGAATATTCTAACGATATGTTCAGAAAGCCTAATTTAAGTATCGAGAATTTGAAACCCTAATTTGGGAATCCTAATGCGAAGTATTAAACCCTAAGGTTTAAAATGTTGTGTGTAAGGAATATGGACATTATGTGATGGTTTATATTTGTTTATTATATAAACAAACAAAAGAAACTAGTGTAACCCTAATTATATATTAGGAATGAAGGACTTAATAACTTAAGGGTTATGGGAAAAGAGAATTGTGGTATTTAGAATACTTACTAATTCTAGGAGATTTATTTTATATATCTCAAATGATTAATTTTATAACCTAATTATAGTAAGACTAATTGGGTTAAGGAAATAGATGTGAATGAGCAAGGATTTGTGTTTTAATTGAGGAAGTAAAAACCCTAAGTAAATGATTTGGGTTGGATAAGAATTTAAGGAATTGGATTATGTATATGTATAGCCCAAGTGTTGGCCAAAGAAGTTAGTTCGAGACCAAGCAATACATTAAAGGAATGGTTCAATTTTTAGCCCTGGTGGGAGAGGAATTTTTGGACGTTTGTTAAATCAAATAAGCATTTAGTAAATAAAACAAAACTTGGAGCATTATTAGGCACATGGCCGGCCAAGAGGGAGGGATTAAAAGGAGAGATGAATGTTGCATTTATGGCTCACTTTAGTGGTTGAGCAACTCTCACCAACTAACCATGTGTCATCTCTTTATTTTGTCCAACATTTTGTTCATTTATCTTGCAAGTAACCACTTGGATATTGCTAAAAGGGAAAAGGAGAAAGTTAGTGGGATCAATAATACAAGGCATGGCCGGATCATACCAAGAGAAAAAGGAAGGAGCTTGAGATATATTAAGTTTACTAAAGTAAAGTCATGTTATCTTTTTCTTTCTCTTTCATTTTACTTCCAAAGTTAGCTAAGAAGAGAGAGAGAGAGAGAGAGAGAGAGAAGAGAAGGAATAAGGGGGAATGACTGTGGTATTAATTGGTTAACTTTAGTTGTTGACTAACTCTCAACAAACCCCCATGTGTCAATTTTTTTTTGGTCCAACACATTACCATTTCTTACATGTAAAGTTTTGTGGTTTAAGGGAAAGAAAGAATTAATGTGAGCATTGGGGAGGCCACATGGCCGGTTTATCATAAGAAGAGAAAGGAGAGTAGGCTTAGATAGTTAAGATATATCTTATTTCTTCCATCTCTTATTCTTCATCTAGAAAAGAACTATAGAGAGAGAGAAGAGATGGGCATTTTCGGCCACTCTAAGAGAAGAAGAGGGAGAGGAGATTTGGACCCTCATGAAACCAAGATCCATTCCATTTTGTAGTAGGAGAAGAAGATCAAGCTAAGGTATAAATCCTTTTTGTTTAGTTTATTTTTTTGATGGTTGTAAATCAAAACATGGAGTTATTGATCTTCAAAACTCTAGATCTACATGATTTAGAGTGTTTTATGTATGGATCTATCCATTTTAAGTTTCAAAAGTTAGATCTATAGCATGAATTGGAGGATAGGTTTTCAAAAGATAGAAAACCTAATTTTTTCTTAAGATTTGATTGTGTTGGATGCTTGTTTGAGGAACTAAGAAACTTTGTTTATAAACTCAAAACCCATGTATATACATGTTGATGAGTGTATCATGTTTAGATTTAAACATATTGGGTGTTGATTTTGTTGAAATCAAAAGGAATAGAAAAATAGAATTTTTCCGAAAAGTTTGAACTTATAAGGTGTGAGCTAGGTTTTGATTATTTTTGAAATCTATGATGAATATTTATGATTTATGCTCTTGGGATGTTAGATATATGTGTTAAGGGTAAAATCCCTTTGGAATCATGCAAATAGGTTGAAAAATGAGCAAGTTATGGGATTATTCCCAAACTACTCAAAGTTAAGAAAACTGTTAAAAGGACAGTTTTGGAACAGTCACTTCCGGGCTAAATTTTGGGAGCTAAACATGTCCAAATATTGATTGTAATATATGAAAACTGTAGTTCGGAAAGATGCAAACCCAACAAAATAGACGGATCATTAATCGGAGTTACAGAACTCGTTTTATATAAGTTTTAGCAAAGGACTCCAAATCTGCCAAACGTCAAAAAGTTTCTGGCCAAAAATTTCCGAGGGCTGTTTCGGACTTTTAGTTAATGAGAAAAATTACAGGCTTTTGGGAACTGAAAATATATGGTAATATGTAGCTCGTGTCCAAAAATGAGCTGATTCCGAGTTAAAACGACCAAGTTATGACCATTACAATTTTTGTGATTTTCCGACGGAAATCACTATAAATGGAGTTCTACAACTCCGATTGCCACAAAATTTAAAATGGTCTATCACGTTAACATATATAAGGTTATGCCAAAAGATGGGCATTACTGGAGTTAAGCACGAGGTAGCTAATTTCTTAAGCTACGCACTAGTATTAATTTTTGAAAAATATCAAAGGAAGTTAAATAAATTATGGAATAAAATAGTATTAATGATTTAAAAATCATATAAAAATGATTTAAGTGTTATAAAAATATTTTAAGTTATAAAATATAACTTTTGATATTTTGACATGAAAATATTAATATTTTAAAATTAATTATCGGATAACGGATTTAAGTGTTGGAAAATCATATAAAAATGATTTTAAGGTATTAAAAAAATACTTTGATATATTATAATATTTATGTAATGATTTTCATTAATATTTTATATTAAATGAATATTAATGATTAAGGAATTATGTGGTATTTAATTTATTTAAATACGATTTTAAAATGGTGATAAATCATAAGGGATATGATATAGTGATTGAATAATTATCAAAGGATGATAATAATATTGATGTGTCAAGCTGTTATCTAATATTTGATTAAGTATTAGATAGTATTATGGAATAAAGCATGTTATACTGATTAAAAGATCAATCTTATAACTGATAGGTCTTTCTTGAGAGATTAAATAAAATTGTGTTGCGGTAATCAACGGTGCATGCAAGTTTTTCAGTTCTATTATGTTTGTGGATTGAATGTGGTTATGTGTTAAATTACATATCATGCTCTATGAATTGTTAAAAGTCAAAATATGACTAAGTTAATTGGGTTATGGAACTCAATCTATATGTAATGACATGTTGTCTGTTGCAACTCGATAAATTAAAAATGTATAATGCATGAATTTATGCTTTATAGGGAATTATTGATGCATATAGGATATGCATAGTAAAGAATATATGTTGCATGCAGATATGCATATTAAAGTAAATGTAGTGCATATGGAATTGTGTGCTATGTGAAACATGATAGACTGTTAAATTTGCTGGGCTGTCGAGCTCAATCTTGTAAACATAAACTTTTTGCAGGTTAATGATGTTAAACAATATTACTTGCTATACGGATGATGAAGATTGTGCGATGCTTAAAATGAATACATTTTCTTGATTTAGAAATGGTATAGATCTATGATTTATAGTTTTATCAAATGTAATTGGTAGCTATGTACAGTTTGAAATGTTGTATAGATAAATAAGGTTTATTTTGAAATGAGAATAGATATGATGCTTAAACAAATGAATTATCAATAGGAATGATAATGCCAAGTTCAGCTTGGGATAAATCGTGCGACTATCTTGTAATAGTTTATTTTGATAAAGATTATTGTGTAATAGATATTTTATGAATTGTGTTTAAGTTAAGGTTACTCGACCTTGGGGAATAGTGTGTAATGTATTGTATAAACAATTTTTGTTTATATCTTCCGCAAAACAGTTATAGAAATAGTGTACCGAGTCCGCGGCGATTCGGGGCCCCGGATTCGGGGCTACTACACCTGTTGCACGTTCCCCTGGGTGGTGAATAAAGGTATTTCTACGGTCTCATTAACTCCATCATTAATATTCTCAACTGCCATTCTTAAATACTGCCATAAAACAAGGGTTAATTAAACATATCACATATTAACCATATAGTTCGACTGACCAACATGAGCTTAGGTATAACATACTAGCGAAGGATTACTCATCTCTCCCCTCCTAGTACTATTCCCCGATCTCCGCCAAAGACCATATCCCTAAGCTCTGATACCAACTGTGACACCCCCAAAATAGGTATACAACACCCATTCTGAGTCGCCAAATACATGGTACAGAAACAACTACAACTTTATTAATACGACACAAAAACTGTGAGTTTAAATACAAATATTGTCATCTAGACAATATCCACACTCAAATAAGTCCTCATTACAATCAGTAATACACTATTTTACAGAATAGTGAGGACTACTAGAACAACTTCAAGAACCATCATTCCACACCCCGACTAGTTCCCGCTATATTCTCGTCTCCTGAGAAGAAAATAGAACAAAAAGGAAAAGGGTGAGCTCAACTAGCCCAATAAATAATATTATGACTAAGATAATGTACAACAAATTATCCTTAGTCTTCAACAGAGAAAAATCTGATAGAATACAATAAACAACAAGTTTTAGATCAATAACTGCAGCGAAAACAACAATTCATTAGAAGAGTTAAGTAGAGAATGCAAACTACTATCTTCTATATATGAATTTAAAAGTTCATCGTCGATATTTTATCCCTGTAATATCAATCAATATATATCTGGAATCAAATATTCATCTTTGCACTACAGGCCAACGATATTCATCAGTTGGTCATGTCCATCTAAACACCTGTTCATCTTTGCACTACGGGCCAAAGATATTAATCAGTCGCTCATGTTCATCTTTGCACTACGGGCCAAAGATATTCATCAAGAAATCATTCATCTTTGCACTACAGGCCAAAAATATTCAGTAATATCATCATTTAGGACTGAGGATGATGAAAAATATTTTAAAGAAAACGAATCCAGTGAAACAAAAGAATAAATATTAAGGATTCGTATTTCAGCTATTTCATGTCCAAAAATACCTCATGAATAATCATAGTGGAGTAAAATTCAAGAATGATCAAAACATGGATACAATCAAAGCTAGTATCCATAATAGATATTTTGGACGAAAAATGAAAATTTAATTTCTTCCGTGAATAGTGCCATATTCGTGAATAGTGCCATATACGTGAATAGTGTCGTATACGTGAATAGTAACTCCGACACCAAAAGAGAGAAATTTCACAAAAAACATCATCATGCTTCGTGAATAGTACTCGTGAATAGTAACTCATAAATAGTAACCCCGACATGAAAAAGTTCCAAATTTGATAAAAATTCCAACCAATATTTCGGCATAATGATATTGAAGAAATAATATCATTTTTGAAGAAAATAACACCCCTTACCTTAGAAAGAATAGTACTTCTGACTGGAATACTGGATATAGTGCTGAAAGAACTTGCATCGTATAGCAATACTCAAAGTACTAAAATACTCACAAATACGCTCGATATTATAGAGAGAGAAATCTTTAGTTTCTGGTGTGATTTTCAATTCTAACCTAAGCACCCTATTTATAGGAAATTGCTTAGAACACCAAAGCAGAAAATTTAATATAATATTAATATTTATAACCAAATTTCTTACTCCAACTCTTAGATATGAAATCAGTCATCTTGCACATGCTAATGATGCCAACCAAGTATAAAAAACGTTTTTATTATTTAAAATAATAAAAACGTCCAAAAATTAATATTCAGGAATTTCGAAACTTCAATAATTCATAATAAATATCCCTTTTATCAGAAAATTCGAATCTCGAGACTTTTTATAGGAAATTCAATTCTCTACAACTTTGCAGAAGAAAGTTTTTCCAAATTCCAAACAGAAATTGACCGAAATCCATAAACGGGCGATTTTATAGGCTATAATCAAATTTCAGTCAAGAAATTGGGTCCACCGACACACAAAACATGTGTTAAACAACTTTTGCAACAAAAATACTCTTCCTCCTCATGTACTTATATATCCCACATTCATTGTAAAAGTATTATCATTATTATATTATAATAATATAATAAAATATTATTTTATTAGAAAAGATAAAATATCAATTTTTAACAATTGTCACTTTAAAAAAATTTCTCCATCTATAACCACATAAAATCAATATTTTCCTGATCATATAAATCAATAATTAATTATTCACAAATAATATTACAGAATCACAGTACTAGCAACCAGGCCGTTCCCAGGAAAGAGGGGGCTTTCCAATAAAGATTTCTCCTTATTGGCGCACAATTAGGTGACCAAACCTCTCCTTAGACAAAACTTTCTAGACATTGCCAATAATGTTTTCTAATAATATTATTCAGATAATATGAATTATTGCTCCGATAATGGAAAATATTGTGTAGTGACAATTATTGAAATAACAGTAATATAAAAAAATCATCGCAGCAATTATTAAATCAATAAAATAAAATACTGAACAGTAATTACTGTAACAATTATTGAGTAATGCCTTCTTACGTAAGAATCAATAATTGGTACAATACCGTGTGCTACTTTTCAACAACGCGTATTACTGTGTTTTAACCACCGGGTATTCCAACAGTATTAACGGTAACAACTGCGCCGTTATTTATAACAACTTATACTTGTCGTTTTCTTCATCCAATTGCTTTCCGTTATGGGGCCCACACAAGGCTGCGTCGTCGTTTGAATGTTCCCCGACAGCAAGAATATTCCACGACCAAATGAATATTCTCCGACAACAATGAGTATTTTATAACCACTTGCTTATTTGAAATATTTGCACATTTTACTCATAACTAACCACATTAATCAAATCATCCCTTACTATTTCAAAATGATAAATAGAGGAAATTAAATTTCAATTATTAATAATTTGTGGTCTTACACTGTTTATGTCGGTATTGGATAGGAATGTCCATTACTACCAAGAGGTTAAGGAATTGAAAGAGGAACTCCAAGATGTCCGTGAGGATAAGGCTAGCATGGAGGGAATGTGGGGAAAAGAGCATGATGATAGAGTTCTAGCTAAGGACAAGGTCCGAGAGCTGAAATGTGAAGTCTTTGAGCTCAAGCAGGAGCTAAAGACTAAACAGCGGAAGTTGGAGAGGATGTCCTATATACGTAGGAGTTGTCATGTGGATTTCCAGCAGCAGGTAGCTGGGTATCAGATAGAAGCAGGATAGACCTGACACACTATTAGTAGAGATGTTATTGCCGGTCTGGCCAGTAAAGATTTTGAGAATGCCCTACGTCAGATGTAATCTAGCAATAGCTAGAGTATATTAGGTACATAAATATTATGTATCTAGTAGTGACGTAAAACCCTCTTTTGTATAACAAAGGGTAGTATTTTGTAAATCCCAATTTTTGGAAAGTAATTGTTGGATGGTAATGTAATCAGCTAAGGCTGAGTAATGTAAACAATGTAGTTTTATACTACAAGTTAAGAATCAATATAAGTCTTTTTATGAAATATGTCGAGTAATGAGTATGAGTTGTTGTTTTAATTATAAATAATAACAAACCGACAAGAATAAAGTAATAATGAGGTGTTGTTTTCTTAACAGCAAAATGCCGCTAAGAAGGAGACAACGAAATCAGGGTGCTAATGTTAACCAACCGGAGGGTGGTCCGGTTAATCCAATGCAGGAGTTTGTTAATCTTTTAACGACTGCATTTAATAGAACGAGGGCTAATGTAATCGTGATTCCTGGACTAATACGAGCTACTACTTTTAATGACTTTAAAAGTGTAGGTCCGCCAAAGTTCAAAGGAACTATGGACCCTATAAAAGCCCAGACTTGGGTAAAAGAAATCGAGAAAGCATTTGTAATAGCCAATGTTGAGGAGGGTCAAAAGGTTTCCTTTGTAACCTATTTGATGAAAGGAGAGGCCAACTTCTGAAGGGAGGTAAACCACGCTAGGGACGATATAGGAAACCTAACATGGGAGAGGTTCAAGGAGATTTTCTTCGAGAACTATTTTCCCACGAGTATGCAAGGGAGGATGGAAATGAGATTTCTTGAATTGAAACAAGGGGAGATGACAGTTCCCCAGTATGCTGCCAAGTTTAATGAACTGGCACGATTTGCTCCACATCAAGTGGACACTGAAGTGAGAAAGGCTAGAAGATTTAGCAGGGCTTGAAACCCTGGCTCTATAGCCGAATCTCTGTATTCCAAAGTACTTCCTTTGGAACTATACTAGAGAAGGCAATAATTGCCGAAGGTAGGAATGAGGCTCTCAGTTAGTACCACAAGGATAAAAAAAACAAGGGTAAGGTTGATGGAGGAACCAAGACCGAGGGAGCCAGTGGAAGTGGCAATGGTCAGAAGAGGAAGGGCTTTAACTCTGGGAATACCAGAGTAAAGCAAGGGGACTCTAAGAGGAGGATGGAGGCATGTAAAACCTGCGGGAAGACTCACTTGGGAGTTTGTCTCAAAGGAAAGGTAGTTTGTTATAATTGTGGACAGGAAGGGCACATTTCGCCTAACTGTCCAAATCCGATGAAAAATCACGGATGTTTTGTATGTGGATCAACTTACCACATAGCAAAGAATTTCCCGAAGAAGGGGATAGAAGGAAATAAGGGAACTAATAGCGGTAAGTTAGCTATTAGTGGTCCAGCTCAGCTGGGGAAATCAATGGCCCACACTTTTAATATGACGGTCGAAGATGCGGTGGCATCAGGGGATGTAGTTGTAGGTATTATTCCAATCAACAATATAAATGCACATGTGCTATTTGATTTGGGTGCTACTTGTTCGTTTATAGCATGTGATTTTGCAAGACGACTAGAATTATTTCCCAAAAAATTGCCTATACCTTTGAACATTAAGGTAGCAAACGAAGAGATAATTCCGGTAGAAGATATTCATAGGAGTTATTGCGTAGATGTACGTGGTCGTAAGTTATCGATAGATTTAATACCGATAAAGTTAGGAGAATTAGACGTAATTCTCGAAATGGATTGATTGATTAACCATGGAGTAATTATAGACTGCCAAAAGAAATGTGTGAGTATCAGGACGTTGAAGCAACCTCCTATAGTATTTTACGGTAGTAAATTATCAGGACGTCCGTGTTGCCTTACGATGACACAAACCAGAAAACTTTTAAAGAACGGTTGTGTAGGTTACCTATGCCATGTTGTTGATACCCAGAGAGTGGGAGCAACCATGGAACAAATACCTATAGTAAATGAGTTCATGGATGTATTTCCAAGTGAGTTATCGGGTTTACCGCCAGATAGGGAGATCGAATTTGTGATACACATTGTGGCAGGAGTGGCACCAGTCTCAAGGGTACTGTACCGTATGGCGCCTGTGGAAATGTAAGAACTAATAGTTCAGCTACAGGAACTATTGGAAAAAAAGTACATTCAACCAAGTGTTTCTCCATGGGGGGCACCAGTGTTGTTTGTCAAGAAGAAAGACGGATCGTTAAGGCTTTGTATCGACTATCGGGAGTTGAACAAGTTAACGATAAAGAATAAATACCCATTTCCTAGGATCGATGATCTCTTTGATCAATTGAAAGGGGAAAAGTATTTTTCTTAAATCGATTGGCGGACAGGGTATCATCAGTTGAAGGTTAGGAAGGAAGATGTACCAAAGACTGCATTCAGGACTCATTATGGTCATTTTGAGTTTCTGGTAATGTCATTTGGATTGATGAATGCACCTGCTACATTTATGGATATGATGAACAGAATGTTCGAACTATATTTGGACAAGTTCGTTGTGGTGTTTATCGATGATATTCTAGTCTATTCTAAGACGCCAGAAGATCATGCTGAACACTTAAGATTAGTTTTGGAGACACTAAGGAAGGAAAAGTTATATGCAAAATTCAGCAAATGTGAATTTTGGCTGGAAAAGGTGCAGTTTTTAGGTCATGTCATTGACCAATAGGGGATTTCAGTGGATTCAGCGAAGGTGGAAGCAGTAATGAATTGGGAACAATCGAAAACGCCGATAGAGGTATAGAGTTTCCTATGGTTAGCAGGGTACTATCGAAGATTTATCCAAGATTTTTCGAAGATAGCTACCTCGTTGACTAATTTAACAAGGAAGACGATGAAATACGTATGGACAAATAAATGTAAAGACAGTTTTCAAGAACTGAAGAAAAGATTAAGTGAAGCGCCTGTTTTGTCATTACCAGATGACACAGGAAATTTTGCAGTGTATAGTAATGCTTCGCATAGAGGACTGGCGTGTGTGCTTATGCAGCATGGCAAGGTCATTGCGTATGCATCACGGTAGTTAAAGGATTATGAGAAAGTTTATCCTACTCATGATCTGGAACTGGTCGCGGTAGTGTTTGCCCTAAAGATATGGAGACATTATCTTTATGGGGAAAAATGTGAGATATATACGGACCATAAAATTCTAAAGTACATCTTCACTCAGAAGGAGTTGAATATCAGACAACGAAGATGGCTAGAGTTGATAAAGGATTATGATTGTGAAATCCTGTATCACCCTGGAAAGGCCACTGTAGTTGTCGACGCCTTAAGTATGAAGGGTCAGGAAAAGTTGTATATGTTAACGACTCAAAAGGAGTTATTAACAGAGATGGCTAGGATTGAAATAGAAGTGAAGATGCTGAGTGATACAAGACATATACTCTTTACAACAGAGATGCAATCTACTATCGTAGAAAGAGTCAAGGAGATACAACTCAAGACTGTCGAGTGTAACCAAATGAAGAAGTGATTATCCAAGAAGGAAGATGTTAATTATAGTCTTGATAATGAGGGATTATTAAGATTTGAAGGAAGAATTTGGGTTCCAAATGAGACAAAATTAAAGGAGCAAGTGTTACAAGAAGCTCATAGTTTGATTTACTCGATACATCCTGATAGCACTAAGATGTATCAAGACCTTCGACAGAGTTTTTGGTGGCCAAACATGAAGAGAGAAATAGCAGAGTATGTGAGTAGGTGCTTGACTTGTCAAAAGGTTAAGGCCGAACAACAACGACCCAGTGGCTTATTACAGTCATTGGAGATTCCAGAATGGAAATGGGAGCATATCACGATGGACTTCGTGGTGGGACTTCCTACAACGAATAAAGGGTACGATTCGATTTGGGTAATAGTTGACCGGTTGACGAATTCGGCTCACTTTTTACCAATTAGGATCAAGTATAACTTAGACCAGTTAGCTAAACTTTATGTTAAGGAAATCATTTCTAGACATGCAGTATCGGTATCGATTGTGTCAGATCGTGATCCACGATTCACATCGAACTTTTGGAGGAGTTTGCAAGAACAGTTGGGAACGTAGCTGAAGTTAAGCACAAATTATTTTCCACAAACCGATGGGCAGAGCGAGAGAACAATTCAGATGTTAGAAGACATGTTGAGGTCTTGCGTCATGGATTTCAAGGGTAGTTGGGATGATCACCTACCACAAGTAGAGTTTGCGTATAACAACAGTTATCATGCAAGCATTGGCATGCCGCCGTATGAGGCTTTGTATGGAAGAAAATACAGAACAGCATTATGTTGGGATGAGGTGGGAGAATGCCGAATGCTAGGACCAGAATTGGTATATCAGACAGCGGATGTGGTAAAGTTAATTCAGATGCATCTCGTCACAGCTCATGTGAGACCCCGAATTTTATGAAATAAAAGTATTCAATTTTTCTATTTTAGTAAATGGTTAAATTGATAAAAGATTAAAGTTAAGGGTGATATGTGAATTTTTTTAGGTAGACAAGTTGTCATAAAATACCTGGTTACTATTCACTCTTGTATTATTCACTCGGGTATTTGGGACACTGTTTATGTAAGAGTACTATTCACGAGTTACTATTCATGAATTACTATTCACGAGTTACTATTCATGAGTTATAATTTATGAGTTACTATTCACAAATTACTATTCAAGAGTTACTATTCATGAGTTACTATTCACGAGTTACTATTCACGGGATACTATTCAGCCGAACAAAATATATTTCTTTTCTGTCCAAATCATTTTTGGGTACAATATTATTCCATGAAGAGATGTAATAATTTTTCAGACCGGTGGTTGAAATTATAATAGAAAAGCTTTTTATATAAAAAAAAATACTTTTATAAAGTTATTATATAAATAGAATATATTATATTCTATTATGAATAGTATTTTGCATAGTAAAATCTTTTTATATAAAATAGAATACTTTTATAAAGTTATTCTATAAATAGAATATATTATATTCTACTGTGCATAGTGATTTGCATAGCAAAATCTTTTTATATAAAACAGAATTCTTTATTAAAGTTATTCTATAAATAGAATATATTATATTTTATTATGCATAGTATTTGCATAGTGCCTGCATAGTGTTTGAATAGTAAAAATCATTTTATATAAAATAGAATATATTATATTTTATTTAAAATATTTTGCTTTAAATATGGACCGTCCGATTAAAGTAAATCAATCTGGATCGTTCATGGGTTGGTTACTATTCATTCCATTCTTCTATAAATAGAAGCTCATTCTTTCATTATTTCTTACGAATTCACTGAACTCTAGAGAGAGAAACTATAGAGGAAAACTATAGTGAGAGACTATAAAGTGATAGAAGAAAAGTTTTCTGTTACTTCACTACTCTTATATCAAGTATTATTTTATGGTAAGGGATATTATTCTCTTGTATTCAAGAAGAGAACTTCTGTTATTCCATTTTTTTATTGTTCTGTTGGAATAACCTATATACACGGGCTACCCTATACTTGGTGGCATTCTTCTATTATTATGTCTTTATTATTCTGTCAGAATATCCTTTCTGTGCTATACGCCGGACCTGGTTCCATTTTTTATTATTCCGTCTTTATTATTCTATCGGAATATCCTGTCTGTGCTATACGCCGGACCAGGTTCAATTTTTATTATTCCATCTTTATTATTTTATCAGAATATCCTGTCTGTGCTATACGCCGGACCTGGTTCCATCATTTATTATTCTGCATTTATTATTCTATTGGAACATCCTGTCGGTGTGAATTTCACCTGACCTAGTTTCGTTAATATTATTCTGTTGGAATAACCTGTCTATGCGAAGTACCGCATGCATGGTGATATATTTTGTTATTCCATTCAGTTTTATACTCAGTTGATTAAAATTCTAACTTCTATACTCCATGAAATTAGTGAAATATCCTTTATATCTGCGTTTCATCCAGTATCTTTTCATGGAAATATTCTTCTGATCATTCTTGAATTTTATTCTACAAAGAAGTATCATGTTGATAATTTGGACGTTATTGGTTCTTAGACAAATTAATTCTTGAACTTGTTTTATTGAATTCTTATATCATTGTCTTCATCCTCATGTTTATATTATGTTGAAAGTCATCGGTGGCCTATAGTGCATAGATGGACTTGGTATGATTATGACCAGGGATTATTCGGTATAATCATGACCGTAATGTTACAAATGATGTGGAAAAAGTCCTCATTGGCCCGTAGTGCATTGATGGACAGTTTTTGGTATGATTATGGCTATGGATTCTCTTCGGCCAAGGGTGCAAAGATGAATTGTTTTATGGCATGATTAGGACCGTTGATGAAAATACGATTATCTTTGGCCTGTAGTGCATGGATAATTCGTGGTCGTGATACTAAAGAATATCCTTGACCGTAGTACAGGGGGTGATTCGATGATGTGGATTATTTATTAAGCTGAGTCCCAGCGATAAAAGTGATGAAAAACCTTTTAAATTATAAAAGATAGTAGATTTTATTCTCTACTTCACTCTTTTAATGGATTGATTTTTCTGCTGCAGTTAAGCTTGATGTTGTTATATTTAATCGGTTTAACACTGTTGAAGGCTAACGATAATTTATTCTGCATTATCTTAGTCATAATATTTCTTACTGGGCTAGTTGAGCTCACCCTTTCTTTCACTGTTCTCTTCAGGAAATGAGAACATAGCAGGGAGTAGTCAGGGAACGGAGTGATGGTCCATAGGATAGCATTAGTAGTCGTCACTATTCTGTGAAATAGTGTGTTAATAATTGTCATGAGGACTCCTTTTGAGTTTCTATAATCTCTAGTAGACAATAATTGTATTCAAACTAACAGTTATGTTTTGTCGTATTGTACACGACAGTTGTATTAGTAAGTTGTATTTGAATTTTGTACCATGTATCTGGCGACTCAAGATGGGTTATGTATACCTAATTTTGGCGGCGTCACAGCTCAGGTCAGACAGAAGAAATATGCGGACTCACATAGACTAAGTCGAGAGTTTGAGGTGGGCTCGTATGTGTTTTTAAAGGTATCTCCCTGGAAAGGAAATATACACTTTGGAAAGAAAGGAGAGTTAAGTCCAAGGTTTATAGGACCTTTTGAGGTATTAAAACGGGTGGGAGAGGTAGCTTATGTGATAGCATTACCTCCAGACCTAGAACGAATACATAACGTGTTTCACGTATCTGTATTACGTCCATATAAGCCAGACTATAAGCATGTAATTGACTATGGGCCAATACATATCGAGAAGGACTTAACATATGAAGAATCGCCGATGCAGATCATTGATAGAAAGGAACAAGTTATGAGGAACAAGGTAATACCATCAGTAAAGGTATTATGGAAGAACCACGATGCTGAAGAAGCAATGTGGGAACTAGAAGAAAAGATGAAGAAAAATTTTCCTCATCTATTTGATTAAAGTAAGACGAGATTCTGGGGACAAAATCTTTATAAGGGGGAAGAATGTAACGACCAAGAAATTCAGATCTTATTGTAAAATGATTTTATTAAATTAAATAATAATAAAATTATATTGTATGTGTTATCAAGATGGTTGTCATTGTATAACCTATTGATGTTAGAATGTCGTAGTATTTGAGCTATGTGGGTGAATTAAAGTGTTTGAATTTCTAAGACGAAAATAAAAGTTTTTCGAGAGATTTTCCAAAAAACACTATTCATCGGTATTTGCTCGGGATATATTTTTTAATTTCTGAGAAATACGTAATGATGGAATAACAAGGTAAGATAGATTATGTAATAAAAATCTAGTTATGGAAAATGTAATATTTCGCTTACGGACTTAATTTATAAACATTAAGGAAGGCGAAGTAGTAATGAATAAGTAATAATTGTATGATACTTGGTATTGTGCAAAGTAATGAAAACAAGTATAATACGAAGGATTATACGAGTTTGTATGAAGGATGAAATATCGTATATAAATCCTATATAAATTAGAATACGAAAATAATACATAAACTATATGTATATGTACTAAGTAATGTTAATGGACTTGGAAGATTAGTTAACAATTATATTCAAGTCCAAGTAGATTAAAATGTTAAGGCCCAATCATAAATTAATGAACCAATTAGTGTTTATTAATGCAAAGCCCGAAGAGTTAGTTGGTCCAAGCCCAAGCTAGATTTAAATGAATTGGTTGACCCATGGGGCACACCATATTAATATGGTTAAATGTGGTGACCAAGTTAATGTAATGATCAAGATTTAAGAGTAATGACCAAGTTAAATGAGTAATGACCAAGTATAGGATAAGTGTTGTGATTAACAAGTAATGAATAGTAAGGAGGTGGCTTAAAGGAGGTGGGATAATTTAGAGACTAAACTACCCTAGCTTCGCAACTTCTATAAATATAGGAGGCTTAGAAGCCATTTAACCCTTGTTCAAATAATCCAACATATTGCAAGTGCTTAAGTGTTAGAGAGAATAAGATACAGATAAGTCATTTCATTTGTAAGAAGAAGAAGAAAGCTACCTTACCAAGAAATCAAAAGTAAGACTTCTTCTCTAAATTATCTTCTATCCCTACCATGATAGGTTGATAAGAAAAGATTGATTAAGAAACATGAATGATAAGAAGCAAGAAGAATGAGTAAGAAATGAACTTAAGCCACATAAGTTGGCAATAAGTTATTTAAACTTATAAAAGTTATAAACTTATTATGAATTAACCTTAAATGTTAGTATGAAAATTATGAACTTGTAATGAGTTTATTAAGAGAAGTAGTAAGGATGTAAAAGAACTTTTATGATCATATATATCATATATACATAAGTAAAGTTATATGTTAAGAACATATTAAGAATAATGATTAAGAATGTTTAATTGTCACAATTCATGAATAATAAAATCTTGAGTAGTTTATAATTTGAGAAGTTATAAGTTCATGAAGAATAAGTCCAAAAGCCTACAATGATTATTAGTTGTTGCAATGAGTATGTTAAGATGTTCACATGGTGAATGAAGTTCATTTGTAATGTTGAACAAATCATAAGAACGAAAAATTTCCGGAAATTGTACGATTGGGCGATAATCGTCGAATTTGTAAAATTCTCGGAATAGAAGTCAAATTTTGTGTTTGAACTCGGAACCATTGTTTTCCAATAGAGACAAGTCATATTTGGCATTTAAGAGTTGCGGACTCAAAAATGATCGGATTACAACTTAGAATGAAGAAACGAACATTGAACGTTCACGAACGTTTATCATTTTCGTTAAAAATTAACCAATAGGTGAATTTTTAGCAAACGAAGTCAAATAGATAAAATTCTTGCATAAACGCAAAGATTACATAATTTGTGAACTGTAGGCTTTTGAACGAGCCAATTCGGACTTATAACGAAGAAGTTATGCGTCCGGGAAGTTCACAAAATTCACAAGCTAAAATTGTTTTCTGGTGCACAGAGTTGGCGCCGCAGCGCCAACCCTAGGCTAAATGAGTCACGCCGCAGCGCATAACAGTGTCCGAGCACACTGCAAGAGTTTCTGCAGTGCGACCCATAGTACAATTGTGGCGCCGCAGTGCCATGTGCAGTACGAAAATCTTCTGGAGAGTGGCGCCGCAGCGCGACCCAATAAGTAAGGACTCACGCCGCAGCGCCAAGTTCGGGACAATGCTACTATAAGTTCACCGCAGTGCGAGATGTAAGTATAAAGCTGGCGCCACAGCGACAGTCTCAGAACAAGAATAGTAATGAAGGTTTCTAAGTATAAAGAAATGAAAGCTAATTGATTTGGAAGTAAACACAACCTAAGGAAGGAAATGTAACATTGTTTAAATTTTATTAAACCTTAAGGATATTGTATAAAGGTTGAGATAACCTAGTCGAATAAAATGCAAGGATAATGATAATGCTACAGGCAAGTATTCTAACTCTTGTCTCAGTTCAATCTGAACAAGTTTTTGAGGTTCATGTATTCTTTCGCATGAATTGATGTATGTTGAAATTTAAGCCAATTCCATTGGCTAGACTTGATGTATTGATAATCTAATCATTTATTATCAAATATTGCTATCTTTTTTCGACTACTTGATATGGTTTACAAAAGATGATTGAAATGTTAAACAAATATTTTGTCGGTAAAACGACAGGCAGGTGAGGTTGCCAAATGCTTAAACATGCATACGTTTAATAGATGTAGTGTTGATCAACATAGAGTACAATAGGATGATCACCTAAAAGTGCTCGTAAGTAATATCGGGCTTATGGACTTGCTTCCGGGTTGCCCTTTTCCAATAAAGAAGAATAATACTCAAGTTCTTCGACCGAAGTGAATGTTTTACTAAATATTGTCATTATTGTAAAGCATTTTGAAAGAAAAGATGAAGTGTTATTTTGAATTATCAATAGTACTTGTAACACCCCCATACCTATACTCACGTGGTATCCGGTATGGTGTTTAAAGAGAATTAACATAATGCATTTAAATCTATACACCCATGGTATCTGATTCAAAATATTACATTAGATAGAGGGACTATCAGTTATAATTCCCATAGATTCAAGATTCACAATATCCCATAACAGATGGTAATTTCTCAAGAGAAATATTACTGTGTTTAGATACTCTTACTTTAATATATGAACTGTATCTGTGACTAGAGTCTATCTATTTGAAATTCAGAGTATCAGTAATAACATGAACAGTCCATATTACCAATACCCTCACCCAGATGTATAGTCTATGTCATGCGGATACATACTGTCATATCGATAGTTACTATCTATCTGAAATTCAGAGTATTAATAACAACATGAACAGTTCATGCTATTAACACCCTCACTCAGATTAATAGTTCCCAAGGATCTCAACTAGAATAGAAGACATCTTACTTTATATCTATATATGTAAGAAAACACGGTTGCGAAAATAAAAGATGTTATATATATCATAATATTATGATTCGATTACAAAATTCTCGTAACGAGTTATTATTACAAGGTATTCATACAGACAAGAATATAATCTAATCTATGTAGAGACGCTTCCCTTTATTAACTCTAGATGTTCCAGGATTACCATCTAATACTGCAAAGGGAATAATTTGCAAGGGTGAGCTATGACATGCTCAGCAAGTTGTATATTTAAAACAATATAGGATTTGAAGAATTATAACAATTCAAATTTCGACTGATAGTTGTTACCATTTCTGGATTTCTAATTCCAACTAGTTCTGGAATTTTTTATCATTTCCGTCAGTCACAAAGACTTAGAAATTTTGTTCAGATATGAGATAGGGGATCAGCCTACTCAACATCCTAGGAGTATGCATATCACCTACAGTTCTCATTTACACTTACAATTTACTGTCAATATATTCATTGACTACACTTTGCTCCCTTACGGGATACTCAACTTCAGTATACGATTGCCTTACCAAAACAATTTGGCTTGACACAACAGTTTATTCTCAATAAACAATATCATATGAATAAATAATTCATTTCTTAGTCATGCTGGAACTATAGCAATAACTTTTCAATAATAGGTAATTCAACATAGGTGTATTATATCAACAGTATAACAAGATATAATCTTGTTCAGCGAATAAACAGGGTTGATAAATTTTGCATAAGTAATAAATTGGGTATAGAAGACTTGCCTGAGCGTAGATCAGTCAAGTTATACTATTCAAACGCTATTAAGTACCTATGACGTTCAAAAATATAAATCTAACACGTTAGTATTGATAACAATACTTAAATAAAATATTTATTTAATACCGGGTTAGATTTAATAGGGTTTGACTTTTAATACTTTAGATAAATGAACTAAATTTTATTTATATTTTTAAATAATTTAATTATCCTTATAATATATTTTAGAAGGTTTAAAGTATTTTTAAAATATTTATTTATCCTTTAATTGATTTTTAAACCATTTATTTCTATTTATAAATAATTTATATTTACTGAAATTTTATAAAAAACATTATTTAATATTATTAAATAATTTATAATCATTTATTATGATTTTTATTTCAATAATAATATTTTTACATAATTATTTAGTATTTAAAAGTAATTATTTTAATTACTTTATTAATAAGTTAATTATAAATAATATCTAAATAAAATAAAATAATTATTTCATTTTTGTAAAAATATCAGAAATAATTTAATATAATTTTTTAAACTGTTTTTATTAATTATTTCTAATTATTTATAATTTATTTCTAATAAATTAATTTCTGCCCATCGCTAAAGCTCTACAGTGATAGAAAGTGTCGTTGTAGGTGTTCTTGAGTTTTTGGGCAGTCGTTGCTCGTGGTCGAGTGGCTAGTTTGAACATTAAATAACTCGGTTTTGGTAATAAGTTTCGGTCAGAGCAAGTATTGGTGTTATATTACTCATGTAATAGTACAAGATCAAGCAATAAGCAGGCTTTAATCTACATCTAACAAGAAATTATAAAGATTTAAAGTTACTGTCAGAGCTGTTCTTGGGTTTTTGTGTAACCCAGAATAGTGGTCAAGGTCGGTCAACGATTTTGTGGCTTGAATAACTTTGATTCGGTGTATTAGATGTATGTTGTGTTTGTTGTAAGCATGTAATCTATATACCAGGGTACATATATATAACATTAACATGAACAAATCGTAATTCTAAGATCTCTATTTATGCCGGTCGAAGTACAGCTAACAACTGTTCTTCGTGTTCTTCAATTTGTTGGAAAACCTAGAAAACTTGGTCATGCTCGGTCAACTACTTTTGACCAATAATTTTGGTAATCCTATGAGTTGTTTGTTCGATAGAAGATCATAAATATGTAGTATGTATACCAGAGTACCAATTTATAACAAAAACATAAACAATTAACAATTAGAAGATGATTAAACAGGTCGGTCAAAGTAGTCGGTTCAGTTGTTCTTGAGCTTTCTGGGTAACCCAGAAAATCAGCTTCCGTGAACGGTCAACCACTTTGACTGATTATATCTTGAAATCTATGGTTCATCTGAACCAGTTTTCTTTTCCAGATTAAAGACCTACTTACAGGCTACAAATATCAATCGATTAACAGACAAAAACATAAACACACATGAATCAAAAAGCCCTGACATTCGGCTGTCAGATCATTTTTTTCAAAACTCCCAGATTTCATAAAACACTTAATTAAGGCATCTAGATGTTATGAAAATGTGTTCTACCACTCTAGCATACTTTCTAACATCCTAATATAATATTCTAAACATCTAAACAACAAATCTAACATAAGATCAAAGAGAAATTTATGAACTAGGGTTTGCACCTTTTCTTGAGAAATTTGTGATTCTAGCTTCTGATCTTGTTGCTGATAACACCTAGGCTTGATATGGTAGGTTTATAAGTGTATCTAGGCTTTGAGAATTCGTGGTTTTGCTCAGCCCTAAGGTTCCTATTTATAGAATTTTCCAACTTGGCTTTTTGGTTATTTTTTTCACCTACTTGCCTACATAAAGATCTGATCTGTGACTCTTCTGATGCTTGGGAGTTTAGAAGAATGTCATGTGATGTTTTGAAACTTTTAATGGTGACTCCCAACCTACTTGTGAGCTAGTTGATTAAGTTAGTAGCTTAATCAGGCTTAAATCTTCACTAGTCTTGATTAAGGTTTTGTTTCTAAAGATTAGAAATGTTAAGTAATGTTAATTAGTACCTAATAGAAGTTTAATAACCATGATTAAGTGTTAACATAAGCTAATTAGAATTAGATTAGCTAATTAAGGTTTAATTAATAAATTTGGGTTAAGGTTTTGCTAATTAGGGTTAGGGTTTTGTTAATTAGGGTTAACTCACTAATCTTGACAAGCACGACAAAGCGTTTTGTCAGTGTAAGCACGACAAAGCAACTTGTCAAAATATTTTTACCAAAATGTCTGATTATGGAAAAAAATTGAAGCACGAGGTGTCAAGCACGACGTTTTTTGGATAAAAATTTATTCGATCAATTTTGTCAAACCAAGTATATAATAACGGTATTTTATTTATATAACGGTATTTATACATACGAGTATTTATACATTCAGAACAGAGAAATTTTATTTATATAACGGTATTTATACATACGAGTCTTATTAGGGTTTTGGGTTTTTACATTTACCCCCACTAATAAGAATTTCGTCCTCGAAATTACAGTACATGTTAAGTAAAAAGATGAGGATAATTCTCGTGCATTTTATCTTCAAGCTCCCATGTAGCTTCTTCAATGTTCTGATTTCTCCATATTACTTTAACCGATGCTATCACTTTATTACGGAGGACTTGCTCTTTATGGTCGACGATCTGCACAGGTTCTTCTACATAAGAAAGATTTTCTTTGATTTGGATCGGCTCATAATTTATAACGTGTTTATAATCAGGTTTGTATGGTCGTAAAATGGACACATGAAACACATTATGAATATGGTTTAACTCAGGTGGTAATGCTATTTCATAAGCAACTTCATCAGTTCTTCTCAAAATTTCAAAAGGTCCAATGAACCTCTGACTTAGTTTTCCTTTCTTGCCAAAATGTATCTTGCCCTTCCAAGGAGATACTTTCAAGAATACATGGCTTCCTACGCTAAAATTTCATTGTTGACGATGTGGATCAGCGTATTTTCTTTGTCGATCTTGAGATGCTTGTAATCGTTGACGTATGATTCTGATAGTTTTAGCGGTTTGTCCTAACATTTGTCTTTCCCCGACTTCATCCCAACACATAAGCGTTCTACATTTTCTTCCATATAAGGCTTCATTGGGTGGCATACCTATGCTAGCATGATAACTATTGTTGTAGGCAAATTCGACTAAAGGTAATTAATCTTCCCAACTTCCTTTGAAGTCTATGACACATGTTCTCAACATATCCTCTAATGTTTGTATGGTTCTCTCACTATGTCCATCAGTTTGAGGATGATAAGCTGTACTTAGTTTTAACTATGTTCCTAAATTTTTCTAAAGACTCTTCCAAAAATTTGAAGTAAAACGTGGATCTCGGTCTGATACTATGGAAACAGGTACTCCATGCCTAGAGATAATTTCATGAATATATAATTTGGCAAGGTGATCCAGGTTATGAGTACTTTTAATAGGTAAAAAGTGCGCGGATTTAGTTAAACGGTCAACTATTACCCAAATGGAGTTATGGCCTTTTTGTGTAGTTGGAAGGCCCAGTACGAATTCCATGGTTATATATTCCCACTTCCACTCAGGAATCGCTAAGGGTTGAAGTAAACCACTTGGCTTCTGATGTTCTGCCTTAACCCTTTGACACGTGAGACATTTACTTACCCATTCAGCTATTTCCCTTTTCATATTCGACCACCAAAAGTGTCGACTTAAATCTTTGAACATTTTTGTACTGCCAGGATGTATGACAAATTTAGAGTTATGCGCTTCGTTAAAAATTTCATCTTTTAAAGCTTGATCTAACGGAATCCAGATTCTATTTTCATATCTTATTATTCCATCTGTATCTATTCTAAATTTATTATACTTATCATGTGTGGAATTAGATTTAAACTTCTGACACTCTTCATCCTTCTCATGTATCTCTTTAATTTTATCGAGCAGAGATGAAACTCCTAAAATATATAATTTTTGGGTAGAGGTAGTTGGACATTCCACCTCAATTTTTAACCTTTCAAAGTCTTTTATTAACCTATCATTGGTGGTTAATACATTCAATTTTTCTTGATTCTTTCTACTTAACGCATCAGCTACAACTTTTGCTTTACCGGGATGATATAAGATTTCACAGTCAAAATCCTTTATCAGTTCTAACCATCTCCTCTGTCTTAAATTTAATTTCCGTCGTGTAAAAATATATTTCAGACTTTTATGATCTATATATATCTCGCACTTCTCCCCGTATAAGTAATGTCTCCAAATTTTTAGAGCAAAAACTACTGCGGCTAACTCTAAATCATGAGTAGGATATAACTTCTCATAATCTTTGAGTTGTCGTGATGCATAAGCTATCACTTTCCCACGTTGCATCAACACACACCCTAATCCTTTGTGTGATGTGTCACTATATACTACAAGGCCTCTTGTATCATCTGGTAAGGATAACACTGGAGCCATGCTCAGTCGCTTCTTCAACTCTTGGAAGCTTTCCTCACATTTATCTGTCCAGGCGTATTTCACTGTCTTTCGAGTTAAATTGGTTAATGGGGTTGCTATTTTTGAAAAATCTTTTATAAATCATCGGTAATAACCCGCTAAACCGAGAAAACTTCGTACTTCTGTTGGAGTTGTTGGTCGTTCCCAGTTCACGACCGTTTCGATCTTAGTTGGATCTACAGATATTCCATCTTTGTCAATTACATGACCTAAAAATTGAACTCTCTTCAACCAGAATTCACACTTGGAAAACTTTACATAAAGTTGTTCCTTTCGTAATATCTCCAATACGACTCTCAAGTGTTCAGTATGCTCTTCCCGTGTTCTCGAGTATACCAGAATATCGTCGATAAACACTACAACAAATTTGTCCAAGCATGGTTTAAACACTCGATTCATTAAATCCATAAATTCTATCGGTGCATTTGTTAATCCAAAAAACATTACAAGAAATTCATAATGTCCATAGCGTGTCCTAAACGCTATTTTCGTCACATCCTCCTTTCTTACCTTTAATTGATGATAACCTGTTCTAAGGTCAATTTTTGAAAAATGTTCGGCCCCCTTTAATTGGTCAAACAAATCATCAATACTTGGCAAATGATATTTATTCTTAATAGTTAACTTATTTAGCTCCCTATAATCTATACAAAGTCTCATAGTTCCATCCTTATTCTTTACAAATAACACTGGTGCGCTCCAAGGTGAAACACTAGGTTGTATGTACTTTTTATCTAAGAGTTCCTGTAATTGAATAAGTAACTCTTTTAGTTCTATAGGTGCCATTCTGTACGGTGCCTTCGAAACTGGTGTCGTTCCTGGTGCAAGATCAATGATAAACTGAATCTCCCTATCTGGAGGCAAACTGGGTAAATCATCTGGAAATACATTAGGAAATTCCTTAACTATAAGTATTTGATCTAGTTTTACTCCTTCCTGACAAGTATCAACTATATAGACCAAATATCCTAAACAACCATTTTTGAGTAATCTTTCTGCCTGAATTATAGTCAAACATCGAGATTGCTTAGGTGAACAACTATCATTGAACACTACTTTTGACTTCGAAGCAGTCAAAATGTTAATACGTTTTTATGACAATTAAACATCGTGTTATGATTAACTAACCAATCCATTCGTAGAATTACATCAAATTCTCCCAACTGAATTGGTATCAAATCTACCTTAAAATTATGTCCTTTTATTACCACACTACAGTTTCTATTATCTCCTGACTTATCTCCAGATTCATTATTGTTCTTCCACTTACGCTTAGTAGAATTACTTCCTCCACTGCTACCTCCTTCATTCATTTTCTTCTTTTTTTCTTGATGATACTTTGACACAACTTCACTTGCTCCTTCGGCGATGATTGCTTTTTCCAACAGAGCCGCAAATGTCTTAATCTGCAACACAGCTACCTTGCTATATATCGTGGGCTTCAGTCCATTTTCGAACCTTCGCGCCTTTCGCACCTCACTGTCCACCTGATGTGGAACAAATCTCACGAGTTCGTTAAATTTGGCGGCGTATTCTGTAACCGACATATTATCCTGTTTTAACTCCAAAAAGTTGACTTCCATTCTTGCTTGCATACTTTCTGAGAAATAATTTTCAAAAAATAATTCCTTAAACCTTGTCCAGGTTACTACTGATGTACCGGCTCTCGCCTGATTTGTCTCCCACAAATAATTTGCTTCTCCCTTCATCAAATATGTTGCAAACGCAGTCTTTTGCTCTTCTGCCACACGCGCAATCACGAACGCTTTCTCCATTTCCTTTACCCAAGTTTGGGCTTTAATCGGATCTGTGGTCCCTTTGAATTCAGGCGGTCCTACCGCTTTAAAGTCTTTAAAGTTTGCCAATCTTTCATTTGGTTGATTTCTCGCTCTTCCTCTTGTAGTTGGAGCTCTATTCTCCATAGCTTCGGCTATCATATTTGCAAAGTTTTGCATTGGGTCAGCTTGACCTCCTTCATTATTTACCGACTGCTCTTCCCTTTGATTTCGATTCTGTCGTCTAGGCGGCATGATCTGATTTAAATAAAAAAAATCTTATATTAATTCTATTTCTTCACAAATTCTTAATACAATAAGCATTCAACACATATCCCTCACATAACCGCGTATTTTTCAAATAACACATAGTACATTTAGTACTTCACACATATTACTATTCCTAGTTCGTCAAACTTTCCACACTTATGTGTTCAGAAACTTGCCACAATTATATGAGTGTATGAACTTATCCTAGTCAGACCTTTGGTGTCCATTCGCTGAGGGGTTCAAAACAGTTCACATAATTATGAGTCATGAACTTACCATAAGTATGAGTTTTAAGAACTTACAAAGTAATCTTAATCTTATATTCATACAGAAAAGAAAGATTTCATTCATACAAACATATCATTGCATTTATATTCATGCAAATAATACATAATACTTTTCAGTACACTGCACATACAACTACAAACGGGTACTATCCCTTTATGACAAAAGTCGGAATTCATTACTACAACTTTACACAAAAGTTGAGACATATAAAAGTTATATCCTATTCTTACCAAAACGAATATTATACTCCAAAAGATTATACTCCTCACACTTAATCCTTCTTCTTTTTAGGACAATTCTTAACCTTATGACTCGTTCCACCACATACAAAACACCATCCTTTCTTTTGTTTAGGACAATTTGGTGACAGATGTCCTTTCTGGCCACAATTATAACACACATTCTTACCCCACATACACTCTCCCAAATGATTCTTTCCACACTTGCCACATGCTTGTTTCTTTTTTGAATGTGAATTCTCTGTGTTGTTGTCACTGTCGTAGTTCTTCTTCCTTTTATTAGCCTTCTTTTTCTCGCTTATATATTTAGATGATACATTATACTTAACCATAATTCTATCGACTTGTGCCTTCAGATTATTTTGTTCTTCTGTCATTTCGCGTAATGCTCTTTCTGTCATCCATAATTCCTCCAGAAGAAAAACTTTAGTCCTTGAGTCTTGAACTTCTGTAGATGCTTGACCTTCTTTGATTGCTACTTTATCTTCTTCCCCATCTTTAATCTTTATTTCTGGCACAACCAATGTTTCTTTGGAATATACTTCTTCCTCTTCATCCAGCTCCATGTCGGGGTACTCGTCATGATCACTTGCTAGATTTACCGCAGGTTCATCTCTTAAAACTTCCTCAACTGAATCACTTTGAGTTGTCACCTCAGTTATTAGTATTGGTGCAACAGCCGCTGGCATCTCCATACTCGTCTTATCTTCTCCCGACATCCTACAATCAGTTTAAACAACTTGATTAGTACTTCACCAGTACAAACTTCTCTCACTATATGTCTACATTTATCACTATCATTACACTTCAGCAATCTCTCACTTAGTACTCTAAATGTGTATTCTATATCTCGCTCATGGTTATAATCTTAGGGTTTTCCCCACCCCACTTAAGGTTTATAACCTACAGCTTTGATACCAACTTGTGACGCCCCCAAATCCGGGTTACCTAACCCCCGAGTTTGGTGCTCAAGATCCACAATATAATAACTTCTAACAACCCATTCATTAATTATAATAAACTTACATATCATTATTTATTAAGTTAACAACATCATCCCAGGTCAACTAACCTTAACATTACAAACTTTACCCTTTCTATAAACAAAAAGGGTTTACAAAACTACATATTAAATATGCTTAATATAAAACTACTCCAGCACTATGCCTTTGCCTTTATTCCGCTTAGCCCCGCTGGCCTCATCGTTCCTAGCTGAAATATTTTATTTAGCAAGGGTGAGCAACAAGTTTGCCCCGCAAGTTAAAATATACAATAAATGATATATGAATCAAAAATAGAAGAGTCTAGATTGTATAGAGCTTCAACAATTATCAAACGATTTCGAGATAATGAAATAATAATATTCAATTGAATTAACAATACTGCAACAATATTTAATAATGTGGGATATACCCTGATTTCATGCTGAGTGATCACAGAGGATCATGACATCCTAGTTCAACTGTTTGATTAGGCATGACATCCTAGTTCAAAGAACTTTTTGCAGCAGAATTGACCTTATATGAATGTCTGCACTTTGTGATTGCCTTGACTCTTAGTTGTGGGGGATAAATCTATTATGACATCGGTGACAATTAATGCGAAGATAGGAGATAAGTAATGGCCAACCTCATGTCTCAAATCATGGCCTGAGTTACTCGAGTAATTAAGCTTGAAGGGTGTCTCTACACCTGGTGCCCTACAACCATCTGGTTTGGGAGTCACCGGCCAAACGCTCGCTACATGGGTAACTTAGAGCCTAAGAAAACAAGCATTACAAATGGGACAGATGGTGAAAGCGAAAGTAGTTTGCATACAAGTCAAACATGTTTGACGATAAAGCATATACTTTGTAAATAATCTTATTCATTTATTAATAAAAAAGTATTTATTTACTAAAGGCATTTAATTATCTACATAGTGTTGTTTTAATAATATGTGATAAACCCATAGTTTTAAGCAATGCTTTTAGAATCATGATGAGATCTTGCTAATGAGATCTAAATTTTTAGATAGCTTAAAAACTAAAATGTTCTCAATCGATGGATTACTAAAAAGAGGAATAGTGAATCCAGATAGATTGGTACATACATTGCTTGCTCATTGGATGAGGATGATTGATCTCATGATCATTTGTGTGGAGACATTAAAACACGTATGCAGGTTCTTATTGGAGAATAAGTTCACTAAACGTGGATCACTATGGAATACCTAATGGAGTTTTACTTGCATGTCCATAGGATCTCCTAAAGTGATAGTAGTACAAGTGATCCTTAGACTTGAGATAATAATAGAGTATCTTATGCATGATAAGTTATACTTTGACATGTCCCTTAAGACATTTAGGGTATACCAAAGGGTATGATTGGGTGTAATTAGTTATATATAGAGATAATGAATGATCAATAAAGAATCTATCATTTCTAGTAAAATAAGAGAAATGTTCATGTGATTCGATAAATGACAACCTAGGAATCATTGGCCAATGTGGAATTAAATTAGAAAAGAGTTTCTAATTTGCATAATTTGGAGTTGTGCATTTGTGAATCGAATTGAAATACATATAATTAAATAAAATAAGACTTGACAGTAATTTCATGTCTTATATTTAATTAGAACATTGTATGGTGAGAGGATTGAATTGTATGATAATTATTTACTCAAAGGTTCTTTTATGATTAATTTTGAAATCTATATTATCTAGAAAGTCTTTGATCGCTAAGGAGGCTTATCCTTATTGTAGATTAAATGATATTTATTTAAATAAATTAATAGTTTAATTTATTTATTTAAATAAGATTAGAATTATTCTAATTGATTTATTCACAATCGGTTTAATATGATGAACTTAAAAGGTCACACCATAAAAAGAAGAATATTTATTAAAGAAGTAAATGGCATAATCGTCATAATAAGTTAAGTGTATTTAATTTAATCTATGGTGATAGAATAAATTAAAATTAATATTTATTATTTAATATTTTAGAAATATTAAATATAAATTAATAGGAGGAGTCTTATTATTATTACTACTATTACTAATAAGTTAATTCTTAAAGGGGTTTGTCAATTAATTAGTATAAGTACTCACATATATTCCTAATAAAATTTGGAGTCTATTTAATTAAAAGAGTTTAATTAATTATTCCTAATAAGATTATGAAGCCTAATTAATTAAAGGAGTTTAATTAATTAAATCAAAACCTTAATCTAAATGGTTTAGGGGGGTTGCCAACAACTATAAATAAGAATGTCTTATTATGGATTAAAGTTACGCACTTTGTTTCAAGAGTTGGGAGAGTATACATATTCTATAGAGATAGAATTAAGATTTAGCCAAATACTCATCTTCTTGAATAACTGTTCTTCCTTGGTGGATCACCTCTAGAGACCAAACACTTGGGTGGCTAACATTAATCACAAGAAGGAATCAAACCCGGTGGATTCATGTTGAACATGAGAAGGATTTAGAGTTGAACTCATACCTGAGAAAACTAGTTTCTACAAGGGTACGAATCTTATTCTTCATCTCTTTCGTTTAATTAATAATTGCGCATAAAGTATAATCTGGGTATATGGTTTGTAAAATTTTAAAATTTTAATCTTTCACGCTTCCACTCTGTGTATGTAATTTGTTATATGTTCATGGATAGTACAAACCTAACAAAAAGAAGTCGATACCTGAGCAGATCCGAATCATGGCCTAGGATACTCAAGTAATTAAGACTGATGGGTGTTTTTACACCTGGTTCCCTAAAGTTGTCCGGTTTGGGAGTCACCAGCCCAATGGTAGCTACATGGGTTGTGACGCCCCCAAAATTAGGTATACATCACACATCTTGAGTCGCCAGATACATGGTATAGAATTCAAATACAACTTACTAATACAACTGTCGTGTACAATACGACAAAACATAAACTGTGAGTTTGAATACAAATATTATCTACTAGAGATTATACGAACTCAAAAGGAGTCCTCATTACAATTATTATCACACTATTTCACAGAATAATGAGGACTACTAATGCTATCCTCTCGACCATTACTCCATTCCCCGACTCGTCTCAGCTATATTCTCATTTCCTGAAGATAACAGTGAAAGAAAGGGTGAGCTCTACTAGCCTAGTAAGAAATATTATTACTATGATAATGCAGAATAAATTATCATTAGCCTTCAACAGTGTTAAACTGATAAAATATAATAAACATCAAGTTTAACGGCAGCGGAACCAACAATCCATTAAAAGAGTCAAGTAGAAAATAAAATCTACTACCTTTTATGATTTAAAAGGTTTTTCATCACTGTTATAGCTGAGACTCAGCTTAATAAATATTTCACATCATCGAATCACCCTTGCACTACGGCCAAGGATATTCTTTAGTATCACGACCACAACTATCCATGCACTACGGGTCAAGAATATGTATGTATTCATTAATGGTCATGATCATGGCAACAACTGTCCATCAATGCACTACGGGCTAATGAGGATTTTTACCACATCATTTGTAACATTACGGTCATGATTACACCCAATAATCCCTGGTCGTAATCATACCAAGTCCATCTATGCACTACAGCCACATATGACTTTCAACATAATATAAACATGAGGATGATGACAACGATATAAGAATTCAATAAAACAAGTTAAAGAATTAATTTATCCAGGAACCAATAACATCCAAACTATTAACATGATACTGCTTTGTAGAGTAAAATTCAAGAATACTTAGAAGAATATTTCCATGAAAGGATAAAGGATGAAGCGCAAATATCAAGGATATTCCACTAATTTCATGGAGTATAGAAGTCAAAGTTTTAACCAACTGAGTATAATAAAGAATGGAATAACAAAAGAAATCACCATGAATGCGATAGACCGCACAGGCAGGTTATTCCAACAGAATAAAAAATAACAGAACCAGGTCCGGCGTAAAATGTACAGACAGGATATTCCAACAGAATAATAAAGAATGGAACTAGGTCCATCATAAAACACATAGACAGGATGTTCCAACAGAATAATAATAAAGACGAAACCAGGTCCGGTGTAAAACACACAGACAGGATGTTCCAACAGAATAACAATAAAGACGGAACCAGTTCCGGTGTAAAATACACAGACAGGATGTTCCAACAGAATAATAGAAGAATGTCACCAAGTATAGGGTAAACCGCGTATACAGGTTATTCCAACAGGATAATAAGCAATGGAATAACAACAGTTCTCTTCATGAATAAGAAAGAATAACACCCCTTACTTTAGTAGGAGATTGAATACTGCAGTAGTGTAGTAACAGAATACTCTTCTTCTTTCTCTCTTATTCTCTCTATACTTTCTCTCTCTATAGCTTGAATGAATTCGTGAAAAAATAATGAAGTACTAGGCCTTTATTTATAGAAGATTTCTAGCTTAGCACTTGCCATGTGAAAAGGCAAGTGGCTTGACGACTGGAGATGTGAAAAGAAAAGTGGTTTGACGCCTGTAATGTGAAATGACAATTGGTTCAATACCTGTAATGTGAAACGACAAGTGGTTCGATGCCTGTAATATGAAACGGCAAGTGGTTTGACGTCTGGTAAAGGTAATTACTATTGACGAAGGTAATTACTATTGACGAATGTAATTACTATTGACGAAGAGACTCTTAGATGATGACATATGGACCCCATAAAATAACCAAACTTACCACAAACGTATCATAACAGACTCTTTATATACATAAATGATTGAATAAATATTACCACAAATCATTTTATTTTTAATCAACACATATTTAATCTTTCAACAATTATTAATCATTTATAACTTGTCGTCTCAATTATTGATTTAATAATATAACATATTATACAGATGATACTGTGACAATAATTGAATCAATAATATAAGAGATATGATGCAGCAATTACTGTAGCAATAATTTAGTATAGCTGAGTGACTTCTCACGTAAGCATCAATAATTAATATCGTGTGTTACTATACAACCACGCGTATTACTGTACTTTTACTACCAGATTGTTCAACAGTTTTAACGACAACACCTCTGCCGTTATTTTTATAGAAAGATAATTTTATCATTTTTTAACTACGACAATACTTCCGTTGTGGGGTCCACCAATGATTGAGTCGTCGTACGAATATTCCCCGACAAAAAGAATATTCTCCGACCAAACGAATATTTTATAACAACTTGCTTACTTTGCAAAATTTATAAATATTACCCACAACTATTATATCAATTTTACTCCATAATACTCAAAAATAATAGTTGTACAAAATTCATCTTTATTTATAAAAGTTGGGGTCTTACAACCTCCCCTTCTTATGAAATTTCGCCCTCAAAATTAGGGTACGTACCTAGTATGTCGAAGAGGTAAGGATACCTTGATTTCATTTCAGATTCTAACTCCCAAGTCATTTCTTCAACATCATGGTTTCTCCACAAAACTTTGACTTAAGGTATAACTTTGGAGCGTAGAATATGTTCATTCTTATCCAAGATTTGAACAGGAACCTCTTCATACATCAAATCTTCTGCAATTTCGTCCGGTTCTAACTCAATAATGTGGTTCGGGTCTTTTACATATTTACATAACATGGATATGTGAAAAACGTTATGAACACGCGACATACTTGGCGGTAAAGCGAGTCTATAGGCCACAGTTCCTACTCGATCGAGGATTAAAAATGGACCGATGAATCGAGGATTGAGTTTTCCTCTCTTTCTAAATCTTGTTACTCCTTTCCATGGAGCAACACGTAACAACACATGATCTCCTATATCGAATTCCACGTCCTTTTGATGAAGATCAGCATAACTCTTTTGTCAATTTTGTGAGATTTTTATACGTTATCGGATCGTTTGAATCTTTTTCGTAGTCATACGTATCAACTCTGGTCCCAACAACGTTGCTTCACCCACCTCATCCCAGCATACTGGAGAACAACACTTTCTTCCATACAACGCTTAGAATGGAGCCATGCCAATACTTGTTTGATAACTGTTGTTGTAGGAAAACTCCACCAATGGTAAGAACTTGTCCTAACTTCCCTTGAAATCAAGGACACGGAGTCTTTATAGATCTTCAAGAGTTTTAATAGTCCTCTCCGACTATTCATCCGTCTGAGGATGATATGCCGAGCTAAATCGTAAGTCTGTGCCCATAGCTTTTTGCAAACTAACCCAAAATCGTGAAGTGAATCTTGGGTCTCGATCAGAAACTATGGATATCGGCATACCATGAAATCTTACAATCTCATTTAGGTATATACGAGCAAGACTTTCAAGTGTATAAGTTTCTCGTATAGGTAAGAAATAAGAAGACTTGGTCAATCTATCAACAATGACCAAATTTGCATCTATGCCTTGAGAAACCTTAGGAAGACCGATAACAAAATCCATGGTAATGTGCTCCCACTTCCATTCTGGAATTTCAAGTGGTTGCAATGGACCTTTTGGTACTTGATGCTCCACTTTAACTCATTGACAAGTTAGACACCTTGAGATAAATAGCGCTATCTCTCTCTTCATATTGCTCCACCAAAATGTATGACGAATATCATGATACATTTTGGTACTCCCAGGATGGATTGCAAACGGTGTGTTGTACGCCTCCATCATGATTTTATACTTTAAATCAGGGTCGTTAGGAACACAAAGTCTGGAGTTGACTCAAAGTATTCCTTCTTCATCGATTCTTGCATCCGGCATAGCACCTTCTTGCACTTTCTTCCTCATATGCATCAACTCTAGGTCTGTAGCTTGAGCAGCTTTAACTTTATCGATTAAAGTTAGTTCTACTCGTATATTCGCTATCATCACATGCGTCCCTGGAGTCTTTAACTCTATCTCCATCCTTTTCCAGTCACACAAAATGGGCCTTTGCGTTGACAATATCGCACTCGTACTTGCATATGATCTTCTACTCAATGCGTCAGCTACCACGTTCGCTTTTCCAGGATGGTATTGTACGGTATGATCATAATCTTTCAATAGTTCAAGCCAATGTTGTTGTCGCATGTTGAGTTCCTTTTGAGTGAAAAAATATTTGAGGCTTTTATGATCCGTAAAGATCTCCACTTTCTCCCCATACAAGTAATGCCTCCAAATTTTAAGTGCAAAGACAACAGCTGCCAACTCTAGATCATGAGAAGCATAATTCCTCTCATATTCTTTGAGTTGTCGCGAGGCATAGGCTATGACTTTTCTATGTTGCATGAGAACACATCCCAGCCCTTTGCCCGAAGCATCACTGTAGATGACAAATCCCTCCGAGCCAGATGGTATTGTCAGAACAGGTGCTAAAATGAGTCTCCTCTTGAGTTCTAAAAAACTCTTCTGACATTTTTTGCTCCAAACGAACTTTGTATCTTTCCGAATAAGCTGAGTCAATGGAGTAACGATTCGAGAAAATCCTTCCACGAATCACTGATAATAACCAGCTAAACCGTGAAAGCGAAGTACTTCAGTCACTGATTTAAGTTGCTCCCAGCTTTAAATAGCTTCAATCTTTGCTGGGTCAACAGATATTCCATGACTTGATACCACGTGCCCAAGGAATGCTACTTCCTCAAGCCGGAACTCGCATTTCTTCAACTTGGCATAAAGCTTATATTCACGAAGCTTTTGGATTGTCAGCCTCAAGTGTTTCACATGATCTTCACGGCTTTTAGAATAAATAAGGGTGTCATCAATAAAGACGACCACAAAGTGATCCAAATATTCCTTGAATACTCGGTTCATCATATCCATGAAGGAAGTAGAAACATTAGTCAATCTAAAGGACGAGACTAGGAATTCATAATGTCCGTACCGAGTTCTGAAAGCCGTCTTTGGAATGTCGTCGGTTTTAATCTTTAATTGGTGATATCAGAAACGAAGATCAATTTTAAAAGAATTTGGCTCCTTGCAACTGGTCAAATAGGTCATCAATACGTGGCAATGGATACCTATTTTTGATGGTGACATGATTTAACTCCCGATAATCAATACAAAGTCGCATACTCCCATCTTTCTTCTTCATGAATAGAACAGGAGCACCCCAAGGAGAAGTACTAGGACGAATAAAGCCAATGTCTAACAATTTCTGCAGTTGGGTCTTTAACTCCTGAAGTTCAATAGGAACCATTTGATATGGGGCTTTGGAAATGGGTTTTGTACCGGGTTCAAGGTCGATACAAAATTCAATTTCACGCTCTGGGGGTAGGCCAGGAAGTTCTTCGAGGAATACGTCAGGAAATTTATTAACAACAAAAATATCATTCAAAGTTAACGTATTTTTGTTTAGATCTGTGACATGAGCTAGGAAAGTTTGACATCCATTTTTCAATTAACGAATAGCTTTATGGCTTGAGATGACTGTGATTGATTTTAATGGTTTGGTCGCTTGAATTCGCATAATAGGTTGATTAGGAATATGAAAGCTAACAACCTTACGAAAATAATCAATTTTTGCATGATGAGTAGTTATCCAATCAATCCCTAGAATCACGTCAAATGCAAGTATTTTCAATAAAATAAGATCGACATGTAATGTGAGGGTACTGATTTGAACTAAACGAGACTTATAAACAGTGGATGTAATGAATGTTACTCCCAATGGAGTTTCCACAAATAAGTCAAAGTCTAATTTCTCCGGAGTCAAATTTAATCGATGAGCGCAAGTAGGAGAAACAAAATAATGGGTAGAATCGGTATCAAATAAAGTATAGACTTCGTTAGAGTTTATGATAAGGTTACCCGTGATGACCTCATTCGGGTTCCTTGCTTTCTAGGAGGTCACAACAAACGTTCTCCCTTGCACTACAGGCTTTGACCTTTCTGGGACAGCCTTTGGTGCCTCCATCCTAGCTGAATTTGACTTCGGTGAATGACAATATTGGGCTAAGTGACATTCTCTTCCACAATTATAACATGCTTTGAACGACATCGCGCAATTTGGACTGATGTGTCCCTCCCCTCCGCATTTGAAGCATATGATAGGTGGTCTTTCTCCTTCCTTAATAACGGGTGCTGATGCTGACATCTTTCCATCATTGTTAAATCTCCTCTTCTTGAAATGCCCATTCTTATTATTTTGGCCCTGATTACCACCGAAGTGGTTACCATTTCTGGCCTGTTGATTCCCTCCACGCTTGTTGTCACCGCTTCGATGACTACTATCGCTGGTATTATAATTTTGTCGGCTTCTCTCTTTTAGTTGCGTTGACTCGTTATCGCGCTCCACTAACAGAGCCTTATTTACAACATCTGAATACAAACACAGTTTATGAGAAATAAGATGTTGACATATCTCCGGCTTCAAACCTCTTAAAAATATTTGCGCCATTCTCTCTTCATTATCCACCAAGTGGGACGCAAACCGGGATAACTCCGCAAATTTTATCTCGTATTGCAACACGGTCATATTGTTTTATTCCAACTTAATAAACTCCACCTCTTTCATGTGGAGAATACTTTTGGGAAAGTATTTGTCATTGAACAGCTCCTGGAACTTCTCCCAAGATATCTTCAGTACAGTAGGTTAAGTACATTTTACCGATTCCCACCAGTAATCTGCCTCTCCGCGCAACATAAAGGCGGCAAAGGGAACCTTTTGCTCCTCGGAGCATCCCAATACATCAAATATCTTGGTGATCTGCTTTATCCATGCTTCTGCTATAAGTGGTTTTGGCTCTCCCTTAAACTTCGGTGTTCCCAGCACCTTGAACTATTTAGCGGTGACCGCCCGAGAGTTTCCCGTGTTTCCACCTACGTTTTGGACAGGAGCCGCTCTCGCCTGCTGTTTCAAGAATTCCATAAAGCCTTTGAACATTTGATCATTCATCATTTGGTTAGTGTTGTTGTTTGAATGAGGATTGTCGCCTTCCTGATGCACATTATCCTGATTATTAATTTGTGGTGAATCAACGGTCGCCTGTGCTCTATTGCTATTTTCAACATTCTCATATGTCATTTTCAGATACTGTCACAAAACAAAAGGTTAATTAACATGTAACATATTATTCCTATATCCTGACCGACCAATAAAATAGCACATAAACTTAGGTAGGTCATACTAGCGAAGGAATTCCCCGTCTCTCCCCTCCTAGTACTATTCTCACATCTTAGCCAGGGATCATATCCCTAAGCTTTGATACCAACTGTGATGCCCCCAAAATTAGGTATACATCACCCATCTTGGGTCGCCAGATACATGGTACAGAATTTAAATACAACTTACTAATACAACTGTAGTGTACAATACGACAAAACATAAACTGTGAGTTTGAATACAAATATTGTCTACTAGAGATTATACAAACTCAAAAGGAGTCCTCATTACAATTATTATCACACTATTTCATAGAATAGTGAGGACTACTAATTCTATCCTCTGGACCATTACTCCGTTCCCCGACTCGTCCCAGTTATATTCTCATTTCCTGAAGAGAACAGTGAAAGAAAGGGTGAGCTCAACTAGCCCAATAAGAAATATTATGACTAAGATAATGCAGAATAAATTATCAATAGCCTTCAACAATGTTAAACTGATAAAATATAATAAACATCAAGTTTAACTACAGTGGAACCAGCAATCCATTAAAAGAGTCAAGTAGAACATAAAATCTATTATCTTTTATGATTTAAAAGGTTTTTCATCACTGTTATAGCTGAGACTCGGCTTAATAAATATTCCACATCATCGAATCACCCCTGCACTACGGCCAAGGATATTCTTTAGTATCACGACCACAATTATCCATGCACTATGGGCCAAGAATATTTATGTATTCATTAATGGTCATGATCATGCCAACAACTGTCCATCAATGCATTACGGCCAATAAGGATTTTTAACACATCATTTGTAACATTACGGTCATGATTACACCGAATAATCCTTGGTAATAATCATACCAAGTCCATCTATGCACTACAGGCAACATATGACTTTCAACATAATATAAACATGAGGATGATGACAATGATATAAGAATTCAATAAAACAAGTTCAAGAATTAATTTATCCTGAAACCAATAACATCCAAACTGTCAACATGATACAGTTTTGTAGAGTAAAATTCAATAATACCTCGAAGAATATTTCCATGAAAGGATACAGGATGAAGCGCAAAATCAAGGATATTCCACTAATTTCATGGAGTATAGAAGTCAAAGTTTTAACCAACTTAGTATAATAAAGAATGGAATAACAAAAGAAATCACAATGCATGCGATAGACAGCACCGGCAGGTTATTCCAACAGAATAATAAATAACGGAACCAGGTCCAACGTAAAACGCACAGACATGATATTCCAACAGAATAATAAAGAATGGAACCAGGTCCGGCGTAAAAAACATAGACATGATGTTCCAACAGAATAATAATAAAGATGGAACCAGGTCTGGTGTAAAACACACAGACAGGATGTTTTAACAGAATAACAATAAAGACGAAACCAGGTCCGGTGTAAAACACACAGACAGGATGTTCCAACAGAATAACAGAAGAATGTCACCAAGCATAGGGTAAATCGCGTATACATGTTATTCCAACAGAATAATAAGCAATGGAATAACAACAGTTCTCTTCATGAATAAGAAAGAATAACACCACTTACTTTAGTAGGAGATTGAATACTGCAGTAGTGTAGTAACAGAATACTCTTCTTCTTTCTATCTTATTCTCTCTATACTTTCTCTCTCTATAGTTTGAATGAATTCGTGAAAAATAATGAAGCAGTAGGACTCTATTTATAGAAGATTTCTAGCTTAGCACTTGCCATGTGAAAAGGCAAGTGGCTTGACGACTGGTGATGTAAAAAGAAAAGTGGTTTGACGCCTGTAATGTGAAACGACCATTGGTTTTACGCCTGTAATGTGAAACGACAAGTGGTTCGACGCCTGTAATATGAAACGTCAAGTGGTTTGACGTCTGGTAAAGGTAATTACTATTGACGAAGATAATTACTATTCACAAAGGTAATTACTATTGACAAAGATAATTACTATTGACGAAGGTATTTACTATTAATGAAGAGACTCTTAGATAATGACATATGGGCCCCCATAAAATAACCAAACTTACCACAAAAGTCTCATAACAGACTCTTTATATACATCAAGGATTGAATAAATATTACCACAAATCATTTTATTTTTAATCAACATGTATTTAATCTTTCAACAATTATTAATCATTTATAACTTGTCATCTCAATTATTGATTTAATAATATAACATATTATACAGATGATACTGTGACAATAATTGAATCAATAATATAAGAGATATGATGCAACAATTACTGTAGCAATAATTGAGTAAAGCTGAGTGACTTCTCACGTATGCATCAATAATCAATACCATGTGCTATTATGCAACAACGCGTATTACTGTACTTTTACTACCGGATAGTTCAACAGTTTTAATGGTAACACCTCCACCGTTATTTTTATAGAAAGATAATTTTGTCATTTTCTAACTACGACAATACTTCCGTTGTGGGTTCCACCAATGATTGAGCCGTCGTACGAATATTCCCCGACAAAAAGAATATTCCCCGACCAAACGAATATTTTATAACAACTTGCTTACTTTATAAAATTTATAAATATTACCCACAACTATTATATCAATTTTACTCCATAATATTCAAAAATAATATTTATAGAAAATTTATCTTTATTTATAAAGGTTGGGGTCTTACAACCTCCCCTTCTTATGAAATTTCGCCCTTGAAATTTGGGTACGTACTTGATATGTCGAAGAGGTAAGGATACCTTGATTTCATTTCAGATTCTAACTCCCAAGTCATTTCCTCAACATCATGGTTTCTCCACAAAACTTTGATTTGAGGTATAACCTTGGAGCGTAGAATATGTTCCTTCTTATCCAAGATTTGAACAGTAACCTCTTCATACGTCAAATCTTCCGCTATTTCTTCCGGTTCTAACTCAATATTGTGGTTCGGGTCTTTCACATATTTACGTAACATGGATATGTAAAAAACGTTATGAACACGAGACATGCTTGGCTGTAAAGCGAGTCTATAGGCCACAGTTCCTACTCGATCGAGGATTAAAAATGGGTCGATGAATCGAGGATTTAGTTTTCCTCTCTTTCCAAATCTTGTAACTCCTTTCCATGGAGCAACATGTAACAACACATTATCTCCTATATCGAATTCCACGTCCTTTCGATGAAGATCAGCATAACTCTTTTGTCGAGTTTGTGAGATTTTTATACGTTGTCGGATCGTTTAAATCTTTTTTGTAGTCATACGTACCAATTCTGGTCCCAACAATGTTGCTTCACCCACCTCATCCTAGCATACTGGAGAACGACACTTTCTTCCATACAACGATTCAAATAGAGCCATGCCAATACTTGCTTGATAAATGTTGTTGTGGGAAAACTCCACCAATGGTAAGAACTTGTCCCAACTTCCCTTGAAAATAAGGACACAAAGTCTTAATAGATCTTCAAGAGTTTGAATAGTCCTATCCTACTATCCGTTGTCTGAGGATGATATGTCGAGCTAAATCGTAAGTTTGTGCCCATAGCTTTTTGCAAACTAACCCAAAATCGTGAAATGAATCTTGGGTCTCGATCAGAAACATTGGATACAGACATATCATGCAGTCTTACAATCTCGTTTATGTATATACGAGCAAGACTTTCAAGTGTAAAAGTTTCTCGTATCAGTAAGAAATGAGCAGACTTGGTCAATCTATCAACAATGACCCAAATCACATCTACCCCTTGAGAAACCTTATGAAGACCGGTAACGAAATCCATAGTAATGTGCTCCCACTTCCATTCTGGAATTTCAAGTGGTTTCAATGGACCTTTTGGTACTTGATGCTCCGCTTTAACTCATTGACAAGTTAGACACCTTGAGATAAACAGCACTATCTCTCTCTTCATATTGCTCCACCAAAATGTATGACGAATATCATGATACATTTTGGTACTCCAAGGATGGATTGCAAACGGTGTGTTGTACGCCTCCATCATAATTTTATACTTTAAATCAGGGTCGTTAGGAATACAAAGTCTGGAGTTTACTCGAAGTATTCCTTCTTCATCGATTCTTTCTTCCGACATAGCATCTTCTTGCACTTTCTTCCTCAAACGCATCAGCTCCAGGTCTATAACTTGAGCAGCTTTTATTTTATCGATTAAAGTCGGTTCTACTCGTATATTTGCTATCAATACATGCGTCCCTGGAGTCTTTAACTCTATCTCCATCTTTTGTAAGTCACAGAAAATGGGCCTTTGCGTTGACAATATCGCACTCGTACTTGCATATGATCTTCTACTCAATACGTCAGCTACCACGTTCGCTTTTCCAGGATGGTATTGGATGGTATGATCATAATCTTTCAACAGTTCAAGCAAACATCGTTGTCGCATGTTGAGTTCCTTTTGAGTGAAGAAATATTTGAGGATTTTATGATCCGTAAAGATCTCCACTTTCTCCCCATACAAGTAATGCTTCCAAATTTTAAGTGCAAAGACAACAGCTGCCAACTCTAGATCATGAGTAGGATAATTTCTCTCATATTCTTTGAGTTGTCGTGAGGCATAGGCTATGACTTTTCCATGTTGCATGAGAACACATCCCAACCCTTTGCCCGAAGCATCACTGTAGATGACAAATCCCTCCGAGCCAGATGGTATTGACAGAACAGGTGCTGAAATGAGTCTCCTCTTGAGTTCTTGAAAACTCTTTTCACAATCTTCGCTCCAACCGAACTTTGTATCTTTCTAAGTCAGCTGAGTCAATGGAGTAGCGATTCGAGAAAATCCTTCCATGAATCTCCGATATTAACCAGCTAAACCGAGAAAGCTACGTACTTTGGTCACTGATTTAAGTTGCTTCCAGCTTTGAATAGCTTCAATCTTTGCTGGGTCAACAGATATTCCATGACTTGATACCACGTGCCCAAGAAATGTTACTTCCTCAAGCCAGAACACATATTTCTTCAACTTGGAATAAAGCTTATATTCACGAAGCTTTTGGAGTGTCAGCCTAAAGTGTTGCTCATGATCTTCAAGGCTTTTGGAATAAATAAGGATGTCATCAATAAAGACAACCACAAAGTGATCCAAATATTCCTTGAATACTCAGTTCATCATATCAATGAAGGTAGCAAGAGCATTAGTCAATCCAAAGGACATGACTAGGAATTCATAATGCCCGTACCGAGTTCTGAAAGCCGTCTTTGGAATGTCGTCAGTTCTAATCTTTAATTGGTGATATCCGGAACGAAGATCAATTTTTGAAAAGAATTTGGCTCCTTACAACTAGTCAAACAGGTCATCAATACGTGGAAATGGATACCTATTTTTGATGGTGACATGATTCAACTCCCGATAATCAATACAAAGTCGCATACTCCCATCTTTCTTCTTCACGAATAGAACAGGAGCACCCCAAGGAGAAGTACTAGGATGGATAAAGCCAATGTCTAACAATTCCTGCAGTTGGGTCTTTAACTCCTGAAGTTCAATAGGAGCCATTCGATATGGGGCTTTGGAAATGGGTTTTGTACCGAGTTCAAGGTCGATACAAAATTCAATTTCACGCTCTGGGGGTAGGGCAGGAAGTTCTTCTTGGATTACGTCAGGAAATTTATTAACACTAGAAATATCATTCAAAGCTGACGTATTATTGTTTAGATCTGTGACATGAGCTAAGAAAGCTTGACATCCGTTTTTCAATAAACGAGTAGCTTTATGGCTTGAGATGACCGTGATTGATTTTAATGGTTTGGTCGCTTGAATTCGCATAATAGTTTGATTAGGAATATAAAAGCTAACAACCTTACGAAAATAATCAATTTTTGCATGATGAGTAGTTAACCAATCAATCCCTAGAATCACGTCAAATGCAAGTATTTTCAATGAAATAAGATCGACGGGTAATGTGAGGGCACCGATTTGAACCAAACAAGACTTATAAATAGTGGATGTAATGAAGGTTTCTCCCAACGGAGTTTCCACAGATAAGTCAAAGTCTAATTTCTCTGGAGTCAAATTTAATCGATGAGCGCAAGTAGGAGAAATGAAAGAATGGGTAGAACCGGTATCAAATAAAGTATAGACTTCGTTAGAGTTTATGATAAGCTTACCCATGATGACCTCATTCGGGTTCCTTGCTTTCTGGGAGGTCACAACAAACGCTCTCCCTTGCACTACCGGCTTTGACCTTTCTGGGACGGCCTTTAGTGCCTCCATCCTAGCTGAATTTGTCATCGGTGAACGACAAAATTGGGCTAAGTGACATTTTCTTCCACAATTATAACATGCTTTGGACGGCATCGCGCAATTTGGAATGATGTGTCCCTCCCCTCCGCATTTGAAGCATATGATAGGTGGTCTTTCTCCTTCCTTAACAACGGGTGTTGGTGCTGACATCTTTCCATCATTGTTGAATCTCCTCTTCTTGAAATGTTGTGACAACCCAAGAATTTGGACAATTTATGAAAATCTTAAATTATTGATTTAAGGTCAAATAATAGACCTAGACAGAAAATAAGTGTATGCGTTTGATATTATTAAGGTGAAATTTTGATGATTTCAAAATTCTATGAAGGATATAGGTTAATTATTTAGGATTAAAGATTTATGTGATTAAATTCTGTGAATAAGGTTATGTATGTGTTCAGAATGTGGTTAAGGGTCAATGGTTGACCAGATTAATTATATATGTGTCAAACCCTAAGTATATATTTAGAACGTCAATGTTCTGTTAGAAAACCCTAACGTCTGATGAGAAACCCTAGAATCGGTTCTGGAAACCCTAGTTTCAGTTCCAGGATTCCGAAACACTAAAATCATGATATGAATATGGTTATTAAGTTAGAAAACCCTAACGATATGTTCAGAAACCCTAATTTGGGAAATCAAAGGCTAAATATAATGGCTTGTGTATTTTGATAATATATTAGAGATAACCCTAATTGCTAAATTAGAAACTCTAATGCTATGTATAAAATCCTAAGGATTAAAAAGTTGTGTGTAATGAATATGAATATTATGTGATGGTTTATCATTATTTATTATATAAACAAACAAAAGAAACTAGTGTAACCCTAATTATATATATTAGGAATGAAGGATTTAATAACTTAAGGGTTATGGAAAAAGAGAATTGTGGTATTTAGAATACTTGCTAATTCTAGGAGATTTATTCTATATATCTCAAATGATTAATTTTATAACCTAATTATAGCAAGTCTAATTGGGTTAAGGAAATGAATGGGCATGTGGGTAAGGATTTAAGTTATAATTGAGGAAGTAAAATGTGACAACCCCAAAATAGGTCCATTCCATCCAACCCATTCTGAGTCGCCAAATACATATGGTACAGAAACAACTACAACTTTTACAACCCATAAGCTGTGAGTTTGAATACAAACATTATCATCTAGATAATATCCACATGCAAATAAATCCCCATCATAATTATTGATACATAATTTTACAAAAAAATGGTGAGGACTACTAAACAACTCTCTCTAGAACCTTCATTCCATACCCCGACTAGTACTCGCTACATTCTCGCCTCCTGAGAAGAAAAATGGAACAACAAGGAAAAGGGTGAGCTCGACTAGCCCAGTAAAGAATATTATGACTAAGATAATGTACAACAAATTATCCTTAGTCTTCAACAGGGAAAATTCTGATAGAATACAATAGACAACAAGTTTTAGATCAACAACTGCAGCGGAAACAACAATTCATTAGAAGAGTTAAGTAGAGAATAAAATCTACTAACATCTGTGAATTTAAAAGTCCATCATCAATATTTTATCCCTGTAACATCAATCAATATATATCTCAAATCAAATCAAATATTCATCTTTGCACTACAGGCCAAAGATATTCATCAGTAGGTCATGTTCATCTAAACACCTGTTCATCTTTGCACTGCGGCCAAAGATATTCATCAATTGTTCATGTTCATCTCAACACCTGTACATCTTTGCACTACGGGCCAAAGATATTCATAACAAAATCAACCATCTTTGCACTACAGGCCAAAGATATTCAGTAACACCATCATTTAGGACTGAGGATGATGAAAAAAATATTTTAAAGGAAACGAATCCAGTGAAACAAAATAACAAGTATTAAAGATCCGTACTTTAAACAATCTGAGTTCAAAAATACTTCATAAATAATCATACTGAAGTAAAATTCAAGAATGATCAAAACATAGATCCAATCAAAGCTAGTATCCAGAATAGATATTTTGGACAAAAAGAAGAAATTTTATTTTTTCGGTGAATAGTGTCGTATTCGTGAATAGTGCCGTATTCGTGAATAGTACCGTATACGTGAATAGTAACTCCGACACCAAAAGATAGAAATTTCACAAAAAACATCTTTACGCTTCGTGAATAGTACTCGTGAATAGTAACTCGTGAATAGTAACTCATGAATAGTAACTCGTGAATAGTAACTCATGAATAGTAACCCCGACATGAAAAAGTTCCAAATTTGATAAAAAGTTCCAACCAACATTTCAGCATAATGATATTGAAGAAATAATATCATTTGAGAAGAAAATAACATCCTTTACCTCGAAAGACAGTACTTCTAGTTGAAACACCGGATACAGGCTATGACTTGAACTTGCACCGTATAGCAATACTCAAAGTATACTCAAAATACTCACAAGAATACGCTCGATAATATAGAGAGAGAAAACTTCAGTTTCTGGTGTGATTTTCAATTCTAACCTAAGCACCTATTTATAGGAAATTGCTTAGAACACCAAAGCAGAAAATTTAATAAAATATTATATATTTTTTAAAAATTCTACGCCCACTCTTTCAGATCTGATTTCAGCAACATGACACATGCTTTCTTCTAGAAAAATAAATAAAAAACGTTTTTATTATTTAAAATAATTAAAACTTCCAAAAATCAATTATTTCGGAGCTTCGGAACTTCAATAATTCACAATAAATAGCCTTTTTGCCAGAAAATTCGAATCTCGCGACTTTTAATAGGAAATTCAATTCTCTACAACTTTGCAGAAGGAAGTTTTTCCAAATTCCAAACAGAAATTGACCGAAATCCACAAACGGACGATTTTACAGATTATAATCAAATTTCAGTCAATAATTGTGTCCACCAACACACAAAATATGTGTTAAACATTTAATGCCACAAAAATACTCTTCCTCCTCATATACTCATATATCCCACATTCATTATAAAAATATCATCGTTAATATATTATTAAAATAATATATTTAAATGAATTATTTTATCAGAAAAAGATAAAATATTAATTTTCAACAATTGTCACATTAAAATTTTTCTCCATCTATATCCACATAAAATCAATATTTTCCTCATCATATAAATCAATAATTTAATTATTCACAAATAATATTACAGAATCACAGTACTAGCAACCAGGCCGTTCCCAGGAAAGAGGGGGCTTTCCAATAAGAATTTCTCCTTACTGGCGCGCAATTAGGTGACCAAACCTCTCCTTAGACAGAACTTTCTAGACATTGCCAATAATGTTATCAAATAATATTATTCAGATAATATGAATTATTGCTTCGATAATGGAAAATACTGTGTAGTGACAATTATTGAAACAACAGTAATATAAAATATCAATGCAGCAATTATTGAATCAATAACATAAAATACTGAACAGTAATTACTGTAACAATTATTGAGTAGTGCCTACTTACGTAAGAATCAATAATTGGTGCAATACCATGTGCTACTGTGCAACAACGCGTATTACTGTGTTTTAACCACCGAGTATTCCAACAGTATTAACGGTAACAACAACGCCGTTTTTTATAAACAACTTATAATTGTCGTTTTCTTCATCCAATCGCTTTCCGTTATGGGGCCCACAAAAGACTGCGCCGTCGTACGAATATTCCCCGACAGCAAGAATATTCCACGACCAAACGAATATTCCTCGTCAACAATGAATATTATATAACCACCTGCTTATTTAAAATATTTGCGCATTTTACCCATAACTAACCACATTAATCAAATTCACCCTTACTATTTCAAAATAAAAAATAGAGGAAATTCCATTTTTATTTAAAAAAAATTCGGGGTCTTACATAAAAACTCTAATTAAATTATTTTGGTTGGATAAGAATTTAAGGCATTGGACTATGTATATTTTATAGCCCAAGTGTTGGTCAATAAAATTGATTAGAGGCCCAAGCAATACATTAATTGAGTGGCCTAAATATTTTTATTTTGGAAAGCCCAAAACATTAAAGGAATGGCTCAACTTTTAGCCCAAGTGGGAGAGAAATTTTTGGACATTTAGTAAATCAATTAAGGCATTAAAAGGAAAGCCAAAAATTTGGAACAATATTAGGCCAAGTGGCCGGTTATAGAGAGCAAGGAAGAGGGGAGATGCATGTAATGATGATCTACTTTAGTTGATAAACAACTCACAACCACTCCTCTTATGTGTCATCAATTTAATTTGCCAACACTTTGTTTATTATTGAAAGTAACCTCTTGGCAAGTATCTAAGAGAGAAGGAAAGAGAATGGGTGGGAGAAGAAAGGCTCATGGCCGGCCATAATCAAAAGAAAAAGGAAGGAGCTTGGCCGGATTTATGTAGGAGAGAATGAGTGGAGATGTTTGTAATATATCTTATTTCTTTCTTCCATCTCTTTTATTCTCCAAGTTGCAAGGAACCAAAGAGAGAGAGAGAGAATAGAGGAGCCAATTTCGGCAGCCACATGGAGAATAGGGAAGGGATATTTTGACTCTCATGAAACCAAGATCCATCCATGGAAGGAAGGAAGAAGAAGGAGGAGAAAAAAAACAAAGAGGTATAAAACTATTTTTCTTCCCAAGCTTTATTCTTTTCTTTTTGTAATTGATGATGAGGGTTTTTGATTTGGGTGTATAAAACCCTATGATCTATGTATTTTCCGTGGATTCAAGTATGGAATTAACCATATTGGATGTTGATTTGGTTGGAATTAAAAGGAATAGAAAAATGGAAATTTTCTGGAAAAGTTAAACTTTTAAAAAGTGTTTTGATATGGTATTTTAGATCAAGTGTTGAACTTATGATTTTGAACCATATGAGGGAAGATCTACATGATATATGATATTTTATGGTTAGATCTTGCCATTTTTAGGGTTGATAAGCTTGAACAAAGAAGAAGAACCAAAATAGTTTTTTTGTTTTAAATGAATTAGTGGACTGCTTCCCTAAACAGAAAATTTTGGATTTTTTAGGGTACTCTAAAAATTCTGGACTAGTGATATGTTATAATACACTCAATAAGCTTTCCATAGACTCCTAAACGGACTAAATCCGACATCGGAGGAGAGAGTTATGCGATTTCTACCAAACTACTCAAAGATAAGAAAAACTGTTAGAAGGACAGTTTTTACCAGCCACTTCCGGGCTAAATTCTGGGAGCTTACATTGTCCAAATATGGATTGTGATAGATGAAAACTGTATTTTGGAAAGATACGAATCCAACAAAATTGACAGATCATTAATCGGAGTTATAGATTTCATTTTATTTAAGATTTAGTAAAGGGCTCCAACACTGCAAATGGCCAAAAAGTTGTTGCCCATATTTTTGCAAGGGCTGTTTCGGCTACTTAAATTGTGAAATAAATTCCGGCCTTTAGAGAAATGAAAATATAAGGTATTATGTAGCACGTGTACAAAAATGAGCTGATTTCGAGTTAAAATGACCAAGTTATGACCATTACAATTTTTGTGATTTTCTGACGGAAATCGCTATAAACGGAGTTCTACAACTCTGATTGGCACAAAATTTCAAATGGAGCATTACGTTAACATATATAATGTTATTCCAAGAGATGGGAATGTTTGGAGTTAAGCACGAGGTAGCTAATTTCTTAAGCTACACACTAGAAATGATTTTTGAAAAAATACTAAAGGAAGTTAGAAAATTATGAAAAAATACTTTTTGTGTATGAAATACATGTATATATGTTTGGCCAAAGGATTGGAAAATAATAAAATGATTTGGTATTTTTGTAAAACGGATATAGAATCCAGCTTGCTGGATTGTGTAATTTGTGAATCCATTTTGCAGGATTAGAAAATCTGATGAATACAACTTGCTGGATTGAAAAGAAGTTGACTGAATTGATGGATTGGTGAATCCAGATTGCTGAATTAGAAATTTGGTTGCTAGATTTAGAATCCAGGTTGCTGGATTAGTATTTAACTTACTAGGTGTTAACGAATAACTTATGAAATGAAAAAAACGAGTGTTAAATCATATAAATGTGATTCTATGGCATGGTTAAGTGCTCAGGCAGAGTTTAATTGAACTTAAACTCGATATTTTTTTCGACTAGACTGTCGGGATGTTAAAATTGTGTCAGTTTCAACTCAAACATAATAATCTAACCCGATACGAAGTTTTATGTGCTGTATAGACTTATAAGATTATGTGTTATGTGTTTAGTTTATCATGTATATATATATATATAACAATATTATATTGTGATGATATTATTCTAATATTGGAGATCTATATTGCTAATATTAGGTCTTCGGAAAAAGCATTATAAATTGCGTTGCGGTAATCAACGGTTCAGGCATGTTTCTTTGTACTTAACACTAATAAGAGTATTTTATTCAAGCTTATGGTTAATCATTGCTGATTGCCATGAAAATTGTACTCTGTACATCTTGCATGTATAAGTCAGGTATGAAAGGCTGATCACCTTCATTACCAGTTGGTTCAGAAATGTTTGTTCATGTTTAAAACTTGTTCAGTCAAAAATTTGTTCGTGCTAGTTCTCAATTATATTGATGAATTATAGCAAGCTCATTATTCATACTCTTCAATCATGATATATCGTTATATTGTTGTATATAAACTTGCTGGGCAACTTTCATGCTCACCCTTGCTATATCATGATAAAACATTGTTGATAAGGCGAATGCGTTCGGATACAGAAAAAGATTAATGCCAAGTTCAGCTTGGGATAAAATGTGCGGCTATTTTGTAATAGTATAGTGTGATAAATGTGATAGAAAGTTTATGAAATGTGTATTAAGTTAAGGTTACTCGACCTTGGGGAATAGTGTGTAATGTAATGTATAAACAATTTATGTTTATATCTTCCGCAAATAGTTATAGAAATAGCGTACCGAGTCCGCGGTGATTCGAGGCCCGGATTCGGGGCTACTACAAATGTCCATTCTTATTATTTTGGCCATGATTACCACCAAAGTGGTTACCATTTTTGGCCTGTTGATTCCCTCCACGCTTGTTGTCACCGCTTCGATGACTACTCTCGCTGGTATTATAATTTTGTCGGCTGCTCTCTTTTAGTAGTGTTGACTCGTTATCGCGCTCCACTAACTGAGTCCTATTTACAACATCTGAATACAAACACAGTTTATGAGAAATAAGTTGTTGACGTATCTCCAGCTTCAAACCTCTTAAAAACATTCGCGCCATTCTATCTTTATTATCCACCAAGTGGGATGCAAACCGGGATAACTCCGCAAATTTTGCCTCGTATTGCGACACGGTCATATTATTTTGTTCCAACTTGATAAACTCCACCTCCTTCATGTGGCGAATACTTTCGGGAAAGTATTTGTCATTGAACAGCTCCTGGAACTTCTCCCAAGACATCTTCAGTACAGCAGGTTAAGTACGTTTTACTGATTCCCACCAGTAATCTGCCTCTCTACATAACATAAAGGCAACAAAGGGAACCTTTTGCTCCTCGGAGCATCCCAAGACATCAAATATCTTGGTGATCTGCTTTATCCATGCTTCCGCCATAAGTGGTTTTGGCTCTCCCTTAAAATTCGGTGGTCCCAGCTCTTTGAACTGTGTGGCGGTGACCGCCCGAGAGTTTCCCGTGTTTCCACCTACGTTTTAGACAGGAGCCGCTATCGCCTACTGTTGCATGAATTGTATACAGCCTCTGAACATTTGATCATTCATCATTTGGTCAGTGTTGTTGTTTGCATGAGGATTGTTGCCTTCCTGATGCACATTATCCTAATTATTGATATGTGGTGAATCAACGGTCGCCTGTGCTCCATTGCTATTCTCAACATTCTCAGATGTCATTTTCAGATACTGCCACAAAACAAAAGGTTAATTGACATGTAACATATTATCCCTATATTTTGACCGACCAATAAAATAGCACATAAACTTAGGTAGGTCATACTAGCGAAGGAATTCCCCGTCTCTCCCCTCCTAGTACTATTCTCACATCTTAGCTAGGGATCGTATCCCTAAGCTTTGACACCAACTGTGATGCCCCCAAAATTAGGTATACATCACCCATCTTGGGTCGCTAGATACATGGTGCATAATTCAAATACAACTTAGTAATACAACTATCGTGTACATTACGACAAAACATAAACTATGAGTTTGAATACGAATATTGTCTACTAGAGATTATACAAACTCAAAAGGAGTCCTCATTACAATTATTATCACACTATTTCACAGAATAGTGAGGACTACTAATGCTATCCTCTGGACCATTACTCTGTTCCCTGACTCGTCCCAGCTATATTCTCTTTTCCTAAAGAGAACAGTGAAAGAAAGGGTGAGCTCAACTAGCCCAGTAAGAAATATTATGACTAAGATAATGCAGAAAAAATTATCAATAGCCTTCAACAGTGTTAAACTGATAAAATATAATAAACATCAAGTTTAACTGCAGCGGAACCAGCAATCCATTAAAAGAGTCAAGTAGAAAATAAAATCTACTATCTTTTATGATTTAAAAGGTTTTTCATCACTGTTATAGCTGAGACTCGGCTTAATAAATATTCCACATCATCGAATCACCCCTGCACTACGGCCAAGGATATTCTTTAGTATCACGACCACAATTATCCATTCACTACGGGCCAAGAATATTTGTGTATTAATTAATGGTCATGATCATGCCAACAACTGTCCATCAATGCACTACGGGCCAATGAGGATTTTTACCACATCATTTGTAACATTACGGTCATGATTTCACCGAATAATCCCTGGTCAAAAGCATACCAAGTCCATCTATGCACTACAGGCCACATATGACTTTCAACATAATATAAACATGAGGATGATGACAATGATATAAGAATTCAATAAAACAAGTTCAAGAATTAATTTATCTAGGAACCAATAACATCCAAACTTTCAACATGATACTGCTTTGTAGAGTAAAATTCAAGAATACTTAGAAGAATATTTCCATGAAAGGATATTGGATGAAGCGCAAATATCATGAATATTCCACTAATTTTATGGAGTATAGAAGTCAAAGTTTTAACCAACTGAGTATAATAAAGAATGGAATAACAAAAGAAATCACCATGCATGCGATAGACCGCACAGGCGGGTTATTCCAATAGAATAATAAATAACGGAACCAGGTCCAGCGTAAAATGCATAGACAGGATATTCAAACAGAATAATAAAGAATGGAACCATGTCCGGCGTAAAACACACAGACAGTATGTTCCAACAGAATAATAATAAAGACGGAACCAGGTCCGGTGTAAAACACACAGACAGGATGTTCCAACAGAATAACAATAAAGACGGAACCAGGTCCAGTGTAAAACACACAGACAGTTATTCCAACAGAATAAAAAGAAACGGAATAACAACAGTTCTCTTCATGAATAAGAAAGAATAACACCCCTTACTTTAGTAGGAGATTGAATACTGCAGTAGTGTAGTAACAGAATACTCTTCTTCTTTCTCTCTTATTCTCTCTATACTTTCTCTCTCTATAGCTTGAATGAATTCGTGAAAAATAATGAAGCACTAGGCCTCTATTTATAGAAGATTTCTAGCTTAGCACTTGCCATGTGAAAAGGCAAGAGGCTTGACGACTGGTAATGTGAAAAGAAAAGTGGTTTGACGCCTGTAATGTGAAACGACAATTGGTTTGACGCCTGTAATGTGAAACAATACGTGGTTCGACGCCTGTAATATGAAACGACAAGTGGTTTGACGTCTGATAAAGGTAATTACTATTCACGAAGGTAATTACTATTCACGAAGGTAATTACTATTGACGAAGGTAATTACTATTGACGAAGAGACTCTTATATAATGACATATGTGCCCCCATAAAATAACCAAACTTACCACAAACGTCTCATAACAGACTCTTTATATACATCAAGGATTGAATAAATATTACCACAAATCATTTTATTTTTAATAAACACATATTTAATCTTTCAACAATTATTAATCATTTATAACTTGTCGTCTCAATTATTGATTTAATAATATAACATATTATACAGATGATACTGTGACAATAATTGAATCAATAATATAAGATATATGATGCAGCGATTACTGTAGCAATAATTGAGTATAGCTGAGTGACTTCTCACATAAGCATCAATAATCAATACCGTGTGCTATTATGCAATCACGCGTATTACTGTACTTTTACTACCGGGTAGTTCAACAGTTTTAACGGTAACACCTCCGCCGTTATTTTTATAGAAATATAATTTTGTCATTTTCTAACTACAACAATACTTACGTTGTGGGGTCCACCAATGATTGAGCCGTCGTACGAATATTCCCCGACAAAAAGAATATTCCCCGACCAAACGAATATTTTATAACAACTTGCTTACTTTGAAAAATTTATAAATATTACCCACAACTATTATATCAATTTTACTCCATAATATTCAAAAATAATATTTATAGAAAATTCATCTTTATATATAAAAGTTGGGGTCTTACATGGGTGATGTGACAACCCTAAAAATCGGATTGTCCAGAATTTAAGTTTAAAGAATTAGTTATTAATAAAATAAATTTTTATTAATAATATTATGTGCTATGTGTTTATTAATCGTTCTAGTACCTAGGATGATAATAAAAACATGAGGATTCTGGCTACGAGCTGGACTGAACGAGTAAAAATTTTCAAGATGAAAATAAAAATTTTCCGGGAACAAAAATATTTCCGAAGAGAAAGACGAAATAGGCAATATTCACCTGACAAAACCCTAAGGGTTAGGGTTTAAATAACCTAAGCCTTTTCAAAAGATCAGTAAATCAAAATTTCATTCCGTCGAAAGATTTGACGATAAGATGTCATGAAAAGTTAAGTTAGCCGATAAAAGTTTTTCTCGAAAAACGTGCAAAAATCAGACGAAATAAAAACAACAAAAAGTATTGTTATGTACTTTCATTCGTTTAACTATGTTAGGGGAAAACATGGAGGAAAACGCTTATCATCAAAAAGTATTTTTTAGTTTTTCGAAGTTCCAAAGAATGAGTAAAAGTAAATTTGTAAAGTAAAAACAAAATATCCAAAAATATTTGGATTCCGAGAATCATAGTTTTTAAAATTGTCGGACTAATCTCGAAAGACGGAACCACGAATCTTCCAAGAGAAGCTTCATGAATAGTAAGAGGGTTAATAAGGAGGTAGGAATAGTAACTTTGGGAGTGAAATGACTATTATGCCCCTAGACTTAAAAATCTATAAAAGAGAAGTGTTAGTTGATTTCTTTGAAATCAACCAACACTGAGAGAGAGAGAGAGAGAGAGAGAGAAAGCTTGAGAGCTTGGAGAAGAATAAGAAGGAAGAGAAAGAGCATGGATGCTCAAAATGTACAAGATCGAGAAATAGAAAAGCTAGTAAATCGTCGGCGTTGTCTAGAGGAAGAAGAATAAAGAAGAAAGGTATTAAAAAAACCTAACTTCTAAGTTAATTTTCTTTAAGTTTCATATGTTAAAAATAAAGCTTAGTGAAAATGGAAGAAAAAGATGTTAAGAATGATCTTTGTATGTTTGAAATCATGAGAAAATGAAGAAATAAGAATTAAAAGTTTAGTTTATAAATTTCTTAAAAGCTTTCTTAAGGAAGTATGAATTACTTAATGAATTTGAACGATCTGAATGAATCATATGAACGATTCAGTGAAATAAGTAAGGGGTGGTGTTTTATAACACCTAATTCCAAGAAAAAGTGAAATCATAATCAAACTATCGATTAAAAATGAAGAACGAACGAAGAACGCGAAGAACACGAAGAACGTTGTTGATGGACAAATTTAAAATCATCGTAGTTAGAACATGTTATGGATGGACAAGTTTAAAACCATCATGTATAAGTTATATGCTTATTGCTTGGTTAGGAACGATAGAAACGTTCATGAAGAATGGATTAAACTTAGCTATAACGAAGTTATGGCGAAATTTTCGTAAAAGATGAGCGAAAAGTACAAAGTATATAATGAACTCGAATGTTTAGGTTTTCATAAGAATATAAGAAAACATAGAAAATGTGAGTTGTGGACTCAAGAACTAATGAATTTCGTGTTCATATGACCGAATTACGGATGAACGAACGAAGAACGTTAATAACGTAAAACGAACGAATCATGAATTTTAAGCCAATTGAATGGCATATTAACAGATACAAAATGAAATTCTGTCTGAGTGAAGTTAAAGTACCTAAGATAAGGAAGAAAATGGCTTTAGAACGACCTCGTTTTGAGTTATAACGAAGAAGTTACGAGATTGCAAAGTAGGCGATTCGTACGCGTTACAACACTTAGAAAAAAATGTTGGAATAACTGAGTTTTTGAACTGGAGTTGCAGTGCCAGTTTGAACTAGAAATAGGGTGCCGCAGTGCCGGCTCTGGGCAATAGTTACTTGAGAGTGGCGTTGCAGTGCAGTAAAAACAAAGGGGACCAGCGCCGCAGCCCCGATACAGGGAGAAACCCAGAGAAGAGCTTTTAACTGCTCAACTCCTATGGGAAGTGTAAGGAAAGATAATGAACATATAGTTCACATAATGTAACACTTAATCAAGTGAGTTAAACCTTTAGTGAAGGTTAAACAGAGAGATTGAACGGGATTAAAAGACAAAGAATATAAACATAACATAGATGCGATGAACAGCTGGTCTTAGAATACCACGAACTGTATGGCTTCGACATTAAGAAAGGATGATGAACGTAGTGTTCATGAAATGGATAGCAAAGGAGAGTGATTAATACCTTAGGTAAAGGTTAAATGAGGGATTACGTGATGAATAATGTGAACGCTGAATACGTGAACGATCCTCATGAATCGTATTCGCATCGTACGAATGTTCTAAGCATACATTGGTTGTGTGACTTAGACGTTGACGAAGGTAGTAAGTAAAATATGAATTATCAAGAAAGCAGTAAGGAACAGTAATAAGATTAATGAAAGTCTGAGTGTGAATCAGATAGAGAATGTTAGAATGAACGTAAGCGTTAAACACTTTAGTCGACGTAAGGGTTGAGTGTACATGAAGATTAAGCAGACAGAACCTACACACCGTGTATGGTTTAACTGTAAAGTAATGAAGATTAAAGATTAAACCCGTGAACGGTGAAGAAATTGAATTAATGAAAATGATGTATAATGTTAAGAAGCCGAGTTAATGATTATAACTTGGATGACGTTCCGAGTCAAATGAACCGGACGTTATAAGATATAAATGAGGTAATGTAAAATGCTTAACACTATGAACGCATAGTATTAACATTGAATGATCGTTCTAAGTATACAAAAGATTGTATGTCTTAGACTATAAGAAATAAATCATGAGGTATGACATTTAGTTGCCAGAAAGCCATAAGGAATTAGAAATCAACTTAACGAACATTATAGTTTTAATGGTTCAGATAAGTTAAGTTAAGTTTAGGTTGTGGTACAGTCATAATATTTAATGGTTGACATATGGGAGATAGGCTAAATAATTCCTTCAGAGAGCAGAGCTATATACAAAACTAGCAACCGATCTAACTCGCTATGAAAGATAGTGTAGATAAGACGGGAAACTAGTTTGTTGGTTGTTTATGGGAAACCACTCAGAGTACCATATGGAATACTAGTAGAGACTCGATGTGTACTAAGTCCTAGAAAGTTATAAGAAAAAGATAAGAATGTAAATCATCAAAGATGATGATCGTATGATTTAAGACATCTCCGTATGTCATGACGCCGTAAAACGGTAAAGAAGAATGGTTATGTGAACTTAGGTTATAAACACGAACCATAAGTAATAAAGTTAAGTTTAAACCAAAGCGTAAGTCAAAAATATATGACTAATTGATACATGTTATTCCTTATGTGATATATAGGGATTGTGATTAGCAATTCAGCATAAAATGTAAGCTCTAGTTGTGCGTAAGCCAAGTTTCCTAACTTTATTCATATTTTAAATTAATGCTAGTTTCTTAAACTTTCTCAGATGTTAAACTTGAGAAGTTTTACCTATATGCAAATGTGTGATATTTGTACAAAGTGGTAGAATGTATGAGGCCTTGTGCCACAATTTTAACACTTCGTGTTTCTATAAGATGAACCGTTCTGTGATTGAACTGTTCAATATGAAAATGTTATGCTTATACATGAATCGTTATTGTTAAGTCTATGCTAATGATTTTAGCCAGACGAAATGTGTATGAAAAAGGTAGAAGAATGAAAGTATTTCAAAGTGAATGTGACTAATATTTTAAAATGATAGGAATCAAGATTCATTCCTATTATTCGAGCTGCTTCATAACCTTTGTTCGGTTATTGAAGTTTTAAAAGAATGTTTAAATTCTTAAAGTTATTTATTCAACTGCTATGACTTGCTGAGCAATTGAATGCTCACACTTGCTTTAAATGAAAAACATTTCCAGCATACGAGCAGAAGAACTTAAGGATCCCGTAAAGATCAAGATGACCGATATCCAGAAGAAGTGTCATTCAGTTTATGAATGAGCGTGAAGATCAAGCCAATACTTGTAATGTAGAATAGTTTAAGGAACTATTATGTATTCTTGGTGGCAGATGAAAGTCACTCTGTAAGATGTAAAGAATAATGTAATTATCATTATTTGTAATGAACGAGGTTATAAGGTATTAGAACCTAGGATTTGAGAATGTATGTTATTATATTTAGCTATATAATGATTTATGTTTGGAAGGAGATGTACTCGTGATGAACGAAATCCAGGTATGAAGATAAACCGAATTTTGGGGTGTTACATGTAATTTAAGTCTAAGAAAATAAATCTTTCATATGGTTAGGCGACTACCAAATAAAGTAAACCGTCTGACTTATCTCGAAGTGTGGCCTTTGTTACTCAAGTAAGTAAACCCGAAGGGGTATCTTTACACCTAGTGCCCTAAAGCCGTTTAGTTTGGGAGTCATTGGTCCAAAACTCGTTAAATGGGTAACTTTGAATAGCCTAAGAAAACGAGACAAGTTAAGCGAGAGAAAAAAAAAGAAAATATAGAATCAAAACGATGAAAAAGTTTATGAGATCAAAGTGAGATCATCTAAAGTCATGGAAGATAAACCCCTACTAAGGGTGGCGTCACTCAAAGTGCACATGTCATATGACGTTAATTCTGCGAAGAACGACATCTAGAACGAAGACGAAGTATCTTTGATAAAGGGAGACAAGTCTTTTGAATTTAATCTTACCCATGAACAATGACCATGGATGCTTAAAAGTTTTCTTGCAATTTCATAACAGGTTGAATGAAAAATTCCTTAAAAGGAATGAAAGAAAAAATAGCCTTGAAGTTAGCGATTCACAACTTGTTGAGAAAAAAATCATTTTCATACTTAATTTCAAGATCTTTAGGGATAAGATAAAAACTCAGCGAATACGAGTTAAGTGGAAGACTCAATGAGCATCCAATTTAATGAACTTTAACTAATACTTATCCTTATATCGAAGTTATCCCCAACGGCCCGAGCCGTCAAGCTTTTGGCGCATTTTGTTATTCATATGATGTGCAGGAAATTACTTTTGGCGTGGTTAACAAAGTTAATGTCTTATATGAATCCCCGGTAACAACATAAGAAAGGGTAAGGGAATTTTTTACGATTCAATGAAATAGAAGGAGTCTAAGGCGGGACCAAGCTTCCCATCAAAATAAATGAGAGAACTGTTGAAAGAAATTATGGTGACATAAGCATTCTACAACAAAAGAAGGAAAAACATTTCCCAAAAGAATCCTTAAAAAAATGCCTCGTCGGTAAAATAGTAGCATAAGATCACACGGCGTCAGTTCTAACTGACGATTTCAAAATTCAAAATACAAAGTATGCATCATGATGGACAGTAATAGAACATATGCGAGAAATGCATAAGCATCATCATATATACGTGCGAATAGTAAATCAATTTTCATATCAACATCATCTATATACATGTGAAAAGATGAAAAGAAAAAAATAGGAAAAGGGGCACAAGTACCGAGCGACTAACAAAAGGTCTAGCAAATGAAATCTACATCATCAAACATGTCAACCTATGCCAAGACCTCATAATTCGAAGCCTCTGCACCGAAGTTAAAATCAAAGCAGTGAAAGGACAAACCGCATCATCAAAGGACATTAGCAGCACCCATGTCATCAATCAAGATAATATTTAATTTATCGAGGTTGCAAGTAAGAAACTCGCCCCTTTTATAATCAATGATGAAATTCGTTGGCAACAACCCAATGTAGGCGTCGGCTTAACCCCGATGGCGTAATCCACTGGCTTTGACCCCAGTGAAGGTATCGACTTAAACCCGATTGTGACACCCCCAAATCCGGGTCTCTTCCAACCCGACATATGGTGTTACACGGTGCTACAGTTCACACAAACATTCAATTGAAATGCCTCAAAAGAACGATTATGTCTTATATATAATCCAAAACAATACTACCATTCCCCAGGTTCTTTATAACCGTTACATTTGTTCTTGTCATAATATCAAATATTATCATTACAAACCTATACTATTACATAGGTAATCTACAAGCTCACCTTAGCGTTTCCTTTATCCTTGCTAAATCTTTTGGTCCGTTCGGTTTAAGTTGCATTCATATGGTTGAAGTAAGAGTGAGCATAACAAGCTCAGCAAGTATAATAATTTCCTTTAAAAATCATGCTTAAAACATAAGAATCATATATCTTCAATAACTGGATAATAGTTATGAAGTACTACCAATAATTCAAAATAGCATTTGTTTTCCTTCAAAACGTTTAACAAAAATAATATTCAATCAAACTTCAATTCTGGTCCAAGACCATGAGCGTTTCATAGTTTCTTTGAAAAGGACAACCCGGCATGAAGTCCGTAAGTCTGGCATAGCTTACAAGCACTTCTAGGTGATTAGCCTATAGTACTCTATGTTGATCAACACTACATCCATTAAACGTGTGTGCATTTAAGTTGTGGCAACCTCTCGTGCCCATCGAATACTCGATAAAAATATATTAGTTTATTCATATTCATGCTTACCTTGAATCCGTACCAAATAATTGGCGTAAGATAGCGTTATCAATTCTATATGAAAAACTTGTAAAGAAATCAATCAACTCTTTCATAAAACCATTCATGCATCTCATAACTTGAATCATTTGAAAACTTGACTAACACGAAGGTTAGACAAGCGTTTAAGAAAAACATGCCTTCAGCGTCTGCTACAGTAAAATTACGTTTCCTTTAAATCTTTATGGTCTCTACAACACATAATCACATAACATACCACATTAGGTCATGAATGAACATACATAGTTCCTAAAGAATCTTACCCTTCTTCTCAATCTAATCATATATTAGATTTGTTATTTATTGGTTTCGGCTTTTCGTCGTTCTTTTACATCATTCTTACCAACTTCTTTCTCTTATATAACTTAATTGAAATTATTTCACTAATACAACTCAGTTAGAGTTAAACATCCTTCCTCGCGGCTTATTTGTGACACCCCCAAATCCCGGTACTTCATTACCTCAAGACTTGGTGTTCACATAATCAAAACATTCATATATAACTACCCAATCAAAATAAATTGAATAATAAAAACATGCCCATACATGAATACTTAAATAAAACACTATCTCCCAGGTTCTCTAACCTTTAATACAATCATTTAAGTTTGGAAATAGAATTATTACATCACATCATTATTAAAAGTCTATCATCAATGATAAAATAAAGTTACAAGTATTCATCACTTGTACATTTTTTCCTTTCCTTTGCTAATTGTAGGTTTATCTACCTTCTCATTCATAGCTGCAATATATGTATAAATATACAAGAGTGAGCAAACAAAGCTCACTTGAGATAAGAATAAATATATTTACAACATTTGCCAAATAATAGGCTCCATATAACTAAATAATATTTTCTATTACAACATTTGCCAAAGAATAGGCTCCGTAGAACTGAATGATATTTTCTATTAATAATTCAACATTTGCCAACTCATAGGCTTAATAGAACTGAATAATTTGTTCTATTAACATTCTTAAATAAACTACTGAGGGTCAAATGACCATGAACCATATCCATAGTTACAAGTAATCTTTCAACTTCAACTTTAACAGTCATATGACTATAAGGTCTCCACGTACTTAGGGGGATCAATCCTTCGTACAATGTATTGTGCATAACCATTTCAACGCTAAGTGTAAACCCCTAATCATATGGTTGTTTATCTCAGTATTTAGAGTACAAGTCCGCACCAAACAAAGTTTTTTTTGGATAAGCTTTCAATGGTAATTAAAGTTTAATGATCATCAACTAGAGAACTAGTTGAATCCATAATGTTTGATAATACAACAGTTGTTTAATAACAACATAACTTAGAACATTTGAGAATCATATATGAACTAATTTTATATATCTAACTCATGCTTGAAATAACTATAGAGCATAAGTATTCAATAGCATGAATAAAATGGTTAACCTTTGCTTGAACAGTAAAATAAGCTAGGTTCAAGTTTTATAATATTAGAAATGAAATTCCTGAACTCTAAAAAACTTGCTTAACTGTAAACAAGTTGGAATGAATCAACAAATAGAGAATTTCCAATAACATTAGAGTTTGAGTTTACTCAAATGGATTTTAGGAACAATTTACTTATTCAATAACAGTTGAGATAAGAACTTGCTCAATCAAAAGCATGCATTTGTAATAATAGAACTAACTCAACGAAAATGTAGAGTTAAAACTTGTACACTGTAATAAACGAACAAGCTCAACGAAAGTGTAGAGTTAGAAAACTTGCTTTGAGCGTAAGCTATAAAATTAAACTCATGATCACCTACACATAATTTTAGAATCACAATACCTATTAGACGTGCTAACATATCATAACATGTTCATTACCATTCACATTTCAGAAACTCTAAGTGTTCTACTTCACAACACTTGTCTAACTTTCATTATGTATACTAATTACCACATAACGCGTTTTCGATTTACTAATCACTTTTGCAACTTTGGTCGTACTAACCACAACTCACTATGTTATATTAACCTTAACATTGCACATTTAACATGCTAACACAATTTCAGACCATGTTGTGACACTTTCCCAAGTCTGCTGAAATAGCAAAAATTAGAATCTCAAACCAGGGTATGGCTCAGCTGCACCATACAAAGCCTTGGGACCGGCGCAGCTGCGCTGTTTCTACCTTGGCAGCAGCGTAGCTGCGCCGGTGTTCAGACAGACGCAGAGTCGGCTATGAACAGTAGCCGACTTTAGCCCAACAACCACGAATTTCACCCACCAAACAGTGAAATTAACGTGTAGAATAGATATAACAATATCATAAACATGATTGTTCATATTTAAAACCAATTGGCATAATTTAACACTAACTAAAACTATTTTATTTTCTCAAATCTCATGTTTTTAATAAAAACTCAACTTTTCTTAACATTGTTCTATAAATCATCACTGTGAACTCACTAGTTGGCAAAATCATCTCATTCAAATTGCATAATGCTCCCATCTAACTAAACTAACATTTAAAAGCTTCAATTTATAGTTTAATATAAGAATTGAGCATCTAAAATGGTACTTTTCATGAACACATGAAAATATATATAAACATACACTGTCAAAACTTTTTCTTCCATTGTCAAACGAATTTAGCATGCGATTTCTTGTTTAACCATAATCTCTATCATCGTATACTTATATAATCACAGGTAATCCATTGTAAGGCAACAATTCAATAAATTGAATTTCACAGATTATGTAAAAGTTTTGTCGTAGAACATATATATGTATATATATAATATAGAGTTAACATACTTTCAAATTGCTTATACACAATCGTTGTTAAACACAGAAATCGTTGTGGAAATCCTAAGCTTCTCTCAAATTCTCTCTCAACCCTTCTCTCAATTTTCTGTGAAGCTCTCTAGGCTAGCAAAAACTAACTGACTAATAAGCGTAAACAAAAGAAACTGCCATAAGCTTAATACGCATAATAAGTAACATTAGTTATTAGAATAAACGTATATAACATAAATATATTATATTTATTATTTGAATTTATTTTATTTATCTAGAAATCTCAAAAGCCATAAGGCTTGTTTGGCAAAACCATTTATATATTAAAGAATTAATACATTAAGCCTTATTTGGTAAAAACTAAATTAAATTACTTTAATTTATTTTACTAACTCCTTATAATATAGTTATTTGTCACACTATATTTAATCAAGCTTTCATATTTATTTTAATTAATGCAAATCACAATTAATTAAATAAATCATTTATTCAAATAACACAATACAAATAATTAATCATTTAATTGAAATATCAATATAATAATAATTTCCTTCATTCATCAATTATTTATTAAATAAATAATTAACTAAACAAAATTAAATCAATTGAACAAAACATAATTAAATCAATTGAACAAATATTTATTTCACGATAATCACATCCATTAAATATTTATATAACTCAATAAATATTTAAAATTACATTTTAAAATTCTAGAATGTTACATTATTAATGTTCTTACATTATTATTTGAAACTCGATCGTCATAGGTTAAGTACATTTATTGCATACCATTCATGTTCACAGTTGACTTATCTTCAACCTTTAGTGTATTACTTAAGGTTTAATTATGTCTTAACAATGTTTCATTAAGATCCTTGATTAAGTGTTCATCAATTACCATTCATGTTCAACCTATAAACATTCCTTATTGTCTAAGTTATAAGGCTGGCTGTGACGAACGAGATTTTTGTAAATTAAATTTTAATATTTATTGAATTAAATAAATATTTTTGAGGATTTAATTATTATATTTAATAATTAATTGATGCAATTGTGATAGATTAATTTAATTATATGTGTTACATTTATTAAATTAATCTGGAGAATATTTATTATTCGAAGTATGTCATTATGTGAGCTTATTGTATTAAATGAAATATTTAATAAGCATAATGTTATTTTAATTAATGTAATAATTAATTAGAGATTTAATAATTTAATATTATTAATTAATGAGAAAATTAATTATATGACTGTGAATTTATGAGAAGTTATTATATTTTATTTAAATTAAATTAAATAAGATATTTGAATTAATGTCTAAGGGTGTGACATGATTGAAACTATATTATAAAGATTTTATTAAATTAATTGGATATAGCCTTTTTAAGGCTAGCCAAACATGGCTTTAGTGGGAGTTTTAGGCAATAAACCCATGATGGGTAACTGACCATAATGTGCATCAGTTTCTTTCATTTATATGTACTCTTCTTTCTTTTACTTTTTATTATTTTTGGCTAAGTCTAGAAATAAGCAGAGAGATTGAGAATTTACAGAGTTAGATTGTCAGAGAAAATATTCAGAGATTGTGAAGGAGATTGAGAGTGAGGAATCAAAAGTATCTAAGCCTACTAATTTATACTCTACAAGGTAATCTTCGCCTTCCCAATTTTTATTTTACGTCATTGAGTTTCATATATATGGGTTTCAAAGTTTTTGGTTTAAACCTCTGTAATTGGAATAGGAGTAATGATTTTGGGTTGTGTATGTGTTATGACATAACACATCGTATTTTAATTATATATATTATGTAAACCATATCATCAAATTCATGAAAACATGTCGTATATGATTGCTACAAAATTACAGAGTGTGGGTTTTGGCCTTATGGCCTTATACGTGATATTTTATGTATTGATCGTATATTATCCCTAAATTTTACACTCGTATATTATTATGCATGTTGATACGAAGAGACCAAAGTTTAAATAAATGGATTCAGTGTTATAACGAATCCATAGTGACAATTTTCTTGTTTTATTTTCAAAACCTTCAAGAACATCAAGAAAAGTGGAAGTAAATGTGTTGATTTTGCAAATTATGTGTTGTAACTTGTTGAAAATCATGCTAGATGGATTAAGTAATGATTATATATGTATTACAATGATTGAGTAAGTCTAAATTCGTGTAAAAATAACTAATTGGAAGTTATGGCCATATTCATGTATAATTTTACCTGTGATTGATTTTTGGCCTAATTTGGGCTTTTTATGTTAGCGAACTGCAGAACTGCAGAAATTGCAGAAAATGAGCCTGGGTAACCCCGCCCCCGGCGGGCGTTACCAAACTAAATTACCGCGCCCCGACGGTTAAAAAAAAATAATAATAATAAAAATAAAAATAAAAAAAATAAATATTTGATGAGAATTATTATTAAAATATTTATAAAATAAATTAAATATTTTAATTGAGATATTTATGGAATAAAATAAATATTTGATGAAAATTATTATTAAAATATTTATAAAATAAATTAAATATTTTAATTGAGATATTATGGAATAAAATAAATATTCGATAAAAATTATTATTAAAATATTTATAAAATGAATTAAATATTTTAATTGAGATATCTATGGAATAAAATAAATATTCGATGAAAATTATTATTAAAATATTTATAAAATAAAGTAAATATTTTAATTGAGATATCTATTGAATAAAATAAATATTCGATGGAAATTATTATGAAATAATTTATTCGAGTGTAATAATAGTAAGAGAATGAAAATATTCTAATTTAATTAAGTAATTAAATTAGAAGGGTAATGATTTTTTAAATAAAGTGGAGTTTATATTAAATAATTAAGTGAAAATGTAACTAATGCATGTTGTGAATACATATGGTATGTGTGTAGGATTTATGGTGAACGAAAGTAGTAATCGTTTAGCCTACACACGAGGCAAGTATCCTATCCCTAACTCCATTCTATTGAGCAATTTTGTTTAAACTTAAACTTTACTTTTATGTCGAGCAAGTCCTTATAATTGTTTCTTCAAGTGAAGATTTCATATGAGATATTACTGTTCTTTAAAAGCATGATTCAGTTATACAATACTTATTTGATTGTATACCCTTGAGCTTTATTATTCAAATGATTATCAATCTACTATTGAAACTTGTAAGACTAGTGAACCTTGATGATTCGACTAGTCCATAGTTGATGAGCGTTCTAAATTCCAGAATTTTTATTGAGTTTATCCAAACCAAACTTCCTTTGGTGCGGACTCTGATGTCAAAACTGAGATGAACAACCCTTTTAAGGGGATTATGTACGCTTTAGCGTTAAGATATTGTGCACAGAATGGCCCTAAGGGCTGATCCCCCTATGTACGCTTTAGCGTTAAGATATTGTGCACAGGTGTATCAGATAACCATAAAGATTAAATCATACCCCTCTGCAAGTACAACAAGTGATCAGCTTATTATACCCTATATTATGCATAATACTCAAAACGCGCGCAAAGGTCGAATTCACGACCAACAAAATGTTCCCTTTATATAAAAGGTTGTTCTTCTCAGTCTTAGAATTAAAAGTTTGATTTTACAACGAAATACTGGGATTTCAAATTCTATTTGCTTCTCTTCTCAAACCTAACAAGTTTTTACAAATGTTTGTCTAACCAGAATAATTGGCTAAGACATTTCTCAACATAATTTGATAATAAACAGGAATTATCTGTACCTTTAATTTTAACTTCTACAGATATGAATATCCAACAACAGTAATTCTACGAATATATATTTTCTAATTCAATAATTTAATTTCAACAATAAATCCCTGGACGTGGCATAATTAGCAATAATTATCCATCAATAGTAATTGAATGAAATAACTCAAGGTTGAGTTAGGGAACTTGCCTCTTCCGCTGATTACAGCTACACAAAATACTTATCTGCTTTCGAAAGACCTATAACCAATAATATCGGTCTAACAATTAGCACAATAATCCACATAACACACAACACTATAATTCACAGTCAAACTTCTCCTAGACACATTACCAAATAGCCACATTAGTGTTTATAACCTATATAAACACTTAACAAGTCAAACTAATTCAGTCTGGTTGGACTTAGGTCCATTCTCGATGTTCTGGTCACCCTATCCGATAATTAACACAGTTATCTGTCAATTACACGTGGTCTCTAAGCTTCAATATCAATTTAGATAAGTCAATTACCATTAATAATATTTCTCGAAAGCTTTTACTAATTATCAAACAATTATTATAATTTATAATAATTTATCAAATATCAGAATAATTTTTAAATGATTTAATTATCAATTAATCGTACCATTATTAATATTTAATAATATCAAAATATTAATAACAAACTTTTCAAAATATTAAAGTTATTATCAATAACTTAAAATATTTTTAAACCATCCATATTCTACTTAAATGATTTTTAAAATATTTAAAATCATTTTTAAATCATCATCATTAATATATAAATATTAATGAATTATTATCAAAATATTAAAAGTCATTAATTATAACTTAAATTATTTTTAAATCATTTTTCTCATTTTTAAAAAAATTTTAAATCAATAAAATCATTTTAATTCATTTATTTAATATAATAATTTAATAAATCATACATCATTAATATTAATTTATTAATGAAAATTCCCCAAAAATATTGAAAATTATATTTTATAATTTAAAATATTTTCTAACACTTTATTCTCAATTAAAATGATTTTTAAATCATTAAAATTATTTTTATCTTATTTATTTAATTTAATAATCAAATAAATCTAATATCATTAATATTAAATTATTAATGAAAATTCTCCAAAAATATTAAAAGTTACATTTTATAACTCAAAATGTTTTTAAATACGTTATTCATATTTAAAATGATTTTTTATAATATTAAATCATTTTTCTCTAATTTATTTAATACACTAATTAAATAAATTAAATACCTTTAATATTTAAATAATTATAAATATTAAAGAAAAATATTCCAATTGGTCAAAAATTATTTTTCATAATTTAAAATAATTTTTAAAACCATTTTTGGTAATTTTTAGAATTTATTTCTATTTTTTAATCATTTTCTGGAAAAATCATAAAATAATTTAATTAATCCGTCGCTAATGGCCTATAGCGACACTTTCTGTCGCTATAGGTGTTCTTGGCCTCAAGAACACTGACAGCCGGCAGTGCAAGGGTGTCACTTTGACCGTGAATAATTCTCAATATGTTCGTGTTCTGGGCTATCTAAAACTTTGGTATTGTAGTAATAATGTAACACTACAATACCTAATCGATACTTTGGTCAAACAACATCACAACAAGGAGATTCCTCCAAAGTTGCTGTCAGACGGTTTCTGGGTTTTCCAGAAACCTAGCAGTTTCGAGTGCTCACTTTCAAGCTTAATTTAATCTATATTCTGGTCATGGTTCATGTGGTTTGATGGCTCACAATTCTAGCCCATATGTAAATGAACAAATAAACAACAACAGATCAATTATACAACAACATAATCACTAGCTATGCTTCGGTCAATATCTGTCAGAAAACATGTTCTTCATTTTTCTGGAAATTCCAGAAATTCCCATCCGTGGCCAAGTGACCTACTTTGACCAATTGATATGTTAAATCCTTGGATGTTTTAGGCGATCTAAATACCCAGATCTGTAGTACACTATTCAGGCTACATATTCATAACAACAACATCAACAAACATCATAAAATTGGACAGATCAGGCAGCTAAGAATTCTTGTCAGACGTTGTTTAACCCTTTCTGCGTTACCCAGAATTTTGGTCGGTCAATCCCGGTCAATGGGTTTTGACCGTTAATAACTCCTAATCTAGACATCATTTATCTGATCTACCACCTGCAGATTAAAGACAACATACCAGGCTACCATTACAAAACATAAAACAAGAAAACGAAAACATAGGCACCGATCTATGGCACCTAACATTAGCTTGTCAGACCACAGATAGTGTTCTTGAACAGTCTTAGAAAAACGTAACTTTTACTCACTTTGGTGCTATGGATCCATCATGGATCATCCTATAACAACTAAAAACATAATATAACACACATTTAAACACTTAAACACAAAAATTTCTTAAGCAACAAAGATCAAAGTTAAAATTTTCGGTTATACCTTTCTTGTTTTAATTTTGATCTTGATCTTCCTAAATGATATTGGGTGATCTAAGGACTGAATTTGGGACTGATATGCTAGCCAATTTCGGAGGTTGAGAGAGAAGTGAGATTTGGTGAGAGCTAGTTGCAAAAATGGCCAAGTTTTTGGTTTTTCTCTTTCTTGAATCCCTTATATAGTGGCCTTAGTTGTTAGATCTGATCTTGCTGTCACAAGGGGCTGGTTTTGCTGAGATTTCTAATGCCACAAAGTCAGCAAAGTTGGTCACTTAATAAAGTTGTTGGACAATTTTGCAAGTTAGCTAAAAAAAATCCCATAAAGGGCATTTTTGACATTAGCAAATTAATTTAAATGGTAAACATGGAATTTGTACAAATCCTTAGGCTTTATGGTTTGGATTAGGGTTTAAGATTTGAACCCTTTAGGTATTAAAAATTCTAGTTCCCAAAATTTTCAAATTTAGGGTTTAATTAGAAAAATAAATTTTCTAAAATAAAATTAGGGTTTCTAAAATAGAAATTTTAACATACAAAAATATAATTAGAGTTTTCTAATCATATTTAAGTTTAATAAACATAGTAGTCTTACCCATTAGGATTAGGGTTTCTTAATTTAGGGTTTGGGATTCCCGAATTTTAAATTATTGTTTCCCGACGTACAATTAGGGTTTTAACTATACAATGGGTTTTCTACGACTGAGATTAGGGTTTCTAATCCCTTATTAGGGTTTAATAATATTAAACCTTATCCAATCAATTATTGATCAACATAATCAACATATAGTACAAACACATTCTTAGCAATATAATTATTTTAACTATATTTTCTACCGTATCCCTATCCGAAAATTAGGGTTAGGGTTTTCTAAAATTGTTAAGCACAACTCTACTCTAAATTTATTAGTCAATACACAAATTGACTTTCTCAAGACTCGTATCACAGATACTTGTCACAAAATTGATAATTAATATTAATATTAATTAAAAAAAAATAATTATTCGAAAATTTTGGATTATTCGAAATTCTGGGTTATCACATTCACCCCTCCTTTAAAGGATTCCGTCCTCGGAATCACCGCTTTCTTATTCTCTACAATCTTTTAAAGTTGTATCATCAATTGATTTTGATCAACACAATATTACTTTGTGTTTCAAATTCTAACCTGTGACTTAAATCTATAAAAGAAAACATTTCATAGAATTATCTAAATCATAATACTCGCGTAATTAAATTTCTAAATGAAATCATTACCTGCTACTACCTCCTGAGTAGCCACTGCATCTAGCGCCGTCATATTGAATGTACGGGCTGTTGGTCTTCCTGGATGTGCAGGTCCTCGAATCGCCAAGGTTCCACCACCAGGTCCCTTGTTGGCACTTTCTTTTTCTGCATTCTTCTTCGGACAATTCCGCACCAGATGATCAGTCGATCCACACGCATAACAACTTTGAATCTTTTTCGGGCTGGGACAATTTGGCGACATATGCCCCTCTTGTCCGCAGTTGTAACAAACCCCTTTCTTCTTCAAACAAACACCTGCATGATTCTTCCTATAATTTGCACAAGGCCCTCCTCATTTCTTATTCCCTTCAGTTTTACTACCCGGTTGGGTATTTTCGCTCCACTTCCTCTTGTTTGGGTTACTACCACCGCTGCTTCCACCCTCATTGGTCTTCTTCTTCTCCTGATGAAAACGAGATGCAGCCTCGCTTCCTCCTTCAGCAATTAATGCTTTCTCCAATAGAGCCACAAAAGTGTTGATCTGCAGCACAACTACTTTGTTGAATATCCCTGGTTACAATCTGTTCTCAAATCTTCTTGCTTTTATTACTTCTGTGTCCACCTGATGAGGTACAAATCATGCCAATTCGTTGAATTTAGCCGCGTATTCAGAAACAGACATGTTCTCCTGCTTAAGTTCCAAGAACTTAACTTCCATCCGAGCTTGCATACACAGTGAGAAGTAGTTCTCAAAGAATAATTCCTTAAATCTGGCCCACGTCACCACCGCTGTACCCGCTCTCGCTTGATTGGTTTCCCACCAATAATTGGCTTCTCCCTTCATTAAGTATGTTGCAAAAGCCGTCTTTTGCTCTTCTGCCACTCGCGCAATCACGAACGCTTTCTCCATCTCTTTCACCCAAGTTTGGGCTTCGATCGGATCCGTAGTCCCCTTGAATTCAGGCGGTCCTACTGCTTTAAAATCCTTATAATTAGCCAATCTGTCGGCTGGCTAATTCCTTGGTCTTCCCCTGGCTGGAGCCCTATTTTCCATAGCTTGGGCCAGCATATCCACAAAATTCTGCATCGGGTCCACTTGACCTCCTTCGTTATTCACTGATTGTTCTTCTCTTTGGTTTTGATTCTGTCGTCTAGGTGGCATGATCTGATTTAAATGAAAATCTTATATTAATACTCTTATTCTACACAAATTCTTAACACAATAAGAATTCAACACATAATTCTCAAGTAATTGCATATTTATTCAAATAGCACATAGTAGCTATAGTACTTAACACATATAACTATCCCTTTAAAATAATACTAGGATTAACACACTCAACTTTACAAAAGTCGCAATTCCCCAACTTTACACAAAAGGTTGGCATTCTCCAATTTCACATTACTATTTCCAGTTCATCAAACTTACCACACTTAGGAGTTCAGTAACTTGCCACAATCATATGAGTGTATGAAATTATCCTAGTCAGACCTTTGGCGTCCATTCGCTGAGGGGTTCAGGACATTTCATATAATTATGAGTCATGAACATACTATAAGTATGAGTTTTAAGAACACACAAATTCATTTTAATCTTATATTCATATAGAAAATAAAGATTTTATTCATACAAACATATATTTACATATGCTCAAACATCGTTCCTGATATTACATATCTTAATATCAGAAACTTCTACCAAAAGATATGATTACATATATCTAAGTTGTCTACCGACCACTTCCTTCACCAATCTTCTTCTTGTTAGGACACTTGCTAAATCCATGACCCGTTTTCCCACAGGAAAAACACTTCCTCATATTCGGTTTAGGACAATGCAAAGAGATATGTCCTTCCTGCTTACAGTTGAAGCACACGTTCTTCCACATCATGCATTCCCCCACAAGAGTTTTGCCACACTTACTACAAGCTTTCTTTTTCTTCGGGTTCAAATTTCCAGAGTTGTCACTGCCATTGTTCCTTTCTTTTCTTCTTGTCCTTTTTGCCGGTTCCTTCAGATGATCCACCACCTTCAGCCTTCATCTTCTCCACCTGCACTTTCAGCTCGTTTCATTCTTCAGTCATTTCACGTAACGCCCGTTCCGTCTTCCACAACTCCTCCAAAAGAAATACTTTTCTCCGGAGTTCGTTGACTTCCACAGATAACTGATCTTGTTCACTAACCTTGATCTTATTCTTTAGTTCCACCCTAGCTTCTTCAGACTCCGCCTCCTCATCACCACTTAGATACATCTCAGGATAATCGTCATGATCACTCCCAAGATTGATCATTGGTTCATCTTTCCCCACTTCTTCAACCGATTCGTTTTGTGCTGGCACCTCGGCTACTGGCATTGGTGCGAAAACCGCTGGCTTCTCCGTACTCATTTCATCTTTTCCTGACATCCTACAATTAGTTTTAAACAACTTGATTAGTACTTCACCAATACAAATTTCTCTCACTACGAATTTACGTATCTTACTATCGATACACTTCAACGATCCATCACTTAGTACTCTAAATGAGTATTCTCTATCTCGCTATGGTCATAATCCTAGGGTTTTCCCCCCCACCCCACTTAAGGTTTATAACCTACAGCTCCACTACCAGCTGGTGACACCTTGGTCACTACAGCTCTGATACCAACCTGTAACTTTCATGGTGCTTCCAACCATAACACCTTACAGGGGTACCTATCAGCTTGCCACCGACTGGCTCGGCGTCCCCTACGGAGAGTCTGGCTTCGGTGCATTCCACACAAGGAAGTCACCAGCGAGAGGCTCGTGGCTCTTCGTAAATTCATGCTTATAGCTCTAATACCAACCTGTGACACCCCCAAATCCGGGTTACCTGACTCCCGAGTTTAGTGTTCACGATCCACAATATAAATAACACTTAACTACCCATAATATATATAGATAGTAACTTTCATAAGTTTTTATCAGAGTTTAATAATAATACAACACCCAGGTTCTCTAACCTTAACTTTAAAAACATACCCTTTAGTTATACAAAAAGGGTTTACAATACAACATAATAAATATGTTCAACATAACTAATTTATAACTACGCCTTTTCCCTTGTCCTTTGCAGCACCTCCTACAACTTCATCCCTAGCTAAAAAAAAAAATTTAGCAAGGGTGAGCAACTAATTTTCCCCGCAAGTTAAGACATACAATAAATGTATAAGAATTCAAAAAAACAGTCTATCTATTTTGATAGAATGAAATCAAAGTTCGGGGAACTTTGAAATAGCTAAACAAATCGTTATTCAATAACAAGTTTTCTCGTATTCTATACAACACAATAATTCAATAATGAAAGAGTACAACGCTTTCAAAGTTTCTACGATATTCTAATGAATAATCAAGAATTAATTCTACGAAATAGCAAAGTGGAATGTTTTCCAGATTTAATAATGAGCGATCACACAAGATCTATAACTTATTTTCTCGGGTAGATATCAAAGATTTACATTGATAAATACTCAGGTGTATCAGATAACCATAAAGATTAAATCATACCCCTCTGCAAGTACAACAAGTGATCAGCTTATTATACCCTATATTATGCATAATACTCAAAACACGCGCAAAGGTCGAATTCACGACCAACAAAATGTTCCCTTTACATAAAAGGTTGTTCTTCTCAGTCTTAGAATCAAAAGTTTGATTTTACAACGAAATACTGGGATTTCAAATTCTATTTGCTTCTCTTCTCAAACCTAACAAGTTTTTACAAATGTTTGTCTAACCAGAATAATTGGCTAAGACATTTCTCAACATAATTTGGCAATAAACAGGAATTATCTGTACTGTCAATTCTAACTTCTACAGATATGAATATCCAACAACATTAATTCTACGAATATATATTTTCTAATTCAATAATTTAATTTCAACAAGAAATCCCTGGACGTGGCATAATTAGCAATAATTATCCACCAATAGTAATTGAATGAAATAACTCAAGGTTGAGTTAGGGAACTTGCCTCTTCCGCTGATTACAGCTACACAAAATACTTATCTACTTTTGAAAGACCTATAACCAATAATATCGGTCTAACAATTAGCACAATAATCCACATAACACACAACACTGTAATTCACACTCAAACTTCTCCTAGACACATTACCACATAGCGACATTAGTGTTTATAACCTATATAAACACTTAACAAGTCAAACTAATTCAGTCTGGTTGGACTTCGGTCCATTCTCGATGTTCTGGTCACCATATCCGATAATTAACACAATTATATGTTAATTACACGTGGTCTCTAAGCTTCAATATTAATTTAGATAAGTCAATTACCATTAATAATATTTCTCGGAAGCTTTTACAAATTATCAAACAATTATTATAATTTATAATAATTTATCAAATATCAGAATCATTTTTAAATAATTTAATTATCAATTAATCGTACCATTATTAATATTTAATAATATCAAAATATTAATAACATACTTTTCAAACTATTGAAGTTATTATCAATTACTTAAAATATTTTTAAACCATCAATATTCTACTTAAATGATTTTTAAAATATTTAAAATCATTTTTAAATCATCATCATTAATATATAAATATTAATGAATTATTATCAAAATATTAAAAGTCATTAATTATAACTTAAAATATTTTTAAATCATTTTTCTCATTTTTAAATGATTTTTAAATCAATAAAATCATTTTTAATTCATTTATTTAATGTAATAATTAAATAAATCATACATCATTAATATTAATTTATTAATGAAAATTCTTCAAAAATATTGAAAATTATATTTTATAATTTAAAATATTTTCTAACACTTTATTCTCAATTAAAATGATTTTTAAATCATTAAAATTATTTTTATCTTATTTATTTAATTTAATAATCAAATAAATCTAATATCATTAATATTAAATTATTAATGAAAATTCTCCAAAAATATTAAAAGTTACATTTTATAAATCAAAATATTTTTAAATACATTATTCATATTTAAAATGATTTTTCATAATATTAAATCATTTTTCTCTAATTTATTTAATACACTAATTAAATAAATTAAATACCTTTAATATTTAAATAATTATAAATATTAAAGAAAAATATTCCAATTGGTCAAAAATTATTTTTCATAATTTAAAATAATTTTTAAAACCATTTTTGGTAATTTTTAGAATTTATTTCTATTTTTTAATCATTTTCCGGAAAAATCAGAAAATAATTTAATTAATCCGTCGCTAATGGCCTATAGCGACACTTTCTGTCGCTATTGGTGTTCTTGGCCTCAAGAACACTGACAACCCGCAGTTCAAGGGTGCCACTTTGACTGTGAATAATTCTCAATCTGTTCATGTTCTGGGCTATCTAAAACTGTGGTATTGTAGTATTAATGTAACACTACAATACCTAATCGATACTTTGGTCAAACAACATCACAGCAAGGAGATCAAAGCCTCCAAAGTTGCTGTCAGACGGTTTCTGGGTTTTCCAGAAACCTAGCAGTTTCGAGTGCTCACTTTCAAGCTTAATTTAATCTATATTCTGGTCATGGTTCATGTGGTTTGATGGCTCACAATTGTAGCCCATATGTAAATGAACAAATAAACAACAACATATCAATTATACAACAACATAATCACTAGCTATGCTTCGGTCAATATCTGTCAGAAAACATGTTCTTCACTTTTCTGGAAATTCCAGAAATTCCCATCCGTGGCCAAGTGACCTACTTTGACCAATTGATATGTTAAATCCTTGGATGTTTTATGCGATCTAAATACCCAGATCTGTAGTACACTATTCAGGCTACATATTCATAACAACAACATCAACAAACATCACAAAATTGGACAGATCAGGCGGCTAAGAATTCTTGTCAGACGTTGTTTAACCCTTTCTGGGTTACCGAGAATTTTGGTCGGTCAATCCCGGTCAACGCGTTTTGACCGTTAATAACTCCTAATCTAGACATCATTTATCTGATCTACCACCTGCAGATTAAAGACAACATACCAGGCTACCATTACAAAACATAAAACAAGAAAACGAAAACACAGGCACCGATCTATGGCACCTGACATTAGCTTGTCAGACCACAGATCGTGTTCTTGAACAGTTTTAGAAAAACGTAACTTTTACTCACTTTGGTGCTATGGATCCATCATGGATCATCCTATAACAACTAAAAACATAATATAACACACATTTAAACACTTAAACACAAAAATTTCTTAAGCAACAAAGATCAAAGTTAAAATTTTTGGTTATACCTTTCTTGTTTCAATTTTGATCTTGATCTTCCTAAATGATATTGGGTGATCTAAGGACTGAATTTGGGACTGATATGCTAGCCAATTTCGGCGGTTGAGAGAGAAGTGAGAGTTGGTGAGAGCTAGTTGCAAAAATGGCCAAGTTTTTGGTTTTTCTCTCTCTTGAATCCCTTATATAGTGGCCTTAGTTATTAGATCTGATCTTACTGTCACAAGGGGCTAGTTTTGCTGAGATTTCTAATGCCACAAAGTCAACAAAGTTGGTCACCTAATAAAGTTGTTGGACAATTTTGCAAGTTAGCTAAAAAATCCCATAAAGGGCATTTTTGACATTAGCAAATTAATTTAAATGGTAAACATGAAATTTGTACAAATCCTTAGGCTTTAGGGTTTGGATTAGGGTTTAAGATTTGAACCCTTTAGGTATTAAAAATTTTAGTTCCCAAAATTTTCAAATTTAGGGTTTAATTAAAAAAATAAATTTTCTAAAATAAAATTAGGGTTTCTAAAATAGAAATTTTAACATACAAAAATAAAATTAGAGTTTTCTAATCATATTTAAGTTTAATAAACATAGTAGTCTTACCCATTAGGATTAGGGTTTCCTAATTTAGGGTTTGGGATTCCCGAATTTTAAATTATTGTTTCCCGACGTACAATTAGGGTTTTAACTATACAATGGGTTTTCTACGACTGGGATTAGGGTTTCTAATCCCTTATTAGGGTTTAATAATATTAAACCTTATCCAATCAATTATTAATCAACATAATCAACATACAGTACAAACACATTCTTAGCAATATAATTATTTTAACTATATTTTCTACCGAATCCCTATCCAAAAATTAGGGTTAGGGTTTTCTAAAGTTGTTAAGCATAACTCTACTCTAAATTTATTAGTCAATACACAAATTGACTTTCTCGAGACTCGTATCACAGATACTTGTCACAAAATTGATAATTAATATTAATATTAATTAAAAAAAAATTATTCGAAAATTTTGGATTATTCGAAATCCTGGGTTATCACATCTTGTGACCCTCAGAATTTCTTTTGATTCTTGTTATTCATTCTTGATTCAAAAGTTGAGCTTTTATATTCAAAGTTATTAATTCATTCACATGTTATTATTATTCATTTATTATATTGTTATACTTGTGGGCAATCGTGCTCACTCTTGCGTAATAATAACATTGCAGTTAAGAACGAGAGAACAGACGAGCCTTCCACTAGTAAAGGCAAGGGCAAGATTAGCAAGTAATGAAGACTATTTGTTTATGTGGTTGTGTAATGACATTTAGAATTGATGTTACTTAAGACTTAATTGTTATGTTTCCGCACATACATTTTAAAGTTAGATTAACCTGGGATTTATTTAGTTATGCAGTTGATGTAATCCCATAAGGGGAGAGAGTTATTATTTATTCTATCTATTGTATGGTTGTATTTTATTTATGGGTAGATAGATAGATGATGTTTGTACAGTGAACACCAAATTCTGTGGAAATGGAAGTATCGGATTTGGGGGTGTCACACTGGTGCTACGGCGCCGGCTATTACTCTTGGTGCCGCGCTGCGACGTCACACGTTAGTGCCCAGAAACCGAACTAGGCGCTGCGGCGCGAGTCCCTTTGTTACTTGTCACGTTGCGACGCGAGTTTGCAGTGAACTATGGCCACTTTGGCACTGTGGCGTCGGACTTTTGGCTTGGAGTCGCGCCGCGGCGCGGACTTTGAGCCACATAAATCTTTGACAGATTTTTCAAATGGTGAGATTCCCGGACTCGTAACTTCTTCGTTATAAGTCCGAATTGGCTCGTTCAAGAGCCTACGGTTTGCAAATTAGATACTCTACGTGTTCATGTAAGAATTTTATTTATTCAACTTCGTTTACTAAAATTTCACCTATTAGTCCATTTTTAACGAAAATGATAAACGTTCGTGAACGTTCAACGCTCGTTTCTTCGTTCTTAGTCAGGATCCGGTCATTTTCGAGTATGCAACTCTATAATGCCAAATAAGACTTGTCTCCATTGAAAACCAATGTTTCCAAGCTCAATATCAAAATTTAACTTCCCATCCGAGAATTTCACGAATTTGACGATTATCATCTAATCGTGTAAATTCCGGCGAAACTTTGTTACTTAAGATTTGTTCATAGTTTTAAATGAATTCAATTCATTATATAGACATCTCCACCAACATATTACAACATCTTATTTTCATGTGAAGTCATTACATGTTCTTTATGAACTTATTTACTTATTAAGTATAACATACTTGTTTTCATTACTTATGACTTATTAATGAGTTAAGTCCTTTAATCAATATTCTTACATCTCATTAATCATACTAACTTCTTGACATACATACTTAATTAACTTACATACATGATAAGTTATTACTTATTCTTTCTGAGTCTGTAACTTATGAAATTACAAACTACTTATGTTTCCATTTCTCATGACTTAGGATAGTATATGACTTTATTTGTGTAATCATGTTACAAGTTCATATACGTTCATTATAAGTTCATAACTTATTTAGGTTTGATTTACTCATTCATGACTTACACGGCTTAAGTTCATTGAGTTGTTCATTCTCTTCATTCTTTAGCATACAAATCCTACCACTACCCACTTCTCTAATAATAGAAGAGAAAGAGATTCATGGCTTAGGTTCTTACCCTTGAAGATTACTTGATTAAGATTTGATCTTCTTCTTGTTTCTTGAAATATGAAAGACTAGCTTTCTAGCTTTTCTAGCTTATTCTCTCAAGCAAATAAGCGCTTTACTTGTTGGAGTTTTGAACAAGGAACAAATGAGTTAATAAGCTTCCTATTTATAGGAAATCCTAAGTGAGGGCATAATGGTCAATAAGCCACCTCCACCTCCACCTCCTTAATCCATCTCCTTACTATTCATTACTTCCTAATTAAGTTAACTTGGCCACCACATCTACTTAGCCACCAAGTCACTTGTTCACCACTTATCATAGCCATTAAGTTAACTTGTTTATCACAACTTCTATCCTTTGCTTTCCCATCATAACACTTCAGAATTAAGTTACTTGTTTATCACTTTGGATCACCCATAGTTTAAACCATGGGTTTAAACCAACCCATAACCCCTTGGTTCTTAATTTGGGCTTTAGCTTAATTAGTTAATCTAACTTAACTTATACATTGGGCTTGTAATTAAACAAACACTTGGGCTTGTTCATTAACTTATATTGGACTTAACCATTCTTACATTTAAGCCTTGTAACACTTCTCTTTGGACTTTAATATTAAATCATATTGGACTTGTGCATCCCACATAATCCACAAGTCTATTCACAAAAGGCTTAAAGCCTTATAACATATACTCTACGTATAATTCTCGTATTCTAACTCGTATACTTATTCATCATATACGATATACCATCATCCATACATACTCGTATACTACTTTGTATCACACTCGTATTCTCTACCTCGTACAATACCTACATATTATACAATCATTACACTAACTTCTTAACGCTTGATTTACCTAACTTTCTCAAATTAAGTCCACGGGTGAAATATTACGTTTTTCATAACTGAAATATTATTGGATATTCCATCTCACCTTGATAATATATCGTTACGTATTTCTCGGAAGTTCAAAAATAATTCCCGAGCAGAAATGCGTGAATAGTATTTTTCAAAAAACTTCTCGGAAAGCTTTTATTTTCGTCTTGGAAATTCAAACACTTTAATTCTATCACGTAGCCAAAATACTACGATGTTCCGATATGCCTAGGTCATAGAACGACCTTCAAATAGCTTACTCCCATAAATAATCAATTAAATTTATTTAATCCACATACTAAAATAAAATTTTAATTCTCCTAAAAATCTAATTTTCTCGGGAGTTACACTTCCCTCCTTATAAGGATTATGTCCCCAGAATCTCGCTAATAATACATACACCATTGAGGAAAATATTTCTTCATTTTAATCTCGAGTTCCCACAATGCTTCTTCGACATTGGGGTTCTTTCATTTCACATTCTCCGAAGGTATTATCTTAATTTATATGACTTATTACTTCCTATCAATAATTTGAGTTGGAAGTTAAACACTTACTAACATATTACACTATCATCCTTTTATTTGGCAAAGGTGCAAAAATGCCCCTGATGTTTACACGGATGTCCCACTTCCACCCTAAACTAATTTTTTTTTCCAAAAGTACCCTTAACGTTACAAAATTCAGCCCAAATATGCCCCTCCCGTTAACAGTTTGCCACCGATACAAATGGAGCATACACGTGGACATATTCTCCCTCTTTTATCTCTATTTCATCTCCTTCAATATAAAACATCTAACCTAAACACACCATGCCATTATCATCCTCCTCCTGTTATAATCTCAGTCATCTCCAACCTCTTAAATAGATAATCATGGCCGCCATTGCCGACCTTCTCATTTTTGCTCTCCTCCCTCGACTGCACATACAAACACACAATGTCATCACGACGTTGTTCACCACCGTCGCACAGTAAACTCCCTGATCCCGATCAAACACCTTCAAACTCTCCCTCCTCATCTCGGAGAATCTGCTGTCTGACTCCATTCAGATGGTTGCACTAATTAAAATCAGAGCAAAATCAACAAGATTAAAGAAAATTTAAAAAATGAAATGACCAAAAATCAATCAAAATCAAAAAATTAAGAGTACCAAGTTAATAGAATAGCAAGAAAATAAAAACCCAACGAAATAGAAAATCTGGTGGCTCGAATCTAAGAAGTTTCGCGAACGAAATAATTGACTTCAATTCTTTTAAGTTAACTGAACTAGGAAAGCAAACAGAAACAGAAGCTAACGAAGAGAACCTGGACAGAGTCGGCACTGATAATTTCCCCGTTAAGCTTCTTTGCGAGTTCTAATGCAAGTATGCTTTTGCCGGCACCGGTTGGCCCGGAGATAACGATGATCTTCTCCTTCATCATATTCGTTACCACAGAGGCACCGTAGGTGGTGGAGGATAGGAACCATCGACGGTGGAAGGAGAGTACGAAGGGTCTGAAAAGAGGAGTATCCACTGTTTGGGGAAAATGAAGGCAAGAAGCGCGGATGCCGCTGAATCCATGGCTTGGAGGGAAAATCCGGTGGCCGAGCAGTCGAAATTGGTGTCATTGACGAGGTCTTTAATGGAATCCATCACCTTCTTGAGAAGACTCCCTTGGACTAGCCTCACCTCCAACATTTTTGTGAGAATTGGACTGCTTTATGGGGATAGGGTTTGAAGGAAAAAGAGTGGGAGAGCAGGGAGAGAGATTGAGGTTGAGGCTTTGCAATCTCCAATTATCCTAGATAGCATGCCATGGTCACTGAGGTTTTTATATATTAAATTTTTTGTTTACTTTGTTATAATTAAGAGTTAAAGTTTCTCTTTTTAGCCTAGTCAGCAAAATTAGATGAGGTGTCACCTTCGTTTGTCAATGTGGCAGATTCGTTAACATGAGGGGCATATTTGGGCTGAATTTTGTAACATTAAGGGTACTTTTGGAAAAAAATTACTTTAGGGTGGAAGTGGGACATCCGTGTAAACATCAGGGGTATTTTTGTACCATTGCCCTTCTTTTATTAGTCCATCTTTTAACTCATAATTATGAGAAACTAAAATTCCTCCTTCAAAACAAGACTATACTTAGTCTTCTATTTATCATGCGTCCTCTTCTTCATTCATTTTCATTCTTCGTTACTTAGTAGTACTTACTTAACTCATTTCATTTCGTGGATTGAGTTTACATTGTGAATAATATTTCTACCTCTTCATTTCGTAATTTAACCTCTAACTCTGATCTTTCCATCTCCGTTATTAACCCATTCTGAGTTGCTAAAATTGATAGATTTTCCCTCCTACTTAACGCGTCGGCTTCTACGTTTAACTTCCCCGTCTGATATAAGATATCACAGTCCTCTCTCTACTGCATATTCAACTCCTTCTGTGTGGAAATATATTTCAGACTCTTAAAGTCCGTGTATATCTCACACTTATCCCCGTATAAATACTATCTTAAGATTTTTAATTCAAAACTTTAGCTGCCAATTATAGATCATAAGTAGGATAGACCTTCTCATAATCCTTTAACTGGCGTGATGCATACACAATGACTTTTCCATGTTACATGAGCACGCAATCTCGTCATCTATGTAAAACATCGAGATACACTACAAAATTCCTCGTATCATCTGATAAAGACAATACAGGTGCCTCACTTAACCTTTCTCTTTTTAGTTCCTGAAAACTATTTTCTCTTTTCTCATTCCTAACATACTTATCAATAACATATTTGTATATCTTTTAAGCTAAAATTCACACTTAGTGAATTCCGTATCCAACGTCTCCCTCCGTAGTATTTCTCACACTATCTTCAAATGTTCAGCGTGATCTTCTGGCATCTTAAAATAGACTAGAATATCACTAATGATCATTATAACACACTCGTCCAAATATTATTTGAACACTCTGTGACGCTAATGGTACCTTCAACCATAGCACCTCACAAGGGTACCTATCAATTTGCCACCGACTTGCTCGGCGCCCCTTACAGAAAATCTAACTTCAGTACATTAGTCAACCCAAATGACAGAACCAGAAACTTGTCAAACTATAACGAGTTCTGAACGTCATCTTAGGTACCTCCTCCTTCTTCCTTACTTTCAACCGACTATACCCTGTACACAAATCTATCTTAGAAAAATTCTTTGCCCATTTCAACTGATCAAATAGATCATCGATCTTGGGCCATAGGTATTTATTCTTAACCGCTAACTTACTCCTTCTACGATTGTCGATACGGAATGTAACAACTCATCCTCTTCCTTAACATCCCTCTAATTTGCGTCATGGTTCGACAACAATAATGTTCCGGTGATTTATTATCGTAAAATACTACCTTGGATTTTCTGAAAAACTGAAGATTCACATTTTTCTTATAAATATTTATTATAGCTCTATGGTTAATCAACCCATTCATACCGAGAATTTTTTCAAATTCTCTCAACGTTAACAGTACTTATCTATCCACATTTACTTACCTTTAGTATCCATGAACAATTTTCACGAATACAAGCAACGAAAGTTATTTATTCCTCCTATACCCTAATGTTTAAAGGTACTTATACTCCCTTTAAGACAGACTCCTAGATGAGTCTTTCCGTATATCTTACACACTCCAATCCTACGCTTAGGATCCCCTTTCCCCACTCCAGTATTCCTGGAGTTAAAAATTCTTTAGTTTTGGCATACTGCCCCTGGCATTCTCTGCCTTGGTTTTCCTTCTCCCTTGCTCTCATTTTTTCCCTATTTGTGGTATTGAGTCAACGCCTCACTACCGCCTTCTGCTATAATCACCTTCTACAGAATGGTCCCATAGGAAAACTCTGGAACATCAAAATCGTACTATAGAGCCAGGGTTTCAGGCCCTGCTCAAACCTATGAGCCTTCATCTGCTCAGTGTCCACTTGGTATGGAGAAAACCTTGCCAATTAATTGAATTTGACCGCGTATTGGGGAACCGTCATGTTCCCTAGTTTAAGTTCTTCGAACTTAATCTCCATCCTCCCTTGCATGCTTGTAGGGAAATAATTCTTAAAGAAAGCCTTCTTGAATTGTTCCCATTTTACCACATCTGTTCTAGCCCCACCCTGGTGAGCCTCCCACCAAAAGTTGTCTTCTCTTTTCATCGTGTAAGTTGCAAAAGAAGTCTTTTGCGCCTCACCTATGCTTGTAATAATAAACGCCTTCTCTATTTCTTTTACACATTTCTGGGCCTCTATTGGGTTCGTCGTTCCTTTGAACTCCGGCGGACCTACGCTTTTATACTCTTTAAAGTTAGTCATTCTAGCTAACCTAGGTTCCGCGAGTACTCTACCCCCGGTTTGGTTTAACGCAGCCGTTAATAACTTAACGAACTCTTGCATAGGGTTGTTCTGACCCCCTTGGTTATCATTACGTGATTCTACTTCCTGATTATGTTGTCTTCTTCTTAGCGGCATTTTCTGATAAAATTTCATTATTACATATTTACTTACTTCGTCATTATTCTCCACATACCAACAAATACCATAACAAATCATATTCAATGAAAACATCATTATATTCATATGCTTCTTCATAGTTTGAAACTATTTTTTAACTTGTTTCCATAGCCAAAAGCTATTACATCTCTATCCCGAAATTGTACTTCACAAAAGTTGAGATTTACAAAAGGACTACCCTGTTATACAAAAGAAGGTTTTACGTCACTACATACATATTTATAACTCTAACATTCTAATAATGCATAACAGCGTCCTCGTGTTTCTCATTCGCAATCGACGTTACAGTATCCTGACTAATAGTATGACGAGTTTGTCCTGACTCAATGGAATAACAAGCACCTTTCAGCTTGAAATCCTTATGAGCACTCTCATGGATTTAAGACATCCAGGCTATCTTCTGGTCCTTCTTCCCCAGTTCTTTACGAAGCTCATTGACCTCCTTCTTAAAATCCCTAGCCTTATTTATCATGAGCACCTTCTCATCATGCTCTAACTCAAAATCTGCTTCTGCAGACTCCTTCGCTATATAAAGAGTATTAATCTCTTCATTATGTTTCTGCACAACTGTACTCAGTTGCACATATTTGTCAAGCTCTACCGGATACAATGATCTCATTGCATCTGGAGGTGATGACTCTAGTGTAGGTACCACCATAGTAACCGATGTTACCTCCATTCCTTTCTCCACATCGTTCATCATACTAAGGTATGACGCTATATCCATATCTCCCTCGAAGTAGTTCTCCTCAGAAAAGTACTCCTCTGTCTCCGACTCCTCTAAAATCGCTAATGGTACCTTCGCCACTGGCATGGGTACAGGCTCTACTTTGTTCACAGTTTCTTCACTCACCGTGTGTATATCTCTATACATCAAACTATCGAACGACATCCTACAATAACACATAACATGTTGAGTAGTACATAACACTTAATAGTATAAGCACAAATCACATTTAATTTATTTAGGGTTACTTTCCATCTTTTAAATCTTTCGATACTTAGTTTCCTCAATACCTTATTGACTCATTCAACTCAAGTAAAGCTCGAGTTTACTACATTCAGACTTCTCTTCCTTCACGAGGTTATTAGCTTATGGTTCTTCCCCCCTTAAGTTTTATAGCCTAATGCTTTGATACCAACCTGTTACGCCCCTAAATCTGGGTCTCTTCCAACCCGACATATGGTGTTACACGGTGCTACAGTTCACACAAACATTCAATTGAAATGACTCAAAAGAACAATTATGTCTTATATATATTCCAAAGCAATACTACCAATCCCCAAGTTCTTTATAACCGTTACATTTGTTCTTGCCAAAATAACAAATATTATCATTACAAACCTATACTATTACATAGGTAATCTACAAGGTCGCCTTAGCTTTTCCTTTATCCTTGCTGATTCCTTCGGTCTGTTCGGTCTAAGTTGCATTCATATGGTTCAAGCAAGAGTGAGCATAACAAGCTCAGCAAGTACAACAATTTCCTTTAAAAAGCATACTTGAAACATAAGAATCGTATATCTTCAATAACTGGATAATAGTCACGAAGTACTACCAATAATTCAAAATAGCATTTCTTTTCGTTCAAAACATTTTACAACAACAATATTCAGTAAAATTTCAATTCTGGTTCTAGACCATGAGTGTTTCATAGTTTCTTTGAAAAGGACAACCCGACACGAAGTTCGTAAGTCCGGCATAGCTGACGAGCACTTCTAGGTGATCAGCCTATAGTACTCTATGTTGATCAACACTACATCCATTAAACGTGTGTGCGTTTAAGTTGTGGCAACCTCACGTGCCCATCGAATACTCGATAAAAATACATTTGTTTATTCATATTCATGCTTACCTTGAATCCGTACCAAACAATTGGCGTAGGATAGCGTTATAAATTCTATATAAAAAACTTGTAAAGAAATCAATCAACTCTTTCATAAAACCATTCATGCATCTCATAACTTGAATCATTTGAAAACTTGACTAACACGAAGGTTAGACAAGCGTTTAAGAAAAACATGCCTTCAGCGTCTCCTACAGTAAAATTGTGTTTCCTTTGAATCTTTATGGTCTCTACAACACATAACCACATAACATACCACATTAGGTCATGAATGAACATATATAGTTCCTAAAGAATCTTATCCTTCTTCTCAATCTAATCATATATTAGATTTGTTATTTATTGGTTTCGGCTTTCCGTCATTCTTTTACATCATTCTTACCAACTTCTTTCTCTTATATAACTTAATTGAAATTATTTCATTAATACAACTTGGTTCGAGTTAAACATCCTTCCTCGCGGCTTATTTGTGACACCCCCAAATCTCGGTACTTCATTACCTCAAGACTTGGTGTTCACGTAATCAAAACATTCATATATAACTACCCAATCAAAATAAATTGAATAATAAAAACATGCCCATACATGAATACTTAAATAAAACATTATCTTCCAGGTTCTCTAACCTTTAATACAATCATTTAAGTGCGGAAATAGAATTATTACATCACATCATTATTAAAAGTCTATCATCAATGATAAAACAAAGTTACAAGTCTTCATCACTTGTACATTTTTCCCTTTCCTTTGCTAATTATAGGTTTATCTACCTTCTCATTCATAGCTGCAATATATGTATAAATATGCAAGAGTGAGCAAACAAAGCTCACTTGAGATAAGAATAAATATATTTACAACATTTGCCAAATAATAGGCTCCATAGAACTGAATAATATGTTCTATTACAACATTTGCCAAAGAATAGGCTCCATAGAACTGAATGATATGTTCTATTAATAATTCAACATTTGCCAACTCATAGGCTTAATAGAACTGAATAATTTGTTCTATTAACATTCTTAAATAAACTACCGAGGGTGAAATGACCATGAACCATGTCCACAATTACAAGTAATCTTTCAACTTCAACTTTAACAGTCATATGACTATAAGGTCTCCATGTACATAGGGGGATCAATCCTTCGTACAATGTATTGTGCACAACCATTTTAACGCTAAGTGTAAACCCCTAAACATATGGTTCTTTATCTCAGTATTTACAGTACAAGTCCGCACCAAACAAAGTTTGGTTTGGATAAGCTTTCAATGGTAATTGAAGTTTAATGATCATCAACTAGGGAACTAGTTGAATCCATAATGTTTGATAATACAACAGTTGTTTAATAATAACATAACTTAGAACATTTGAGAATCATAAATGAACTGATTCTATATATCTAACTCATGCTTGAAATAACTATAGAGCATAAGTATTTAATAGCATGAATAAAATGGTTAACCCTTGCTTAAACAGTAAAATAAGCTAGGTTCAAGTTTTATAATATTAGAAATGAAATTCCTGAACTTTAAGAAACTTACTTAAATGTAAACAAGTTGGAATGAATCAACAAATAGAGAATTTCCAATAACATTAGAGTTTGAGTTTGCTCAAATGGATTTTAGGAACAATTTACTTATTCAATAACAGTTGAGATAAGAACTTGCTCAATCAAAAGCATGCATTTATAATAATAGAACTAACTCAACGAAAATGTAGAGTTAAAACTTGTACAATGTAATAAACGAACTAGCTCAACGAAAGTGTAGAGTTAGAAAACTTGCTTTGAGCGTAAGCTATAAAATTAAACTCATGATCACCTACACGTAATTTTAGAATCACAATACCTATTAGACGTGCTAACATATCATAACATGTTCATTACCATTCACATTTCAGAAGCTCTAAGTGTTCAACTTCACAACACTTGTATAATTTTCATTACGTATACTAATTACCACATAACGCATTTTTGATTTACTAATCACTTTTGCAACTTTGGTCGTACTAACCACAACTCACTATGTTATGTTAACCCAAACATTACACATTTAACATGCTAACACAATTTCAGACCTTGTTGTGACACTTTCCCAAGTCTGTTGAAATAGCAGAAGTTAGAATCTCAAACCAGGGTATGGCGCAGCTGCGCCATACAAAGGCTTGGGACTAGCACAGCTGCGCCGTTTTTGTCTTGGCACCGGCGCAGCTGCGCCGGTGTTCTGACAGACACGGAGTCGGCTATGAACAGTAGCTGACTTTAGCCCAACAATCATGAATTTCACCCACCAAACAGTGAAATTAACACATAGAATAAATATAACAATATCATAAACATGATTGCTCACAATTACAACCAATTAGCACAATTTAACACTAACTAAAACTATTTTAATTTCTCAAAACTCATGTTTTTCATAAAAACTCAACTTTTCTTGATATTGTTCTATAAATCATCACTGTGAACTCACTAGTTGGCCAAATCATCTCATTCAAATTACATAATGCTCATATCTCACTAAACTAACATATAAAAGCTTCAATTTACAGTTTAATATAAGAATTGGCCATCTAAAATGGTACTTTTAATGAACACATGAAAATATATATAAACATACACTGTCAAAACTTTTTCTTCCATTGTCAAACGAATTTAGCATGTGATTTCTTGTTTAACCATAATCTCTATCATCATAGAGTCATATAATCACAGGTAATCCATTGTAAGGCAACAATTCAATAAAGTGAATTTCACACATTATGTAAAAGTTTTGTCGTAGAACATGTATATGTATATATATATATATAATATAAAGTTAACATACCTTCATATTGCTTATACACAATCGTTGTTAAACACGGAAATCGTTGTGGAAATCCTAAGTGTAACGACCGAGGAATTTGGATCTTATTGTAAAATGATTTTATTAAATTAAATAATAAAATCATATTCCATGTGTTATCAAGATGGTTGTCATTGTATAACCTATTGATGTTAGAATGTCGTAGTATTTGAGCTATGTGGATGAATTAAAGTGTTAGAATTTCCAAGATGAAAATAAAAGTTTTTCGTGAAATTTTCCGAAAAATACTATTCATCAGTATTTGCTCGGGATATAATTTTGAGTTTCTAAGAAATACGTAATGATGAAATAACAAGGTAAGGTGGATTATATAATAAAAATCTAGTTATGGAAAATGTAATAATTCGTTTGTGGACTTGATTTATAAATGTTAAGTAAAGCGAAGTGTTAAGGAATAAGTAATAATTGTATGATACTTGGTATTGTACGAAGAAATGAAAACGAGTATAACACAAAGTATTATACGAGTTTGTGTGAAGGATAAAATATCGTATATAAATTCTATATGAATTAGAATATGAAAATAATACATCAACAATATGTATTAAGAAATATTAATGGACTTGGATGATTGGTTAACAATTATATACAAGTCCAAGTGAATTAAAGAGAGAAACTCAACTATTAATTAATGAACCAACTAGTGGTTATTAATGCAAAGCCCAAAGAGTGAATTAAAGTAAGCCCAGGCTAGAATCCATGGGTTGTAAGACCCATGGGGCAAACCATATTGATATGGTTATTGTGGTGACCAAGTAATGTGGTGATCAAGTAAGTGTAATGACCAAGACTTAGGAGTATTGACCAAGACTTTGAAGTAATAGTCAAGTATGAGATAAGAGAGTGGTTAACAAGTAATGAATAGTAAAGAGGTGGCTTAAGGAGGTGGGATGATTTAATGACCAATCTACCCTAACCTTGGAAAGTCTATAAATAGAGGAAGCTTACAAGTCATTTGTTGGTTGATCAAATAATCCAACACTTCTAAAGTGCTTAAGTGTTAGAGAGAATAAGCTACACATAAGTCATTCCATAAGCAAGAAGAAGAAAAAGCTACCTTACCAAGACTTCAAAAGAGTAAGACTTCTTCTCAATTATCTTCTATCTCTACCATGATAGGATGATAAGAAAAGATGGATTAAGAAACATGAATGATAAGAAGCAAGAAGAATGTATAAGTCATGAACTTAAGCCACATAAGTTGGCAATAAGTCATTTAAACTTTTAAAAGTTATAAACTTATTATAAGTTAACCTTGAATGTTAAGTATGAAAATATGAAGTTGTAATGAGTTTAGTAAGAAAAGTAAATTAAGAACTTATATGATTATATGAATCATATATATCTAAGTAAAGTTATATGTGAAGAATATGTAAAGTATGATGATTAAGAAACCTTAATTGTCATAAGTTATGAATAATCAAATCTTAAGTAGTTTATAAATGACAAGTTATAAGCTCGTGAAGAATAAGTCTAAAATACAACAATGAATATAAGTTGTTGTGTTACGTTTGTTGAGATGTTCACATGATGAATGAAGTTCATTTGTAATGTTGAACAAATCATAAGAAGGAAGAATTGTCGGAATTTGCACGATTGGACGATAATCGTCGAATTCATAAAATTCTCGGAATGGAAGTCAAATTTTTTGTTTGAACTCGGAACCATTGTTTTCCAATGGAGACAAGTCATATTTGGCATTTAAGAGTTGCGGACTAGAAAATGACCGAATTCTGACTTAGAACGAAGAAACGAGCGTTGAACGTTCACGAACGTTTATCGTTTTTGTTAAAAATGAACCAATAGGTGAATTTTTAGCAAACAAAGTTGAATAGATAAAATTCTTGAATGATCATGTAGATTATGTAATTTGTGAACCGTAGGCTTTTGAATGAGCCAAATCGGACTTATAACGAAGAAGTTATGCGTCTGGGAAATTCACAAAATTCACAAACTAAATTTTGTATCTGGTGCACAGAGTTGACGCCGCGGTGCCAACCCTAGGCAAAAAGACCAGTACAGTAGCGCAAAATAGTAACCGAGCACACTGCAAGAGTTCTCCCCAGTGTGAACTATAGTACATATTATGGCGTCGCAGCGCCATGAACAGTACCAAAAACCTCTGGAGAGTGGCGCCGCAGCGCGGTCCATTAAGTAAGGACTCGCGCCGCAGCGCCAAGTCTGGGACAATGACATTAAGAGCTCGCGCCGCAGCACGAGATGAAGGTATAAAGATGGCGCCGCAACGCCAGTCTCAGAACAAAAATAGTAATGAATGTTTCTAATTATAAAGAAAAGAAAAGGAAGTAAACACAACTTAAGGAATGTAATGTAACATTATTTATACTTTGTTAAACCTTAAGGAATGTAATGAAAAGGTTGAAATAACCTAGTCAAATATAATGTCAGTATAATGATAAATCGAAACTAATAGTAAATGAATCTAATACACAATTAGATTGAAGTAAAGGGAATGATATAGTCATATACATACTTGATTATGTGTGACCTAATGTAAGGCATTATGTGATTATGTATTGTAGAGACTTGAACGACTTGAACATAAAGTTAAAATATCATAGCAGATGCTAAAGGCAAGTATTCTAACTCTTGTCTCAGTTCAATCTGAACAAGTTTATTAGATTCATGTATTCTTTCGCATGAATTGAAGTATGTTGAAGTTGAAGCCAATTCCTTTGGCTAGACTTGATGTAGTGATAATCTATTCATGTAGTATTAAATGTTGCTATCTTTTGTCAACTAATGGTTATGGTTTTCAAAAGAAGACTAAAATGTTAAACAAATGTTTTGTCGGTAAAACGACAGGCACGTGAGGTTGCCAAATGCTTAAACGTGCATACGTTTAATGGATGTATTGTTGATCAACATAGAGTACAATAGGCTGATCACCTAGAAGTGCTCATAAGTAATATCGGGCTTACGGACTTGCTTCCGGGTTGTCCTTTTCCAATAAATGAATACTCGAGGTCTCTGACCGGAGTGAATGTTTTACTAAATACTGTTGTTATGGTAAAACATTTTGAATGAAAAGATGAAATGCTATTTTGAATTATCAATAGTACTTCATAACTATTGTTCAGTTATTGAAGATATACGATTTATATGTGTCAAACATGTTGTTATTAAATTGTTATACTTGTTGAGCTAGTTATGATCACTCTTGCTTGAACCATATGAATGCAGCTAAGACTGAACGTCCCGAAGGATCGAAAAAGGATAAGGGAAAAGCTAAGGCAGATTACTAAGCTGTCTTATAATAGTATAGGTCTATTGTTGTAATTTAACTGATATTATAACAAAGAACCTTTGTAACGGGTATAGAACTTGGGAAATGTAAATATTACTTTAAATATATAGAAGTTATGTTCGTTCTTTGAGACTTTTCAATTGAATGAATGTATGAATGTTGTACAGTATAGCACCATCTGTCGGGTTGGAAGATACCCGAATTTGGGGGCGCTACACTAAGCTTCTCTCAAATACTCTCTCAACCCTTCTCTCAATTTTCTGTTAAGCTCTCTAGGCTAACAAATACTAACTGACTAATAAGCGTAAACAAAAGAAACTGCCATAGGCTTAATACGCATAATAAGTAACGTTAGTCATTAGAATAAACGTATATAACATAAATATATTATATTTATTATTTGATTTTATTTTATTTATTTTATATATCTAGAAATCTCAAAAGCCATAAGGCTTGTTTGGCAAAACCATTTAAATATTAAAGAATTAATACATTAAGCCTTGTTTGGTAAAAACTAAATTAATTTACTTTAATTTATTTTAATAACTCCTTATAATATAGTTATTTGTCACACTATATTTAATCAAGCTTTCATATTTATTTTAATTAATGCAAATCACAATTAATTAAATAAATCCTTTAATCACATAACACAATACAAATAATTAATCATTTAGTTGAAATATTAATATAATAATAATTTCCTTAATTCATCAATTATTTATTAAATAAATAATTAACTAAACAAAATTAAATCAATTGAACAAAACATAATTAAATCAATTGAACAATATTTATTCCACGATAATCACATCCATTAAATATTTATATAACTCAATAAATATTTAAAATTACATTTAAAAATTCTGGAATGTTACATTATTAATGTTCTTACGTTATTATTCGAAACTCGATCGTCATAGGTTAAGTACATTTATTGCATACCATTTATGTTCACAGTTGACTTATCTTCAACCTTTAGTATATTACTTAAGGTTTAATTATGTCTTAATAATGTTTCATTAAGATCCTTCATTAAGTGTTCATCAATTACCATTCATGTTCAACCTGTAAACATTCCTTATTGTCTAAGTTATAAGGCTGGCGCTGCGGCGCTGGCTATTACTCTTGGTGCCGCGCTGCAGCGTCACATGTTAGTGCCCAAAAACCGGACTAGGCGCTGCGGCGCAAGTCCCTTTGTTATTTGTCACGCTGTAGCGGGAGTTTGCAGTGAACTATGGCCACTTTGGCGCTGCGGCGTCGGACATTAGGCTTGGAGCCACGCCGCTGCGCGGACTCTGAGCCACATAAATCTTTGACATATTTTTCAAATGGTGAGATTCCCGAACTCGTAACTTCTTCGTTATAAGTTCTAATTGGCTCGTTCAAGAGCCTACAGTTCACAAATTACATACTCTACGTGTTCATGCAAGAATTTTATCTATTCAACTTCGTTTACTAAAATTTCACCTATTAGTCCATTTTTAACGAAAACGATAAACGTTTGTGAACGTTCAACGCTCGTTTCTTCGTTCTAAGTCAGAATTCAGTCATTTTCGAGTCCACGACTCTATAATGCCAAATAAGACTTGTTTCCATTGAAAACTAATATTTCCAAGCTCAATATCAAAATTCGACTTCCAATCCGAGAATTTGACGAATTCGACGATTATCGTCTAATCGTGTGAATTCCGATGAAACTTCGTTACTTAAGATTTGTTCATCGTTTTAAATGAATTCTATTCATTATATAGACATCTCCACCTACATATTACAACATCTTATTTTCATATGAAGTCATTACATGTTCTTCATGAACTTATTTACTTAGTAAGTATAACATACTTGTTTTCATTGTTTATGACTTATTAACGAGTTAAGTCCTTCAATCAATATTCTTACATCTCATTAATCATACTAACTTCTTGACATACATACTTAATTAACTTACATACATGATAAGTTATTACTTATTCTTTGTGAGTTTGTAACTTATAAAATTACAAACTACTTATGTTTCCATTTCTCATGACTTAGGATAGTATATGACTTCTAACCATTATTCTTAATTCTTTTTAACATACTAACTTTATTTGTGTACTCATGCTACAAGTTCATATACGTTCATTATAAGTTCATAACTTTGTTAGGTTTGACTTACTCATTCATGACTTAAATGGCTTAAGTTCATTGAGTTGTTCATTCTCTTCATTCTTTAGCATACAAATCCTACCACTACCCACTTCTCTAACAATAGAAGAGAAAGAGATTCATGGCTTAGGTTCTTACCCTTGAAGATTACTTGATTAAGCTTTGATCTTCTTCTTGCTACTTGAAATATGAAAGACTAGCTTTCTAGCTTTTCTAGCTTATTCTCTCAAGCAAATAAGCACTTAACTTGTTGGACTTTTGAACAAGGAACAAATGAGTTAGCAAGTTTCCTATTTATAGGAAATCCTAAGTGAGGGCATAATGGTCAATAAGCCACCTACACCTCCTTAATCCACCTCCTTACTATTCATTACTTCCTAATTAAGTTAACATGGCCACCACATTTACTTAGCCACCAAGTCACTTGCTCACCACTTATCTTAGCCATTAAGTTAACTTGTTTATCACAACTTCTATCATTTTCTTTCCCATCACAACAATTAAGCATTACGTTACTTATTTATCACTTTGGATCACCCATGGTTTAAACCATGGGTTTAAATCAACCCATAACCCCTTGGTTCTTACTTTGGGTTTTAGCTTAATTAGTTAATCTAACTTAACTTATACATTGGGCTTGTAATTAAACAAACACTTGGGCTTGTTCATTAACTTATATTGGACTTCAACATTCTTACATTTAAGCCTTGTCACACTTCCCTTTGGACTTTAATATTAAATCATATAAAACTAGTACATCCCACATAATCCACAAGTCTATTCACAATTAAAGCCTTATAACATATACTCTACGTATAATTCTCTTATTCTAACTCGTACACTTATTCATCATATATAATATACCATCATCCATACATACTTATATACTACTTCGTATCATACTCGTATTCTCTACCTCGTACAATACCTACGTATTATACAATCATTACACTAACTTCTTAACGCTTGATTTTCCTAACGTTCCCAAATTAAGTCCACAGGCGAAATATTATGTTTTCCATAACTGAAATATTATTGGATATTCCATCTCACCTTGATAGTATATCATTACGTATTTCTCGGAAGTTCAAAAATAATTCCCGAGCAGAAATGCGTGAATAGTGTTTTTCAGAAAACTTCTCGGAAAGCTTTTATTTTCGTCTTGAAAATTCAAACACATTAATTCTATCACGTAGCAAAAATACTACAACGTTTCGATATGCCTAGGTCATAGAACGACCTTCAAATAGCTTACTCCCATAAATAATCAATTAAATTCATTTAATCCACATAATAAAATAAAATTTTAATTCTCCTAAAAATCTAATTTTATGGGGCGTTACACCGATGGTGTAATACATTGGCTTTAACCCCAGTGAAGGCATCTGCTTAACCCCGATAGTGTAATCCACTAGCTTTGAACCCAATGAAGGTATCGGTTTAACTCCGATGGTTTAATCCACTGGCATTGACCCCTGTGAAGGCGTCGGCTTAACCTTGATGGTGTAATCCATTGGCTTTGACCCTAGTAAAGGCATCGGCTTAACCCCGATGGTGTAATCCACCGTCTTTATCCCCAATGAAGGCATCAGATGAACCTCAATGGTGTAATCCACTAGATTTAACCCTAGTAAAGGCATCGGCTTAACCCCGATTGTGTAATCTGTTGGCAATAACCCAACTAAGGCATCAGCTTGACCTCGATGATGTAATTCGTTGGCAACAACCCAATGAAGGTGTCGGCTTGACCCCGATGATGTAATCGACTGGCTTCAACCCCAGTGAAGGCATCAGCTTGATTCCGACGGTATAATTCATTGGCAACAACCCAACGAAGGCGTCGACTTTACCCCAATGATGTAATCGACTCGCTTTGACCCCAGTGAAAGCATAGACTTGACCCCGATGGTGTAATCCATTGGTAACAACCCAACAAAGGTGTCGACAGTACCCGACGACATTCTCACAATCCTCATGTCGACGACGTTCTCACAATCCTCATCCTCCCCAACAGATAGGAGTAACCATTTTTAAATCTAGATCATACATATCATTTCATCTTTACACATGTCATTGCATTATTAGATATACCTTGTCATGTATCTTCGTGTCTATTAACCTTTGTTGTATTCATTCCATTGCATTGCATAAACATGACAAATAGGGGCATCTGTAGATACTCAAAATTTCACTTTCCTTGGACTAATTTTTTAAGAGGGTAAAAGTGTAATTTCACTTCTAAGATAACCCTGAAGGAGTCCAGAAGACTCATTTCACCCCGGAGACAACCCCGTAGAGAAATCAAAGTGCAATGATGCCCAAACATGATGCAGGCCGAATGAGGATTACAAATCTGATGAAAAGGCTACAAGAAGCCACAACAACAATCATTGAACTACAAGCTATTGAAGACAAGCCGATTGACGACCCTTGGAAATCAAAAGATACCTTTTAACTAATTGCATCATCTTTCTGGCCTCCGATTCAGTCAGACTTGACCTTATTTCGCAGCCTTCCGCAAAGACTTTCTGAGATTTTTTGTTACAAAGCTCAACTTTCACCGAACCGAGACCAGAGGAAAAAACATCTAGACAACGGGACCCATGGGGCCCAGTCTCAGGTATACCTACTCTAGCCGCAAGTATACCTGCGGCTGGCCTAGATCCCCTTAAGTTAGTAGCAGCAGCATTAAAAAGAAAAAAGAAAAAAGAAAGAAAGAAGAAGTTAGAGAAAGAGTTCTAGAGACGGAAAGGCTAGGATCTTCCCATATTTCATCATCTTTAAGTTGTTTAATCTTTGATCTTGTATACTTTCAGTGTCTAGAGCGATATAGAGTTGATCTTGAGCCAAAAGAAGCTTGTTTATGTGTCGCCCAAGGTGAAATATAGTCATTTTGGTCACTATCTTTGTAAATGCTATTATAAATACTAGATCTATATAGATATAGCAATTTCTATCGTTTAAACTTGTTATTTTACATATATATTATGTAGTAGTTGGTAGATCTTGAGTTTCTACCGGGTATTTTGTGGATATATTGTAGTGAATCAAGTTATTTGACTAGATATAATCGGATCTAGCACTTTGAATGGTTATGAAGCATGATGATCTAACTTGTATGCTAGATCGGCTTAGATCCATGATAGATCTATCTGTTTTACTGCTTTTTGTCAGTCCCGATCACTCCGTAAACCCTAGATCTATATCACACAAAATAATTTCCAAATAAAATTACAAAGAGCTTTCATAAAGAACATAGAGATTCGGGTAGATCACCTAATAAACATAAAGATAAAAAGAAGTATCAAAGGTCCTCGATTATTATTCGGACGAAGGATTTGAAAATTATGTTTTTCCAAAATATCATTTTAATGTATATTTTGTCTAAAAATGAACTTTTTACTAAATCAAATCCTTCATACATAGGTGCAAAAGAGGAACAGCGCTAATTTCAAATAACTCACAATGAGGCTTAGAATAAATTTTAAAATAAAAGCACTGAGCATAATAACACACACACACACACACACTTTATGTATAGAAAATCAATAAGTTACGGTAATTGTGTTTTCACGTAAGTCAGGGGTTGCCTAACACCTTTCCCTCGCTTAAGTATGCCTCCGAACTCTATGAATCTCAGGTTTTCAGATTAATTCTACGGAGTCACATATTGAACCATATTGCGAAAACCTTTAAAATTTGAATGAATTAGTACATCCATTTAAAATCATAATAACTGGAGGCTTTATCTAATTCCGTCCAATCATAAAAATTATCATCAATAAAATCAAATTTGGTAAAATAAGTAGACCAAATGTCGTTCTTTTCCTAAAACCTCGCCCTTTAATTAAATCAATCGACACATCAAAATAAAAGGGTATAAAAAATCAAAAAATAGGAAAAAAGGAAAAAACAAAAAGAGAAAGTTCAAAGATACGCGCGAAGAAAACACACATCTTTAGTCCTGATCTCTTTTATGCTTCTTCTTCTTATCCTTCGTACTCTGCACAACTACTTCTACTGCTTTGAGTTCTTCTTGTTGCTCCCCCTCAGTGTGTGCAGCTTTGTCCGTGCTTTTCCTTTCTTGCTCCCCCTCAAATAATATTTTTTTCTCCTTAGTTAGCTTTTCCAGATTTTCTTTGCGATGCTTCCTCTTCCTAAGCTTGTTATCTCATCTTTTCCTTGTCTCACCCTTTTTGTCATCAATCAATTTAGAGAGATGTTGAATATAAACAATAAGCTAATCAATTAGAAATGAGGAAACTTTCAACTTCGGTATGAACTTCTTGTTGGATCAATTAGATTTTCATTGAAAGAGACTTGATGAGAGCTGCCACTCTATAAGAGAGGGTTATGATTCATTGCTCAGTATTTTGTTACATTTTGAAAGAAAATTTTTGAGTCTGCTCAATGGATTATTGATGACTAAGATCTTGCTGATTTAGTTTCAAAGACAGTTCAGCAATAATTACCTTCAAATCCTTGGAGAGTGAACTGGCTCTAGGTTCAGAAGTGTTTGGAGATTCAGTTATTGCTAAGATAGTAGTTGGATTGACTGATAACTAAGTTGAGGGTTGCTGAGTCAAATTTATTTTTTCAAGAGTGGTAGCCACGTCGAAGAACTCATTTCGAGATGAGGATGGAATGTCTGATGATGTAATGGCTTGTATGTGGGGAATTTGTTGTGACTGGATTGATTTAGACGCATTTATAGGATAATGATGCTTGACTATATATTGTGTTTGAGATGAAAGATATTTACTCAAATTTTATGGAATGTAGGCACATTTAGAATGTCTATAAGTTCGGAAGTGTCTTGTATCCTTTATCAACTTCATTGGATAAGCCTGCACTCTTATAAAATTCTGAGCGATAAAATTCATATTTGGGAAGATTGAGAAGCACCACCAAAGAAAACATTCATCTTTATTGAACACAACCTTCAACCAAGGCATCCATGAATAAAATGATGTTATTATCGTTCGTTGGGATCGTAGAACATTATAGTTCGATTCAGTTCAACATCATGAAATTGTGTCAACAAATCCTCCATAGTTATTGGAATCATTACGATTTGGTAATTTCCATTATCTATCCACCTTACAGATGTATCTTCATTCAGTTATTCAAGAGCTTCAAGGACTTTTCTTCTTCGAATTATGTTGGAAGGCAATGTAGTAAATAGTTGAGGAGCCACATCTTTTTCACGATATTCATTTTCAAAGACGGATTTTCTTTCTGATTCTGCCTCATTCATCTTCTCTATTTGTTCACCTCTCATCTCCTTTACTTTTGAACTTCCTTTTTATTTGCCTTCAATTTCCTCATCAGTTAATCTCTTCAGCTCTTTGTTCTTGGTAACTTCTTCTTCTCTAGATATTGAGGTATGTCCAACTGATATATCATCATTCTTATTTTTTGGCTCTTGTACACCTACTGTCATATCTATTTCATTTGACTCACTTTCTGAAGTCTCAAATTCAACATCTTTCTCAGCTTCTCTATTTTCATCATCTTCATCATCACTAGAGCTTGATGAAATTATTTTCCTTTCTACTTTGCTTTTTAACCCCATCTTAATAGATTCATTTTCTTCCTCATTAATGTCAATAACCATAGGAGGTATGCCATCACCATCATTGTTTCCTATGAATTTCATCATTTACTTTAACCTCGCACTCTGTCTTCTTTCAACTGATTTAGTGACTGGAGTTTCTGATTTATCTTTTTTCTCCAAGATTTCTTCTTCTTCTAATGAACTTCCTTCATTTAAACATTATTTCCCAGATGTTTGTCCAATTTCCATGTCATCATTCTTGTCTTTAGACTCATACTTAGATATAGTTGTATCATTCTCATTTAATTTTCTTTCTAAAAATTTAGATTCAACTTCCTTCTCGGCTTTTCTACTAAATCTTGACCTTTTTCTTAAGCGTGTGATATGGAAGGATATTAGAGCTGGTAATTCATTGGACTCGGATGATTTACTTCTCATATCATTCATCTTTCTCTTTCCTTTGCTTGATTTTGAAAGCTTCTTGATGTTACCTCCAGACATTGTCAATCTCTTGTTCTCCATTGAATTCTTTTTCTAATTCTCGAATAATTTAGGAGATATCACTTTATGAACGTTCAAGATCTCCCCTTCATCGTCTTTAATTTTGTTCTTCAGTTTCTTCTTCGGAATGAGGCTTAAGAATCGGTCGTGGAAGATATTTGATATAGGCTTATCTGAAAATCTTCTCTTCTTGATATCTTCCAACTATTTTGGTATCCAATTGATGAATACCGCCCCAAAATTGATTTTTTGCTTCATGAGAATACCTATCATAACTTGCATCTGAAGGTCACTGAAAGTGTCATGAGCAGAGTCTTTGCACATAATGCACTTTCCCACTATTTCTTCTAGGAACTCGTATTCTTTTGGAAACTCTTTTTTTCATACCTTTCCGATTTGTGTTTTTCTTGTATTTCATCATTTTCTTGCCTTTTTATATATTTATGTCTTCAAGAGTAGTCAAACCTTCATCGATAAGGTTCAAAGACTTATTGATATCCACTTTAGTTATTGATGAATGGGTAGTATACCCATGAATTGGATATATTTGTACTTAAATTATTGCATTCTTAAGTTATTTAGTAGCATTTTTATTGTGTTTATATCTTGTTTTGCAGATTTGGAAGCTGGAGGGAGCAATTATGGGAAATTCAAGCAATTAATGGCAATTTGGTAATTTTGGAGAAGTCTAGCGCCGGGGCGCTGGAAACTACACTATCTACAGCGTCGGGGCGCTGAGCCTCGGCTGGCGTTGACTGGATTAGCGCGTTTGACTTCTGGTTGGACTTAATTTGGTTATTGGGGGCTAAAATAAAACCTAATTGGAGAAGGATTGTGGTGGGCATATAATAAGAAACTAAGTGCTGAAATAAAGGGATCTTTTTGGACTATTATTCTTGGGAGGATTAAACAAGTTCTCCATTGAGGGCTACGCGAGATTGCTTGGAGATTAAGGATTGGCTACAGAGTTTATTCTTTTTCTCCTTATTTTTAATTTGTAATTCCATAAGGATGATTTGTCAACAATTAATGGTTTTTATTTCCGTGATGAACTAATTCTTTAATTAAGATTTCAATTGAACCTTTTATGACTATAAACTAGTTATGAACTCATTCTAATTATTTTTGTTGAAGTGAATTGTTTATCATGTTTTGATATTATCGTTTAATTATTTGGCCAATAATTACCTTGTTACTCTAGAAGGAATTGGAAAAGGAATTCTAGGGTTAGAACTGGGCATGATAACATGTGACTTGATTATTTGCATGTTGAATAATTAGGTATGTGAACTGAAAGAAAATATCTGTTCACCGCATGTAACACATAGGGAATTGGAATTGGAAAGAGTTTAATTCAATTGTTTTGCATAGGAATATAGCAAGATTAATCTGGATTAAATAGAAGTCAATTGATCACTTGGAAAAGGGCGTTTGGCATTTGAGAATTCCTGTTAACAATTCAGTAGGCATAATAATTGGGATGAGTAGGTAATTGATTTATAGTTCATAATTGGGGATATTGAAGTCTTAATCTTTATCTATCGGAAATTATTCATTCAAGTATTAGTTTATTTATTCGCTTATTTTAGAATAATATCTTTTCGTGTTTAATTTTGTGTTAATAATTCTGAAAATCATAATTTATTCTTGTTCGAATAAAATTGAATTGATATAGTATTAGTAGTTGGGATTTATTAATTAGAATTCTCTGTGGGAACGATACTCAACTTATCACTTTATTACTTGTTGACCACGTATACTTGCGTGTTGTGCATAACTAGATTTTACTCAACAAGTTTTTGGCGCCGTTGCCGGGGAATTAATTTAATAATTATTTTCCAATATTAATTTCAATCAAATTAGTCTTAATTTAAACATTTTTATTTTTATTTTTAATTCTCTTTCTATATTTCTATCTTTTCAGGTACCATGGATGACTTTGTGTATCAATGGCCATACACGAACATGACTCAACCAAGGGGAACGGAGATTGAAAGACTCGAGAAATTTTCTGCATTGTCAGCACAGATTGAGACACTTTCGAGGATGTTTGAAGCTTTTGAAGCTCAGCGTCGTCAAAGTATGGCGGTTACTTGTGATTATTGTGCTGGAAATCATATGAGTCATCAATGCGCCATCAGTTTCGAGCCGGTACAATATAGTGGTGATTACCCCAATAATTTTGTCTATCCCAACAACTATCATCAGGATTGGGGGTATCACCCGGATTTTTCATGGAGTAACAATCAAGCTGCAGCTCAACCACCTAGACAACAACACACCTCCGGATTTCAAAATCCGACTCAACAACCAGAGAGGATATCAAGTTTGGAAGAAGCCTTAGAAAAATTCATTAGAGCTTCTGACAAAAAGAACGAGGAACAAGATAAGAAATTGAATCAAGTAGAGCTGAATTTGCAAAGCCAAGGGGCGTTGATCAAAAATCTGGAAAATCAAGTGGAACAGATAGCACATGCGTTGAACAACCATCCTCAATACACCTGGCCCTATGACATGGATTCCGAGACTGATGGTGAGCCCGAGCCAAATCTACAACTGGATGAGCCACGAGATGAAAAAGAGGAGACAAGTGGGGATAATGACAACAAGGTCGGTGAAGAACTAATTGTGAGACCCAATGATGATGAGCCAATGTTATTTATGCCTCAAGTGCCTTCTCTTCCACAGTTCAAGACTCCGGTTAGATTTGCAAAACCTTGTCCGATTGGTAGTCATGTCGTCGGCAATACTCTCTGTAATGTAAAAGTAAGTACACCTTCGAAACTATGGTGCGATGAGCTGGAGAAGATAGAAGAAGAAATTGTTGTGACTGACAAGCCTCAATACCAGAATATATTCGCAGACACAATGGAGAAACCACCTAGATATTGGACGTTCTTGAATGTGATCTTATCTAAAGAAAGCATGCTTGGTGACTTTAATACAATGACTATCGTAAATGGGAACCTACCAAAAGCTATATTATTTTCGATGGATGGAGGGTTCCTCAACTTTCGAAGAGGAATTGGATAGCATTGACCAGACAAAGTCAGGCTGAGACTATAAAACAAGCGCTTATTGGGAGGCAACCCAAGTTTAATTTTTATTTTTTATTTTTAGTTTTTATTAAGTTTTATATTAGTAGTTTGAATTTGCATTTATTTAGGATTTAATAGAATTGCTTCTATTATGGTTTTACAGGTTATTCAAGTCAAATTCAAGTGTGGTGCCCAATTTGTTCCATGTGTTTAGCCTATTCTCCAAACTTAGCGGACAAGGAGGAAGATTGCTATATTTTCAGGGAAGTCCTCTACTTTAATTTTTTCTATTTCAGTCATTGAGGACAATGTCTAGTTTAAGTTTGGGGGAATTTTAGTGTCGTATTGCATATAGTTAGTTATTTACATTGTAAGTTCGTTATGTTTTTGGGTTACTTACATTTAGTTTTTGCATTCAGTTTTTTGTTTAAAAAAAATAAAAAATTTAAAAATCGCAAAAATAGTAGTTAGTTTACTATGTTTGTTGCAGTTACTTTATATTTGCATGATTCCAACTGTTAGATAGTAAAAGTCTATTTTGGCCAATGATGAGACTGAAGTTAAGTAGATAAGTATAGTATTGAATATTCAGGCTTTGATGTGTTTTCTTGTTATGAATTGAATCTTTTCCTGTTTGAAACTGGTATAACCAAGGTTAGCATGTTAATAACAGCTATGTTAATTGATTAAGTTTAAATTGATACATAATGGATTTTTTAAGGATAATACTAGTTTGAAGGAATGAAAGACATGAGTAGGCGGAGATGACTAAATTTTGATAAAAACTTAAGTTTGGGGGGAAATTTTGGGGTATATAAGCTTTAAAAATAACATGTTGAGTCTTGTGGTGGGTTGAGGAGAAACACTCCCCATAAACACAAGCGTGAGATGGAGCGTAAAACGCACTCACCAACCATCTATCAAAAAAAAAGAGAAAGAAAAAAAATTATCGTGGCTAGTTTTGTTTCGGGGCCTTTGTTACTTGAGTAAGTACGCCCGAAGGGGTATCTTAAAACCTAGCGCCCTAAGGTCTTATATGGTCTGGGAGTCGTTGGTCGAAAGCTCGCTAAGGGGTGACACTGTTAGCCTAATGGAATGAGACATTGCACAGTCATGGTTAAAAAAAAAACAATAAAACGGGAAAAGAGCAAAAAGCCCCCGTAATGAAAAGTAAAGCATAAGTATCCCGGATTGGACTCTTGAACTTGGTGGATGTTTGACTTTAGTTGGATCTAGCTTGTTCGTGAATTTTGTGAGTTTTCACTGTATGATGCCTTCAAAGATATCTATTATGTCTTAAATTTGATTTTATATCAGTTAACATTGTTGTGGAGCACACACGCACTATATCAGTGATAACAGTCTAAGATTTGATGATTGATTGGGAAATTACTGATTTGTTTTAATATGATGTATTATCATGTTTACTTGATTTCTCTAAGGTCGGTTGAATAGACTTGTTTCTGTCATTACAGTTGGATTCGTAGGCATATAGATTAGTTTCATTACATTACATTGCATAACATTTTTGTGTTTTTGCTTGAGGACAAGCAAAGGTTTAAGTTTGGGGGTATTTAATGAGTGAGTTTTATACACATGAATTGGATACATTCGGGCTTAATTTATTGTTGTTCTCAAGTCTGTTAGGATGTTTTTATGTGTTTGTGTCTATTCATGCATGTTTTATATTGTTTTGTAGGATTTGGGACAAAAGTTACATGGATCGACGTTCGGGGTGGCTAGATTCGCGTTTTCGGCTTGCCATTTATACAGCAGTCACTTCAGAGCCAATTTGACTATATCTCCGGACATTATTTCGAAAAACTTCAAGAATGAAAGTTGTAGATCTACTTCTCCTCTTTCCAGAACATCTTGAATCATCTAAATCGGAGTTCGGACGAAGAAGTTATGGCCGTTTTCCCAAAGGACATCGGAGCAGAAAATGTTAGACTTTGTGGCAGCGCCGGGGGGCTCGTTTTAGGCTTGATACCAGCGCCGGGGAGCTGGGGGGCAGAATCCCAGCGCCGTGCCCAGCGCTGGGGCGTTGGGGAAGGGCCTGGTGTGGGCCTGGACGCGTTTTGGGCGAATTTTGACACTTTTTTGACTCCAAATAGGATTGGGGTTGTTCCAAAACTAAAAATAAAAAGTGCAAACCTTCGATAGAAGAGCCACCGGTGTTGGAATTAAAGCCACTTCCCTCTCATCTTGAATATGCTTATCTAGGGAAAGATTCGACTCTACCAGTTATAGTTTCGACAAAGTTAACTGACACCCAAAAAGAAAAATTGCTGCGGGTTCTGCGCGAGTTCAAAACAGCGATTGGGTGGACTATAGCAGACATTCGAGGTATTAGCCCATCTTTCTGTATGCATAAGATTTTAATGGAAGAGGGATCAAAACCAACCATTGAGATGCAAAGAAGGTTAAATCCCATTATGAAAGATGTGGTGAAGAAGGAAATTATAAAATGGTTGGATGCCGGTATTATTTACCCAATCTCCGACAGTTCATTGGTAAGTCCTGTACAGTGTGTACCAAAAAAAGGGGGCATGACTGTGGTAAAAAACGATGCTCATGAGCTTATTCCGACTAGAACTGTTACAGGCTGGAGAGTATGCATGGATTACCGCAAGTTGAATAAAGCCACACGCAAAGATCATTTTCCCTTGCCATTCATTGATCAGATGTTGGACTGGTTAGCCGGACATCAATTCTATTGTCTGTTAGATGGATATTCTGGGTATAATCAAATTGCCATAGCACCGGAAGATCAAGAAAAGACCACGTTCACATGTCCATACGGTACGTTTGCCTTCCGGCGTATGTCGTTTGGTTTATGTAATGCGCCGGCAACCTTTCAACGTTGTATGATGGCAATCTTCTCTGATATGGTCGAACATAATTTAGAGGAATTCATGGATGATTTCTCCGTGTTCGGTGATAGTTTTGACTCGTGCTTGAAGAATCTGATCTTGGTGTTAAAAAGATGTGTGGAGACTAACCTGGTGCTTAACTGGGAAAAATATCATTTTATGGTGCAAGAAGGTGTTATTCTGGGCCATAAGGTTTCCGCATCCGGATTGGAGGTGGATAGAGCGAAAATTGATACAATTGAGAAATTGCCTCCTCCATCATCTGTGAAAGGCATTCGAAGCTTCTTGGGACATGCAGGGTTCTATAGACGCTTTATGAAAGATTTTTCAAAGATTTCGAAACCCCTATGCTCACTCTTGGAGAAAGATGTGTCGTTTAAGATGGATCAGGCATGCATCGAGGCATTTGAGGTATTAAAGAAGAAATTGGTCTATGCACCAATCATTGTAGCACCCGATTGGTCTTTACCGTTCGAATTGATGTGCGACGCCAGTGATTACGCGGTGGGAGCCGTATTGGGACAACGTCATGATAAGATTTTTCATACTATCTATTACTCTAGTAAGACATTGACGGATGCTCAGCTGAACTACACAACAACCGAAAAAGAATTACTTGCAGTGGTGTTTGCTTTTGACAAATTCAGAGCTTATCTCCTAGGCACCAAGGTAATTGTCTACACTGACCATTCGGCTATTAAATATCTGATTGAAAAGAAAGATGCTAAACCGCGGTTAATACGATGGGTACTGTTGTTACAAGAATTTGATCTGGAGATCCGGGACAGAAAAGGTGCAAAAAACCAAGTGGCGGTAGACTATTTAAATTTATCAAAACCTAGTTTTGTGCCAGTAATGACTTGGCTATCTTACATACTAGATAAATCCTTCGAAAGATTTCTAAACAGTGTGAAGATGATCTGGTTTTTGGGTTGTAAAGATATGAAGAAGGATGTATGGTTTTGAGATAAGTGAGGGTTCTACGACTTAAGATGAGAGAGAGAGAGAGAGCTTTAGGTTTAAAAATATTGTATAGTTTGAAGAGTTTGAGAGGTGACTTCTGGAGAAGATGAAAAGTTGGACAGTTGATTTGAAGGATATGAGGTAGATTTTGAAAATATTTATCTAACATAGTAAAGTGGGACACATTCCATGTTGTCATTTCTTGCACGTCTCTTCAGTAACTGCATCATCTCAAACGTTGTGTAACTGTTCCCAATACTTTCTTTCATTCAGAAAGCGTGTAACTCACTTTTTTGAGGTTTGAACGATTTAATTCACTTGGTTAACCAATTAACTTGATGACTTTTCATTCTATAATTTGGATTACTAGTATAATAGCTCTTTCCTCTTTATACTAGCTATATCTTCGACTTATAGAACTGAGCATCTTTAGCCACATTTTTCTTCAAAGAGGTTTCGATCATAATCCTGAGGAGAAGGCCTTCAACGATGTCAATCAGAAGATTACAGAAATATTTGTACCTACCAGTTAGATAAAATCTATCCTTGGTACCCAAGCAGTTTTGGGTCCTGTTAGGTTAGTAAAAATATGACTATCCAAAATTTTCAGATATTTTGGATTTTCATATAAAATGACATTATTATGCCAATGAAGGATACATATGCACATATGATGATTAATTTAGATAATATGTTATAAGAGTGTGTGTGAGTTTGCATGAATTTCATTTCTCATATGATAAGTGTGGATGACTGTCTTTTCCTTTTTGGTTTACATTCCTTTTGCTTTAACTATGATCTACAATTTTGAAGTCTAAAGGAGTAGTGATCAACTCTACTAGTAGCACCTAGTTGATTCGTTAAATTGGTCAGGTTCTAAGATTCTATGAGATACTACTGTAGTTTTAGATTCACTCTACGATGTGTCAAAAACTTAGATCATTATAATTGACTTTTAGTTCTCACACCGAACTTAGTCAGCAAAAGATGAGCAATTTTAAAAGTACTTAACTTGAGCAATCTCTTTAAATTTCATAATAGTGACATCTTTCAATTAAGAATGATGTTAATCACTATTATTACTTTACATTGAGAGTTCCACATCTGAGGTAGAAGACAGATCTTCAAATTTCAGAACTGACTTTATCAAAATAAATCTCTGACAAGAGGTCAGTCAAGATCGTATGATAAATGCTGTGAACATATTGGGATTTTAATTTCTCATCACAAGGACAAGAGCAGATATTCTCAGAGCATGTATTTCAAATATCTTCCATAAACATTTAGTTTTTGTTTCAAACTTGGATGGAGAGATAATGCTTTGCAGAATACAACAGAGCACTGTCAGTACTTTCTATCTTTCCTTTTGAAGTAAAAACTGTATCTTTAATAGGATAACGAGCATTTACAAATTAATGCAATATACACAAAATAACATATGAAGATAATACTTAAAACATCAATGCACACAAAACAAAATAATGGCATATACCTTACTAATGACAATCTCTTGACAGTTAGTGGTTAAGCTTGAGCCATTAATTTTGATTGTTGAAAAAATTTATCAACTTTTGAATTTCAACAACAATCCTTACTTTTAGTACTTCCAGAAAGATCATCTTGCTTTATCAGATAGACATTTAAAGTTGAGCATATCCAGTATATCCTTCATTTTTAGATCAGAGGAAAGAATTTATTCATCCCACATTCCTTACTTAGCTTCAGTGAACTCTACGGTTCAAATCTTAGTTGGGATGAGTCTTGCCACTCCAACTGGATTGCTTGAGCGGTACATTGAGTCTTTCATTTTCCATTGATCAGTTCATTAGAGATCAAAGATGACTCAGAAAGAAATTATGATTTTGATCATTGATGATGACATTTCTCAGACTCCTTTAACATAGATACAGACTCTGATGTCGTCGAGTATATATTCTGAGAATATAGTCCTGGCTGCATCTTTACTTCCCTATAGATGGATAACTTGATTTGCTACTTTATCATTATCTTGATAGACTTGTCTGATAATTTCAAAAGGCTTCAGTTAAGTGCGTTGATTAACTTTGAATGGCATCAAATAGAACATTTACATTTCCTTTAATATATTTGCACATGTAGATTTTAGCATGTGAGTTTATCTTCATTTAGAAGATGTGTTTGACATTCATAACTTAGTTTAGAATTAGTATTAGAGTAATGCCTTGGATCAACTCAAAGCGTAAGCTTTATGTTCGTGAGAACCTACTCTGATACCAATTCTTATTTTTGTAATACCCGAGAATTTCCATATATTATAAAATGAATATATTAATGGAAATACTATTTATGTGAATATAAGTGTTATTCTTTTATGTGTTGGTTAATGCAATTGATTCGTATTAGATAAATGTGTATTAAGATGTGTGAATTGACAATGAGAAGTGTGAAATGCCTTGTATGGCATAATGCGAAATGAGAAAATTCACTAAACAAGTTAAAACGGGAATTAGGAAGATTAATCGGGTTAATCATGAAATTTCATGTAGTTAATAAGTACTCTTTTAGACTTGTAATATTACTCACGTGGACAATAATTCATGTCATATAAAATGAGTTTAGCGATGAAAATTGGCACGGGCTTGAAGCTAAACTAGTCTTGGCACTGTCAGGGTACGAATGAAAGTGAGCAATAATACGACTATACTATATAATGTAGTGTGACTTTTATGTGACTATATATTAAGTTTTATGACACTATATTGTATGAAGCAATATGATTACGCATATTGAAACCATATTGTATAAATATATATCATGAAATGTGTAAGTAACCATATACATGTGGGTAGACATTGAAATAGAATGTACATGGATTATATGATGTGAGTATAAAATTGTCTTTAAATTCTTAATATGGTAACAATTGTACCTTAATATTACATTATGGGAATTATGAGGACCAAACCAAGCTTTACATGACCAATTGCTGAGATTTTTCTCTCTTGTCCCAAAATGAGTGTCACCAAGCACATGAATAGTAGCTAAACACTAAATCACGTATTTCTCCAAAAGGCTAGAGCTACGTGATGATGGTTGAGCTTGAGGGTGGTTGGCCAACCCTTGAGCAACCATTGTTTCATTTCATTGCACCATGGATTCCAATCTTGTATAACCCAAAGGTCCAATCCAAAACTCTTCTATAAATAGCAAACATGTTTATCATTGGTGTTGTTTGGAGTTGTCTGAGAATTGCTTAGTGTAGGATTGAGGGCATACAAGTGTTCTAAAAGCTTAAGAGTTCAATTAGTAGCAAGTTCATCCATATTGCAGAGGTATAATTCCATTCCATGCTTTCCATATTCAGTTTCTGTTAAACAGAGTTTTGAGTTCTTAAATTTCAAATTCTTGATTTTGTGGAATTGGATGGTAATGAGGTTGGGTAATGTCCATATAGTTGTTATATGACCATATAAGCATGTTTACACTGATACATAAGTGTTAAGAAACGAATTCATGAGTAATTTCTGTGTTTGGGCTAATTTTATGCTGACGCCAACTGTTCCTAGCTCGAACCAGACATGGCGAAGCTGCGCCGTATTAACAATAAGGCGCAGCGCAGCTGCGCCGGACTCTGAGTTCAGTTAGGCTTTCTGTTTTGAAATTTGGTCAGTGTTAGGCAATTATAATGACTTACACTAGCATCCAAGCATGTGTAATATGTATATATAAGTATATTAACCTAATGTGAGCATGATTAGATTAGCATACATGGTTAACGAAAACATATGGTTTAGATGGAAGTTAGGACTTTGAGTTTTGAAAACGAACTACGTTCTGCAGATTTGAGCTTACTAGTATACACAAATGACTGATTTCACACATAGATGAGCATGACATATGATTCATAGTTCCTTTGTTCATGACTGTGACGTCCCCAAAATAGGTATACAACACCCATTCTAAGTCGTCAAATACATGGTACAGAAACAAATGCAACTTTATTAATACAATTGTCGTGCAAAATACGACAACACAATACTGTGAGTTTAAATACAAATATTGTCTAATAGACAGTATTCAAACTCAAAAAGAGTCCTCATTACAATTATTGATACAATATCTTACAAAATAGTGAGGACTACTAAAACAACTATCTTGAATCATCACTACATACCTCGGCTAGTTCCTGCTAAATTCTCTCCTCCTTAGAAGAACAAAGGAACAAAAAGGAAAAGGGTGAGCTCAACTAGCCCAGTAAAGAATATTATGACTAAGATAATATACAACAAATTATCGTTAGTCGTCAACAGGGAAAATCTGATAAAATATAATAGACAACGAGTTTTAGATCAACAACTGCAGCGAAAACAATAATCCATTAGAAGAGTCAAGTAGAGAATGAATTCTACTATCTTCTAAGATTTAAAAGTCCATCATCAATATTTTATCCATGTAACATCAATCAATATACATCTTGAATCAAATATTCTTTTTTGCACTACAGGCATAAGATATTCATTTGTATCACCAGTTGGTCATGTTCATCTCAACACATGTTCATCTTTGCACTATGGTCCAAAGATATTCATCAGATAATCATTCATCTTTGCACTAAAGGCCAAAGATATTCATCAAGTATCACCATTAAGGACTGAGGATGATGAAAAACATTTTAGAGAACGAATCCAGTAAGATAAAAGGACAATGTTTAGAGATTCGTACTTTAGATAATTCAAGTTTAAAAATACTCCATAATAAACCATAATGGAGTAAAATTTAAGAATGACGATCAAAACATGGATACAATCAAAGATAGTAACCATACTAAACATCTGGGACGAAAAAAGAGAAAATTTCATTTTTTTTGATGAATAGTGTCGTATTTGTGAATAGTATCGTATACTTGAATAGTGTCGTATACGTGAATAGTAACCCTGACACAAAAAGGTAGAAATTCCACAATAAAACTTATATCAATAATTCGGCATAATGATATTGAAGAAAATAATATCATATAAGAAGAAAATAACATTCATTACCTCAAAAGAATAGTATTTCTGAATGGAATATCGAATATGATGCTGAAGAAAACTTGCACTGAATAGCAACTCTCAAAGTATCTAAATACTCACAAAATACACTTGATAATATAGAGAGAGAAAAAAAAACTTGTTTCTGGTGTGATTTTCAATTCTAACTAAGCACCCTATTTATAGGAAAATATTAGAACGTCGAAGCAGACTTAACCTGCTACCTGATGGCTTTACCTGTTACTATTCATACCCACCACATTTGAAAAAAAAATTAGCACATTTCTCACCAACCAAAAATGGGGCCCACCAATTCTAGAAATTTCCAAAATATTTTATCATTTAAACAATAATCAGAAAACTTCAATAATTCATAATAAATAGCCCTTTTATCATAAAAATACGAATTTCATGTACTTTCCATAGGAAATTCAATTCTCTACAACTTTGTAGAAGAAAGTTTTTCCAAATTTCAAACAAAAAATGTCCGAAATCCACATACGGACGATTTTTAATACCTCCATTCCGACAAAATAATGATAAAACACCTCAGCATTAATTCCTCCATTTATTACCACAATAAATATATTCAATATTTATATCCACATAAAATAAATATTTCCTTATCATATAAATTAATAATTAATTATTCACAAATAATATTACAGAATCACAATTATGACAACCAGGTCATTAATTCCTAGGAAAGAGGGGGCTTTCCAATAAGAATTTCTCTTTACTGGCGCGCAATGAGGTGACCAAACCTCTCCTTAGACAGAACTTCCTTAGACATTGCAAATACTGTTATCCAATAATATTATTCAAATAATATGAATTATTGATTTGATAATGAAAAATACTGTGCAGTGACAATTATTGAAACAACAATAATATAAAATATCAACGCAGCAATTATTGAATCAATAAAATAAAATATTTAACAGTAATTACTGTAACAATTATTGAGTAGTGCATTCTTACATAAGATTCAATAATTCAAAAATACTGTGCAAAACCGTGTGCTACTATGCAACCACGCGTATTACTGTATTTTAACCACCGGGTATTCCAACAGTGTTAACGGTAACAACTACGTCGTTATTTTAAAAACTCAAATTTGTCATTTTCTTCATCCGACCATTTTTCATTATGGGGCCCACAAATGGTTGCGCCATCGTACGAATATTCTCCGACAGAAAGAATATTTCACGACCAAACGAAAATTCCCCGACAACAATAAATATTTTATAACCACTTGCTTATTTTACAAAATTTGCACATTTCACCCATAACCAAAGTATTATATCAAATTAACACCTTATTATTCATAATAACAATTAGAAGAAATTTGATTTTATTTATTAAAAAAATTGGGGTCTTACAATCTCCCCTCCTTATGAAATTTTGTCCTCGAAATTGACGTATGTACCTGGTGTTTCGAAAAGTTGAGGGTACCTCGCTTTCATTTCCGATTCCAACTCCCAAGTCATTTCTTCAATAGCATGGTTTCTCCACAAAACCTTAACTTGTGGTATAACCTTGGTGCGTAGGACATGCTCTTTCCTATCCAAGATCTTAACAGGTACCTCCTCGTACGTTAAATCTTTGGCTATCTTGTATGGTTCTAACTCAATAATGTGGTTCGGGTCTTTCACATATTTACGAAGCATAGATATGTGAAAAACATTATGAACACAAGACATGCTTGGAGGTAATGCGAGTCTATAGGCCACATTTCTTATTCAATCAAGAATTTCAAATGGACCAACAAATCTTAGATTGAGCTTTCTTCTCTTCCAAAATCTTGTAACTCCCTTCCATGGAGCAATACGTAACAATACATGATCCCCAATATTAAATTCCATGTCCTTTCAATGAAGATCCGCATAACTCTTTTGTCAATCATGTGCCGTTTGTATAGGTTGTCAGATCATTTGGATCTTTTCTGTAGTTATGCGTACCAATTCTAGTCCCAACAATGTTGTTTCTCCCACCTCATCCTAGCATACTAGAGAGCAACACTTTTGTCCATACAAGGCTTCAAATAGAGCCACACCTATACTTGCCTGATAACTGTTGTTGAAGAAGAATTCCACCAATGGTAGGTACTTATCCCAACTACCTTTGAAATCTAGGACACAGAGTCTTAATAGATCTTCAAAAGTTTGAATAGTTCTTTCTAATTGCCCGTCCATTTGAGGATGGTATGCCGAACTGAATCATAAATCTGTGCCCATAGCTTTCTGCAAGCTAACCCAAAATCGTGAAGTGGTCACAATCCGAAACTATGGATACTGGCATGCCATGCAATCTAATAATCTCATTTACGTACATACGAGCAAGACGTTCAAGGGAATAAGTCTCCCGTATAGGCAAGAAATGAGCAGACTTAGTTAATCTATCAACAATAACCCAAATCGCATCTATGCCTTGAGAAACTTTGGAAAGACCTGTAACAAAATCCATGGTAATGTGTTCCCACTTTCATTTCGAAATCTCAAGTGCTTTCAATGGACCCTTTGGCACTTGATATTCCGCCTTTACTCGTTGACAAATTAAACACCTCGAGATAAACTCCGCGATCTCTCTCTTCATATTATTCCACCAAAATGTATGTCGAAAATCATGATACATTTTGGTACTCCTAGGATAGATTGCAAACGGTGTGTTGTGTGCCTCCATCATGATTTTATGTTTCAAGTCAGAATCGTTAGGAATGTAAAGTCTGGAGTTGACTCGAAGTATTCCTTCTTCATCGATTCTTGCTTCTGGAATAGCACCTTCTTGCACTTTCTTCTTCATAAGCATCAGCTCCAAGTCCGTAGTTTGAGCAGCTTTAACTTTATCGATTAAAGTCGGTTCTACTCGTATATTTGATATCATCATGTGGGTACTTAGAGCCTTTACCTCTATCTCTATCCTTTGCAAGTCATACAAAATGGGCCTTTACGTTGACAATATCGCACTCGTACCCGCATATGATCTTCTACTCAATGCGTCAGCTACCACGTTTGCTTTTCTAGAATGATATTGGATGGTATGGCCATAATCTTTCAACAACTCAAGCCAACGTCATTACCGCATGTTGAGTTCCTTTTGGATGAAGAAATATTTGAGGCTTTTATGATCCGTATAGATCTCCACTTTCTCCCCATACAGGTAGTGTCTCCAAATTTTCAACGCAAAAACGACTGCTGCCAACTCCAGATCATGAGTAGGATAATTCCTCTCATATTCTTTGAGTTGTCGCGGGGCATAAGCTATGACTTTCCCATGTGGCATGAGAACACATCCTAAACCTTTGCCTGAAGCATCGCTGTAGATAACAAATCCATCCGAACCATATGGTATTGTCAGAACAGGTGTCGAAATGAGTCTCCTCTTGAGCTCCTGGAAACTCTTCTCGCATTGCTCGCTCTATACGAATTGTGTATCTTTCTGAGTTAGCTGAGTTAACGGGGTAGCGATTCTAGAAAATCCTTCCACGAATCTCCGATAATAACCAGCTAAGCCTAGAAAGCTTTGTACTTCGGTCACTGACTTCGGTTGCTCCCAACTTTGTATGGCTTCAATCTTCGCCGGGTCAACAGATACTCCATGTTTTGACACCACGTGCCCAAGGAATGTTACTTCCTCAAGCCAGAACTCGCATTTCTTTAGTTTGGCATATAGATTGTTGTCACGAAGTCTTTGAAGTACCAGCTTCAAATGGTGCTCATGATCTTCACGGCTTTTGGAATAGATGAGGATGTCATCAATAAAGACAACAATGAACTGATCCAAATATTCTTTGAAAACACGGTTTATCATATCCATGAAAGTGGCAGAAGCATTAGTCAATCCAAAAGACATGACTAAGAATTCTTAATGACCATACTGAGTTCTGAAGGCAGTCTTTGGAATATCCTCAGTTTTAATCTTCAGCTAAAGATATCCAGAATGAAGATCGATCTTTGAAAATAATTGTGCTCCTTGCAACTGGTCAAAAAGGTCATCAATGCGAGGTAGTGGATACATATTCTTGATGGTGACATGGTTTAGTTCAGGGTAGTCAATACAAAGTCGCATACTCCCGTCTTTCTTCTTCACGAATAAAACAGGAGCACCCCAAGGAGATGTACTAGGACGAATGAAACCGATGTCTAACAATTCCTGTAGTTGGACTTTTAACTCCTGAAGTTCAATAAGAGCCATTCAATATGGGGTTTTAGAAATGGGCTTTATACCTGGTTCAAGATCAATAAAGAGTTCAACTTCACGTTCTGAGGGTAGACCAGGAAGTTCTTAAGGAAATACGTCAGGAAATTCACTAACAACAGAAATATTATTCAAATCTGACGTATTTTTGTTCAAGTCAGTGACATAGGCTAAGAAAGCTTGACATCCGTTTTTCAATAAACGAATAGCTTTATGGCTTGATATGACAGTGATTGACATTAATGGTTTGGTTGTTTGAATTCGCATAATAGGTTGGTTAGGAATATGAAAACTAACAGCCTTACGAAAATAATCGATTTTAGCATGATGCGTGGTTAACCAATCAATCCCTAAAATCACATCAAATGCAAGAATTTTCAACAAAATAAGATCGGCAGGTAATGTGATGGTACCAACTTGAATCAAGCAATATTTATAAACAGTAGATGCAATGAAGGTTTCTCCTAACGGAGTCTCAACAGATAAGTCAAAGTCTAGTTTCTTCGAAATCAAGTTCAAACGTTGAGCACAAGCATGAGAGATAAAAGAATGGGTAGAATCGATATCTAATAAGGTATAAACTTCGTAAGAGTTTATGATTAGCTTACCCGTGATCACCTCATTCGGTTTCCTCACATTTGGCCAGTCACGACAAACTCTCTTCCAGGAACCGCTGAATTTGACTTGTCCGAAACAGCCTTCGGAGTCACCATTCCCGCTGGACCTGGTTTCGCAACAAGACAATCTCTAGCTATATGACCTTCCTTTCCACAGTTATAACATACCTTGGATTATTGTTGTGACAACCCGAGAAATTAGACAATTTATGAAAATCTTAAATGATTGATTTAAGGTTAAATAATAGACCTAGACAGAAAATAAGTGTATGCGTTTGATGTTATTGGGATTGAATTTTGAGGATTTCAAAATTCGGTGAAGGATATAGGTGAATTATTCAGGATTAAGGATTTATGTGACTATATGCTGTGAATATGGTTATGTATGTGTACTAAATGTGGTTAAGGGTCATGGGTTGATCAGATAAATTATATCTGTGACAAACTTTAAGTATATTTTTAAGAACGCCAACGTTCAGTTAGAAAACCCTAACGTCTAATAAGAAACCCTGAAAATCGGTTCTGGAAATCCTAGTTTCAGTTCTGGGAGTCCGAAACCTTAATTCGGATATTGAAAACCCTAGATTGGGAATGCAATGGTATATACAAGGTTAATTGCCGGTAATTTTTATTAATTAGGGAAAACCCTAATGAATTATTTGAAACCTGATGTGATTATTAGAAAACCCTAATATCAGATCTGAAAATCCAAGTTTCAGATTCTGATAAAATGAAACCCTAATCTGGGAATATAACGGAGAATTTTAATGCTTAAGTGGTATTAATTATAAGTCTAATGAGGGTAAAGGTTACTTAATTAACAAACCCTAATTTCCAAATTTTTTGAACCCTAATTGTTTCGTCAGAAACCCTAATGCTCAATTGTGGATTTAATTGCTAAAATTAGCAATGATAATTAGAAAACCCTAATCCTAATTATTTTTAATTTATGAGTAATTAGAAAACCCTAATCTAATTACGGTATTTAATTTCTAAATTAGAAAATTAATTTTTCTAGTAGAAACCCTAATTCAAGGATTTTGAACCCTAATGACCATTTTGACCCTAATTGCTTTATTAGCGGTTATAATTAGGAAATGCTAATCCTAATTAGTAAGAATGAATTTATGATTAAGAAATTTTTAAATAATTAGGAAGCCCTAATTATAAGTTAGAAATTTAAAATTTTCTATTTTAAATTTAATTAGAAAATTTTTGAAAATCTAAGTTGCTAAATATTTGAGGGATAAAATATAAATCCTAAAGGGTTAAACCCTAAACCCTAAAATTATTCAAACCCTAAAGATTAAGGGTTTCATCAAATGCAAATTCTAGACATTTAAGGAAAAGACAAGAATGCCCTTTTTAGTATTATTTTAGGTTTCTTGCAAATCTTGGCAAAATATGGGTTGGTGAACAACCCTAGAGCTTACCTAGCCTAGCATGTGCAAAATCTCAGCAAATCTGATTAGATGCCACCTAGCAAGATTTGGTTCATTGAATCAAAATTTACTAAGTATAAAGTAAGAAATACTTACTTTATTTTTTTTGCTCTAAATATTTTCTCTCTATATATTTTCGGATTTTAGAGTGATAGAGTGTAAGAAGTAAAGCCAAGAACATCCCTTAGCCTTCCATTATCAGATCATCACGATCAGAAATCAAAGATCAAGCTTGAAGGTATAAAATTCCAAAAATTTAGAAATTTTATGATCTGAAGTTATATGTCGAAATTGAATGGTTAAATATGTGTTATAAGGTGTCAATTAGAGATCTGGGTTGTTGGATCATGGATCCATAACATCTAGATGCTCGAAATTAAGGATTTATCAAATCTGGATAACTTGAAAAATATGGCCTGACAGCCATATGTCAGTGCCCATAGATCTGTGTATGTTAATTATGTGTTGTGTTTTAAGTTATATACTTGTTCTTTGCCATGAGAAGAGTAGATTGGAAGTGGAATCAACCTCATACCATGACTAGATCAAAAGATATGAGCGGTCAAACATGGTTGACCAACTCTGGAAAACCGTTTCTGGAAAAACCCAGAATTTTCCCAGATTTCTGACAAGGTTTTTAGGGCCCTGAATCTTACGGTTGTTTAATGTTTTGATACATTTGTTAGTTGGAAATTGTAGCCTGCCATGTAATCTACAGATCTAAGTCCTCATAGCCACCAGATCATGATCAGAATAGATTATATTGTTGGTCAAAAAGTGTTGACCGATCAGCCATATGAACTTTCTGGAAAACCCAGAAAGTTCAAGACCCGGTTCTTGAGTATAACTTTGACCGAGCTAGATTTTCTGTTTGTGGTGTTAATTTGATGATCTGATGCTATGTAATTGTAGTCTGACATTTTGTCTACATGATATAACCATTAGATCTCATAAACGAAACATATACTGCAAGTTACAAGGAATCAAAGTAAGCACCTTAGGCTGTTCTTCAAATCTGGAAAACCCAGAATTTGAAGAACAAATCTGACAACGGTTTTGATAGCCTAGATCTCTCTGATATGATGTTGTTTGGCCATGAAACAAGTTGGTGATTGTAGTATTACGTTAGTACTATAACTTTAACACGAATTACAGTTCCGAAAACATTAGAATCATAGCTTAAAAGCCGGTCAAACCAGCCCTCTCGCTCACTGATTTGTCAGTGTTCTTGAGTGAAGAACACCAATGGCGACAGACAAGTGTCGCTAAAGGCCTATAGCGACAGTTTATTTATAAATATTCCGAAAATTAATTTAAAATTAGAAAAAAATGGTTTTTAATTATTAAAAATACTAAATAAATTCTGAAAAATTATTTTAAAGTCTGAAAAATAGTTTTTAACTATTTTGAGTATATTTCAAAAATATTTGGTATTTTTGGAATGTAAATGGTATTTATTTATTTAATTATAATATTAAATAAATTAGTTAAAAATAATTTTAATTCATGAAAAATCATGAAAAATAATATTATGGTATAAGAAAATATTTTAAGTTATTTTTGATGACTTTTAATATTTTGGGATGAATTTCATTAATTAATCAATATTAATGATAATTAGTTTATTTAATGAATATATTAAATAAATTAAGGAAAAATAGAATTAATGATTTAAAAATCATATAAAAATGATTTAAGTAATATAAAAATATTTTAAGTTATAAAATATAACTTTTGATATTTTTGCATGAAAATATTAAAATTTTAATATTAATATTAATTATCGGATAATGGATTTAAAGGTTTAAAAATCATATAAATATGATTTTAAGGTATTAAAAATACTTTGATATATTATAATTATAATATAATATTATGTTATGATTTTCATTAATATTTTATATTAAATGAATATTAATGATTAAGGGATTATGTGGTATTTAATTTATTTAAATACAGTTTTAATGATTGAAAAATGGTGATAAATGGTAATAATTATCCGAAAACTATTACGAGCCTAGGAAAATGTTTTGTCTGATTAGAAATTATCTGTGATAATGGTTAAGTGGTTAGACAGAGTTTAATTGAACTTAAACTCGATAAAAGTCCGACTAGACCGTCGGGATGATAGAATTGTGTCGGTTTCAACTCAGACTGCAATAGTTTGACTTGATACCTAGTCTTATATGCTGTAAAGACTGATAGGGTTATGTGGTAATGTGTTTAGGTTATTCTGTGGATATAAATATAACAGTAATATACTGTGATGATATTATTCTAATATTGGAGATCTATATTATTAATATTAGGTCTTTGGGTAAAGCGTTATAAATTGCGTTGCGGTAATCAACGGTGCAGGCAAGTTTTTCAGTTCTATTATGTTTGTGGATGGAATGTGTTATGTGTTAAATTACATATTATGCTCTATGAATTGTTAAAAGTCAAAATATGACTAAGTTAATTGGGTTATGGAACTCAATCAATATGTGATTACATGTTATATGATGTAACTCGATAAATTAGAAATGTATAATGCATGAATTAATGTTTTGTAAGAAATTATTGATGCATGTAGCATATGCATAGTAAAGAATATATGTTGCATGCGGATATGCATATTAAAGGAAATGTAGTGCATATAGAATTGTGTGCTATGTGAAACATGATAGATTGTTAAATTTGCTGGGCTGTCCAGCTCAATCTTGCAAACATAAACTTTTTGCAGGTTAATGATGTTAGACAATATTATTTACTATACGGATGATGAAAATTGAGCGATGCATAAAATGAATACATTTTCTTAATTTAGAAATGGTATAGATCTATGATTGATAGTTTTATCAAATGTAATTTTCAGCTATATACAGTTTGAAATGTTGAATAGATAAATAAGGTTTATTTTGAATTGAGAATAGATATGATTCTTAAATAAATGAATCATCGATAGAAAAGATAATGCCAAGTTCAGCTTGGGATATCATGTGCAGCTATTTTGTAAAAAAAAATAGTTTGATAAATGTGTTATAAAGATTATGAATTGTATTTAAGTTAAGGTTACTCGACCTTGGGGATAAGTGTGTAAAGTTTAATGTATAAACAATTTATGTTTATATCTTCCGCAAATAGTTATAGAATTAGTGTACCGAGTCCGCGGAGATTCGGGGCCCGGATTCGGGGATATTACAGTTGGTATCAGAGCTGTTGGTTATGAAGCTTAGGTAGGAATACCTGAGACCAATAACCGCAGTGATTAGGATAAGACTAACTCAAGTAGAGTTAGTTGATCGGTAAGATTCAAAGATGAATCTCGGTGAGTGTAAAGACACAAAGTTCCCTAACTCTGATAATAAAGTTGAACAGTAACGGTAAATAGATCGAGTCTAAAAGACTGAAAGTGCAGGCATAGAAGATCGTAAAACAAAACGATCAAGTCATAGAATTTAATCGTAATATATACGATAAGATCACCCCGTGATCTGATAAGGTTATGACAATCAGAAAGAATCAATCTTATGATTGAAAAGTTTATAGCAAGATGCTGTGTGTAAGTTGTACTATGAAATTGTACTATGAAAACTCATGAAAGAGTTATGGATTATGAATACGAATTGAATTCGTATTGAAAAAGGGGTTAAGATTAGGTGGGGATTTCAATGAGGACTCGTGTCAGCAACTGAGTTGTATGATTCCTTGTATGGGCGGGGAATTGTACTTGGTGTAAAAAACTACTTAGTTGGTGGCATTGGTAATAATTGATATGTTGTGTCACGCTATTTATTATATACAAATAAATAGGTCATAGGTAGAGACTATAGGATTAAGTACGAGTTCTTAGAACTCATACTTATGTGACATTCTTGACTCATAGTTATATGAAATGTTTATGAGCCCCTCAGCGAACGGAAGCCAAAGGTCAGACTAGGGTAAGTTCGTAAACTCATATAATTGTGGTCAGGTTATGAACTCATAAGTGTGGTTTTATGAACTGGGTATAGTTATGTGTGAATGGAGTATTGAGGATAATAGGAACAGATAGAATGTTTAAGCAAATGATCATTAGTGGAGAATTAGGTTTTCCTAAACCCCTATCTATGCTAGATTTCAAAATTTTGACATCAAGCTAAATACGCACTATGTGCCTTTTTTAAATTATTTTTTTTTTATTTATCACTTATGTACCATGTGACCTGGTGCAGAGATGATAAAAATGATGGAGTCATCAATGCAATATTACTTAGTGTGAATTTGACTTAAAGTCACTATTCCACTATGGTATGATGTAGCATGATAAAATCACCAAATGACGGAATCCTCAACGGACTGTAAATACAGTGCGGCATCATGACGTCATTCTCAAAAATGTTTTCAAAAACTCCAAGTGTTTATTGAAAGAATTTTCCCAAACCAAATTGTTTTGCTGCAGAATCAAATAAGACTGAGGTAGAATTTTTGTGCCTTTGGCAGTGATGGGAAAACAGATAAAATCAGTACTTGGCCAGTACAGGGCATATCGGGCTGATCACCCTTTGTGTCCGTAAGTTATGACGGTTTACGGATGAATTTCCATAAAACCTTTGCGAAAATGAAAAACAAACAGTCTATACGATTTCTCAGCACAGTTTTAAAATTTTACCCTTGTGAGTGGTGTATTGGGTAGCATGTGAAATATGTGTGAATGGTGTAAGGTGCACGGTGTAAGGTGTAAGGTGAATTTCGGGGACGAAATTCTTATAAGGAGGGGTGAATGTGACAACCCGAGAAATTAGACAATTTATGAAAATCTTAAATGATTGATTTAAGGTTAAATAATATACCTAGACAGAAAATAAGTGTATGCATTTGATGTTATTGGGATTGAATTTTGAGGATTTCAAAATTCGGTGAAGGATATAGGTGAATTATTCAGGATTAAGGATTTATGTGACTATGTGCTGCGAATATGGTTATGTATGTGTACTAAATGTGGTTAAGGGTCATGGGTTCATCAGATAAATTATATATATGACAAACTTTAAGTATATTTTTAATAACGCCAACGTTCAGTTAGAAAACCCTAACGTCTAATAAGAAACCCTGGAAATCAGTTCTGAAAACCCTAGTTTCAGTTCTGGGAGTCCGAAACCTTAATTCGGATATTGAAAACCCTAGATTGGGAATGCAATGGTATATACAAGGTTAAACGCCGGTAATCTTTATTAATTAGGGAAAACCCTAATGAATTATTTGAAACATGATGTGATTATTAGAAAACCCTAATACCAGATCTGAAAATCCTAGTTTCAGATTCTGATAAAATGAAACAATAATCTGGGAATATAACGGAAAATTTTAATGCTTAAGTGGTATTAATTATAAGTCTAATGAGGGTAAAGGTTACTTAATTAACAAACCCTAATTTCCAAATTTTTTGAACCCTAATTGTTTCGTCAGAAACCCTAATGCTCAATTGTGGATTTAATTGCTAAAATTAGCAATGATAATTAGGAAACCCTAATCCTAATTATTTTTAATTTATGAGTAATTAGAAAACCCTAATCTAATTACGATATTTAATTTCTAAATTAGAAAATTAATTTTTCTAGTAGAAACCCTAATTCAAGGATTTTGAACCCTAATGACCATTTTGACCCTAATTGCTTTATTAGCGGTGGTAATTAGGAAATGCTAATCCTAATTAGCAAGAATGAATTTATGATTAAGAAATTTTTAAATAATTAGGAAGCCCTAATTATAAGTTAGAAATTTAAAATTTTCTATTTTAAATTTAATTAGAAAATCTTTGAAAATCCAAGTTGCTAAATATTTGAGGGATAAAATATAAATCCTAAAGGGTTAAACCCTAAACCCTAAAATTATTCAAACCCTAAAGATTAAGGGTTTCATCAAATGCAAATTCTAGACATTTAAGGAAAAGACAAGAATGCCCTTTTTAGTATTATTTTAGGTTTCTTGCAAATCTTGGCAAAATATGGGTTGGTGAACAACCCTAGAGCTAACATAGCCTAGCATGTGCAAAATCTCAGCAAATCTGATTAGATGCCACCTAGCAAGATTTGGTTCATTGAATCAAAAATTACTAAGTATAAAGTAAGAAATACTTACTTTATTTTTTCTGCTCTAAATATTTTCTCTCTCTATATTTTCGGATTTTAAAGTGATAGAGTGTGAGAAGTAAAGCCAAGAACATCCCTTAGCCTTCCATTATCAGATCATCACGGTCAGAAATCAAAGATCAAGCTTGAAGGTATAAAATTCCAAAAATTTAGAAATTTTATGATCTGAAGTTATATGTCGAAATTGAATGGTTAAATATGTGTTATAAGGTGTCAATTAGAGATCTGGGTTGTTGGATCATGAATCCATAACATCTAGATGCTCGAAATTAAGGATTTATCAAATCTGGAAAACTTGAAAAATATAGCCTGACAGCCATATGTCAGTGCCCATAGATCAGTGTATGTTAATTATTTGTTGTGTTTTAAGTTATATATTTGTTCTTTGCCATGAGAAGAGTAGACTGGAAGTGAAATCAACCTCATACCATGACTAGATCAAAAGATATGAACGGTCAAACATGGTTGACCAACTCTGGAAAACCGTTTCTGGAAAAACCCAGAATTTTCCCAGATTTCTGACAAGGTTTTTAGGGCCCTGAATCTTACGGTTGTTTAATGTTTTGATCCATTTGTTGGTTTGAAATTGTAGCCTGCCATGTAATCTACAGATCTAAGTCCTCATAGCCACCAGATCATGATCAGAATAGATTATATTGTTGGTCAAAAAGTGTTGACCGATCAGTCATATGAACTTTCTGGAAAACCCAGAAAGTTCAAGACCCGGTTCTTGAGTATAACTTTGACCGAGCTAGATTTTCTGTTTGTGGTGTTAATTTGATGATCTGATGCTATGTAATTGTAGTCTGACATTTTGTCTACATGATATAACCATTAGATCTCATAAACGAAACATAGACTTCAAGTTACAAGGAATCAAAGTAAGCACCTTAGGCTGTTCTTCAAATCTGGAAAACCCAGAATTTGAAGAACAAATCTGACAACGGTTTTGATAGCCTAGATCTCTCTGATATGATGTTGTTTGGCCATAAAACAAGTTGGTGATTGTAGTATTACGTTAGTACTATAACTTTAACACGAATTACAGTTCCGAAAACATTAGAATCATAGCTTAAAAGCCGGTCAAACCAGCCCTCTCGCTCACTGATTTGTCAATGTTCTTGAGTGAAGAACACCAATGGCGACAGACAAGAGTCGCTAAAGGCCTATAGCGACAGTTTATTTATAAATATTCCAAAAATTAATATAAAATTAGAAAAAAATGGTTTTTAATTATTAAAAATACTAAATAAATTCTGAAAAATTATTTTAAAGTCTGAAAAATATTTTTTAACTATTTTGAGTATATTTCAAAAATATTTGGTATTTTTGGAATGTAAATGGCATTTATTTATTTAATAATAATATTAAATAAATTAGTTAAAAATAATTTTAATTCATGAAAAATCATGAAAAATAATATTATGGTATAAGAAAATATTTTAAGTTATTTTTGATGACTTTTAATATTTTGGGATGAATTTCATTAATTAATCAATATTAATGATAATTAGTTTATTTAATGAATATATTAAATAAATTAAGGAAAAATAGAATTAATGATTTAAAAATCATATAAAAATGATTTAAGTGATATAAAAATATTTTAAGTTATAAAATATAACTTTTGATATTTTTGCATGAAAATATTAATATTTTAATATTAATATTAATTATCGGATAATGGATTTAAAGGTTTAAAAATCATATAAATATGATTTTAAGGTATTAAAAATACTTTGATATATTATAATTATAATATAATATTATGTTATGATTTTCATTAATATTTTATATTAAATGAATATTAATGATTAAGGGATTATGTGGTATTTAATTTATTTAAATACTGTTTTAATGATTGAAAAATGGTGATAAATGGTAATAATTATCCGAAAACTATTACGAGCCTAGGAAAATGTTTTGTCTGATTAGAAATTATCTGTGATAATGGTTAAGTGGTTAGACAGAGTTTAATTGAACTTAAACTCGATAAAAGTCCGACTAGACCGTCGGGATGATAGAATTGTGTCGGTTTCAACTCAGACAGCAATAGTTTGACTTGATACCTAGTCTTATGTGTTGTAAAGACTGATAGGGTTATGTGGTAATGTGTTTAGGTTATTCTGTGGATATAAATATAACAGTAATATATTGTGATGATATTATTCTAATATTGGAGATCTATATTATTAATATTAGGTCTTCGGATAAAGCATTATAAATTGCGTTGCGATAATCAACGGTGCAGGCAAGTTTTTCAGTTCTATTATGTTTGTGGATGGAATGTGTTATGTGTTAAATTACATATTATGCTCTATGAATTGTTAAAAGTCAAAATATGACTAAGTTAATTGGGTTATGGAACTCAATCAATATGTGATTACATGTTATATGATGTAACTCGATAAATTAGAAATGTATAATGCATGAATTAATGTTTTGTAAGAAATTATTGATGCATGTAGGATATGCATAGTAAAGAATATATGTTGCATGCAGATATGCATATTAAAGGAAATGTAGTGCATATAGAATTGTGTGCTATGTGAAACATGATAGATTGTTAAATTTGCCGGGCTGTCCAGCTCAATCTTGCAAACATAAATTTTTTGCAGGTTAATGATGTTAGACAATATTATTTGCTATATGGATGATGAAGATTGAGCGATGCATAAAATGAATACATTTTCTTGATTTAGAAATGGTATAGATCTATGATTGATAGTTTTATCAAATATAATTTTCAGCTATATACAGTTTCAAATGTTGAATAGATAAATAAGGTATATTTTGAATTGAGAATAGATATGATTCTTAAATAAATGAATCATCGATTGAAAAGATAATGCCAAGTTCAGCTTGGGATATCATGTGCAGCTATTTTGTAAAAAAAAAAATAGTTTGCTAAATGTGTTATAAAGATTATGAATTGTATTTAAGTTAAGGTTACTCGACCTTGGGGATAAGTGTGTAAAGTTTAATGTATAAACAATTTATGTTTATATCTTCCGCAAATAGTTATAGAATTAGTGTACCGAGTCCGCGGCGATTCGGGGCCCGGATTCGGGGATATTACAATTGTGGGCAGTTTGGGCTGATATGTCCCTCTTTTCCCACATTTGTAACATACGACCGTTTGTCGTTTTCCTCCCATAGAAATAGTTGTTGCTGACATTTTCACGTTATCATTGAAATATTTGTGTCGCGCTATTTGCTATATGCGTGTTAAGAAGGTGATTCTTTTCTCATGTGTATAATAGATAGATAGGTTATAGGTAGAGAATTAAAGGTTAAGTACGAGTTCTTAAAACTCAAACTTATGGTACGTTCGTGACTCATAATTATATGAAATGTTTATGAACCCCTCAGCGAATAAACGCCAAAGGTCTGTCTAGGACAAGTTCTTAAACTCATATGATTGTGGCAAGTTCCTGAACTCATAAGTGTGGTAAGTTTGACAAACTGGATATAGTTTTGTGTGAATGGAGTATTGAGGATAATAGGAATAGATAAACTGTTTAAGCAAATGATTATTAGTGGAGACATAGGTTTTCCTAAATTCCTAGCTATGCTAGACTTCGAACTTTTTGGACATCAAGCTAAATACGCACTATGTGTTATTTTAAAAAAAAATAATGTAGACTCGTAATTATTTTTGGAACGGTTTAAAGTACAGTATATGCTAATTGTTTTAGCTAGACGAAGATGATTTGAAATATCAAAATTTATTTTATTTATCACTTATGCATCATGTAACCTGGTGCAGAGATGATAAAAAGTTGATAGAGTTGTAAATGCAGAAATACTTAGTGTTGAATTGATCTAAAATCGTTGTTCCACTATTGTTTGATGTGTTATGACAAAGTCATATAATGACGGCATCTTCAAACGAACTGTTAATACAGTACGGCATCATGACGTCATTCTCAAAAATATTTTCAAATATTTTAATTTGCCAACGAGGTTTGGCTACACCTAAATAATTCAATTGAATTGAATTATTGATATGAGTCTGTGCTATTCGATTTAGCTAGACTAATGTTTATGAAAACTCTAATTGTTCATTGAAAGAAATTTTTCGAACCAAATTGTTTTGCTGCGGAATCTAATAAGACTAAGGAAAAATTTTGTGCCTATAGCAGAGACGAGAAACAGAGTTGACCAGTGGTACTTAATAAGTACAGGGCATATCGGGTTAATTACCCACTATGTCTGTAAGTTATGACGGTTTGCGGATGAATTTCCATATAACTATTGAGTGAGTTTTATACACATGAATTGGATACATTCGGGCTTAATTTATTGTTATTCTCAAGTCTTTTAGAATATTTTTTAAGTGTTTGTGTCCATTCATGCATGTTTTACATTGTTTTGTAGGAATTGGGATAAAAGTTACTTGGATCGACGTTTGGGGTGGCTAGATGCGCGTTTTCGGCTTGTCATTTACACAGAAGTCACTTCAGAGCCAATTTGAGTATTGCTACGGACCTTATTTTGAAAAACTTAAAGAATGAAAGTTGTAGATCTATTTCTCCTCTTTCCGTATCATCTTGAATCATTGAAATCGGAGTTTGGACGAAGGGGTTATGGCCATTTTCCCAAAGGACATTGGAGCAGAAAATGTCAAAACATGTGGCAGCGCCGGGGCACCCATTTTTTGCCTATACCCAGTGCTGGGGCGCTGGTGAGCAGTTTTTGAGCATCCTTCCCAGCGCTGGGATGCTGGGGAAGGGCTTGATGATGGTTTGGACGCGTTTTTGGGCGAATTTTGTCACCTTTTTAACTCCAAATTGGATTGGGTTTGTTCTTAAGCTAAAAATTGGACTTGTAACCTATAAATACATGATGTAAGACATAAAATAAAGGGGAATTACATAGCTTAGCTCAGATAAAACACACCATTAGATTAGAATATAAACCCTAGTTCTTAATTAGCCATTGGAGATTGAAGCAAATTGAAGAACACTAAAGATCAAGATCAAGAGCAAGAGCAAGAGGGGAGCATCAGATTTGCTGACAACAGATTCTATTCTCTTATCTTATCATACTTTTATCTTTTAATGTCTATTCAGTTGTGGATTCTTGGTTTCAATTCATTAATTATGAACTAACTCTTTTATTAAGATTTCAATTGAACCTTTTATGTCTATAAATTAGTTATTCGATTTATTCCAATTATTTGATTCAAAGTGAATTGTTTATCTTGTCTTGTGCTTATTGCTTAATTATTTGATCAGAAATTACCTTGTTACTCTAGAAGGAATTGAAAGAGGAATTCTAGGATTAGAACTGGGCATGATATCATGTGACTTAGTTATTTGCAAAGTGAATAATTAGGCTTGTGAATTGAATGGAAATATCTGTTCACCGCATATAACACATAAGGAATTGGGATTGTAGTGAGTTTAATTCAATTATTTTGCATAGGGATATAGCAAGATTAACTTGGATTAAATAGAAGGCAAATGATCACTTGAGAAAGGGCTTTTGGCACTTGAGAATTCCTGTTAACAATTCAGTAGACATAATAATTGGGATAATTGGACAATTGATTTATAGTTTATAATTGGGGATATTGGAGTCTTAATCTTTATTTATCTGAATTCATTCGTTAAAATCTCAGTTTAATTAGTGAATTTAGTTTTCTTAATTAGAAAAATCACAAATTGCCGTTGTTTAAATAAAATTGATTTGGCTAAGAGTTAGTACTTGGTAATTTTTATTAAATAATTCCTCGTGGGAACGATACTTTTCTTGTCACTTTATTACTTGTTGACTGTGTATACTTGCACATATTCATTGATTGTGAAATCGATCAACAAGTTTTGGCGCCGCTGCCGAGGAATTAATTTAATAATTATTTACCAATATTAATTTTAATTAAATTAGTCTTAATTTAAATATTTTTATTTTTAATTCTCTTCCTATATTTCTCTCTTTTTAGGTACCATGGATGATTTTGCGTATCAATGGCCATACACGAACATGACTCAACCAAGGGGAGCGGAGATTGACAGAATCGAGAAACTTTCTGCATTGTCAGCACAGATGGAGACACTTTCGAGGATGTTTGAAGCTTTTGAAGCTCAACGTCGTCAAAGTGTGGCAGTTACTTGTGATTATTGTACTAGAAATCATATGAGTCATCAATGCTCCATCAGTTTCAAGCCGGTACAGTATAGTGGTGATTAACCCAACAGTTATGTCTATCCCAACAACTATCATCAGGATTGGGGGTATCACCCAGATTTTTCATGGAGTAACAATCAAGATCAATTTTATGCTCCAGGTCCAATATACCCACCGGATTTCTCGTGTCCACCTCCACTACAACAGGAAGAACATTCAAATTGGGAGGAAGTTTTACAAAAAATTATTAAACCTTCTGAAAAAGGAACGAGTAACAATACAAGGAAATGAATCAAGTAGAGCTGAATTTGCAAAGCCAAGAGGCGTCGATCAAGAATCTGGAAAATCAATTGGGGTAGATAGCACATGCATTGAACAAACGTCCTCAATACACTTGGCTTTATGACATGGATGACAAGACTGATGTGAGCCCGGACCAAATCTGCAATTGAATGTGCCAAATGATATAGATGTTGAAAGAGAGGAAAGACTTGGAGACCAACAAAAGGAGATCGGCAAAGATCTAACTTTGAGTACCAACGAAGATGAGCCAATATTGATAGTGTCCCATCTACCTTCTCCACCAAAGTTCAAGAATCCGGGCAGTTTTGCAAAACCATGCCCAATCGGCAGTCATGTCGTCGGCAAAGCTCTTGGTGACGTAAGAGCTAGTACAGTTCTGGAGTCGTGGTGGGATGAAAAGGAGAAGATAGAGGAAGATTCCATTATGTTTATTAAGCTTCAATGCCCCAATCTGATCATGGACGTAATGGAGGAAACACCTAGTGGTTTTCCATACTTAATGGGGATCCTATCTAACAAGATCATGCTAGGTGACTTAAACGCAATGGCCATTACAATTGGGAACCTCCCAAAAGAGACATTATTACTGATGGATGGAGGGTTCCTCAATTTTCGTAGGGGAATTGGATAGAGAATTGAAGAAGTCAAGCAGAGACTATAAAACAAGCGTTTATTGGGAGGCAACCCAAGTTTAATTTTTATTTTTATTTTTTTATTAGGTTTTATATTAGTAGTTTTGAATTTGCATTTATTTAGAATTTAATAAAATTGTTTATATCATGGTTTACAGGTTATTTAAGTCAAATTCAAGTATGGTGCCCAATTTGTTCCATGCGCCTAGCCTATTCTCCAAACTTAACGGACAAGGAGCAAGATTGCTATATTTTCAAGGAAGTCCTCTACTTTAATTTTTTCTATTTTAGTCATTGAGGACAATGTCTAGTTTAAGCTTGGGGGCATTTTAGTGTCGTATTGCATATAGTTAGTTATTTGCATTACAGTTCTTTTTTTATGTGTTAGCGTTATATGTGTTGCATTAGTATGTGTTCATGTAGTATTATTGTATTTTATTTATTTTTATTTTTTTTGCATGAATCTGTGTGATCGGTTGGTGTGGTCATAGCTCGGCCTATGATAAGATTGGTTTTGCATATTAACTTGAACAGTGTTGATAATTGATGATGAGTTCTAATTTTAATCATGATGATAATCTTAGTTTGTCTGAAACTTATGTAACCGTTTAGCACTTAAAGTTTAACTGTTTTAATCCACTTGGTTCAAGGGTTTCATAATTTGTTTCTATGGGAAAATCATGGTTAAAATTTAAGGAAAATAGTGAACTGTCGGTAAAAGTTGGAATGACGAAAAAGCTTGAGTTTGGAGGAATCTATGGGATATATATATAGAAAAAAGAAAATGAAAAAAAAGAAAAAAAAAGAAATGATGAAAAGAAAAAAAAAGAATAAAAAATCCAGAAAAAAATGAATAAACATCGTGACATGCTTGTCTAGTTTTGTGGCCTTTGCTACTTGAGTAAGTAAGCCCAAGGGGATTGTCTTTACACCTAGCGCCCTAAGGTCTTAATGGTTTGGGAGTCGTTGGTCGAAAGCTCGTTAAGGTAGCACTGAAAAGCCTAAGGGAATAAGACATTGCTCAGTCATTAGAAAAATAAAAAAATGAATAAAACACGAGAAAGAGCAAAAATGCCCTCGTGGTTGAAAAAAAAAGTATAAATAAATCATGTATTTACCCTTAGACTTGGTAATTGCTTAGTTTTAACAGGAGTTGTCATGTTCACAAAATTAATTGAATTGGAATTGAAATTTTCCTTCTAAGAAGTTTGTTATGTGATTATCTTGAACTGCGGTTAGTTAGAATGGTTAACAAGCACACACACAACATGGGTGATGATAGGTTTGGATTTACTAATTGGTTAAAGTTATGGACTTTGACTTGATTGGATATATTGTTTGAGTATCATTGGTATCTTTCAGGCTTGTTGCTATATATCATACTTATTTATTACTGGGTTCGTAGATATATTATAAAGTAAATCATGCATATGCATTCATGTAGTTGAGTTAGTTTGTTTATTTTTAGTTCTTTTGTGTTTTTGCTTGAGGACAAGCAAAGGTTTAAGTTTGGGGGTATTTGATGAGTGAATTTTATACACATGAATTGGATACATTCGGGCTTAATTTATTGTTGTTCTCAAGTCTTTTAGAATAGTTTTTAAGTGTTTGTGTCCATTCATGCATGTTTTACATTGTTTTGTAGGAATTTGGACAAAAGTTACTTGGATCGACATTTGGGGTGGCTAGATGCGCGTTTTCGGCTTGCCATTTACACAGCATTCACTTCAGAGCGAATTTGAGTATTGTTCTGGACCTTATTTCAAAATCCTTAAAGAATAAAAGTTGTATATATACTTCTCCTCTTTCTGTATCATCTTGAATCATTAAAATCGGAGTTCGGACGAAGAAGTTATGGCCATTTTCCTAAAGGATGTTGGAGCAGAAAATGTCAAAACATGTTGCAGCGCCGGGGCGCCCATTTTTGGCCTATGCCCAGCGCCGGGGCGCTAGGGTGTAGTGTTTGAGCATCGTGCCCAGCGCTGGGGCACTGGGGACTTCGGCTTGGTGATGGCCTAGATGCGTTTTTGGGCGAATTTTGACACCTTTTTGACTCCAAATTGGATTGGGTTTGTTTCTAAGCTAAAAATTGGACTTGTAACCTATAAATACATGATGTAAGACATAAAATAAAGGGGGATTACATAGCTTAGCTTAGATAAAACACTCCATTAGATTAGAATATAAACCCTAGTTCTTAATTAGCCATTGGAGATTGAAGCAAATTGAATAACACTGAAGATCAAGATCAAGAGCAAGAACAAGAGGGGAGCATCAGATTTCCTGACAACAGATTCTATTCTCTTCTCTTATCATACTTTTATCTTTTAATGTCTATTCAGTTGTGGATTCTTGGTTTCAATTCATAAATTATGAACTAACTCTTTTATTAAGATTTCAATTGAACCTTCTATGTCTATAAATTAGTTATTCGATTTATTCCAATTATTTGTGTCAAAGTGAATTGTTTATCTTGTCTTGTACTTATTGCTTAATTACTTAATCAGTAATTACCTTGTTACTCTAGAAGGAATTGAAAGAGAAATTCTATGGTTAGAACTGGGCATGATATCATATGACTTAGTTATTTGCAAAGTGAATAATTAGGTTTGTGAATTGAATGAAAATATCTGTTCGCCGCATGTAACACATAAGGAATTTAAATTGTAGTGAGTTTAATTCAATTGTTTTGCATAGTGATATAGCAAAATTAACTTGGATTAAATAGAAGGCAAATGATCACTTGAGAAAGGGATTTTGGCACTTAAGAATTCCTGTTAACAATTGAGTAGACATAATAATTGGGATAATTGGACAATTGATTTATAGTTCATAATTGGGGATATTAGAGTCTTAATCTTTATTTATCTGAATTCATTCATTAAAATCTCAGTTTAGTTAGTTAATTTAGTTTTCTTAATAAGAAAAATCACAATTTGCCGTTGTTTAAATAAAATTGATTTGGTTAAGAGTTAGTACTTGGTAATTTTTATTAAATAATTACTCGTGGGAACGATACTTTTCTTCTAACTTAATTACTTGTTGACCGTGTATACTTGCACGTATTCATTGATTACAAAATCGATCAACAATAACCTTTGTGAAAATGACAGAAAAATAGTCTAGAAAACCCTCAGCGATACTTGAAATTTTTATTCTGGTGAGGAATGTATTGGGTAGCATGTGATACTGTGTATGAATGGTGTATGGTGTAAGATAAATTTCGGGGACGAAATTTTTAGAAGGGGTGAATGTGACGACCCAAGAATTTAGAAAATTATTTAAATCTTAGATTATTGAATAAAGGATAAATAATAAACCTAAACAGAAAATAAGTGTATGGATTTGACTTTTTTGAAAAGAAAATTTTGGATTTAAAAATCTTTGTGGTGAATTATTCAGTATTAAGGATATACGTGAATATGTTCTGTGTACATGGTTATATATGTGTACAGTATGTGGTTAAGGGTCAATGGTTGACCAGATAAACTATATCAGTGGCAAACCCTAATATTATATTAAGAACGTCAACGTTCAGTTTGAAAACCCTAAAGTCTGATAAGAAACCCTAGAAATCGGTTCTAGAAACCCTAAATACGCACTATGTGTTTTTTTGAAGTTTTTGGATATCAAGCTAAATACGCACTATGTGTTTTTTTTAAAAAAATAATGTAAACTCGTAATCATTTTTGGAACGGTTTAAATTACAGTCTATGCTAATTGTTTCAGCTAGACAAAGATGATTTGAAATATCAAAATTTATATTATTTATCACTTATGTACCATGTAACCTGGTGCAGAGATGATAAAAAGTTGATGGAGTTGTAAATGTAGAAATACTTAGTGTTGAATTGAACTAAAATCGTTGTTCCACTATTGTATGATGTGTTATGACAAAGTCATATAATGACGGCATCTTCAAACGGACTGTTAATACAGTACGGAATCATGACGTCATTCTCAAAAAAAATTCAAAAATTTTAATTTGCCAACGGGGTTTGGCTACACCTAAATAATTCGATTGAATTGAATTATTGATATGAGTCTGTGCTATTCGATTTAGCTAGACTAATGTTTATGAAAACTCTAAGTGTTCATTGAAAGAAATTTCCCGAACCAAATTATTTTGGTGCGGAATCTAATAAGACTAAGGAAAAAATTTGTGCCTATGGCAGAGACGAGAAACAGAGTTGACCAGTAGTACTTAATAAGTACAGGGCATATCGGGTTAATTACCCACTATGTCTGTAAGTTATGACGGTTTGCGGATGAATTTCCATATAACCTTTGCGAAAATAACAGAGAATTGTCTAGAAAACCCTCAGCGATACTTGAAATTTTTATTCGGGTGAGGAATGTATTGGGTAGCATGCGATGCTGTGTATGAATGGTGTATGGTGTAAGGTAAATTTTGGGGACGAAATTTTTAGAAGAAGGGGTGAATGTGACGACCCAAGAATTTAAAAAATTATTTAAATCTTAAATTATTGAATAAAGGATAAATAATAAACCTAGACAGAAAATAAGTGTATGGATTTTACATTTTTGAAAAGAAATTTTTGGATTTAAAAATCTTTGTGGTGAATTATTCAGGATTAAAGATATACGTGAATATGTTCTGTGTACATGGTTATATATGTGTACAGTATATGGTTAAGGGTCAAGGGTTGACCAGATAAACTATATCAGTGGCAAACCCTAATATTATATTAAGAACGTCAACGTTCAGTTAAAAATCCTTAATGTTTGATAAGAAACCCTAGAAACCGATTCTAGAAACCCTAATTTTAGTTCCAAGAATTTGAAACCCTAATTCGGATATTAAAATCTTAATTTGGGTGTTATGTATAAGGTTTATGTATTTTAATTACAAACCTAAATAGGGATAACCCTAATGATTAATTAGATTTTTTTAAATAATTTAGAAACCCTAATTCTTTGGTTATAAACCCTAATGCATGATTATGAAACCTAATTTTTAAATTAGTAATTTTAATTAGGAAATATTAATCCTAATTAGCAAGCTTAAAAAAATGATTATTAAATGTTAATATAATTAGAAAATCCTAATTATAATTTTGAAATATTAATTTTCTATTTTGAAAACCGAAATTTGGAAATCCTAGAAATTAAATTTCAAATATTTTAGTGTTAAATCTTAAACCCTAAGGGTTAAACCCTAAACCCTAAGAGTTTGCACCAGTTACTAAAATACCCTTAAATGTAAGGAAAAGTCTAAAATGCCCTTGGTGCATTATTGAAATAGCTTGCAATTATTGCCATATTTGGAGTTAGTGAGCCTCTAGATATCCCGGGACATATATCACAGAAATCAGTCCCATTTTACCAGCCATTTCTATTACAACCCATTAAAAAAGTAATTGAAGAGAGAGAAAGTCATTATTTAGCTTCAATTATCCACAAACACTCAACCATGCCATCCTCTCTCTAGACCCACGAAATTATTTACTGATTCAGTTCTTAGTTTGATCTATAGCAAGCTAAGAACAGATCATGATGATCAGAATCAAGATCAAAGCCTAAAAGGTACAAAAACCCTAAATCTTGAAAATCTTTGTATTTTATGTTAGATGTTATAAGTTGTGGGTTAAAGTTGTGTATTGGGGTGTTAATAAGTGATCTGGGTTGTTAGATCAAGGATCTATAACATCTAGATGCATGAAAATGATGTTTTGAAGAATCTGGGAAGCTAGAAAAAAAAATGGCTTGACAGTCATATGTCAGAGGCCTTAGATCTGTGTGTGTTTGATGTTTGGTGTATGTTATGTTATAAATCTGTTCTTTGATGTTAGGGCTTTGATCTGAGACTTGAATCAAGCTCAGATCATACTTGGATTGCAAGATAGTATCGGTCAAAGTCCGTTGACCAAGCACAAAATTTGAATTTAGGCAACCCAGAATTTTTCCAGGTGATCTGACAAGATTTTGAAAGCCCTTGATCTTGTTGTATGTATATGTTTTGGCTATGTTGTTGTTTAATACTTGTAGTCTAACATGAGGAGTGAATATTAAAACCTTTAGATCACCTAGATCTGTAACAGGATTGTAGCAATTCATGGACAAACAACCGTTGACCAACTGGCCGGATGAAGATTTCTGGGAAACCCAGATCTTCAAGAACCGCGTCCTGACCCCTAGTTTGACCAGCCTTGATCTTGCACATGTGTGGTTTGTAGACTGATATAAGGTTGTATACTTGTACTATGATATCAGGACTATATGTTGGAACCTTAATATCACACTAAGCCAGCTGGGAACATATAAATAAAAAGGAGCAAAGTATGAACCTCGAACTGTTCTTCATTTCTGGAAAACCCAGAAATGAAGAACAGGTCTGACATCAAATTTGAAGGCCTTTATCTTACTGATTTGTTGTTGGATAGCCATGATATTAACTTATAATCATAGTATTACACTTAGACTACATTCTAGGTATCATTAGCTGCCCAGAAAACATAAGGATCATATATTAATTTCTGGTCAAACCAAGCGCCTCGAACTCTGACATGAGTTTCTGGGTTTGCTGATGAATGTTCAAGAACATGCCCAAGAACACCATTAGCGACAGTTTTGTAGCTTATGGTACCTTTAGCGACAGATAAATTAGAAAATTAATTATTTTAATTAATAAATTGAAATAAATGATTTTAATTATTTAAAAATATAAAATAATTTCCTAAAAATTAAATTAAAGTCTGAAAATTAGTTTTTAACTATTTTGAGTATATTTCATAAATATTTACTATTTTTGGAATATAAATGGTATTTAATTTATTTAATTATAATATTAAATAAATTATTTAAAAATTATTTTTATACATGAAAAATTATACTATGGTATAAGAAAATATTTTAAGTTATTTTTAGTGATTTTTAATATTTTGTGAGAAATTTCATTAATTAATCAATATTAATGATAGTTACTTTATTTAATAAATATATTAAATAAATTGTGGGAAAATAGAATTAATGTTTTATAAATCATATCAAAATGATTTAAGTATTATAAAAATATTTGAAGTTATAAAATATAACTTTAAATATTTTGTCATGAAAATATTAATATTTTAATATTAATAGCAATTATCGGATAATGAATTTAATTGTTTAAAAATCATATAAAGGTGATTTTAAAGTATTAAAAATACTTTGTGATATTATAAATATATTATAATATTATGACATATATTTCATTAATATTTGATAATAAATAGATATTAATGATAATAGAATATTGTGGTATTTATATTATATAAATATGATATTAATTATTGAAAATTCACGATAAATACTAATAATTATTTAAAAATTATTACGAGCTTACGAAAATTATTTTGACTGGTATTAAAATTATCTGAGATAATTTTTAAGTGTTAGACAGAGTTTAATTGAACTTAAACTCGTTATTTATCCGACTAGACCGTCAGGATGTTAGAATTATACCGAACTCGATTCAGACTGTAAAAGTTTCACTTGAGGTTAGGTCTTATGTGTGTTATAGACTGATAGGATTATGTGATAAATGTATTTAGGTTATTTTAAATACTCTGCTGATATTATTCTAATGTGTAGATCGGTATTATTTATATTAGATTTTCAGACAAAGCTAGATAAATTACGTAGCATTAATCAACAGTTCAGGCAAGTTTTACTTAACTCTACTAAGAGTTGTTTTATTCGAATATGCTTATGGACAATCATTGTTGATTGCCATTGTAGAATTGTACTCTGTACATATTGTATGTATAAGTCAGGTATGAAAGGCTGATCACCTTCATTACCATTCGGTCCAGATATATTTGTTCATGTTATATACTTGATCAGTCAAAAGTTTGTTCCTGGTATATCAAAATTATATTATTGAATTATAACCAGTTTATTATTCAGATTCTTTCAATCATGATATATCGTTAAATTATTGAACTTAAACTTGCTGGGCAATCTTATGCTCACCCTTGCTATATCATGATAAACATTGCAGATTAAGGCAATACGTCGGATACAGGAAAGGATAAAGCCAACTTTAGCTTGGGATTTTATGTGCAGCTTAATTGTAATAGTATAGTATAATAATACTGTTGTATGATAGATAGGTTATGAATTGTGTTTATTTGAAGGTTACTCGACCTTGGGAAAGTATTGTGTAAAGTTTAATGTATAAATAATTTATGTTTATATCTTCCGCAAATAGTAATAGTTATAGAATTAGCATACCAAGATCCGTGGTGATTTGGGACCCAGATTCGGGGATGCTACAGTTGGTATCAAAGTTATCGGTTATGAACCTTAGGTAGGAATACCTGAGACTAATAACCGCAATAATTAGTATAAGTACTAACTCAAATAGAGTTAGTGTGTCGGTAAGATTCAAAGACGAATCTCGGCGGGATCTAATTTACAGAGTTCCCTAAATCTGATAATAAAGTTGAATAATAGTGATGAATAGATAGAGTCTAAAAGACTAAAAGTACAGTGATAAAAGATCGAAAAGCAAAACGATCATAGAATAGAAGTGAATCGTAATATATACGATGAGATCACCCCGTGATATGATATGGGTCAAGCAAATGATTGACAAGTTTACAGCGAGAATGTTCTGTGACAGATGTACTATGAATTGGTACAGATTAAGGAAAGGATTATGAATACGGATTAAATGAAATTCGTATTGAGAAGGGAGTTAAGATTAGGTGGGGATTTCAATTGAGGACTCATGTCAGCAGCTGAGTTGTATGATTCCTTGTTATGGGTGAGGAATTGTACTTGGTGTAAAAACCACTTAGTTTCTGGCATTGATAATCATTGAAATGTCTGTTTCGCGCTATTTGATATATGCGTGTTAATATGGTGATTCTTTTCTCATGTGTATAACAGATAGATAGGTTATAGGTAGAGAATTAAAGGTTAAGTACGAGTTCTTAAAACTCAAACTTATGGTACGTTCATGACTTATAATTATATGAAATATTTATGAACACCTCAGCGAATGGACGCCAAAGGTCTGTCTAGGACAAGTTCTTAAACTCATATGATTGTGGCAAGTTCTTGAACTCATAAGTGTGGCAAGTTTGAGGAACTGGATACAGTTTTGTGTGAATGGAGTATTAAGGATAATAGGAATAGATAGATTGTTTAAGCAAACGATTATTAGTGGAGACATAGGTTTTCCAAAATTCCTAGCTACGCTAGACTTCGAACTTTTTGGACATCAGGCTAAATACACACTATGTGTTTTTTTTTAAAATAATATAGACTCGTAATCATTTTTGGAACGGTTTAAAGTACAGTCTATGCTAATTGTTTCAGCTAGACGAAGATGATTTGAAATATCAAAATTTATTTTATTTATCACTTATGTACCATGTAACCTGGTGCAGAGATGATAAAAAGTTGATTGAGTTGTAAATGCAGAAATACTTAGTGTTGAATTGATTAAAAATCATTGTTCCACTATTGTATGATGTGTTATGACAAAGTCATATAATGACGGCATCTTCAAACGGACTGTTAATACAGTACGGCATCATGACGTCATTCTCAAAAATATTTTCAAAAATTTTAATTTGCCAATGGGGTTTGGCTACACCTAAATAATTCGATTGAATTGAATTATTTATATGAGTCTGTGCTATTCGATTTTGCTAGACTAATGTTTATGAAAACTCTAAGTGTTCATTGAAAGAAATTTCCCGAACCAAATTTTTTTGGTGCGGAATCTAATAAGACTGAGGAAAAAATTTGTGCCTATGGCAGAGACGAGAAACAGAGTTGACCAGTAGTACTTAATAAGTACAGGGCATATCGGGTTAATTACCCACTATGTCTGTAAGTTATGATGGTTTGCGGATGAATTTCCATATAACCTTTGCGAAAATGATAGAGAAAAGTCTAGAAAACCCTCAGCGATACTTAAAATTTTTATTCTGGTGAGGAATGTATTGGGTAGCATGCGATGCTGTGTATGAATGGTGTATGGTGTAAGGTAAATTTCGGGGACGAAATTTTTAGAAGAAGGGGTGAATGTGACGACCCAAGAATTTAGAAAATTATTCAAATCTTAAATTATTGAATAAAGGATAAATAATAAACCTAGACAGAAAATAAGTGTATGGATTTGACATTTCTGAAAAGAAATTTTTGGATTTAAAAATCTTTGTGGTGAATTATTCAGGATTAAGGATATACGTGAATATATTTTTGTATATAGTTATATATGTGTACAGTATGTGGTAAAGGGTCAAGGGTTGACTAGATAAAATATATCAGTGGAAAACCCTAATATTATATTAAGAACATCAACGTTTAGTTAGAAACCCCTAATGTATGATAAGAAACCCTAGAAACCGATTCTAGAAATCCTAATTTCAGTTACGGGAATTTGAAACCCTAATTCGGATATTAAAATCTTAATTTGGATGCTATGTATAAGGTTTATGTATTTTAATTACAAACCTAATTAGGGATAACCCTAATGATTAATTAATTTTTTTTAATAATTTAGAAACCCTAATTCTTGGGTTATAAACCCTAATACATGATTATGAAACCTAATTGTTAAATTAGTAATTTTAATTAGAAAATATTAATCATAATTAGCAAGTTTGAAAAAATGATTAGTAAATGTTAATATAATTAGAAAATCCTAATTATAATTTTGAAATATTAATTTTCTATTTTGAAAACCAAAATTTGGAAATCCTTGAAATTAAATTTCAAATATTTTAGGTTTAAAACATAAACCCTAAGCCCTAAGGGTTAAGGCCTAAACCCTAAGGGTTTGCACAAGTTATTAACATACCCAAAAATGTATTGAAAAGTTTAAAATGTCATTAGTGCATTATTGAAGTAGCTTGCAATTATTGCCATATTTGGAGTTAGTGAGCCTCTAGATATCCCACATGGGACTTATATCACAGAAATCAGTCCCATTTTACCAGCCATTTCTATTACAACCCATTATAAAAATAATTGAAAAGAGAAAAAGTCATTATTTAGCTTCAATTATCCACACACACTCAACCATGCCATCCTCTCTCTAGACCCACGAAATTATTTACTGATTCAGTTCTTAGTTTGATCTATAGCAAGCTAAGAACAGATCATGATGATCAGAATCAAGATCAAAGCCTAAAAGGTACAAAAACCCTAAATCTTGAAAATCTTTGTATTGTATGTTAGATGTTATAAGTTGTTGGTTAAAGTTGTGTATTAGGATGTTAATAAGTGATCTGGGTTGTTAGATCAAGGATCTATAATGTCTAGATGCACGAAAATGATGTTTTGAAAAATCTGGAAATCTGAAGAAAAAAAAATGGCCTGACAGTCATATGTCAGAGGCCTTAGATCAGTGTGTGGTTGATGTTTGGTGTATGTTATGTTATAAATCTGTTCTTTGATGTTAGGGCTTTGATCTGAGACTTGAATCAAGCTCATATAATACTTGGATTGCAAGATAGGATCGGTCAAAGTCTGTTAACCAAGCACAAAATTTGAATCTGGGCAACCCAGAATTTTTCCAGGTGATCTGACAAGATTTTGAAAGCCCTTGATCTTGCTGTATGTATATGTTTTGGCTATGTTATTGTTTAATACTTGTAGTCTGACATGAGGAGTGCATATTAAAACCTTTAGATCACCTAGATCTGTAACAGGATTGTAGGAATTCATGGTCAAACCACCGTTACCGGATGAAGATTTCTGGAAAACCCAGATCTTCAAGAATCGCGTCCTGACCCCTAGTTTGACCAGCCTTGATCTTGCACATGTGTTGTTTGTAGACTAATATAAGGTTGTATACTTGTACTATGATATCAGTACTACATGTTGGAACCTTAATATCACACTAAGCCAGCTGGGAACATATAAATAAAAAGGAGCAAAGTAAGAACCTCGAACTGTTCTTCATTTCTGGAAAACCCCGAAATGAAGAACAGGTTTGACATCAAATTCAAAGGCCTTTATCTTATTGATTTGTTGTTGGATGGCCATGATATTAACTTATAATCATAGTATTACACTTAGACTACATTCTAGGTATCATTAGCTGCCCAGAAAACATAAGGATCATATATTAATTTCTAATCAAACCAAGCGCCTCGAACTCTGACATGAGTTTCTAGGTTTGTTGATGAATGTTCAAGAACATGCCCAAGAACACCATTAGCAACAGTTTTGTCGCCTATGGCACCTTTAGCGACAGATAAATTAGAAAATTAATTATTTTAATTAATAAATTGAAATAAATGGTTTTAATTATTTAAAAATACAAAATAAATTCCCAAAAATTATTTTAAAGTCTGAAAATTAGTTTTTAACTATTTTGAGTATATTTCATAAATATTTAATATTTTTGGAATATAAATGGTATTTAATTTATTTAATTATAATATTAAATAAATTATTTAAAAATGATTTTTATACATGAAAAATTATGAAAAAATTATATTATGGTATAAGAAAATATTTTAAGTTATTTTTAGTGATTTTTAATATTTTGTGAGAAATTTCATTAATTAATCAATATCAATGATAGTTACTTTATTTATAAATATATTAAATAAATTGTGGGAAAATAGAATTAATGTTTTATAAATCATATAAAAATGATTTAAGTGTTATAAAAATATTTGAACTTATAAAAAATAACTTTTGATATTTTGTCATGAAAATATTAATATTTTAATATTAATAGCAATTATCGGATAATGAATTTAATTGTTTAAAAATCCTATAAAGGTGATTTTAAAGTATTAAAAATACTTTGTGATATTATAAATATATTATAATATTATGACATGTATTTCATTAATATTTGATAATAAATAGATATTAATGATAATAGAATATTTTGGTATTTATATTATATAAATACGATATTAATGATTAAAAATTCACAATAAATAGTAATAATTATTTAAAAATTATTACCAGCTTACGAAAATTATTTTGACTGCTATTAAAATTATCTAAGATAATTTGTAAGTGTTAGGCAGAGTTTAATTGAACTTAAACTCGTTATTTATCTGACTAGACCGTTGGGATGTTAGAATTATACCGAACTCGATTCAGATTGTAAAAGTTTGACTTGAGGTTAGGTCTTATGTTTGTTATAGATTGATAGGATTATGTGATAAATGTATTTAGGTTATTTTAAATACTGTGATGATATTATTCTAATGTGTAGATCAATATTATTTATATTAGGTTTTCAGACAAAGCTAGAAAAATTGTGTAGCGGTAATCAACGGTTCAGGCAAGTTTTACTTAACTCTACTAAGAGTTGTTTTATTCGGATATGCTTATGGATAATTCTTAAAGCCAATGACTAGTCAATTCTTTCTCTATAAATAAAGCTTGAGTTTAGATTTTCTGTGTTGCTTGAGTTGTCTGATAAATTGCTAAGTAGTAAAAAGAGAGCATTCTAAGATCTTGAGAGCTCAGTTGGAGCAAGTTCATTGCATATTACAAAGGTATAATTCCATTCCTTGATTTCCATTTTTGTTTCTATAAACAGAGTTTTAAGTTCTTGAAATTCAAATTTTTGATTATGTGGAATTGGATGTTAATGAGGATGGGTAATGTTCATGTAGTTGTTATATGGACTTATGAGCATGTTTAAACTGATACATGAGTGTTTAGAATCAATTTCGTAGGTAAATTCTGTGTTTAGGATAAACAGTTGCCGAAGCAGGTTGTTCTTGGCTCGAACCAAGCGTGGCGCAGCTGCGCCGTATTAATACTAAGGCGCAGCGCAGCTGTGCTGGTTGCTAAATTCAGTTTTAAGTTTCTGTTTTATAATTTGTTATAGTGCTATGACTTATAATAGTATGCAAGCAGGTGTAATGTGTATGTGTAAGTATAATATGCTAAGTGGAGTATGTTTTAATAGATTTGCATGATTAATGAAAGCATATGGTTTAGATGGAGATTTGGACTTTAAGTTTTGAAAATAAACTATGTTAGAGATTATGTTCTGCAAATTTTGAATCTAGTAAACTATACATGACTGATTTTACACTTAGGTGAGCATGTTATAGTGTACCTAGTTCCTCTTATCATGATCAAACTTATTAAGCTTCGTGTTAGAAATATTTTCAAGACAAAGGCTTAGCCTAGTGAGCTAACATGCATGATTCTACATAATGTATATTCTAACTTTGCAAACATGTTAGCATGACTTAGAAATGCATGAAGAAACCTTTAGTTTGAGTTTATATGATTAACAAGGAAGCATCAACATGTTAAACTAACTAGTAAGCGTTGGAACGTGAATATCAACATGCTACCTTGAGGTTTAGAATCCGACATTGTAATCATGTTGGGTAACACTCTTAGACTCGCTCATGTAGTATAAACGTATATATACCATGCTTGTGTATCACATTTCAAGAAAAGTATGAACGAAGTATATTTTTAACTAAAGCGGTATTAATTTCCCATATATGTTATAAATACTAGTACGCAATCTTAATATGAGTGTTATAACTATCTTGTATGTTTAGAGAACAAGCCTGATGGACTTGGTGGTTATATGACGTGTTAAGCTTTAAAATTCCATAGAAAGTCATAAATTAAAGAACTTGTAAAAATGAGCACAAGAATGGTAATGTGGTATGTGAAAGCTTCTAGCATGCATGTATGTTAAACTATAAGTATAGTGGTATGTTAGAATGGGACAGAAACTGTAAGGCAACAGCCCAGTCCTGGTCTGGCCAGGGGACAGCACAGCTGCGCCGTCCCTAGGTCTAGACAAGGCGCAGCTGCGCCGTGCAGCAGTCATAATTTAGTTCTATTTTTGAACTAATGTTTGGAGGATGCCTACATGATGTCTTTAACGTATAATATATGATCAACATGCTACATAATGGGATAAGGAACATGCTAGGTGATGTAAATAAAGGTTAATGTTGACTTTCAAAGGATAAGTCCAAATGGACATTTTCATAATGTCAAAACAAAGTTATGTAGGTTGAACTTGTGATGACTTATAAATTGATTTTTGTATCGTACGTGTATACTTGAATTATGTTGAGCTTGATTAAAGACTATGTTAGCTAATGAACATCTTGTACTTATAATACGCTATACTAGGATTCAAAAGTGTTAATTTATTAACGTGGATAAACTATGCTTAAGGCAAGTTCTCTACACTTACTCCAATTATTATTGAGCAAGTGTCCGAACCCTACTTTTCATTGTGCAAGTATTCTAAATCTTGCGTTACTTTATTCTACAAATATCGTAAGCTTATTTCATTGAATGCAAGTTACCCTACGTATTCGTTCAATAAAACTAGTGTGTTAATTTCTTGAGAAAGCGGTTATTCATGTGAACTTGGTATTATCCTTGAATATTGTTAAAGTATCTATGCCATTTGATTCGACTAGATGATATGCATGTTTATAAAACTGTCCAAAACCAATTAATTAGTGCGAAAATCTTGAAAACTGAGTTAAACAACCCTTATGGTAAGGGGATTGTATGTTGTTGGAAACCCCAACACATGAGTATATTATTACTATGGTGTTAGGCATAACATGGAGTATTGTAGACTGATCATCTATCGTACTTGATTTCTTTGGGTTATCGGTTTAATATAGGTAATTCTAGTAGATGTTCAATAGTTCTTAATGACTACTCAGTATAATTACTATCCAGTTGGATACCTTGTTAGTATTTGAATTCATATATATCTGTTGATTTATATTGAATTTTCGTTCTCATTCCAAGAATTGTTGATATTCATTATTCATAATATTATTCTGAAACTATGAACTATCTTAGAGATGACACTTCGATATCTCGTACTTGAGTTATAAGACTCTTTACCCTTGTTGTATATTACTTGTTGGGCAATTTGTGCTCATTCTTGCTTATTTAAAATGTAACGACCGAGAAATTCGAATCTTATTGTAAAATGATTTTATTAAATTAAATAATAATAAAATTCTATTCTATGTGTTATCAAGCTGGTTGTCATTGTATGACATATTGAGGTTAGAATGTCGTAGTATTTGAGCTATGTGAATGAATTAAAGTGTTTGAATTTTCAAGACGAAAATAAAAGTTTTCCGAGGAATTTTCTGAAAAACACTATTCATCGATATTTTCTCAGGAGTTCTTTTAGAATTTCCGAGAAATACGTAATGATAGAATGACAAGGTAAGATGGATTATATAATAAAAATCTATTTATGGAAAATGTAATATTTTGTTTGCGGACTTAATTTATAAAAGTTAAGGAAGACGAAGTGGTAATGAATAAGTAATAATTGTATGATACTTAGGTATTGTGTAAAGTAATGAAAACAAGTATAATACGAAGTATTATACGAGTTTGTATGAAGGATGAAATATCATATATAAATTACATATGAATTAGAATACAAAAATGATACATAAACTATATGTATATGTATTAAGTAATGTTAATGGACTTGGAAAGGTTGATTGGAATTACTACAAGTCCAAGTGAATGAAATGTAAGGCCCAATTATTAAATTAATGAACCAACTAGTGGTTATTAATGCAAAGCCCAAAGGTTGACTTAATGTAAGCCCAAACTAGAATCCATGAGTTATTTGACCCATGGGGCAAACCATATTAATATGGTTAATATGATGACCAAGTTAATGTGATGACCAAGTTAATGTGGTGACCAAGTTATAGTAATGACCAAGTTAAATGAGTAATGACCAAACATAGGATAAGAGTTGTGTTAATCAAGTAATGAATAGTAAGGAGGTGGCTTAAGGAGGTGGGTTAATTTACTGACTAAATTACCCTAACCTTGCAAATTCTGTGGCATCCCCGAATCCGGGCCACGAATCACCGCGGACTCGGTACGCTATTTCTATCACTATTACGGAAGATATAAACATAAATTGTTTATACATTACATTACACACTATTTCCCAAAATCGAGTAACCTTAACTGATTACACAATTCATAAGTTATTTAACACAGAACATTATTATCAACTATTCTATTACAAAATAGCTGTATATATTACCCCAAGCTGAACTTGGCATTATCATTTTCCTGTATCCGAACGCATTCGCTTTATCTACAATGTTTTATCATGATATAGCAACGGTGAGCATGAAAGTTGCCCAGCAAGTTTATATACAACAATATAACGAGATATCATGATTGAAGAGTATGAATAATGAGCTTGCTATAATTCATCAATATAATTGAGAACTAGCACGAACAAATTTTTGACTGAACAAGTCTTAAACATGAACAAACATTTCTGAACCAACTGGTAATGAAGGTGATCAGCCTTTCATACCTGACTTATACATGCAAGATGTACAGAGTACAAATTTCATGGCAATCAACAATGATTAACCATAAGCTTGAAGAAACAACTCTTATTAGAGCTTAAGTAAAAGAAACTTGCCTGAACCGTTGATTACCGCAACGCAATTTATAACGCTTTACCCGAAGACCTAATATTAATAATATATATCTCCAATAATTAGAATAATATCATCACAGTATAATACTGTTATATGTATATCCACAGAATAACCTAAACACATTACCACATAACCATATCAGTCTATAATTCACATAAGACTTAGTATCAGTTAGACTATTAAGTTTTAGTTGAAACTGACACAATTTTAACATCCCGACGGTCTAGTCGGTCAACACTTGAGTTTAAGTTCAGTTAAACTCTGCTTAAGCACTTAACCATGCCATAGCATCACATTTATATGATTTAACACTCGCTTTTTCATTTCATAAATATTCATTAACACCTAGTAAGTCAAATACTAATCCAGCAACCTGGATTCTAAATCTAGCAACTAAATTACTAACTCAGCAACCTGGATTCCAAATCCAGCAATCTAAACTACAATCCAGCAAACTGGATTTAACATATTTTCAATTTCAGTAAACTATTTCTCAATCCAACAAACTGGAATCACAAATTATATAATCCAGCAAGCTGTATTCTAAATTCGTATCACCAAAATACCAAATCAGTTTATTATTTTCCTATCCTTTGGTCAAACATATATACATGTATTTCATCCACAAAAATTATTTTTCCATAATTTTCCAACTTCCTTTGATATTTTTCAAAAATTAATTCTAGTGCGTAGCTTAAGAAATTAGCTACCTCGTGCTTAACTCCAAACATTCTCATCTCTTGGCATAACCTTATAAATGTTAACATGATGCTCCATTTTAAATTTCGTGGCAATCGGAGTTGTAGAACTCCGTTTATAGCGATTTCTGTCATAAAATCACAAAAATTGTAATGGTCATAACTTGGTCATTTTAACTCAGAATTAGCTTATTTTTGGACACGAGCTACATAATACCATATATTTTCATTTCCCAAAAGTCTGGAATTTTTCTCATTAAATAAATGTCCAAAACAGCCCCCGGAAAATTTTGGGCAGCAACTTTTTGTCATTTGGCAGTTTTGGAGTCCTTCACCAAAACTTAAATAAAACGAAATCTGTAACTCCGATTAATGATCCGTCAATTTTGTTGGATTCCTATCTTTCCGAACTACAATTTTCATCTATCACAATCCATATTTGGACATGTTAAGCTCCTGGAATTTAGCCCGGTAGTGGCTGTTACAAAACTGTCCTTTTAACAGTTTTCTTATCTTTGTGTAGTTTGGGAGAAATACCATAACTTGTTCAATATTCAACCTATTTGAGTAATTCCAAAGGGATTTTACCCTTAACACATATATCTATCATCCCAAGAATATAAATCACAAATATCCATCATAGATTTCAAGAAAAATCAAAACCTAGCTCTCACTTTAAAAGTTCAAACTTTTCTGGAAAAATTACATTTTTCTCTTCCTTTGATTTCCACCAATTTAACACCCATTATGGGTAGATCCAAACAATAAGCACTTATTAACATGTATATACATGGTTTTTGAGTTTAGAAACAAAGTTTCTTATTTCATCAAACAAGCTTCAAACACAATCAAAGCTAAGAAAATTTTAGGTTTTCTATCTTTTGAAAAACTTATCCTCCATTTCATACTTTAGGTCTAACTTTTGATCTTTAAAAAAAATTATATCTAAACATGAAACACATATATACACATAGATCTAAGGTTTTAAACCTCAAGATCCCAACTTCAAGTTGTCAAAAATCTAATCAAACCACAAGAGAAATATACTACATAAGTAGAAATTTATTTGCTATACCTTAGCTTTTCTTCTTCTCCTTCTACTTAGTTTGATCATGGAGCTTGGATGTCTCACATAGAACTCCCCTTTTCTCTCCTCCATGGCTGCCGAATGGCCCTCTTCTCTCACTCTCTCTCTTTAGTTCTTTGCTAACTTGGAAGAAAGATAAAAGAGATGAAAGAAAGAAAAATATATGCTAGACTTTTATTATGTGTAGTTTTTTATCAATTGACCACCCTCCCTCTCCTTATTCTCTAGCAATAACCGGCCATGCCTTTGCTTCTTGATCCCACTCACTCTCTCCTTCTCCCTTTAATTTCTAGGTGGTTACTTCCAAGTTTGAGCATAAGTGTTGGACAATAAAAAAATTGTTGACACATGGAGAGTTGGTAGGAGTGGTTCAACAACTAAAGTGAACCATTAATAAATTCATCTTCCCTTTTTGCTAGCTCCTCATGGCCGGCCACTTGGCCTTATCTCATCAAGTTTGGCTCTTTGATTTAATGCTTATTTGATTTAACAAATGTCCAAAAATTCCTCTCCCACTTGGGCTAAAAATTGAGCCATTCCTTTAATGTATTGCTTGGTCTCTAACTAACTTCTTTGGCCACACCTGAGCTATACATAGTCCAATACCTATAATTCTTATCCAACCCAATTCATTTAATTAGGGTTTTCACGTCCTCAATTATAACACAAATCCTTGATCACAAACCCATTCATTTCCTTAACCCAATTAGACTTGCTATAATTAGGTTATAAAATTAATCATTTGAGATATATAGAATATATCTCCTAGAATTAGTAAGTATTCTAAATACCACAATTCCCTTTTTCCATAACCCTTAAGTTATTAAATCCTTCATTCCTAATATATAATTAGGGTTACACTAGTTTCTTTTGGTTTGTTTATATAATAAACAAATATAAACCATCACCTAATGTTCATATTCCTTACACACAACTTTTTAACCCTTAGGGTTTAATACTTCGCATTATGATTCCCAAATTAGGGTTTAAATTCTCGATACTGAAATTAGGGTTTCTGAACATATCGCTAGAGTTTTCTAACTTAATCACCATATTCATATCATGAATTTAGGGTTTCGTATTCCCGGAACAGAAACTAGGGTTTCAGAACCGATTTCTATGATTTCTTATCAGACGTTAGGGATTTCTAACAGAACGTTAGATTTTTCTAACTTAATAAACATATGATTAACATAACTTTAGGGTTTGCTAAAGTTATAACTTATCTGATCAATCCTTGATCTTAAATCATCATGGTTCACATATGTAACCAAATATAACGACTAGTATGCACTTCGATACTTATCCCTGATAATTCTTCAAAAGAATTTTAAATCTACCATAATCTTATACCTCATTACTAGACTATCACTTACAGTCTATCACATAATTCAAGTCTTGTCCAAAACTTTTGAAATTCTTGGAATTTCATTACATAACTGCCAATTTCATACACTTATTTCATGTCTAGGTCCTAATATTCAACCTTAAATCAATCAATTATGATTTTTATAAATTGTCTAATTTCTCGGGTTGTCACATTCACCCCTCCTTCTAAGAATTTCGTCCCCGAAATTCACCTTACACCTTACACCGTGCACCTTACACCATTTATACTGAGCGATCACACAAGATCTTGAACTTATTTTTTTTTCAGGTATCTATCAAAGATACTCAAACTTCTCGGGTATCTATCAAAGATACTCAAACTTCTCGGGTATCTATCAAAGATACTCAAACTTCTCGGATATCTATCAAAGATACTCAAACTTCTCGGGTATCTATCAAAGATACTGAAACTTCTTGGGTATCTATCAAAGATACTCAAACTTCTCGGGTATCTATCAAAGATACTCAATCTTCTCGGGTATCTATCAAAGATTTACTTTGATATATACTCAAATTTCTCGGGTATCTATTAAAGATACTCAAAACGCGAGCAAAGATCAAATTCACACTAAGTATTCCTGTATTTACAACTTCATCACATTTTTATCATCTCTGCACCAGGTTACATGGTACATGAGTGATAATCAAAAACAAATTTTGATATTTCAAATCATTTTCTTAAACATTCTATCTGTTCCTATAATCGTTAACACTCCATTCTCACACAACTATACCAGTTCATAAAACCACACTTATGAGTTCATAACCTGGCCATAATTATATGAGTTTACGAACTTACCCTAGTCTGACCTTTGGTGTCCGTTCGCTGAGGGGCTCATAAACATTTCATATAACTATAAGTCAAGAATGTCACATAAGTATGAGTTCTAAGAACTCGTACTTAATACTATATTCTCTACCTATGACCTATTTATCTGTATATAACAACTAGCGTGACACAACATTTCAATTATTACCAATGCCACCAACTAAGTAGTTTTTACACCAAGTACAATTCCCCGCCCATACAAGGAATCATACAACTCAGTTGCTGACACGAGTATTCATTGAAATCTCCACCTAATCTTAACCCCCTTTTTCTATACGAATTTCATTTAATCCGTATCCATAATCCATAACTTTTTCATGAGTTTTCATAGTACCATTTCATAGTACAACTTACACACAGCATCTTGCTGTAAACTTTTCAATCAGTAGATTGATTCATTTCCCATATCATAACCTTTATCAGATCACGGGGTGATCTTATCGTATATATTACGATTCAATTCCATACACTATGATCGTTTTGTTTTACGATCTCCTATCACTGCACTTTCAGTCCTTTAGACTCGATCTATTCACCATTACTGCTCAACTTTATTATCAGAGTTAGGGAACTCTGTGTCTTTACACTCGCCGAGATTCATCTTTGAATCTTATCGACCAACTAACTCTATGTGAGTTAGATCTTATCCTAATCACTGCGGTTATTGGTCTCAGGTATTCCTACCTAAGCTTCATAACCAACAGCTCTGATACCAACTGTGGCATCCCCGAATCCGGGCCCCAAATCACCGCGGATCCGGTATACTATTTCTATAACTGTTTGCGGAAGATATAAACATAAATTGTTTATACATTACATTACACATTATTTCCCAAAATCGAGTAACCTTAACTGATTACACAATTCATAAGTTATTTAACACAGAACATTATTATCAACTATTCTATTACAAAATAGCTGCATATATTGCCCCAAGCTGAACTTGGCATTATCATTTTCCTGTATCTGAATGCATTCGCTTTATCTACAATGTTTTATCATGATATAGCAACGGTGAGCATGAAAGTTGCCCAGCAAGTTTATATACAACAATATAACGAGATATCATGATTGAAGAGTATGAATAATGAGCTTGCTATAATTCATCAATATAATTGAGAACTAGCACGAACAAATTTTTGACTGAACAAGTCTTAAACATGAACAAACATTTCTGAACCAACTGGTAATGAAGGTGATCAGTCTTTCATACCTGACTTATACATGCAAGATGTACAGAGTACAAATTTCATGGCAATCAACAATGATTAACCATAAGCTTGAAGAAACTATTCTTATTAGAGCTTAAGTAAAAGAAACTTGCCTGAACCGTTGATTACTGCAACGCAATTTATAACGCTTTACCCGAAGACCTAATATTAATAATATAGATCTCCAATAATTAGAATAATATCATCACAGTATAATACTGTTATATGTATATCCACAGAATAACCTAAACACATTACCACATAACCATATCAGTCTATAATTCACATAAGACTTAGTATCAGTTAGACTATTAAGTTTGAGTTGAAACTGACACAATTTTAACATCCCGACGGTCTAGTCGGTCAACACTTGAGTTTAAGTTCAGTTAAACTCTGCTTAAGCACTTAACCATGCCATAGCATCACATTTATATGATTTAACACTCGCTTTTTCATTTCATAAATATTCATTAACACCTAGTAAGTCAAATACTAATCCAGCAACCTGGATTCTAAATCTAGCAACTAAATTACCAACTCAGCAACCTGGATTCCAAATCCAGCAATCTAAACTACAATCCAGCAAACTAGATTTAATATATTTTCAATTTCAGTAAACTATTTCTCAATCCAGCAAACTGGAATCACAAATTATATAATCCAGCAAGCTGTATTCTAAATTCGTATCACCAAAATACCAAATCAGATTATATTTTCCTATCCTTTGGTCAAACATATATATATGTATTTCATCCACAAAAATTATTTTTCCATAATTTTCAAACTTCCTTTGATATTTTTCAAAAATTAATTCTAGTGCGTAGCTTAAGAAATTAGCTAACTCGTGCTTAACTCCAAACATTCCCATCTCTTGGAATAACCTTATATATGTTAACGTGATGCTCCATTTTAAATTTCATGGCAATCGGAGTTGTAGAACTCCGTTTATAGCAATTTCTGTCGGAAAATCATAAAAATTGTAATAGTCATAACTTGGTCATTTTAACTCAGAATTAGCTCATTTTTGGACACGAGCTACATAATACCATATATTTTCATTTCCCAAAAGGTTGAAATTTCTCTCATTAAATAGATGTCCAAAACAGCCCCCAGAAAAGTTTGGGTAGCAACTTTTTGTCATTTGGCAGTTTTGGAGTCCTTCACCAAAACTTAAATAAAACGAAATCTGTAACTCCGATTAATGATCCGTCAATTTTGTTGGATTCCTATCTTTCCTAGCTACAATTTTCATCTATCACAATCCATATTTGGATATTTTAAGCTCCTGGAATTTAGCCCGGAAGTGGCTGTTACAAAACTGTCCTTTTAAAAGTTTTCTTATCTTTGTGTAGTTTGGGAGAAATCCCATAACTTGTTCAATATTCAACCTATTTGAGTAATTCCAAAGGGATTTTACCCTTAACACATATATATAGCATCCCAAGAACATAAATCACAAATATCCATCATAGATTTCAAGAAAAATCAAAACCTAGCTCTCACTTTAAAAGTTCAAACTTTTCCGTAAAAATTACATTTTTCTCTTCCTTTGATTTCCACCAATTTAACACCCATTATGGGTAGATCCAAACAATAAACACTTAGTAACATGTATATACATGGTTTTTGAGTTTAGAAATAAAGTTTCTTATTTCATCAAACAAGCTTCAAACACAATCAAATCTAAGAAAATTTTAGGTTTTCAATCTTTTGAAAAACCTATCCTCCATTTCATACTTTAGGTCTAACTTTTGATCTTTAAAAAAAATTATATCTAAACATGAAACACTTATATACACATAGATCTAAGGTTTTAAACCTCAAGATCCCAACTTCAAGTTGTCAAAAATCTAATCAAACCACAAGAGAAATATACTACATAAGTAGAAATTTATTTGCTATACCTTAGCTTTTCTTCTTCTCCTTCTACTTAGTTTGATCATGAAGCTTGGATGTCTCACATAGAACTCCCCTTTTCTCTCCTCCATGGCTGCCGAATGGCCCTCTTCTCTCACTCTCTCTCTTTAGTTCTTTGCTAACTTGGAAGAAAGATAAAAGAGATGAAAGAAAGAAAAATATATGCTAGAATTTTATTATGTGTAGTTTTTTATCAATTGACCACCCTCACTCTCCTTATTCTCTAGCAATAATCGGCCATGCCTTTGCTTCTTGATCCCACTCACTCTCTCCCTCTCCCTTTAATTTCTAGGTGGTTACTTCCAAGTTTGAGCATAAGTGTTGGACAATAAAAAAATGTTGACACGTGTAGAGTTGGTAGGAGTGGTTCAACAACTAAAGTGAACCATTAATAAATTCATCTTCCCTTTTTGCTAGCTCCTCATGGCCGGCCACTTGGCCTTATCTCATCAAGTTTGGCTCTTTGATTTAATGCTTATTTGATTTAACAAATGTCCAAAAATTCCTCTCCCACTTGGGCTAAAAATTGAGCCATTCCTTTAATGTATTGCTTGGTCTCTAACTAACTTCTTTGGCCACACCTGAGCTATACATAGTCCAATACCTATAATTCTTATCCAACCCAATTCATTTAATTAGGGTTTTCACGTCCTCAATTATAACACAAATCCTTGATCACAAACCCATTCATTTCCTTAACCCAATTAGACTTGCTATAATTAGGTTATAAAATTAATCATTTGAGATATATAGAATAAATCTCCTAGAATTAGTAAGTATTCTAAATACCACAATTCCCTTTTTCCATAACCCTTAAGTTATTAAATCCTTCATTCCTAATATATAATTAGGGTTACACTAGTTTCTTTTGGTTTGTTTATATAATAAACAAATATAAACCATCACCTAATGTTCATATTCCTTACACACAACTTTTTAACCCTTAGGGTTTAATACTTCGCATTATGATTCCCAAATTAGGGTTTAAATTCTCGATACTGAAATTAGGGTTTCTGAACATATCGCTAGAGTTTTCTAACTTAATCACCATATTCATATCATGAATTTAGGGTTTCGTATTCCCGGAACAGAAACTAGGGTTTCAGAACCGATTTCTATGATTTCTTATCAGACGTTAGGGATTTCTAACAGAACGTTAGATTTTTCTAACTTAATAAACATATGATTAACATAACTTTAGGGTTTGCTAAAGTTATAACTTATCTGATCAATCCTTGATCTTAAATCATCATGGTTCACATATGTAACCAAATATACCGACTAGTATTTACTTCGATACTTATCCCTGATAATTCTTCAAAAGAATTTTAAATCTACCATAATCTTATACCTCATTACTAGACTATCACTTACAGTCTATCACATAATTCAAGTCTTGTCCAAAACTTTTGAAATTCTTGGAATTTCATTACATATCTGCCAATTTCATACACTTATTTCCTGTCTAGGTCCTAATATTGAACCTTAAATCAATCAATTATGATTTTCATAAATTGTCTAATTTCTCGGGTTGTCACAAATTCTATAAGAGAAGCCTTACAAGCCATTTGTTAGTTGTTAGAATAATCCAAACATTACAAAGTGCTTAAGTGTTAGAGAGAATAAGCTACAATAAGTCACTTTCATTTGAAAGAAGAAGAATAAGGCTACCTTTCCAAGACTTCTAAAGTAAGACTTCTTCTCTAAATTATCTTCTATCTCTACCATGATAGGTTGATAAGAAAAGTTTGGATTAAGGAACATGGATGTTAAGAAATAAGAAGAATGAGTAAGCAATGAACTTAAGCCACATAAGTTTGTAATAAGTCATTTGAACTTATAAAAGTTATAAACTTATTTTTGTTATAAATAGTTATAATATGGATGTCCATTCATTTTCTATAACTTACATAACCTACATACATTGATGAGCTATTTATTCTCCCTATTTATATCATGTACTTGTGTAGCCTATAAATAGAGGCTCACTATCCATGTATTGGTTGAATTTGAAGAATATAAGATAATCTCTCTTCTTATTATCTCCTAGTGTTATCTCTAATAATATAATACGTTATCAGCACGATTGCTTTTCAATTTCGTTTTGAAGATATTTGATTTGAAGGAGAAGGTACATATATATATATATATATATATATATATATATATATATATATATATATATATATATCATCATCATCATTTTGTAATTGTAAGATCTTTTGGAACTTAATTCATCATGCATGACTTATCAGTTTACATCTATACTATATAAATTAGCAGTAGCCTTTTAAATATTACTAGTATAGTTGATATTATCTCCACACAATTTGAGCTTATTTGTGCATCAACAAAGACCTTCATACTGCATGTCTTTTCCTTCGTATACAGGTGCATCATTATAAATATAAGCAACATATTGCACACTGCATATACATACATATATAATTGTTACTCAAATTCAGTAACCTCTTTGATAATTAACATAGATAAAGACTAATACTTACACATGAGTTTTTTTTTTGTAACATAGACAAGTGTTAGTCATACTATTATGACTACAAGTGATATATTATGTGTATCTTTAAAAAAAAAGTTAAAAATAAAAATAAAAATGTCGCACATGACATAATAGTAACGTTGTATGCATTACCTGTTTTACCAAAAAAAAAATTCACATTGATACACATGCATAAAACATGTCAGTCACAACAACAGTTCACTGTGTTAGAAGGTATACGTTTGTGCACTAAAAGTAATCAAAAAACATAATCGTCATGTTCAACTATTTTAATTTTATACTTAAGTTACTGTGCTTCTAGTATTATGTTAATTATGTTGTGTATTTAAATTATTTTTAGAATATTTTATTCTAACTTGTTAATCATATTTGTGATAGTTCATAATGTCAAACATTGCTAAACTCGAATTTGTGGCTCTTGAAATTACTGGAAAGAATTATTTATCATGGGTGTTAGATGCTGAAATTCATCTAGATGCAAAAGGTCTTGGTGATACTATCAAAGAAGGAAACATAACACCTAGTCAAGATAAGGCCAAAGCGATGATATTTCTTCGTCATCACCTCCACGAGGGACTTAAAATTGAATATTTGACTGTTAAAGATCCACTTATCCTTTGGAACAATCTAAAGGAAAGATACGACCACCAGAAAACTGTAATACTTCCTAAAGCTCGTTATGATTGGATGCATCTAAGATTACAAGATTTTAAATCTGTAAGTGAGTATAACTCAGCTATGTTTAGAATCAGTTCTAAATTACAATTATGTGGAGAAAAGATCACTGATACAGATATGTTAGAAAAAACATTCTCCACCTTTCACGCATCTAATATGCTCCTACAGCAGCAATATCGTGAAAAGGGCTTTAAGAAATACTCTGGACTGATTTCATGCCTCCTTGTGGCTGAGCAAAACAATGAACTATTGATGAAAAATCATGAGGCCCGTCCAACTGGATCTGCTCCATTCCCTGCAGTGAATGTCGTAACATATAATGGAAAAAACAGAGGTCACGCCAGTAGTCGTGGACGTGGTTATGGACGTGGACGTGGACGTGGACGTGGTCGAAATAATCATCGTGGTGGTCATTTCTCTAACACATATACCCACCAGAAGTGGGAATATAAGGATGGAAAACGTGAAAAAGGTGATAAAGATAAAAATACCACGGAGAATTTGTGTTATCGTTGTGGAGGTAAAGGCCATTGGTCTCGTACCTGTCGTACACCAAAACATCTTGTTGAGCTCTATCAACAATCACTAAAAGATAAAGGGAAGAAGATAGAGACAAATTTTGCTAGTGAGGATGGAAAAGATGAGACAAATCTTGATTCTGGAAATGATGATTTTAATTATGGTTGTGTGGATACCACTCATCTAGATGTTAATGATTTTTTCTCAAATCCTGAAGAAAAAATTGACTTCTTGTTTGGTGATGAGAGTGTCCAAATATAAAATTTTTAAATGATGCTTTGATGTTATTGGACTTTATTTTAAGCATTAATAAAATTCTAATTATTATGTTTTTTTATCATGTTTAACTGTTTCCTTATAATTCGTTATATATGGGATATTTTATTAATCTAATTATGTATTTCTTATTTTCATTGAATAACATAGATACTCTTTTGATTCGATTTGCAATGAATTGTGGAGATATATGTCTCGCAGACAGCGCCACTACGCACACTATATTACAGAATAAGAAATATTTTTCTTCTTTCATAATGCAAAAGGCCAATGTCAGTACGATATCGGGTAGTGAAAAATTAATAGAAGGCTCCGGAAGAGCTAACATTTTCTTACCTGGAGGAACAAAATTTGAAATTGATGAAGCATTATACTCTCCCAGGTCTCAAAGAAATTTATTGAGTTTTAAGGATATCCGCCGAAATGGGTATCATATTGAGACAACATGTGAAGGAAAGATTGAGTATCTTCACATTACGAGTATAATCTCGGGTAATAAAAGTGTATTAGAAAAATTACCAGCTTTTTCCTCTGGTTTGTACTACACGAGAATTAGAACAATTGAAACAAATATGGTTGTTAATAAAAAGCTAACGAATCACAACAACTTTGTTGTTTGGCATGAACGGTTAGGCCATCCTGGATCGATAATGATGCGCAGAATAATTGAGAATTCATGTGGACATCCATTGGAGAACCAGCAGATTCTTCAATCGAATGATTTCCCATGTGCTGTTTGTTTTCAAGGCAAGTTAATTGTTCGGGCATCACCGGCTAAGATAGGGATTGAATCCCTTACATTTCTGGAACGAATACAAGGTGATATATGTGGACCAATTCATCCACCATGTGGACCTTTTAGATATTTTATAGTTTTAATTGATGCATCAACAAGGTGGTCACATGTATCTCTATTATCAATTCGCAACCTAGCGTTTGCGAGGTTACTTGCTCAATTAATCAGATTACGAGCACATTTTCCAGATTATCCCATCAAGAAAATTCGTATTGACAATGCTGGTGAATTTACTTCCCAAACTTTCAATGATTATTGTATGTCTATTGGGATAAGTGTTGAACATCCTGTAGCACATGTTCACACACAAAATGGCCTTGCAGAATCATTGATTAAGCGTCTTCAATTGATTGCAAGACCATTACTGATGAGATCAAAACTTCCAATTTCTGCTTGGGGTCATGCTATTTTACATGCGGCAACGCTAATTCGCATCAGACCAACAAGTTATCATAAGTACTCCCCTTTACAATTGGTTTTTGGCCAGGAACCAAATATTTCTCATCTAAGAATTTTTGGTTGTGCTGTATATGTTCCAATTCCTCCACCACAACGTACTAAGATGGGACCTCAAAGGAGGTTAGGAATATATGTTGGATATGAATCCCCATCTATAATTAAATATTTAGAACCATCAACAGGGGATTTATTTACAGCTAGATTCGCTGATTGTCATTTTGATGAATCAGTCTTCCCAACATTAGGGGGAGAAAATAGGCAGCTGGAAAAAGAGATAAGCTGGAATGAATTATCATTGTCTCATTTTGATCCTCGTACAAAACAATGTGAACTAGAAGTTCAGAAGATAATTCATTTACAAAGTTTAGCAAATCAATTGCCAGATGCATTTTCTGACCCAAAGAGTGTAACAAAGTCACATATACCAGCTGTTAATGCTCCAAATAAAATTGATGTCCCAGCAGGACAACCTCTTGTTGCCAATGAACCCAAAGCACGCTTGAAGCGTGGTAGACCAGTCGGTTCCAAAGATAAGAATCCTCGTATGAGAAAAGGAACAAAGATTCAAGATGGTCATGACGAGGAAAGGGGAACTCCAGAAGAGTCTATAGAAAAACCTCTAGACATGACTAATATTACAGTTCCAAAAGACAATCAGGTACCTGAAATCATTGAAAATGAAGAGATCTCGATAAATTATGTCATGTCCAGAAAAATATGGAACCGAAATGAAATTGACGTCGATAATGTTTTTTCATACAATATAGCGCTAGATGTTATAAAAGATGACGAGGATCTTGAACCAAGGTCTATTGAGGAATGAATGCATAGAATTGATTGGCCAAAATAGAAAGACGCAATTGAGGCAGAATTGAAATCTCTTGAAAAGAGAAATGTTTTTGGACCAGTAGTCCGTACACCTGATGGTGTAAAACCAGTGGGGTACAAATGGGTTTTTGTTCGAAAACGAAATGAAAAGGGTGAAATTGTGCGACATAAAGCACGACTAGTTGCGCAAGGATTTTCACAAAGACCCGGTATTGATTATGAAGAGACATACTCTCCTGTGATGGATGTGACTACTTTTCGATTCCTAATCAGTCTGGCAATAAAAGAAGGACTTCATTTGCATCTAATGGATGTCGTTACAGCATACTTATATGGCCCACTTGATAATGAAATTTATATTAAACTCCCAGAAGGATTTAAATTGCCAGAAGCATGTAAATCCAGTTCTCGAGAACAGTACTCTATCAAATTAAATAGATCTCTATATGGATTAAAACAATCCGGTCGCATGTGGTATAACCGTCTTAGTGAATATTTGTTAAAGGAGGGATATAAGAATGATCCTGTTAGCCCATGCATTTTTATAAAGAGATCTAGATTTGAGTTTGTTATTATTGCAGTATATGTTGATGATCTAAATATCATTGGAACTCCTGAAGAGATTTCAAAAGTAGTAGAGTACTTGAAAAGAGAATTTGAAATGAAAGATCTTGGAAAAACAAAATTTTGTCTTGGGTTACATATAGAGCATTTAAAGGACGGTATTCTTGTGCATCAAACATCTTATATAGAGAAGGTGCTAAAACGATTTTATATGGACAAAACACATCCGTTGAGCACCCCAATGGTTGTGAGGTCACTTGATATAAATAAAGACCCTTTCCGACCTCGAGAAAATGATGAGGAGATTCTTGGTCCTGAAGTACCATACTTGAGTGCAATTGGAGCACTAACGTATCTTGCTAGTCATACACGACCTGATATATCATTCTCTGTCAACTTATTAGCAAGATATAGCTCTTGTCCAACCCGAAGGCATTGGAATGGAATTAAACATATACTTCGTTACCTACAAGGTACAAAGGATATGGGTTTGTATTTTCCTAACCAACCCAAAACAGATTTGATTGGTTTTACAGATGCAGGGTACCTATCTGATCCTCATAATGCTCGATCGTAAACTGGATATGTATTCACTTGTAGTGGAACTGCCATTTCTTGGCGTTCGATGAAGCAAACTATAGTAGCTACATCTTCTAACCATGCTGAAATTTTGCCAATACATGAGGCTAGTCGTGAATGTGTATGGTTAAGATCTGTAATTCAACACATACGAGGAGCTTGCGGTTTATCTTCAGGAGAAGAAACACCAACGGTCTTATATGAGGATAATACAGCATGCATTGTCCAACTCAAAGAAGGATATATCAAAGGTGATAGAACAAAACATATTTCTCCAAAGTTCTTTTTCACTCATGACCTTCAGAAGAATGGTGATATAAATGTTCAGCAAATCCGTTCAAGTGAAAATTTGGCAGATTTATTAACAAAGGCGCTTCCTACTTCTACATTTGAGAAGCTAGTCCACAACGTTGGATTACGTCGACTCAGAGATCTCAAATGATATAATCATGAGGGGGAGTAATTAATTTTTTTTTCATAAAGCAATATCTCATAAGTTTTTGAAGAATTATGTACTCTTTTTCCTTCACTAGGTTTTTTTTTCCCACAGGGTTTTTCCTAGTAAGGTTTTAACGAGGCATATTCTTCAGTAATGGACATCCAAGGGGGAGTGTTATAAATAGTTATAATATGGATGTCCATTCATTTTCTATAACTTACATAACCTACATACATTGATGAGCTATTTATTCTCCCTATTTATATCATGTACTTGTGTAGCCTATAAATAGAGGCTCACTATCCATGTATTGGTTGAATTTGAAGAATATAAGATAATCTCTCTTCTTATTATCTCCTAGTGTTATCTCTAATAATATAATAATTTTAAGTTAACCTTGAATGTTAGTATGAAAATTATGAACTTGTAATGAGTTAATTAAGGTGAGTAATATGGATGAAAAAGGAACTTGTATGATCATATGTATCATGAATACATAAGTAAAGTTATATGTTAAGAACATATAAGTTATGATGATTAAAAAACTTTAATTGTCATAAGTCATGAACAATGAAATCTTAAGTAGTTTATAATTTCACAAGTTATAAGCTCATGAAGAAATAAGTTTAAAATCCATCAATGAATATAAGTGGTGGTAAATAGTATGTTGAGATGTTCACATGATGAATGGAATTCATTTGCAATGTTGAACAAATCATAAGAATGAAGATTTGCCAGAAATTGTACGATTGGAAGATAATCGTCGAATTCGTAAAATTCTCAGAATAGAAGTCAAATTTTGTGTTTGAACTTGGAACCATTGGTTTCCAATAGAGACAGGTCATATTTGGCATTTAAGAGTTGCGGACTCGAAAATGACCGGATTCCAACTTAGAACGAAGAAACGAGCGTTGAACGTTTACGAACGTTTATCGTATTCGTTAAAAATGAACCAATAGGTGAATTTTTAGCAAACGAAGTCAAATAGATTAAATTCTTGCATAAATGTGTAGATTACATAATTTTTGAACCGTAGGCTTTTGAACGAGCCAATTTGGACTTATAACGAAGAAGTTATACATCCGGGAAGTTCATAAAATTCAAAGACTGAATTTTTTTCTGGTGTACAGAGTTGGCGCTGCGGCGCCAACCCTAGGCCAAATGAGTCACTCCACAGTGCATAACAATGTCCAAGTACACTGCAAGAGTTCGCCGCAGCGCGAACCGTAGTACAATTTGTGGCGCCGCAGCGCCATGTACAATACGAAAATCTTCTGGAATGTGACGCCGCAGCGCGGCCCACTAAGTAAGGACTCGCGCCGTAGTGCCAGTCTTAGAACAAGGATGGTGATGAATGTTTATAATTACAAAGAAAAGAAAACTAGTTGATTTAAAGGTAAAACCTAAGGATGTAATGTAACATTATTTAAACTTTGTTAAACCTTAAGGATGTTGTATAAAGGTTAAGTTAACCTAGTCGAATATAAATGCAAGGATAATGATAAACTAGAACAGGTAGTAACTGAATCTAATATACAATTAGATTGAGATGAAGGGTAAAAATATAGTCATATACATACTTGATTATATGTGACCTAATGTAAGGCATTATGTGATCATGTATTGTAGAGACTTGAAAGACTTGAACATAAAGTTAATATACCGTAGCAGACGCTAAAGGCAAGTATTCTAACTCTTGTCTCAGTTCAATCTGAACAAGTCTTTGAAGTTCATGTATTCTTTCGCATGAATTGAGATATGTTGAAGTTAAAGCCAATTCCTTTGGCTAGACTTGATATATTGTGTGGATTATTGATAATCTATTCCTCTATTATCAAATGTTGTTATCTTTTGTCAACTACTTGAAATGGTTTTCAAAAGAAGGCTGGAAATGTTAAACAAATGTTTTTGTCGGTAAAACGACAGGCACGTGAGGTTGCCAAATGATTAAACGTGCTTACGTTTAATGGATGTAGTGTTGATCAACATAGAGTACAATAGGCTGATCACCTAGAAGTGCTCGTAAGTAATATCGGGCTTACGGACTTATTTCCGGGTTGTCCCTTTTTAATAAAGAATGAATGCTCGAGGTCTTTGACCGGAGTAAATGTTTTGCTGCATATGGTTATGATTGTAAAACATTTTGAAAGAAAGATGAAGTGCTATTTTGTATTATCAATAGTACTTCATAACTATTATTCAGTTATTGAAGATATACAATTCGTTTGTTCCAAGCATGTTGTTATTGAATTGTTATACTTGCTGAGCTAGTTATGCTCACTCTTGCTTGAACCTTATGAATGCAGCTAAGACTGAACGTCCCGAAGGATCGAAAAAGGATAAAGCAAAAGTTAAGGCAGATTGTTAAGTTGTCTTGTAATAGTATAGGTCTATTGTTGTAATGTAACTGATATTATGACAAAGAACCTTTGTAATGGGTATAGAACCTGGGAAATATAAATATTACTTTAAATATATAAAAGTTATGTTCGTTATTTGAGACTTTTCAATTGAATGAATGTATGAATGTTGTACAGTATAGCACCATCTGTCGGGTTGGAAGATACCCAGATTTGGGGGTGCTACATAAAACCTTTCAGTTAAAGTAGAACAGGTAGGTGTCTCTGGGAAAGACAAGGGCAAAGGCAAGGCTACCGACTAGCTTGTTCCTTTATGTTTAAATTATTATGTTGTTGTATTAAGACTATATTTAAGCTTAAGTAGGATTATGTAATAAGTCTTTATTCGATATTATTATTTTATCTATTAAGCACTGTAGGTTGCGAGACTTAGGGGAATAATTATAATAAATCGTTGTATATTATTCTAAATTAGATCTTTCGTTGTGAATGTATGATTTTAGTTATTACGGTAATACTTTGAGCACCTGACGAACCGAATTCGAGTGACCAAGTGGTGGTCAGAATTTGGGGGTGTCATAGGTTGGTATCAAAGCTATAGTTACAAACTTTAAGAACGAGAGTCCTTAGATTATAAATTAAGAAAACTTAGAAGTTAGGAAGGAGATAAAACTCAAATAGAGTTTTCGTTGAGAGACTTAGTGTGTTATAAAATGTAACTTCATTCTATACAATGAACTTATGTTATTTAACATTCTGATGGAGTTGTTGTTTGTCTTGTCTTATGATGGTGATTGTAGGATGACTGACATGGGAGGACCTAGCCGAGTAGTAGAGGAGTAGTCGCATGATATCCACGTAGTCTAGGAGTCACCCTTGATATCCGCGTGATATCCACGTAAGGAGGCAAGGATCCAGATGTGGGCCTTGTTTCACCGATTGGTGGTGAGGAACATTGAGTTGGCAGGAAAGCTAGAAGAAATGGAACAAAGGGTTTTAAGTGAGAGGATAGAGAAGGAGGCTCTCCGGACTTAGTTAGAGATGAAGGTGATGGATAGGATTCACTTCGAGGAGACGTGGGAGGATTCCAATGATAGGGTAAATGATCTAGAGGATGAGGTGCGATGCAAGAGGAGGAAGATGAACAAGATGGGCTATAATCTACGTACGGCCATGGATAGATTGATCGATGGGGTAAATCACTACCCAGCTGAGCAAGGACAGACCCGGCATACCATAAGTCGGGATATGGTAGCACTCATTATGCAGAAGGAGTATCAGAGTGCAGTGGAGCGTGGGATGTTAGATTGAGTCTAGAGGAAAAAAAACTCAATAGTGTAGTAGTTTTACTTATGTATTGTTAATATGTTCAATCTTTTGTGTAAGATGTGAGATGGTAGAAACCCCCAACCTTTTGAAAATGTTAGAGGGGTAGTAAGTTAGTGTTGTCCCCGTCTTTTATAATATTAGGGGATATGTGTTGTCATTTATAGTAGTATGCTATAAAAGAACGTGTATTGTAACCATTTGGCATATGAATATAAATGATCTTATTTTTCGAAATGTGTTTTAAACAATTAGTTCTTTTCATTGAGAAATGTCTAAATATGATAATTAGATAATAAAAATAAAAACTTTTTTATGCAGAAAATGTCGCCCATACGTAGAATAATTGTCCAAGAAGAGTCAGTTAATGATGAGAGAGGACCTGTAGATCCGATATAGTGACTGGTAGATTTATTGGGTGAAGCTCTGAGGGGAAGAAATAAACCCGTACCACCCATTCCCCAAGTTGTCCCAGTAATAACTTTCAAAGATTTTAAGAGTGTAGGACCCCCAGAGTTCACAGGAACTACTAACCCGATAGTTACGCAAACCTGGATCAAGGAGATCGAGAAGGCCTTTACTATAGCTCCTAGTTTGTATCGCCAAGACATATCAATGTTCTGTTGGATTTACTGCCAACAGTATGTGTTGTCAGGGCTGCCTGACCTTCATTGATGTGTGAACCAACGGATAACCATGCGTTGTAACCCCCGCCGGGGATCTACTTGATCTTTGCTGATGTGTGCATCAACGGATGAAATCCCTGCTAGGGATAAATGCCAAGGATGCTTTATTTTTGTTGATGTGTGTATCAACTGGTGCAATCATCGGATGGCTTCTGATGCTTCATTGGGTTTACATGCCAACGACGGCATTGATGTCAAGGTTGCTTGTCTTCGTTGACATGTGCATCAACGGATGACCATGCGTTGTAACCCCGACCGGGGATCTACTTTGAGAATGATGACCCCAAACTGGCAGCATTGGACCTTTGTGTGGTATTGCCGAATGTGATCTGGAACTGCTGAGATAATCGGTATAGTATACCCTGTGTTTGGGCGAATACCAATGAATGATATGAAAGCCACATTCGGGCCCAGGAAAACCAGGATTTCAGGCTATTCTACTCAATCGCGTAGCATTTTAATCCCTGATTTGGCCTTTTTAGCTTGTGAAAACTCCTTTGCAACTCAAACTGGATCAAACCGGAGGGGTGGGTCCAATGTAGGGGTACCGTAAGTACACCTGCAGCAGCCGCAGGTGGACCTGCTGCCAGCCGTGGCTATTAAATGCCTGCAGGTTGTTTTCATAAGTCATTTTCAAGTTGTGCCGCGAAGGAAATCTGAGAGCTCTTCTTCAGATCTGCTGAGTTCAGGCTACTTTCTGCAAATTCTATCACCGTACAAGTGTTCTACACTGTCTTGGTAATGTATGCACGTCTTCTTTTCCAGTTTTTATCTGTTGGAAAATGACTTTTTATATGAAATGCATCTAAACACATAGTAGTAAATATGCATGCTCAAATGACTTGATAAAAAATATTCAACATAGTAAATTTTAGTATTAAACCATGCTGAACATAATGATGTGAAAATTTTTTACTTTTGAAACAGTCAAATTGGCACCTTTTTTATGCTATGTCTTATCCTATTTGAGGACAAACGAGCAAAGGTGGTAAAGCAAAGTAATCCTGGTAACTAGGCTACCCTTATGGATTGATGACTTTGACTTTTTAATGTAAATAGTATGTATATGACTGTGGGCAGGTGTGCTACTGAATGGTCACCTAGTTATGCATATGTGCATCTGGATAGTCCTATTTACAAAGGAAACTATGGCAAAAAAATTCAAAAAATGTAGGCATTGAGTAGTCATGCATTTTTAACTTTACTGTTAAAGTAATGCATGCATGCATGTAGTCATAAAATGCATTTTGAAAAGAAAGCTCCAGGTTTCAAAATTACCACACCCTTTCTAAGGTGATTTGGAGACTTGTTGTCCAAATATTATGGATCCAGATCAGTCGATTAGTTCTCGCAGGAACACTTCTTGTGTACGGAGGAGGGCTTCTGAAGTGCCTCGACCCCATTCTGTTAGATAGCCTCGTCGTCTGGTGGAGGCAATGATACGTCCAGTCCAGGTTAATGTGCCGGACGTCGAGGACGAGGAGGATGTACCAGTTGTGGACCCCACTCCTATTGCACATGCTCCTCGTAGGGACCTCCCGAGTATTTAGGTGGCAACCCCAAAGCTTCTAGGTGACTTGAGTTGACATCCCTCGATGTACTTGCACGCTAACGAGGTATTAAGTTAAATCTTAATCTTCCTTCTTTCCCTTGGAGGGGGGGTTCAATGAGGGCTTATAAATAAGACGTATTATCAGTATATAAATAAGACGTATTATCAGTATATCAGGTTAACATATGCTCTTTTCTTTTCTTTAATTTCATTATTAGATTAGAGTAGATTAGAACCCTAGAATAGCTAAGATTTGGGGATTGAAGCAATTGAAGATCCTTGAAAGTTCAGAAGTGAAACAAGAGAAGAAACTCAGATTTTCTATTCTTAATCCCTAACTCTCTTTACTTCTATTAGTATCTTTCAATGTATATTCAATTGTGGATCATGAATTCTAATTCAACTATGAGTTAAATTCTATTTTGGGATTGCAATGGAATCTATTGTCTAGTTTATTTTGACTTATTTCATTGTTAGCCTTATTGATTGCTATGGGATTGTCTAGTCTCACTCTAGGAATAGTTAGGTTTATTTAATTTCACAGTTTAAATAAAAAATATCAAAGCAATCGTTTAAATAAGACTGAAATGGTTATGGGCTAGTGTTTGGTGAACTTTATTAGTTAATTCTCTGTGGGAATGATACTTTACTTACTTTTTATTAATTGTTGACCGTGTATACTTGCATGCATATATTGATTGGTAAAACGACCAACAGCAATCTCAGTTGCACCTGGGGGTAAATCAATATCATCATTATCTACACTTGGATCCTGAGTAGCATCATCATTTGATTCTCCAGTTCTACATTTAAATAAATAGCAAAGTCAAATTTAAACAAATACTAAAGTCAATTTTAAACAAATAGAAAAGTAAAAAAAAAGTACACTTGTTTACAGATTATTATGCTTTAGACGGTTTCTTTTATCGTGTGTCACGCCAACTTTGCCACATGTATGACAACGTCTAGTCTTAACACTTTTTGCTTTACCCAAAGCCCTTTCTTTGCCACCCTTCAACCTTTTTCCACACCCTTTTGGTCGCACGTGGTTCGGCTCAATGTAACTATGTTCATAAGTAGAAGTCGTGTTAATTGACTTGGATACATTAATTCCCCCATACTCCATTTCCTTGTTTCTTTCTGAATCACTCTTCCCAATAATTTGCTTGATCTTTTCTTATCAATTATCTAGACATTCTTTTAATACATTTGTGGATTCTTCATTTGTGAGAGCACTATCAATCAAATGTAAAGAACGTTGAATCAATTGACTCTGCAAGAGTAAGTATGACTTGTCATCTTTTATCGCCACACCATTATCATCAATTACACGACTTGATTTTGCTGTCTTTTGTCCACCTCTTTAAAATGTATTTTGTAGGCAACTTATCAAGATCATGATACTTATTCAAGTAAGCTAGTACATGCCAACATAGGATTCCCAAACACTCAAACTTTTTGCAAGTGCATGTTGCATAATCCCAAGATTTGTCATAATGAATTTCTCTTACATTACACTTGTTGACATTCCTTCGGCAAATCTTATATACATGGTAGTTAACATCCTCCTTCATAAGTTCAAACTTATAATTCAAGGTCTCACACAACTCATCTTCAAATTTATAATACATAGAGTATGTACAAATGTCAACCATTTGACTTAAGAAGTGATTGGAAATTTTCATTTTCGGTCTCTCAATCAAATCTTTGTTATTTGATTCCAACTCTACATGTCGTTGATGTTAAAGGCCCCGACCAAATTGAATTATAAAATCCACTAATGAATATCCTTTAGAAACAAATCTTTTACAAAACGCATGACAACTCTCCGCTCGTTGGCTACTTGTCATGTCGGTTGAGAAAATATGATTCACATGTGCGAGTACCCATCTAAAACGGATGTCATACATTGATTGTGGCCATTTATTAGTAGTCAACCCACTTTTCTCCAACAACTTCACTCAAGTGGAGTTAAACTTTTCCACAGTCTTTGAATTCCAAATGCAATCTGAAAACTCTTTATAATAAGCACTGAATTTTACTGAGTCAATCTTCTCTGAAAATTTTGTCAAAATGTGCAAACTATAATACCTATGAAATGTCTTAGGAAGGATCGGTGAAATGACATTTGTCATAGCCAGATCCTGATCAGCGATAATCATCTTAGGTGCATCACCTGACATTGCTTCCAAAAAACACTTAAAAAGCCAAACAAAAGTATCTATGGTCTCATCACTTAAGAAAACACAACCAAATACAATAGTTTGACCATGGTTATTAACCCCCATTAGTGGTGCAAATATCATTCCGTAACGATTAGTGTTGTACGTGGTATCAAAAATGACAACATCGTCGTTAAATCTATAAGCCCGTCTAGAAGTTGCATCGGCCCAAAAAAAACGAGTAATCCTTTTTTCATCGTCTGTGTCAATTATAAAAGTGAATGAAGGATTCTTTTGTTGTTCTAACTTTAAGTACTCATTCAACATATCGCCATCTTGTCGCTTTAGCTCATTACGATTGTCTCTTTCAAAGTTATACAAATCTTGTTGCGTGCAACCAATATTTTCAATCCTTCCCGCCTGCACTGCAAGAAAGTTGTATTGTTGGCATTGTGGTGTATTCACCATACCAAGTTGTTGACTCAAACATTTTTGGACAGCTGACACATTACGGTGCGATCGTAAAAGATGTCTCTTATGTGGGGTTGACAATGGGTGACAATGGCCCTCCTCAGTTATGGTAACTACATACAAGTCATTTCTTTTAACCACTACAACCTTCTTTGGTAGATCTATGTTTTCTTTTTGTATCCACATTGGCTAATAGTTTGCCCTTTCCTTGCTTATAACACACATACTCCTTCCTACAAATCTCACCTCTTCCCTCCTTTTTTTTCTCAGTATGCTTTCGCACACTAAAACCAGCATGCATTGCATATGTATTGTAAAAAGTGTGAACGTTGTCTAATGTTTGAAAATCTTGACCAAGCTTAGGCGTAAACTCATCGGCTACGTTAGGATAGTACACAACAGTTTTAACAATGTTCACATCCAACCCCTCTTCACTTAAGTCATCCCTCTCCATCTCCATTTAAAAATAGTAAATGCAGTGTAAATTCATTTCTGCATTATCCCCACAACTATATATTTCATGGTTCATGACATCCATAATAAACAGCAGTTCCCTGAGAATAAATTTAAAAGAATGATTAGGTCCACACTCAATACAAATAATGTAATAAGCATAAATAAAGTATAAACAACAGTTCTCTGAGAATAAAAATCAGGAAAAAAAAAAACTCCTGATGTGTAAATTGGTAACAAAATGTGGTAAGCATGGAGCAATTACCAAATACAAATGTCAAACAAGAAACACGCAATTTTCACTACACCAACAAAGCATTTGTGCTGTTAATGTTGGGTAAAATCTAGTTACGCACAACACGCAAGTATACGTGGTCAACAAGTAATAAAGTGATAAGTTGAGTATCGTTCCCACAGAGAATTATTTAATAAAAATCACCAAGTACTAACCCATAACCAACTCAATCTCATTTAAACGAATGAATTATAAACTATATAAATTAACCACTATTTCACTAATTAAATTAAGACTATGGAGATTTAAGATCACAAATTCACTTATTGCTTTATTTAAGTTAACACACTTCTCATCAATTATTCTCTATCCTGAATTGTTAATCAAGAACACTAGAGTAGTATTAACCACCTCTCGATGCACTAATACCGTATTAACGTCAATCCACAATTAAGATAAAAATTCGTTAAACACCTTAATCAACTAACCCACTATATCTCTATGTGAATTACAATTGAAGAAGGTTGAAGAATAAGTTCTCTACCCGATTACATGCGATGTCAAGCATATCTCTACCTTAACATTCATCAAGTTTAAGCTATTAACAAAATCCTGAACACATGCTATCATGATTAGATCTAAATCTATACTTCATCTCTCGAGTTCATATAGATTATCGCGGTAATTGATGGCCAAGCAATTAAACAATTAAGTCCAAATCACAATAGACAATCCTCTTAATAGAACATAATAATTGATAATGAAGCATATTAAAATAAACTACACAATAAGATCCATTGTAATCTCAAACAAAGAATTAGTTCATGATTATTGAATTTAAACTAAGAATCCACAATTGAATAATCATTAAAATACAAAAATAGAAGAAGTAAAGAAGATAGAATCTATTGTCTGTAAATTTAACGCTCCCTCCTTGCTCCTACTTTGAATCTTCAATGGTCTCCAAATTGCATCAATCTCCAAATCTCATAAAAACTAGTATTTTGATCTACTTTACTCTAATCTAATCTAATAGAATTCTTCCAAAAACTCCCTAATCTATCAATAATCCACCCTAATCTGTGTTATTCCTCTCCTTTTATAAGCCTTTGTACATGTCTTTAAGTCCTCTTGAAAGTCCTTGAATCAAACAACTCGAAACAATCCTTTTCGGACTCAAATTCGGACAAAAACTACTCATTTTCGTATAAGCCAGCCCCGGCTGGATGGCAAGCTGCTAAAACGCCCAGGACACCCAGCCCCGGCTGGATCCTAAGGCATAAAATATCCAGCCTCGGCTGGGTACCAATCTGCCAATTCAATTTTCTGCTGGAACATTCTCTGCTAAAATTGCCATAACTTTTAAACCGAGAGGATTTACGGGACCCGCGACCTACCAAATCGAAGCTATCGACAAGATCTACAACTTTCATTCTTTGAGGTTTCAGAAATAACAAACGTATTATGGTCGAAATTGGACTGGAAGTGACTGTTATGCAAATGACCACCCAAAACGGTGAAGTTCAACGTCCGTTGGTAGAAATGTCATAACTCTTTCATCCGAACTCCGATTTGAATGATTCAAGATGTTCCGGAAAACTAAGAAAATGTTCTACAATATAGTCCAAGCTCCAAGCCAAGAACATGAATTGAACATGAAAGCATAAGCGATGTCCGGATTGCTTTTTCCTTGCTTTTCCTTACCAATAGTCGTTCACACCGCTCCCAAACGTATAACCTACAAAATGAACACAAAATGCATGAAAAGTAACTAAGAAACATGAGTTTTCTGCAACATATTCAAGTAATAGATACCGGATAAGTAGGTATAAAACCTACTTATCAAATACCCCCAAACTTAAACCGTTGTTTATCCCCAAGCAACACAACATAATGTAATACAATGCAATGAAATGCAACTAATCTACATGCCTATGAATCTAGCAGTATTGATAAACACAAATCTATTCACTCGGCCTTAGAGCAATCAAGCAAACTTGATAATACATCATATCAAAACCAATCAACAATTTCCTTGTCAATCATCAAGTCTTAAATTGTTATCACTGGTATAGTGTGTGTGTGTGTGTGTGTGTGTGCTCCACAACAATGTTAACTGATATAAAATCAAATTTAACATATAACAAGTCTCTTCGAAGGCATCATACAGTGTAAACTTAAGAAATCCAAAAATAAGCTAGATCCAACTAAAATCAAACAATTACCAATATCGAGGGTTAACATGAGATACTTATGCTTTATTTTCATCTACGGGGGCTTTTTGCTCTTATTTCCCGTTTTATTCTCTTTTTTTTTCTTTTTTTTAACCATAACTGTGCAATGTTTCATTCCATTAGGCTAACAGTGCTACCCTTTAGCGAGCTTTCGACCAACGACTCCCAGACCATATAAGACCTTAGGGCGCTAGGTTTTAAGACACCCCTTCGGGCATACTTGCTCAAGTAACAAAGGCCCCGAAACAAAACTAGCCACGGTATTTTTTTTTACTTTTTTTTCTTTTTTTAGCTTATATACCCCAAATATTCCCCCAAACTTAGGTTCTTGTGTAACTTTAGCCATCACTACTTATTCTTGTCATTCTTTCATTCAAACTAACATTATCCTTTAGAATCTCGTTATGTATCAATTTAAACTCAATCAATCAACAAGTTGTTTTTAATGTGCTATCCTTGTTATACCAGTTTCAAACAAAAAAAAACTCAATTCATAACAAGAAATCACATCAAAGCTCTAATAGTCAGTACTAAACTTGCCTACTCAATCCCATTCTCATCATTGGCTAAAATAGAATGTAAATATCAAATAGCTGGACTCATGCAAGATGAACATAGTAACTAACTATTATTTTTGAAATTTTTTTTTTTAACAAAAAAATAAATTTAATATAATGCTATTCAAACTATACTATTATGCAACTACTTATGCAATTGTACTACATGAATGCAAACAACATGAACCCAAACTAAATTAACAACGTATGCAAAATAACATAACATAAACATGAAACTAAACATGCAATAAAGAACTAAACTAAACTCCCCCAAACTTAGAAATTACAACGTCCTCATTGTAAGAATATAGCGATAAATAGAAGAGAACTTCCCTGTAATCAGCTAAGCGTGAGTTGGCGATTGCTGCGATGATCATTTTGCTATCCATTGGACCTCCAATACCTGCAATGAAGAGAGACAACATGGATTAGATTATAAGAGAGCTTAATAAGAAAATTAATTCCTATCTACTAAATAAACTAGTAAAGCATATAAATATAAAAATTCCTGGGTTGCCTCCCAGTCAGCGCTTGATTTATAGTCTTTCAACCTGACTTTGTATGGTCAATGCTATCCAATTCCTCTTCGAAAGTTGAGGAACCCTCCATCCATCGGAAATAATATAGCTTTTGGTAGGTTCCCATTTGTGATAGCCATAGAGTTAAAGTCACCTAGCATGCTTTGTTTAGATAAGATCACGTTTAAGAACGTCCAGCATCTAGGTGTTTTCACCATTGTGTCTGTGAATAGATTTTGGCATTGAGGCTTATCAGACACAACAATCTCTTCTTCTATCTTCTCTAACTCATCGCACCATGGCTTCAAAGTTGTACTCGCTTTTACGTCACATGGAGTATTGTCAATGACATGACTACCAATTGGACAAGGTTTTGCAAATCTAACCGGATTCTTGAACTGTGGAGGAGAAGTCACTTGAGGCATAAATAACATCGGTTCATCATCGTTGGTTCTCATAATTAGTTTTTCACCGACCTTTTTGTCATTATCCCCACTTGTCTCCTCTTTTTTAACATCTCGAGGCTCATCTAGTTGTAGATTTGGTTCAGGTTCTTCGTCAATTTCGTTATCCATGTCATAAAGCCAAGTTTTGGAGGAAGGTTGCTTACGGCTTCGGTCATTTGCTCTATCTGATCCTCAAGATTTTGATTTTCCCTCGCTTGATTACTCATCTTCTCCTCATCTACTATGAACTTGGACAATAATTCCCCCAGCCTTGAACTTTCTGTTTCAATCTCGGAAGCCATGTATTGAGGACCATTGGTTGAGGCTGTAAAACATTTTTCCATCCAATTATTAAAATTTTGGATTGACAGCTCCTGACTATTTATAAACTCTTCTTTTTCTGATATAGCCCTTAACATGAATTCCATAAACTCAGATTTGTCTTCTTGTCGCATTAGAGGTGAATATGAGAATTTCGGCGTGTATGTTGGACTTGGAGCAGAGTATTGGTCTTGATAGTTGTAGCTCCATGAAGAATCCGGGTGATACCCCCAAACTTGATGGTAATTATCATATGCATACTGGTTGAGGTATACACCACCTTGTTGTCCCCGCCCAAAACTAACGGTGCATTGATGACTCGGATGGTTGCCAGCACAATAGTCACACATGATTGCCATCCTTCGACTCTGTTGGGCTACGATAACGTCCAACTTCCTTGAAAGTTCTTTAATTTGTGCTGACATTGCGGAAAGTGTCGCGAGTCTGTCAATCTCAGTTTCTTTTGGTTGAGTCATGTTTGTGTATGGCCATTGATACGCAAAGTCATCCATGGTACCTGAAAAGAGAGAAATATAGGAAGAGAATTAAAAATAAGAATAAAAATGTTTAAATTAAGACTAATTTGATTGAAGCTAATATTGGCAAAGAGATATTAAACTAATTCCCCGGCAACGGTGCCAAAAACTTGTTGGGTAAAATCTAGTTACGCACAACACGCAAGTATACATGGTCAACAAGTAATAAAGTGATAAGTTGAGTATCGTTCCCACATAGAATTATTTAATAAAAATCACCAAGTACTAACTCATAACCAACTCAATCTTATTTAAACGAATGAATTATAAACTATATAAATTAACCACTATTTCACTAATTAAATTAAGACTATGGAGATTTAAGATCACAAATTCACTTATTGCTTCATTTAAGTTAACACACTTCTCATCAATTATTCTCTATCCTGAATTGTTAATCAAGAACACTAGAGTAGTATTAACCACCTCTCGATGCACTAATACCATATTAACGTCAATCCACAATTAAGATAGAAATTCGTTAAACACCTTAATCAATTAACCCACTATATCTCTATGTGAATTACAATTGAAGAAGGTTGAAGAATAAGTTCTCTACCCGATTACATGCGATGTCAAACATATCTCTACCTTAACATTCATCAAGTTTAAGCTATTAACAAAATCTTGAACACATGCTATCATGATTAGATCTAAATCTATACTTCATCTCTCGAGTTCATATAGATTATCACGGTAATTGATGGCCAAGCAATTAAACAATTAAGTCCAAATCACAATAGACAATCCTCTCAATAGAACATAATAATTGATAACGAAGCATATTAAAATAAACTACACAATAAGATCCATTGTAATCTCAAACAAAGAATTAGTTCATGATTATTGAATTTAAACTAAGAATCCACAATTGAATAATCATTAAAATACAAAAATAGAAGAAGTAAAGAAGATAGAATCTATTGTCTGTAAATTTAACGCTCCCTCCTTGCTCCTACTTTGAATCTTCAATGGTCTCCAAGTTGCATCAATCTCCAAATCTCATAAAAACTAGTATTTTGATCTACTTTACTCTAATCTAATCTAATAGAATTCTTCCAAAAACTCCCAAATCTATCAATAATCCCCCCTAATCTGTGTTATTCCTCTCCTTTTATAAGCCTTTGTACATGTCTTTAAGTCCTCTTGAAAGTCCTTGAATCAAACAACTCGAAACAATCCTTTTCGGACTCAAATTCGGACAAAAACTACTCATTTTCGTATAGGCCAGCCCCGGCTGGCTTTTTCCTTTGTAAAAACCCAGCCCCGGCTGGATGACAAGCTGCTAAAACGCCCAGGACACCCAGCCCCGGCTGGATCCTAAGGCATAAAACATCCAGCCCCGGCTGGGTACCAATCTGCCAATTCAATTTTTTGCTGGAACATCCTCTGCTAAAATTGCCATAACTTTTAAACCGAGAGGATTTACGGGACCCGCGACCTACCAAATCGAAGCTATCGACAAGATCTACAACTTTAATTCTTTGAGCTTTCAGAAATAACAAACGTATGATGGTCAAAATTGGACTGGAAGTGACTGCTATGCAAATGACCACCCAAAACGGTGAAGTTCAACGTCCGTTGGTAGAAATGTCATAACTCTTTCATCCGAACTCCGATTTGAATGATTCAAGATGTTCCGGAAAACTAAGAAAACGCTCTACAATATAGTCCAAGCTTCAAGCCAAGAACATGAATTGAACATGAAAGCACAAACGATGTCCGGATTGCTTTTTCCTTGCATTTTCCTTGCTTTTCCTTACCAATAGTCTCTCACACCGCTCCCAAACGTATAACCTACAAAATAAACACAAAATGAATGAAAAGTAACTAAGAAACATGAGTTGAAGCAACATATTCAAGTAATAGATACCGGATAAGTAGGTATAAAACCTACTTATCAGTTAACTACATAAACTTTAAACAAATGGTTGTTGCCTTCTATCTGATCCCATAATATCTAATTAATTCTAAACAAGAAACCATTTAATTTCTTGCAACTCAATAAAAGATAACATTTGTTTGAGTAGTATATTGCTTCAAAGCTACAACAAAAATAAACTATTGTATTGTTCACGTCCATTGGATAAATATTTCCATAAATTATTGCTATGTTATCTTTCTCCTTTAGAAGAAGTTATTAGTGTTGGCAATGTGGATTAATTTTTGACATAAACCCATGAATAGACCAAGAGCCAAGAGATGATTTACTCTCAAATAGAAAAGTTAAGAGTGTTGGCAGTGTGGATTACAAGTGCAGTCCAAGAAACCACATCCTTCATAGACATTTCATCAAACAGAAAAGTTGCATCGTCCATACAACCACATTTCGAATATATATACACAAAAGAAGAGCCAAAAGCTGATGTACTCCTAAACTCATATTAATTTTTGACAGAAACCCATGAATATTCATACCATAAATTAGCAACTTAAGCTCAGCATATATTGAAACTACCATAGGGATGGTAAATTGATTAGGCATAGTATTTGATACCCGCAGTTGGGTATAAAATTCAAAAGCTTGCGAATATAATCCATTAGAAAAATGATCTTTACTAGTCCTTAAATTTAACTGAATCAAACACTTACGGGCACAATCGAAGTAGGCTCTGAGTCAACTCGTGGCGAATCGGTGAAACGAGATAGTGGGCTTTGAGTTTCTTGTTGATTGATTTCGCAATCAATGAATATATGCAAGTATACACGGTGAACAAGTAATAAAGTGATAAGAAAAGTATCGTTCCCACGAGGAATTATTTAATAAAAATTACCAAGTACTAACTCTTAACCAAATCAATTTTAGCTAAACAATTGATTTAAGATTTTTGAATTAAGAAAACTAAATTAACTAAATAAACTAGATGTCTTTAGAAATTAATTCAATTAAATAAAGGTTAAGACTATATGAATGAATTCAAATAAATAAATATTAAGACTACAATATCCCCGAAGTATGTACTATAAACCAATTATCCAACTAACCCAATTATTATGCCTCCTGAATTTTTAACAAGAATTCTAAGTTTTAAAAGCCCTTTCCCAAGTGATCAGTTAACTTTTATTCAATTCAATCAATCTTGCGATATTCCTATGCAAAATAATTAAATTAAACTCATTAAGTTCTAATTCCCAATTTGTTACATGCAGTGAACAAATATTCTTATTCAATTCACAACCCTAATTATTCATCTCATGCAAATAATTAAGCATACATGTTATCATGTCCAGTTCCAACCCTAGATTTCATCTCCCGAATCCTTCTAGAGTAACACGGTAATTACTGGCCAAATAATTAATCAAAAAGTGCAAGACATGATAAATAATTCACCTAGACATAAATAATTGGAATAAATTGAATAATTAATACATAGACATAAAAGGTTCAATTTGTAGTCTTAATAAAAGAATTAGTTCGTGATTAATGAATTAAAACCAAGAATCTACAATTGAATAGTCATTAAAAGATAAAAATAATATTTGAGTGAAGAATAAATATGTTGTCAGCAAATCTCCATCTTCCTCAAGCTTCTGTTCTTGTTCTTCAATGGTCTCCAAGTTGCTTCAATCTCTAAAACTAATAAAAACTAGGGTTTATGTTCTAATCTAATCTATATAATCTCTCTTTATTTTATGTCTTACATCATGTATTTATAGGCTACATGTCCAATTTTTTGCTTAGGTACAAACCCAATCCAATTTGGAGTAAAAAAATGTCAAAATTCACCCCAAAACACGTCCGAGCTTGACCAAGCCTTTCCCCAGCACCCCAGCGTTGCTAACAGCGCTACACCACTCCCTCCTAGCGCCCCGGTGCTGGGAATAGGCTTGAAATGGGCGCCCCCGCGCTAGGGCTTTTTTGAGAATTTTTTGCTCATACGTCCTTTGGGGAAATGGCCATAACGTCTTCGTCTGAACTCTAATTTCGATGATTCAAGATGTTCTGGAAACAGGAGATGTAGATCTACAACTTTCATTCTTTGAGTTTTTCGAAATAAGGTCCGGAGATATACTAAAATTGGCTCTGAAGTGGCTGTTATGTAAATGGCAAGCCAAAAACGCGAATCTAGCAACCCCAAACGTCGATCCAAGTAACTTTTGTCCCAATTCCTACAAAACAACGTAAAACATGCATAAATAGACACAAAAACTTAATAATATCCAAAAAATTAAGCTCAAACGCATTCAATTCATGGGGTATAAAATTCACTCATCAAATACCCCCAAACTTAAATCTTTGCTTGTCCTCAAGCAAAAACACAAAAGAACTAAAAATAAACAACGTAACTCAACTACATGAATGCATATGCATGATCTACTTCCTAATATACCTACGAACCCAGTAATAAATCAGTAAGATATATAGCAACAAGCCTCAAAGATACCAATAATACTCAAACAATATATTCAATCAAGTCAAAATCCATAACTCTAACCAGTTAGTCAATCCAAACTTGTAATCACCCATGTTGTGTGTGTGTGCTTGTTAACCATTCTAACCAACCACAATTCAAGATAATCACATAACAAACTTCTTAAAAGGAAAATTTCAGTTCCAATTCAATTACTTTTGTGAACATGACAACTTCGGTTAAAACTAAGCAAATACCAAGTCTAAGGGTAAATACATGATTTATTTCCTTTATTCAACCACAAGGGCATTTTTCCTCTTTATCGTGTTTTATTCATTTTTTATTTTTCTCATGGCTGTGCAATGTCTTATTCCTTTAAGCTTTTCAATGCTACCTTAACGAGCTTTCGACCAACGACTCCTAGACCATTAAGACCTTAGGGCGCTAGGTGTAAAGAGAATCCCCTCGGGCCTACTTACTCAAATAACAAAGGCCAGAAAACTAGACAAGCACGCCACAGTGTTTATTCTCTTTTTTTTCTTTTTTTTTCTTTTCATCATTTCTTTTTTTTTATTTTGTATATATATATATACCCCATAAATTCCCCCAAACTCAAGTTTTTACGTCATTCCAACCTTTACCGCCAGTTCACTAATTTCCTTAAATTTTAACTAATATTTTCTCTCAGAAAGAAATTATGAAACCCTTGAACCAAGTGGATTAAAACAGTTAAACTTTAAGTGCTAACCGGTTATATAAGTTTCAGACAAACTCAGATTATCATCATGATTAAAATTAGAACTCAACATCAATTATCAACATTGTTCAAGTTAACAATTAATATCGATCTTATCATAGGCCGAGCTAAATTCAAACCAATCCATTCCCTAGATTTATGCAAAAATAAAAATAAAAAATAAATGCAACTATACTACATGAACACATACTAATGCAACACATATATGAATATGCAATTAATTACCATGTATGATATGCAACCTAAAAAAATATAATGCTAACACATAAAAATAACGAACTACAATGCAAATAACTAACTTTATGCAGTACGACACTAAAATGCCCCCAAACTTAAACTAGACATTGTCCTCAATAGCTGAAATAGAAAAAAGTAAAGCAGAGGACTTCCCTGAAAATATATTAATCTTCCTCCTTATTCGCTAAGTTTGGAGAATAGACTAGGCACATGGAATAAATTGGGCTCCACACTTGAACTTGACTTGAATAACATGTAAACCATGATAGAAACAATTTTATTAAATCCTAAATAAGTGCAAATTCAAAGCTATTAATATAAAACCTAATAAAAACAAAAACTAAAAATTAAACTTGGGTTGCCTCCCAATAAGCGCTTGTTTTATAGTCTCAGCCTAACTTCTTCGATTCTCTATCCAATTCCCCTTCGAAAATTGAGGAATCCTCCATCCATTAGTAGCAATGTCTCTTTTAGGAGGTTCCCATTAGCAAAGGCCCTTGAATTAAAGTCACCTAGCATGCTCTTTGTAGATAGGTTCCCTATTAAGAACGTCCAACAACTAGGTATTTTCTCCACTATGTCTATGATCAGATTGGGGCATTAAAGCTTAGTAAACACAATGGGATCTTCCTCTATCTTCTCCTTTTCATTCCACCATGACTCCACAGTTGTACTAGCTCTTATGTCACAAAGAGTTTTGCCTACGACATGACTGCCAATTAGGCACAGTCTTAAAAAACTTCCCGGATCCTTAAACTTTAGTGGAGAAGGTACATGGGACACTATCAAAATCGGTTCATCTTCATTGGTACTCAAAGTTAGATCTTCGCCGATCTCCTTTTCTTGGTCCCCAAGTCTCTCCTCTCTTTCAACATCTATATCATTTGGCACATCCGGTTGCAGATTTGGTTTGGGCTCACCGTCAGTCTCGGAATCCATGTCATAGAGCCAAGTGTAGTGAGGACAAATGTTCGAGGCATTGATTAGTTGTTCCATTTGGTTCGTAAAATTTTGACTCGATATCTCTTGATTAATCCTCCTCTCCTCACATGAAGCTATGAACTTGGACAAAATTTCCTCCAAATTTGAATGTTCTTCCTGTTGTAGTGGATGTGGACACGAGAAATCCGGTGGGTATGTTGGACTTGGAACATAAAATTGATCTTGATGAGTATGGCTCCATGAAAAATTCGGGTGATACCCCCAATCTTGATAATAGTTGTTGGGATAGACATAATTGTTGGGATAATCACCACCATACGGTATCGGGTCGAAATTGGTGGTGCATTGATGACTCGGATGATTTCTAGCACAATAATCACAAGTAACCACCACACTTTGACGACGTTATGCTGCAAAAGCGTCTAACTTCCTCGAAAGTGTCTCAATCTGTGCTGATAATTCAGAAAGTGTCGCGAGTCAATCAATCTCCGCTTCCCTTGGCTGAGTCATTCTCGTATAAGGTCATTGATAATTAAATTCTGCCATGGTACCTGAAAAGAAAGAAAAAATAGAAAGAGAATTAAGTGAGATAAGAATAAATATAAAAAAAGACATTTAAATTAAAACTAATTTGATAAAAATTAATATTGGCAAATATTATTAAATTAATTCCCTGGAAGCGGTGCCAAAAACTTGTTGATTGATTTCGCAATCAATGAATACATGCAAGTATACACGGTCAACAAGTAATAAAGTGATAAAAAAGGTATCGTTCCCACGAGAAATTATTTAATAAAAATTATTCAATTTTAGCTAAACAATTGATTTAAGATTTTTGAATTAAGAAAACTAAATTAACTAAATAAACTAGATGTCTTTAGAAATTAATTCAATTAAATAAAGGTTAAGACTATATGAATGAATTCAAATAAATAAAGATTAAGACTACAATATCCCCAAATTATGTACTATAAACCAATTATCCAACAAACCTAATTATTATGCCTCCTGAATTGTTAACAAGAATTCTAAGTGTTAAAAGCCCTTTCCTAAGTGATTAGTTAACTTTTATTCAATTCAATCAATCTTGCGATATTCCTATGCAAAATAATTAAATTAAACTCATTAAGTTCCAATTCCCAATTTGTTACATGCAGTGAAGAGATATTCCTATTCAATTCACAACCCTAATTATTCATCTCATGCAAAAAATTAAGCATACATGTTATCATGTCCAATTCCAACCCTAGATTTCATCTCCCAAATCCTTCTAGAGTAACACGGTAATTACTGGCCAAATAATTAATCAAAAAGTGCAAGACATGATAAACAATTCACCGAGACATAAATAATTGGAATAAATTGAATAATTAATACATAGACATAAAAGGTTCAATTTGTAGTCTTAATAAAAGAATTAGTTCATTATTAATGAATTAAAACCAAGAATTCACAATGGAATAGTCATTAAAAGATAAAAATAATATTAGAGTGAAGAATAAAAATGTTGTCAGCAAATCTCCATCTTCCTCAAGCTTCTGCTCTTGTTCTTCAATGGTCTCCAAGTTGCTTCAATCTCCAAAACTAATAAAAACTAGGGTTTATGTTCTAATCTAATGGAGTGTATCTCTAATCTAATCTATGTAATCTCTCTTTATTTTATGTCTTACATCATGTATTTATAGGCTACATGTCCAATTTTTTGCGTAGGTACAAACCCAATCCAATTTGGAGTAAAAAAAATGTCAAAATTCACCCCAAAACGCGTCCGAGCTTGACCAAGCCTTTCCCCAGTGCCCCAACATTGCTAACAACGCTGCACCACTCCCTCTTAGCGCCCCGGTACTGGGGAATAGGCTTGAAATGGGCGCCCCCGCGCTGGGGCTTTTTTTAGAATTTTTTGCTCATATGTCCTTTGGGGAAATGGCCATAACGTCTTCGTCTGAACTCTAATTTTGATGATTCAAGATGTTCTGGAAATAGGAGATGTAGATCTACAACTTTCATTCTTTGAGTTTTTCGAAATAAGGTCCGGAGATATACTAAAATTGGCTCTGAAGTGGCTGTTATGTAAATGGCAAGCCGAAAACGCGAATCTAGCAACCCCAAATGTAACGCCCCGAAATCCGGTCTATCTTCACACCCGGATTCCGTGCGTCACTAGTACATCATTCATCCAACATACATCATTATATACTGAAATATAACAACATACACTCTCAAATCCCAGGTTCTAATAACCTTATAGCTTTTTTCATTACAAATAATGATAATTACATTATTCTTTACATCTTGCACGAGTGACTTTTATCCGCCACCAAGGATACATAACCGTTCATTAAACTATTCTATAGTTTAATTCTCATCTTTCTACATTACAAGTCTTCACTTGATCTTCTCGCTCATTCACATTCAGAATGGCACTTCATCTGGATACCGATAGCTTGATCTATACGGGATCCTTATGTTCTTCTAACATCGTTCGCTGAAAATGTTTTTCATTTAAAGCAAGTGTGAGCATTCAATTGCTCAGCAAGTCTTAGCAGTTGAATAAACAACTTCAAGAGTTTAACATTCCTTTGGAACTTCGATAACCGAACAAAGGTTATGAAGCAGCTTGAACAATAGGAATAATCTCGATTCCTATCATTTTAAAACATCAGTTATATCCACTTTGAAATACTTTCATTCTCTACTCTCTTTCATACACATTCTGTCTGGCTAGAATCAATAGCACAGACATAACAATAACGGTTCATGTATAAACAGAACATTCTTTTATTGAACAGTTCAATCACAGAACAGTTCATATCATAGAAACACCAAAGTGTTCACATTGTGGCACAAGGCCTCATACGTTCTACCACCTTGTACAAATATCACACATTCGCACATAGACAGAACTTCTCAAGTTCAACATCTGAGAAGTTTAAGAAACTAGCATTCATTTAAAAATATGAATGAAGTTGGGAAACTTGCCTTACGCACAGCTACAGCTTACGCTGAACTGCTCATTCCATTCCCTACAACACATAAGGAAGTAACACATACACCAATTAGTCATCTACTTGACTTACGCATTGTTTACTTAACTTTACTTCTTAAGGTTCGCGTTCTTGCTATCTAAGTTTACGCGACCAACTTTCATTACCATTCTACAGCTTCATGACATACGGAGATGTCTTACTCAAAACATTCATCATCTTTGATGATTAACATTCTTGTTTTCTTCTTATAACTTCTCTAGGACTCAGCACACATCGCTTCTCTGCTGGTAGTCCATATGGTACTCTGAGTGGTTTCCCACAAACAACCAACAAACAAGTTCCCGTCTCATCTACACTGCCATCACAGTGAGTTAGATCGATTGCCAGTTTCGTATATACCTTCGCTCTCTGAAGGAATTGTTTAGCCAAGCTCCCATATGTCAACCATCAAAGGTTACGATTGTACCACAACCTAACTTTCTGTTAACTTATACGAACTATTAAATATAATGTTCGTTAAGTCAATTTCTTATTCCTTTTGGCTTTCTGGCAAGTAATTGCCATACCTCAGGATTCATTCTTATCCGATTCACATTCGACTTTCTTGATACCATTCGTATCTTACTTACTACATTCATCAACGTCTAAGTCATACAACCAGGGTATACTTATCACGTTCGTCAAACGCAAATACAATTCACAAGGATCGATTACGTATTCAACGTTCACGTTGCTCGTCTCTTAATCTTTCATTCAACCTTTACTCAAGGTTTTAATCACTTTCGATCGTTATCCATCCCATGAACCCCATGTTCATTATTCTTTCTTAATGTCGAAGCCATACTGATTGTTGTATGCTAAGACCGATCGTTCATTGCAACAACGTTGCATTCACAACGTCTATATGCTTTACATTCATATCTCATTACCATGTCATAACATCGAAATGTTATACATTATTATCGTCCATCAACGTCTAAGGAATCACCATCATAGCAATCCCTCACGTTCGATTCATTGCGACTACGGTCCTCGGCTATCGGTCCCGTAACCCGTAATTACATTCTTTTAATCTCGTTCAATCTTTTCATTCAACCTTCATCAAAGGTTTAAAACACTCACTTAAGTGTAACCTTAGTAAAACTACATGCTTGTATCTCTTTCTTGCACATCCCCAGTAATTAAGCATTTAAAAGCCCATTACTGGCTTTTTCCCTGTACCGGCGCTGTTGCGCCAGTCCCCTTTACAACTCTCGCGCTGCGGCGCCACTCTGCAGTGTCAAACTGCCGAGGCTGGCGCTGCGGCGCCACTCTCTACACTAAGACTCGCGCTACGGTGCGAGTTAGCAGTGTCTGGCTCTCCGGCCTGGCGCTGCCGCGCCACCATTCTAGGCATGCCTGGCGCCGCGGCGCCAAGACCTTCTTCCCGAAAAAATTTTCTAAGTCTTTGGTCGTTCTGAGATACGTACTTCGAAATCTCATAACTTCTTCGTTATAACTCGGAATGGAGTCGTTCCAAAGCCATGTTCTTACTTATCTTATGTACTTTGATTACTCATGGATAGAACTTTGTTCTGAATCCATTAACCTGCCATTCAATTGGCTTAATCTTCACCCTTCGTTCATTTTAACGTTTTTAACGTTCTTCGTTCGTTCGTCCGGAATTCGGTCATCCGAACTCGGAACTCGTTCGTTCTTGAGTCCACGACTCATGTTTTCAACATTTTCTTACATTCTTACGAAACCCTACACATTTGGGTCCATTTACTAACTTTAAAATTCTCGTTCATCTTTTACAATATTTTTGCCATAACTTCGTTATAGCTCAATTTTAATCCGTTCTTCATGAACGTTTCTAACGTTCCTAACCAAGCAATAAGCAACTAACTTATACGTGATGGTTTTAAACTTGTCCATCAACAACAATTATACTACGATGGTTTTAAATTTGTCCATCAACAACGTTCTTCGCGTTCTTCGTGTGTTCTTCGTGTTCTTCGTTCGTTCTTCATTTTTAATCGATATTTTGGATTACGATTTTACTTTTTCTTGGAATTTGATGTTATAGAGCACCATTCCTTACTTATTTAACCTACTCATTCATAAGATTCATTCGGATCACTCAAAATCCTTACGAATTTTATACTTCCTTAAGAAATTTATAAACTAAATTTCTAATTCTTATTTCTTCTTTTTCTTACAATTTCAACCATATGAAATCATTCTTAACATCTTTATTTCTTATTCTCATTAAGTTATGTTTTTAACATAAAAACTTAAAGAAAAATTATCTAGAAGTTAGGTTTTCGGATTACCTTTCTTCTTTAATTTCATTCCGTCGGACAAGGCGTGCTCACGAGCAAGTTTTTCCTCTTCTTCTTCCTTTCATCTTCCATCCGAACTCTCTCTCTTTCTCTCTCAAGTGTAGGATTTTCAATAATCCAAACAAATGAGTTTAAGCTTCCTATTTATAGATTTTTAAGGCTAGGGGCATTTTGGTCATTTCACACCCTTAAACTCCTTACTATTCATTACTTAAGGACTAAGTTAACTTACTCCTTAAGTTTACTTAACACTTAAGTTTACTTAATACTTAAGTTTGCTTAGCCTTTAAGTTTGCTTAGCACTTAAGTTTACTTAACCCTTAAGTTTACTTAACCCTTAAGTATACTTAGCCTTTAAGTTTACTTACTCATTAAGTAACTTATCTTTTACTTAGCTCATAAGCATAAGCACTTTACAGTCTAAAAACTGTGATTTCTCGGAATCCAAATATTTTTGAATATTTCATCTTTCCATTACCGATTTAATATTATATATTCTTCGGATTTTTGAAAAATTGAAAAACACTTTTCTACGATAAGCGTTTTCCTTCACGTTTTTCCCTAACGTAGCTAAACGAGTGAAAAGTACACAGCAGTACTTTTCGTCATTTTTATTTTATTCGATTTCTGCACGTTTTTCGAGAAAAACTTTTATCGACTTACTTAACTTTTCACGATATATTATCGTCAAATCTTTCGACGGAATGTCATTTCGACATACCGAACTCTCGGAAAGGATTAGGTTATTCAAACCCTAACCCTTAGGTTTCGTCGGTGAATAGTGCCTATTTCGTCTTTTTCCCCGAAAATATTTTGTCTCCGGAAAAATTTATTTTTGTCTTGAAAATTCCTACTCGTTCAGTCTAGCTCGTAGCCAGAATCCTCCCGATTAATAATCATTCTAGGTTATAGAACGATTAATAAACACATAGCACATAATAGTATTAATAAAAATTCATTTTATTAATAACTAATTCTTTAAATCTTAATTTCTGGACAATCCGGATTTTCGGGTTGTCACATCCTTTCCCCCTTATAAAAATTCCATCCTCGGAATTTCTTTAAACCATACCCATACCCGGGTCATCACATTCACCCCTTCATCATAGAATTTCGTCCTCGAAATTTTAACTTACTCTTCTTTTCAACTTCTCTTCAAAGAAGTTCTTATCTTTCTTTCATTCCCTACCCTTCATAACTTATCAAGAATCATGAAGTGAAATGAATAATGAGGAATATAAAGATTCCTTTAAAACATTTCATTCTTTTGCTAAGGGGTCAAATCGACCATGAACTCTTACTAGGTTAAACAGCCTTTCGCCGTAAACCTTTCTTACACGGTAAGTTTACAATCACAAAGAAGGTAAACTACCTCTTTCATACGTAGGTGATTAGCCTATCGTATAACCCCATTTCAGGGTATGTTCACCTCAGACTTACTCATCAGATTCCTCACCAAAACAATTTGGTTTGGCATAACTTTTCAAAGAAAGCTCGATTTTCTTTTAATCATAACATACCATTCGTCTTAGCCAAATCAAGTAGCTTAGACCATACCAATAAATTGGACATCAACTTGAAACATTCGTCTCGTCAACTAAATTAACATCGACTACTTCTTTAAATTCTTTTATAATACATCAAAACGTTTCATGACGTCATGATACCGCACTCTTCATAGTACGTTGAGGACTTCGTCAGTTTATGACTTCATCATTATGCATCATACTATAGCAGGTTGTTGATCCTCTGATCAAGTTCCACACCAAGTTTAATTGCATTAATAACTCCATCCTTTTACCATCCTTGCATCAAATGCACTGATGATATAAAATTCATTTTGATATTTCAAATCAATTTCTGTCTAGCCGAATAAACTAGCATAGACATATCAAGAATAGTTCTTTTAAAATCCATTGGTTTCAAAAATTGAACCAATCCATTCATTTTCAAAATGCGCAAATCAGCACGATTTCAAGAAACTTCGAAATCTAGCATAGCTAGATGACTTGGAATATCCTATTCTCCGTATTACTTCATTGTCTTACTTGCGATAATACATAATCTTCTCTAGCACCTTCAATGCTAAGTCTACTGAAAATAACTCGTTTTCAGTCTATACATTCCTATACCTTAGTATAGTTCATCCACTTACCACACTTTATGTGTTTAGGAACTTTCCACAACCATATGTGTTTAAGAACTTATCTTCGCAATATGTAATCCAAGAACAAATCAAGGACTATCCATATGCTTAGGGCTCAGAAACATAGCATATAACTATGAGTCACAAACTTTTCATAAGTATGAGTTTCAAGAACCCGCACCTATCTTATCATTCTCTACCTATCAAGTATATACATAAGAAAAGATTCACCTTCTCATCACATACATCTTGATAGCGCGACCAATTTCAATGATTATCACTATAAGAAACTGAGTGGTTGTTACACCAAGCACAAACCTCTGTTCATAAAAAGATTCATACAACTCAGCCATCACATGAGTCCTCAATTGAAATCTTACAACTTCTAACTTTCTCTTTACTCAATACAAATTTTCTTTAATTTGTATACTATCCTTTACCGCTCAATTTGAGTTCTTCTTCCCGTACTACTTCGTAGTACCATTCATTCATAGCATTAGCTATAAATCATCCATCGTTTAACAGATCATCTGTTACTACGATTTACTATGATCACGTGGTGATCTTCTTATCCTTCTCTTTACGATTAAAGTCTTAGGTACTCATACCTAAGATTTATAACCTATCAGCTCTGATACCAACTTGTAACGCCCCGAAATCCGGTCTATCTTCAAACCCGGATTCCGTGCGTCACTAGTACATCATTCATCCAACATACATCATTATATACTGAAATATAACAACATACACTCTCAAATCCCAGGTTCTAATAACCTTATAGCTTTTCTCATTACAAATAATGATAATTACATTATTCTTTACATCTTGCACGAGTGACTTTTATCCGCCACCAAGGATACATAACCGTTCATTAAACTATTCTATAGTTTAATTCTCATCTTTCTACATTACAAGTCTTCACTTGATCTTCTCGCTCATTCACATTCTGAATGGCACTTCATCTGGATACCGATAGCTTGATCTATACGGGATCCTTATGTTCTTCTAACATCGTTCGCTGAAAATGTTTTTCATTTAAAGCAAGTGTGAGCATTCAATTGCTCAGCAAGTCTTAGCAGTTGAATAAACAACTTCAAGAGTTTAACATTCCTTTGGAACTTCGATAACCGAACAAAGGTTATGAAGCAGCTTGAACAATAGGAATAATCTCGATTCCTATCATTTTAAAACATCAGTTATATCCACTTTGAAATACTTTCATTCTCTACTCTCTTTCATACACATTCTGTCTGGCTAGAATCAATAGCACAGACATAACAATAACGGTTCATGTATAAACAGAACATTCTTTTATTGAACAGTTCAATCACAGAACAGTTCATATCATAGAAACACCAAAGTGTTCACATTGTGGCACAAGGCCTCATACGTTCTACCACCTTGTACAAATATCACACATTCGCACATAGACAGAACTTCTCAAGTTCAACATTTGAGAAGTTTAAGAAACTAGCATTCATTTAAAAATCTGAATGAAGTTAGGAAACTTGCCTTATGCACAGCTACAGCTTACGCTGAACTGCTCATTCCATTCCCTACAACACATAAGGAAGTAACACATACACCAATTAGTCATCTACTTGACTTACGCATTGGTTTACTTAACTTTACTTCTTACGGTTCGCGTTCTTGCAATCTAAGTTTACGCGACCAACTTTCATTACCATTCTACAGCTTCATGACATACGGAGATGTCTTACTCAAAACATTCATCATCTTTGATGATTAACATTCTTGTTTTCTTCTTATAACTTTTCTAGGACTCAGCACACATCGCTTCTCTGCTGGTAGTCCATATGGTACTCTGAGTGGTTTCCCACAAACAACCAACAAACAAGTTCCCGTCTCATCTACACTGCCATCACAGTGAGTTAGATCGATTGCCAGTTTCGTATATACCTTCGCTCTCTGAAGGAATTGTTTAGCCCAGCTCCCATATGTCAACCATCAAAGGTTACGATTGTACCACAACCTAACTTTCTGTTAACTTATACGAACTATTAAATATAATGTTCGTTAAGTTAATTTCTTATTCCTTATGGCTTTCTGGCAAGTAATTTCCATACCTCAGGATTCATTCTTATCCGATTCACATTCGACTTTCTTGATACCATTCGTATCTTACTTACTACATTCATCAACGTCTAAGTCATACAACCAGGGTATACTTATCACGTTCATCAAACGCGAATACAATTCACAAGGATCGATTACGTATTCAACATTCACGTTGCTCGTCTCTTAATCTCTCATTCAACCTTTACTCAAGGTTTTAATCACTTTCGATCGTTATCCATCCCATGAACCCCATGTTCATTATTCTTTCTTAATGTCGAAGCCATACTGATTGTTGTATGCTAAGACCGATCGTTCATTGCAACAACGTTGCATTCACAACGTCTATATGCTTTACATTCATATCTCATTACCATGTCATAACATCGAAATGTTATACATTATTATCGTCCATCAACGTCTAAGGAATCACCATCATAGCAATCCCTCACGTTCGATTCATTGCGACTACGGTCCTCGGCTATCGGTCCCGTAACCCGTAATTATATTCTTTTAATCTCGTTCAATCTTTTCATTCAACCTTCATCAAAGGTTTAAAACACTCACTTAAGTGTAACCTTAGTAAAACTACATGTTTGTATCTCTTTCTTGCACATCCCCAGTAATTGAGCATTTAAAAGCCCATTACTGGCTTTTTCCCTGTACCGGCGCTGCGGCGCCAGTCCCCTTTACAACTCTCGCGCTGCGGCGCCACTCTGCAGTGTCAAACTGCCGAGGCTGGCGCTGCGGCGCCACTCTCTACACTAAGACTCGCGCTGCAGCGCGAGTTAGCAATGTCTGGCTCTCCGGCCTGGCGCTGCCGCGCCACCATTCTAGGCATGCCTAGCGCCGCGACGCCAAGACCTTCTTCCCGAAAAATTTTTCTAAGTCTTTGGTCGTTCTGAGATGCGTACTTCGAAATCTCATAACTTCTTCGTTATAACTCGGAATGGAGTCGTTCCAAAGCCATTTTCTTACTTATCTTACGTACTTTGATTACTCATGGATAGAACTTTGTTCTAAATCCATTAACCTGCCATTCAATTGGCTTAATCTTCACCCTTCGTTCATTTTAACGTTTTTAACGTTCTTCATTCGTTCGTCCGTAATTCGGTCATCCGAACTCGGAATTCGTTCTTTCTTGAGTCCACGACTCACGTTTTCAACATTTTCTTACATTTTTACGAAACCCTACACATTTGGGTCCATTTACTAACTTTCAAATTCTCGTTCGTCTTTTACAAAATTTTTGCCATAACTTCGTTATAGCTCAATTTTAATCCGTTCTTCATGAACGTTTCTAACGTTCCTAACCAAGCAATAAGCAACTAACTTATACGTGATGGTTTTAAACTTGTCCATCAACAACAATTATACTACGATGGTTTTAAATTTGTCCATCAACAACGTTCTTCGCGTTCTTCGCGTGTTCTTCGTGTTCTTCGTTCGTTCTTCATTTTTAATCGATATTTTGGATTACGATTTTACTTTTTCTTGGAATTTGATGTTATAGAACACCATTCCTTACTTATTTAACCTACTCATTCATAAGATTCATTCGAATCACTCAAAATCCTTACGAATTTTATACTTCCTTAAGAAATTTATAAACTAAATTTCTAATTCTTATTTCTTCTTTTTCTTACAATTTCAACCATATGAAATCATTCTTAACATCTTTATTTCTTATTCTCATTAAGTTATGTTTTTAAATAAAAACTTAAAGAAAAATTATCTAGAAGTTAGGTTTTCGGATTACCTTTCTTCTTTAATTTCATTCCGTCGGACAAGGCGTGCTCACGAGCAAGTTTTTCCTCTTCTTCTTCCTTTCATCTTCCATCCGAACTCTCTCTCTTTCTCTCTCAAGTGTAGGATTTTCAATAATCCAAACAAATGAGTTTAAGCTTCCTATTTATAGATTTTCAAGGCTAGGGGCATTTTGGTCATTTCACACCCTTAACCTCCTTACTATTCATTACTTAAGGACTAAGTTAACTTACTCCTTAAGTTTACTTAACACTTAAGTTTACTTAATACTTAAGTTTGCTTAGCCTTTAAGTTTGCTTAGCACTTAAGTTTACTTAACCCTTAAGTTTACTTAACCCTTAAGTTTACTTAGCCTTTAAGTTTATTTACTCAATAAGTAACTTATCTTTTACTTAGATCATAAGCATAAGCACTTTACAGTCTAAAAACTGTGATTTCTCGGAATCCAAATATTTTTGAATATTTCATCTTTCCATTACCGATTTAATATTATATATTCTTCGGATTTCTGAAAAACTGAAAAACACTTTTCTACGATAAGCGTTTTCCTTCACGTTTTTCCCTAACGTAGCTAAACGAGTGAAAAGTACACAGCAGTACTTTTCGTCATTTTTATTTTATCCGATTTCTGCACGTTTTTCGAGAAAAACTTTTATCGGCTTACTTAACTTTTCACGATATATTATCGTCAAATCTTTCGACGGAATGTCATTTCGACATACCGAACTCTCGGAAAGGCTTAGGTTATTCAAACCCTAACCCTTAGGTTTCGTCGGTGAATAGTGCCTATTTCGTCTTTTTCCCCGAAAATATTTTGTCTCCAGAAAAATTTATTTTCGTCTTGAAAATTCCTACTCGTAGCCAGAATCCTCCCGATTAATAATCATTCTAGGTTATAGAACGATTAATAAACACATAGCACATAATAGTATTAATAAAAATTCATTTTATTAATAACTAATTCTTTAAATCTTAATTTCTGGACAATCCGGATTTCCGGGTTGTCACACCAAACGTCGATCCAAGTAACTTTTATCCCAATTCCTACAAAACAACGTAAAACATGCATGAAAAGACACAAACACTTAAAAACATCCAAAAGATTAATCTCAAACACATTCAATTCATGGGTATAAAACTCGTTCATCATTTCTCTTCCAAATTCGTTCAATTCGACCTATATTTGTTGCTTTTATCGAATTCGGGTCAGGGGCAAGGGTTTGTTTTTGCTGAAAATGAGAGAGAAAAAATCGACGCTGGCTATGAGTTTCTCTGACTCCTTCTCTACTTTCGACATCGATTTGTTGCTTGCACCGAATCGGGTTAGGGGCAGAGGTTTGTTTTAGCTAAAAATTGGACAGAAGAAATCGACGTGGGCTATGAGCTTCTCTAATTCCTTTGCTACTTTCGACCTAGATTTGCTTTGGCTATGAACAGATGGGGGAAGGGATTTGCTTTAGCTGAAAATGTGATAGGAGAAATGTGCGTTGCCTTTGTTATGTGAAAGTGAGGAGAGAAGAAATAAGAGGGGGGAGGGGGTTAAATAGGTGAACTAGGTAAGTAAGATCATGGATAAAAGGGAAATGATCCATAGCAAGTATTTGCTATGGAGTAAAATTGGGCAAATAGGATCATAGGCGTTCATTTTATAAATCAAGCGTGTTAATTAATTATAGGAATTCCCCGTCCGCCAGACGAACTAGCGGGTGTGAAAAATATTAGGGTCCGTCCGCTAGACAGACAAGCGGACCATGAAAAAAAAATTAACTACCGAAAAAACCCCCAAGCTTTTGATGGTAAGGCAACAGCTGGCGTCAAAACTTGGACATATGAAATCATCAAGTACCATCAACAGCGGACCTCAAAACTTGGACATATGAAATCATCAAAACTTGGTAAGGCAGGTAAGGCAACAGCTGGCGCGGACTGAAAACTTGGTAAGGCACAATTGTTTATAAGGCAACAGTCAATGCGTCAAATCAAGCAACAGTCCAAATCAAATTCAAATCAGAGAAACAAATAAAATATGGGATAGCCTTCATGCGAAAATAAAAAAATACAAACCATATATTATTATCATATTTATTCCTTATAATTTCTTTTAGATATTCTTAGTAAAATATCAAGGAAGAAAATTGTGCAATTTATCTAACAAGGCTTTGCAGGGCAAAATCATCCTGGTAAGTTTTCAATTATGGCTGACGATATGTTCAATTCAAGTTCTTCAAATTCTTCTTCTGATGATATTGACATGGATAATATTGGTGTTCATAACACGAACCAATCGCATATTAACGTTTCAAAAAGTCCATATGAGGGTCAGATTTTTTCTACTATCCAAGAGGCAGAAGAATTTTATAGAACATATGCACGTAGTTGTGGATTTGAAATAAAAATTGGGGCAACTCATAAATATGCTCACTCCAACAATTTGTCTAATCGACTTTTTACATGTAAGAAAGCTAGAAAACCAATTGAAAGAAAGAAACAAGACGTGGATGAAGTTGATGGTAGTAAGGTCAAAAGAAAAAGGGATTCTATAGGTCGAACAATGTGCAAAGCTAGAATGTTTGTTGTTCATCTAAAAAAGAAGATACTTGGAAAGTTTCAAAATTGAGTTGTCTCACAATCATGATTTGGTGACTCCGAGCAAGAAAAATTTCATTCAAACACAGAAAAATATAACTCCTGTTGCCCGAAGTTTAATCGAAACTTTCACAAGGGCTGGAGTTGGGCCAAGTAAAATGATGAATGTATTTAGTGAAATAGGAGGAGGGGTTGAAAATGTCGGTTTCAGTGATAAGGATATTCGGAATGTTGTACGAGATATAAGACGCGACACAATAGATTCAAACGATGCCCAAGCAGCATTGCAGTACTTGAAAAAACTATCAGTGGAAAATCCTCTATTTTTTTACGATATCAAACGAGATGAAGTTAATCGCATAGAATGTATCTTGTGGATTGATTATCGATCAATGATAGCTTACAAAAATTTTGGGGATGTAGTGACATTTGATACAATTTATCGGACGAATAAATATTCTATGCCGTTTATTCCGTTCACATGGGTAAATCATCATTATCATTCCATCTTGTTTGGTTTTGCACTGATTCAGGACGAAACAGAGGATACTTTTGTATGGGTTTTTGAAAGTTGGCTTCAAGCAATGAACAACAAGGCACCGATTACCATTATCACTGATCAGGACAAAGCTATGAGCAATACGATTGCTAAGGTTCTTCCAGAAACACACCATGCACTTTGCACATGGCATATTAGCAACATATTTCTTGAGAAATTGCATACATTGTATGAACAGTACCCACTATTTAAACATGATTTTAACTGCTGTGTGTATAAATCTTTAACAGTTGCAAATTTTGAGGAGCGATGGAAAAAGTTGATGATAGATTACGAATTGCATGATCATGATTGGCTCTAATCACTTTATGAGGTTAAGCACAAATGGATCAAGGCATACACAAAGAATTTTTTTGCAGCAGGAATGACAACTACATCCAGGAGTGAGGGAATGAACAGTTTATTCGATGAATATGTGAATGCGACAACAAGTATCAAAGAATTTAGCGTAAATACAGAAAAAGCTCTTGAGAAGCAGGTCATGAGAGAGAGAACAGCTGACTACGTTACTTGTCATCGGACCCGAAATATGACTCTTGAATCACCATTGGAAACAAATGGAGCAAATATTTATACAAAGGAGATGTTTAGACGCTTTCAGCTTGAGATAATAAAATCTCATAAGTGCGTAATGCAGAAGCTTCAACATCTAACAACATCGAATACAAAGTCGTATGCATTGTGCAAGGCAAGCGACAACGAAAATTCAAATAGGTACGTTACTATTGTTAGTAATGTTCAAACTGGAGATATAAATTGTGATTGTAAAAAATTTGAACATTCTGGCATGCTTTGTAAACACATTATAAGGCATATGATTGCCAAAAGTATAACAAAGATACTTGATAAATACGTTTTAAGGCGGTGGTGTCGAGATGGTAATAAAGTGAATGCTGAATTACCAAAGATTTTAACTGAAATGTCCAACTATAAGGAATCTCAGACGATGCGTTACAATTATTTGGTGACGTTGCTCTTGCGATTAGCTTCTACTGGATCATGCTCAATTAATGGTTTTAAGCATGTCGTACAATTGTGCATTGACAATCAACCCATCGTTGAGAAATTTGACCCTGATGAAATTATTGTCAAAGAGGTTCCTGATATTCCAGAAGACGATGTTCAGCCCGTTGAAGATGAGCCGTTATTGGATCCTATTTGTTCGCAAACAAAGGGGCGAAAAAAAGCGACAAGAATAAAGAGTGGGATTGAAGAGGCTGCAAGTCGTAAACAATTGAGAAAGTGTGCAATTTGTAATATGATGACCAATCATGATAAGCGGAACCACTACAAAATGATGGGTCAAGAAAAATCGGGTGTTTAAAGTTATCTTTATATGTGATTTTAAGATTATGTTATGACAAAACTATTTACTTTTGTTTGTATTTTTTGATTTATTAGCAAGATTTATTATTTTCCAAAATTTACAAGAGATGAATTATTCACAATTATTAGCATTTGTTTTGTGTTTAATCGATACTGTATTTGTCTCTGTAGTACCATATGTTATTTTATCAGTTGATACATGCATCATTTGTGTGTGTGAATCCGCAGTTATTTATATGTTATGTAGTCTGGTTCGTTCATGTAGTATAACATGCTTCACAAGTTCACATAATTTGAAGTGTCCATGTAACATATGGTGGACCTAATAGTGTGGTGTACAGGGAGGATAAGAAAGTAGTTTATCTGGAGCTTGAGAACATTGCAACAACCAGGATGAGAAACCAATTTCAAAGGCATCTTCACAGATGTACTACATCATATATATTAAAATTTAAATTCATTAGCTGAAAGAGAAAACAAAAGGCTAAAATCCGTGATCTTGACAAAGTTCATTATTAAAAACCTACTGCAAGTTCTCCAAAAACAACTGTCCTGGAAATTTTTTTGATTCTAAACACCATATAATTTTTTTTTGAAAAATGGAGTTGCTTCTGCAATAACCAATTTTCTGAAAAATGACTCCAGCATCACACGATAAGTAGTCTCACACCATATCCAGCATGTATTGTTCTTGTTCTTTCACCTTCAAAACAGCCATCGGAAATAGAGCTGTCTCCAAACCATATCCCTGAAAAACAACATATTTCACAAATTTGATCATAGATCAATATCATAACTTTGTTTTAATATTTTTAACATGTAATATTAATTCAACAATAACATACTTCATAGATTCAAAATTAACAGATTAATATAAACATTGTAGGTTCCATAATTAATATATTAACTCAATGCCAGAAATTAAACCATCTTTATATCCATTTTCTGATAAAAAATAAAGCTCTCTATCCTTTCCATTGAACCCAAGTCACATCCACATTAACGTAAATAATCGAGTTACTAAAGCAACGTATTATAAAAGTTAGTCAATTATACATTAACAGAATAATTAGTCTTCATTTGAATCCGAATCTATAGTTTGTTCGTTACAAATATGATTCTGGAATGTCCCTAGCTTTGCACATCCTAAGCTCATGTGTTATTCTAAACCTAAAATTATAAGCCTCGTTTAGAGTCCACCTCTGTTCCTCCATGATGTTTATACGGTGTAAAAAGAAATCCACGTATTTTGCAACATATATGCCACAATCGTCTTCGTTCCATTGTCTCGGTCTATTCACACAGACTTCAACTTTTGGCTTCGATTTTGGCCACTTTGCCGTAGGATTTGCCTGACGAAGCAGTAAAGGAATTAACTCCACCTATAAACCAAAAACCCATTACTTATAAGTCTGAAGTAGTATGAATTACATGTCTATATAATGACATGAAAAAATAAGAAATTCTTTAATGAACTCACCACAACCGCAAAGAAGTTTTGGTATAATTGTGACAATGACATTAATGGTTTGTCATCATAAAGTGGGTCAAGTAGCATTACTTTCCACTTGTTGACACTCCAAATAAACAAACAAAAATGAATGTTGGTTTCGTTGAAGACTGGAACGAATATGTAATCACACTCATGTACTGGGGCACCAACTGTAGGATTGATGTAACTTCTTAGAAATTTTCGTATGGTTGACATGTCTACTCCGGCACTTGGTAAGTTTTGGGTACCTAGCAACGCAAAGTACGTTGGCATGAAATAAAATTGAGCCCATCTTTGGATACCTTTTTTACACATTTTAGCTTCTCTGTCTCGCAACAACAACAAATAAGCATCCAAGACATGTTCCCATAACCAACCATTGGGTCTCAAACATTTAACATCTTTAAATTCAAAGTTGTATAGACCTTCTGGATGGCTATGAGGAAAGTCTGATGGGTCGTGAGTAGGACTAAACCAATGATGATTTAGCCAATTAATTTTTTCCATCTTTAAGTACTTGAAAAAGTGAGTGTGCTTTGTTCCCTCCTTCTTTCTAGCTGGCACTTTTTTACTATGTTGAGTAGAAGGGCCAATGCTAGGCTGAGTCTCTTGAACTGTGGGTTGGGATCCTGTCATGTCAATCTCCATATGCCCAACTGTAGGTTGGGATTCTGTCATGTCAATCTCCATATGCCCAACTTGAGGTTGCATTGGATTTGGATTGATTGGAACCCCTCTATAGTCATTCATGAACGGCTGATATAATGTATTGAACCATGTGTCATACATGGTTCTTAACTCAGGTGGATGGCCAATTGACAACAACTTTTCAAATATATCTTTCGCACTCTCAATCTACAATTAAATTAAAAAATTATAATAATAAAACAAGATAATCAGTTAAAAAACAAAAACATTAATAAATATTTTAAATTGATCTACTTACAGTGTTTACAGCCACATATTGGTCAATGAATACCCGTGGCTCATAATCTTCCCCTTGACGCCTAAAGGGTCGAGTATGGTGTATCCGTCGTCGAGTAATTTCTCTATACCATGTCATATAATCCTCGGTAGATATATGTTGCAAAGCCTCCAAAACTTGTCCTTCTAAACTCTCCATATATGCATCCCACAATCGAATATAATTGGCCCTATGCTTTTCAAAATTTATTCTCTCAAATAATTTATGTTCCTTCCGCAATTCCACCATATTCTCAGCATTAGATGGATACGACTACAAATATCCAAATTGCCTCATAAATCTATCAGGCATTTGGAATTCAACAATGTCGTAATGTATCAATGGTATGCGAGCGGCTCCACCTAACCTTGCCTCAAAAAAATCCCAAGACAAACGTCTATCAAATAACTGATATGGACACCAAACCCCATCTATTTCCAACATATTATCAAACTCTCCTCGGTAAAACAGAAGATGGTGATGTGGATTTTTAAGCCGCTGATATTGTTTTAAATTAGGATCAAAGGAGGAGTATGCCCATGATAAGGCCTGAGGTAACAACTTCTGGGACATAGGCTTAGGGGTAGGACGACCAATGTTGAACCGTTCATGAGCCCACATCATAAGAAGGGTTGCACAACCTGCGAATTTTTTCGTTGTTTTACGAGTAGCCTCATGCAAACCCCTATACAAATGCCCTAAAACTGCCGCCCCCCAAGCATATATAACTACGTCTTCCAATCTTTCCAATAAAAACAAATATTTAGGATGGACAACATTTTTACTCTTGGTTGGAAACAAAATAGCACCACACAAGTACAACAGATATGCCTTAGTATGTTTTACGACATCATCAGGAGTAGCATCACCAGGTACTTGACCATATCTCTGTCTTAACCAGGGCAAACTTATGCCCCCCCCTCCTTTTATAGCGTTGTTCCCACTCATCTTCTACAACTTGTTGCCCAAAAACCCTTATAAAAGAGCTTTTGGGATTTTCTAATTCTCCGCAAGTCAAAACTTTTCCTAATACGGGCAACCCAAATAAAAATCCCACATCCTCTAAAGAAATGATAGTCTCTCCACAATTTAAGTGAAACGTATTTGTTTCACTTCTCCAACGTTCAACTAGAGCAGATACAAGAGATGCATCAATCTTTGACACTATAGCTTAATGACAAAATATACCAAAACCTACTTGTTCAAGCAAATATTCTTGTTGTTCAGTCAACTTCCATTCAGTTAATTTTGCAGACATTTGACATATTTCCAACACACCCCTATCCTACACGTCCAACAACATAAAAACATAAATCGTCACAACATGAATGTTTCTAACAAATGTTTAACAAAATGAAAGTTGTTATACATTTATAAACTTACAATATTTTGCCATAAGTCTGATGATACGTGATTTTCTTGGTCCCATAACACAATAGGATTAACAGGTCCGGGATTAATATCCATATGTTTCCTACACATTCATCAAAATGTCAAGTATTAAATAATATATAAAAATTCTCATCAAAAATAGTAATGTTCAAAATGAAAAACTAGGAACTTCAGAAATGTATCATCCTACTACTACATGATCAGCCAAAAAAAAACAAAAAACTAGTGGTTTCTAACGTAATTGTCATCCAACCGAACACAAGAAAAGAAGTTTGTTTATCAGAAGCACCTAAATCGCAAAGAAGTTTGTTTATCAGAAGTACCTAAATCGCAGCTGCAGGTATTAGAAACAGCTCCGCCACTTCAAGTAGCGGATTGGTTAGGGGTATTTTTGTACGAAATTTTCTTATTTCACATCCGCTAGACGAACTAGCGGACTGGAAGGTACCTATAATTAATCTGCACGCTTGATTTATAAAATGAACGCCTATGATCCTATTTGCCCAATTTTGTACTTGATTCCTCTCATTTTCAATCAAGTGAAATCTAGAGCTATATTGCAGAAAAGCAGAAGAATGATGCATGTAAATCTTAGTTTTCGCTAGGGAACTGATAAATGCATTCAATATTTCACCAAATGCAGTCAACTGTAGAACATAACTTTTTCTTTAACCTTGCAGTGGAGTATATCCAGTCGAAAGTGCCGGGCATTTAACATCTCAATTTTTACAATAGCTTCAGTGTCTTTATAACATAAACAAACCAAACTCCAACGGTACTGTTCATAAATAACCAATTATCTCACCCGTTCAACAAATATCACTGTCTGGAATGCGTTTCACTTTGGTCACAGATTAGCATCCTAAATCATCAAATCAACACATTAAGAAGAAATGGTAAGACAAGTACTTGCATGAAAGATAAGTTTTATACTAACGACACAACGTCAATAAACTGTAACTATAATCACTTACTAAAAACAAAAACAATAATTCTACAAACACGGTGTGCTTGAAAAAGGAGTAGAAGATTTACAAAATTCTCTGCATATATCATACCTTGTCCTTGTCCTGGATATCAGGCATCGAAAAGCTCAAGTCCAGCTTAGCTACCTCATTAGGTGGAGACAGCTAGTAGCAAGTCAACCAAAAATGGGTTAGGAAAGTATAAAAGTTCCATAGATAAGGAATGTTATCAAAAATTTCGAATACATCAGTGCTGTAAAATATCAGACTAGAAAATCATATCTATGAGTCAAAAAAACATACAGTTACACTAAACAGAGAAACAAACAAAAATACCTGGTCAATCGCTTAAGGGTTTTGATGATTTGACAAATAAATCGCACGAAAAAGGAGAGAGGCTCGCAATCAATCAGAAATCGCAGTAGGGTTAGATTATCACAGCAGGAGAGAGTTTACTCGAAATCGCAGCAAATGATGGAATCACGCATAGAAGGGTTTGGTATAGAGGATTCGCTTGAAATCGAAATCGCAGCAGGGGTTCGCAGCAGAAATCGCAGCAGTCGCAGGGGTTCGCAGCAGTCGCAGAGGTTCGCAACAGTCGCAGCAGAAATCAGTTTAGGGATGGAGGGTTTATATGAAGTCGAGGGTGGGTTTATGCGAAGGGAGGGTTTATGCGAAGTGCAGATCTGATATTAAACCGCTACTCAAATTAGCGGATTTGAGGAGGGCAAATTAGACTTAAACTTTTGTTTCCATAGTCCGCCACTTCGTCTAGCGGACTGGTAATCTCTATTTTTAATCCCAACGCTTGATTTATAAAATGAACGCCTATGATCCTATTTGCCCAATTTTACTCCATAGCAAATACTTGCTATGGATCATTTCCCTATATATATATATATAATCCATCGAACTGGAAGGAGCGAACTAAAAATAAACCAGCTATAACGACGGTTTTTTCTGTCACTATAGCATAGAAAATCGATTTTTTATGCTATAGCGACTGAAAAAACCGTCGCTATAACCGGTTCACTCATAGTTCGCTCCCTCCAGTTCGCTGGAGAGAGCCGGACTATATATATATAAATATATAAATATATATATATATATATATATATATATATATATATATATATAGAGAGAGAGAGAGAGAGAGTCCGGTTCCAGTCCGGACACCCGAATTTTAATCCCGTCCATACTTTTTTCTTTTTTCTTTTTTTTAAAACTAAAAAAATAATTAATATTTTATGGAATTGAATTTTTTTTTATAATACAGTGTTTTGGGTGTGATTTGTGTACGTATAACAAAACAAGTCTGTATAGTCTGTGCAGACCGTACATATATTTTTTGGTATAGGTATCCAAATTACGCCCAAAACATTGTATTATGAAAAAACTTCAGTTCCATAAAATATTAATTATTTTTTTTAGTTATTTTAAAAAAAAACAAAAAAGCCAAAAAAAAATTGGTCCTTTTACTCCAGTCCGGACTCTCGGACGGGATCGGCTATATATATATATATAGAGTCCGGATCAGGTCCGGACTCCCGGATTTTATAAAATCCGGACCTTTTTTTTTTTTGCTTTTTTTGCTTTTTTTTTTAAACAACTAAAAAAAAAAAAAAAAAATTATGGAACTGAAATTTTTCCATAATACAGTGTTTTGGGCGTGATTTGGATGCCTATAACAAAACATTTCTGTACAGTCTGGGCAGAATGTACATACATTGGTTGGTATAGGTATTAAAAATACACCCAAAACACTGTATTATTGAAAAATTTCAGTTCCATAAATTTTTTTTTTTTTTTTTAGTTGTTTCAAAAAAAAAAACAAAAAAAAAAAAAAAAAATAAGGGGTCCGTATTTTAGATCCAGTCCGGGAGACCGGACTGGATCCGTGGTGTATATATATATATATATATATATATATATATATATATATATAGGGAATATGGAGGTACACAGCCGTGTAACTTTTAAAGTTACACGGTCTACGATCGTAGAGTGATTTCACCCTACAATCGTAGAGTAGTGGCTCTACGATTTGTGAATTCACTCTACGATCGTGGACTACTCTACGATCATAGAATGAATTCACTCTATTATATGGGGACTACTCTACGATCGTAGAGTGAAATCACTATACGATCGTAGACCATGTAACTTTAAAAGTTACACGGCTGTGTACCTCCACTTTTACCATATATATATATATATATATATATATATATATATATATATATATATATATATATAATTTTGAATTAGCAACGAGTACCCATTGGATATGTAGAACCCGACAAGTATTACCCTAGTTTGATAAAATCTAGTATGGGTGCAAATAGGGCAAAACACACCCTGCCACGTTGTCATCCCATAAAGCAACAAACCCACACCCCCACACGTCTCATATAGCAATTTTTTGGGTAGGAAAAGAACCAAAATAAACATCTGCCAACGTAACCATGAGCTGCCATCAACTAATGTTTTTCCTCGCATTCAATTATCTAGTCCTCTTAATAGGAAATAAGCAAATGAACTAAAAGGAGTTCTTATAAATCAATTTAAACCCGGATAATGATCTATTTGTACATAGATTACATTTTCCTACATAGGCCTTGGTTCTTATCCAAATAAACTGTAATCTGCAAGAGGGGAGGGGAAGGTAGCAGAGACCAAAACTAGTGCTACAAATTTCTAGAAAATTAAATACATTTGTCTACTTTACAGGTCTTCATTAAACCAACCTAGTAAAAAATAGAGAAAGGACTAAATGAGGTTAGCAATGAACAGCTGCTCATTTTTCCCATTGGCATACAATTATGTAAGGTGCTACAATTCTATAAGACGCTTCAACTTTTTCATTCATGTTACTTGGCACCTACGGTAAAGATGACACCATGTGTGAGGAGCCGGACAGCCTGATCTACACGTTAAATAGAGGATTGAAGACCCTTGTGTAACTATATCATTTTTGAAATCCGGGATCAGATATATTTTGGGGTACGTGACTCTTGATCTGATAAACCTGCTTCACTTGCTGCTTCTCATACATGCCGGAAGTTCCACCTGTGGGTCTACAAATCCATTTATGCGGTGGTGATGGAGGTGGACCAATGTTTTGCGCAAACTGATGGCGCCCATTGGGTGATTGTCCGGAATTTGGCATCCGCGGAAACGTCATTGCATTTGTGCTTGTTCTAACACCACCATCAAGTGTCAGATTAGACATTCCATTCCCCAAGTTATGGTACTGCTCTTGGTGGAAGTACCTCTCTTGTGCTTTGAAATTCGGCCTGTTCCCTTGGAACCCATTCTGGGCAAGGCCAAACCTAGGACTACCCATTACTCCTTGAGGTGCATGAAAGTAACTGGGATCCTCAGAAAATCCCCTTTCATATCCAGATGGGCCAGCAGCTCTAGGCCTATGTGCTACATGGTTACCTGGGGAATTTCGATGCCACATTTGTTCAGAAAATCCAGAAGATAACTGACTAGATTTGATATTCAGTGAATTCTTAAGCAGACGGTGAGATGCTTCACCCAACTGAGGGCCAGATATTGCCCCGACAACTTGTGGCCTGAAAGCAGATGCAAAATATTAGAAAATGACAAACTTTAGAGAGAGAAAGAGGGAGGGAGGGAGAGAGACAACAGCCATTGCAGTAACATACCTGTCTCGGTTTTGCTGGCGCCGGCCACTATTGTCTTCGTGCCATAACACAGGCAATGGTTTCATGTCAAAAGGCTTCAAAATCTGCAGGTGAAGTTTCAAAGTAAGAAATATTATTAACTTTTCATGAGGAAGTAAAGAGTAAAGTACAAATTTTGCACAACAGATCAATCAGAATTAAAAATGTTAAAACTTCCTTGCACCTGTTTACCTACTAGACACGTCCCATACTTGAGACACCCATCACTGGTATGGTGTTATAATACTTAATGAATGAAGCCTTATATGTTCTTACTTTTCTCTTCATAAACTCTATCATTAGCTATTAATTCAAATAAGATGTGCTGCACATACCCGTTTAGGCATAGCTACTCCTTTGGGAGGCACTGGAATGTGTTGATGGCGTGGCAGATTCAGATAGGTAGCATTTCTGCAAAACATAACCTTGAAAGGTAAGAAAGCAGAAAATTTCATTAGTATCTTACATCAATTAATGGCAGAAGGGGGAACTTACAAAACTTGGTTATTTGTAATGTCCGGTAGTCCACTAATGGGGGAAGGAATTACATTTCTCCATCCATTCCTCTCACATAACCAAATATATCTATTCATCCCGCCACTACAATATTGCATTAGATAAAAGTTGTAAATCCAGTTCAACATATAGAAAAAATCAGAATAGAACAATAAACTAAACCACAAAACCAACCTTGCATTTGTATCAATTGGCCAAGGATATCTTTGGTCGGAAGGCATCAGGAAGTTGTAGTATGATAAAATAGTGGGAGCCAAAGCATGACAAGGATTGACATACAGTAAATCATACATCACTCTGTTCCGAACTTGCTCTTCCTCCTGCATACACAATTTTGGTTCTCTGTAAAGATCTTGTAGCAGTTAACTGATGCTAAATATCTTGCAGGTGATAATTGTCAAACAGACTATAACTACAAAGTAATTCAACATCTCAAACACCTGGAATGCTAAAGGATTTAAAAAAACCTGTACAGGACTCCCCCCCCCCCCCCCCTATTTAACTTACTAATAATAATTGCAAGTAATTCACATAATCAACCATGTGCATAAGAAGATAAAGGAACAAACAAGAACAACTACTCAAATTGCAATTTTACAAATATTAAATGATTACTTTGTCAGGGACTTCAATATATAACCTAGAGACGGAGGAATTAACCTTGAGATTATATACATGATAGTTGAAGTAAAAAAGAATTTATCATATATCTCACATCGCTTATAAGAGCATACATTTTTGTATGACAGGAATGCTTCAAGTGATTCAAGGTATCAATATATATATATATATACCTAACCCAACTAGTTTGGGAAAAATGGCTGTGAAATTGAGTATATAATACATGTTTTAAGGCCGGTAATAATTGAAATTGCTGGGTAATGACAATTCCCACCCCCTTTAGAACATCCATGTCCTGGTGGATTTGAAATTTGTAGGTTTTGTCTTGCTCCATTCCTCGCATAATTTTGCTTGGTGAGTTTGTCTTTTCTTGTGCCAATCCTCCAGGATCAAAAACCATGACCAGAAATTTACAAAGTTCTGCTTTTCCTCCTCTTTTTTATGGCCATCTACCTTCTTGAAAAGAACTGAAGAAAACTCATGAAGGAGTTTTTGTTTTTTATTAACAGCTTGGTAATGCAGCAAATTATTGTATCCCTTCGGTTCTGAACTCAGCCCTAACTGATCTTGATCCCTGTCTAAGTGTTGTTTCTGATCGAGGGTCGTGTTATTGACTTCTGGTGCAAGCCTCCATGGTAACTTACTGCTGTTTTTGGACTCGCTCCAAGCTACCTTCACCACAATTTCGTACAACTCTAAATTCCTTCCCAAAATTAAGTCGAGTGTTTGGTTGTTTGCTCTCAAGTTAAGTTTTTCATTATTTTTGTAACAATCATGTATTGTATATAACCTTGTAATTAGGTTTATGAATAATTATTTAATAAAATAAAATTTTTATGGAAATTATTTGGTGTAAATGATGTGAATTGATAAATATATGTGTGCTATATATTTATTAGTCAAGTAAGCTTTTAACCTATTGTGCAAGCCCAAGTGCTTTGCCAATTGGGAGTCCAAAAGAAAGAGTTAGGAAGCCCTATTGTATGTTAGTTGAGGCCCAACTTAGGTTGCCAGATAAGCTAGAGAAGCCCAAGAAGTAAGCCCAACTTAGAGTCCAAGGATGATGTAGCAATGAGGCAACAAAAGGAAAAAAAAGAAAAAAAGAGGGGGGGATATCCGGACATTATGGCCTTTGGGAGAGGCCAAGGGCCAAGCTTTGGACAAGCTTTAGCCATGTATTGAAAGTTTATTTAATTCCCATCTCCCATAAAAACTTTAACCCATCCCATCCCCCATAAAGTGAAAGTCTGGTTTATCCAAATTTGCTTAGCCTTAAACCATTGCTTTGCCTTAATTAAGTAGTTGATTAAGCTAATCTTGTGGAGTTAATTAGGAATAAGAGAAGAGAAGGGGATTGACCAAGTGAAGACCAAAGTAGAGTACCAACTTAGAATTCTTTCAAAGTTTGTTTATATATAGCCAAGCTATCACCCATTCCTAGCCTTCACCTCATTTTCACTAAGATAGCTAAACTGTAAGATAGCAAGAGAGCTTGAGAGCTAGAGAGAGATTTCAGATATTACTTAGAAGGAAGAAAAGAAAAGCTAGCAAGCAAGCATTGTCAAGAAGGAAAGAAGAGAACCAAGAAAGGTACACAAGAACCCTAACCCTAAAACAATGCTTCGATCTTATTTTAATCTTGTTTGGTTGTGGGAGTTTGATGGTTTTGATGAGAATCATGGTGGATCCAAAGATATAAGGGGGATATGATGGAGATTATGTGATTAAACAATAGTTGATTGCATGAAAATGAAAGAAAACTGAACTTATGAAAGGATCGAAAAAGACATATTTATAAACTAATTTCGGACAAGCATAACTATATGATCGCAGCTTATTTTTGAGTTCCGAAAAGAGTAGTAGATGCATTTATGAGTTACAATGATAACCCAATTGGAACGAAGATAAAATCCGTGAAGAATGAATTATAACGAATTTTCTGGTAAAGCATGTCGTTATGAAAACCTAGGTCAAGTATGTGGCTAGTAATCGTTGATGAAAAATTAAGGCTTCTTGGGCTTTTGTTAGAGTATGAACCCAGCAAGCCAACGTCCAAGAATGAGCTCATTCCGACTTCGGATGCGTGAGTTATGAAGCCTTGAAGTACGTACATTAAAATCGACAAAATCTGAAAATTCTAGAAAGCTAGGAATTAAATTTCTGGGCGAGCGGCGCTGGCTTGCACCGCAGCACTAGCAGTGTGCCAGCACAACAGCGCTGTCAGTGGCGCAGCTGCGTTGGGCAGTGTTGGAGCACATGCAGGCAGGCACTTGGCGCAGGCGCGGGGAGCAGGCGAGTCAGGCTGGCATGGGGCGCTGGCACACGAGGGCGCTGGTGGGTGTGAGCTGGTGTTGGCTGGCCTTGGCAGTCATGCACAATGTGCTGATTTCTGAACGCTGCGACGTCGTACCATGTGTATTAAGATATCGATTCTTAAAAGACGAATATCTTGAAATTATAAGAGTGTGACTTCAGATAAAAATAAACCAAGGTATAAAGTCATTATGTGGCTAATTGGTATGTCGACCTTAATTGTATATGTAGGTCATTCGAAGAACGATAGTAGTAAAGAGCATATCAGATAAAGTTTCTACTTTCATTCGACTTATGTATTGAATGCAAGTTTTCGAGTTATAAATTGTACTGCATGCCAATTTTTGTACTTGTGTACAATTGAGAAGAAATGTTCTATTATTGAATTGTAATGATTCGTTAAAGTTCTGTTTATTCATTAACTGAGTTAAGAAGCATGTTTATGCAACTAGATAGATATTGAGGTCTGAGGTTGAATTCTTTAAATTCATTGATGCTAAATAGAACTAATCCAAACCAAATTGAATTAGTGCGGACTCGAATGTTAAACTGAGATAAACAACCCTGATAAAGGGGAAAATGTATCGGACATTATAATTCCAGTAGACGCTATGTGTTTGGAGAAGAATATGTGGTGCACAATATATGTGGTACGATAGGATGATGTCCTAAAGTACTACGAAGAGAATGTTTTCAATCTGCGTGATTGTCAGTCATTCGCTTGGTTTACAGTTGAAAAATTGTTAACCTTGTTTAAGAGTTCAAAGGTCTGTGTGACCACTCGGTATAATGTTAAAAATGTTAAAGTAAAGGAAATTTTTTAATTCCTGTTTATTCAAGCTACTTCACAATTATTGTTCAATTATTGAAGATTTCATAGAAAGAATTATTCTATTCATATAAATAGTTGCTCACTCTTGCTATGTTTTCTGCTAAACCAGAGCGGACTGAAGGTTTTGGAAAAGACAAAGAAAAAGGAAAAGTAAATGAATAGAAGAAGTTATGTATTAATGTTAATATTAGTATTGTTGTAATATTTAGATTAATATTATGTTTTGGAATATGTAAAGATCTCAGAAATTGGGAGTAGACTTAGATGTATTGTAATAATATAGTAATTATAATTATGTCTTTAAGATTATATAGATAGATGTATGTTGAATGGGTAGTATCGTGCACACCATATTCTGTGTTGAAAGTATACGGACTTGGGGGTGTCACAATTTCTCATTCTTTCTTTGATGGGAATTTCAGTTTCTAGCACAATTTCACAATTTCAGTGCAAACTCCCAAAATTTCCATCCAACTACGATCACTCTTAATGGAAAAAAGAGTTGGTCTCTGTGACGGCCCCGAATCCGAGGTCCCGAATCACCGCGGATCCGGTTCGATCATTCTAACACTATTACTATATTTGCGGAAGATATAAACATAAATTGTTTATACATTAAACTTACACATAATCCCCAAGGTCGAGTAACCTTAACTTAATACACATTTCATAACTTACTTAACTTACAATAACATTATATACATTACTATCAAACTACACTATTACAAAACTAATCGCGCATATTAACTTTAAGCTGGAACTGTCTTTAATCTTTCCTTGTATCCGACGCGTTCGTCTTAATCTGCAATGTTTTATAATGATATAGCAAGGGTGAGCATAAGAATTGCCCAGCAAGTTTAAGTTCAACAATATAACGATATATCATGATTGAAAGAGTCTGAATAATAAGCTGGCTATAATTCAACAATATAATTGTGAACTAGCAGGAACAAATTTATGACTGAACAAGTATTATACATGAACAAATATATCTGAAATGAAGGTGATCAGCCTTTCATACCTGACTTATACATGGAATATGTACAGAGTACAATTCATGACAACCAGCAATGATTAACCATAAGCTTATCCGAATAAAACACTCTTAGTAGAGTTAAGTAAAAACAAACTTGTTTGAACCGTTGATTACCGCTACGCAATTATATCGCCTTATCCGAAGACCTAATATTAGTAATATAGATCTCCAATATTAGAATAATATCATCACAATACAATACTATTATATATATATATACATAGAATAACCTAAACACATAACACATAACACATAACCCTATCAGTCTATTCAGCCCATAAAACTTAGCATCAAGTCAGACTATTTAAGTCCGAGTTGAAACCGACACAATTCTATCATCCCGACGGTCTAGTCGAACTATTTATCGAGTCTAAGTTCAATTAAACTCTGACTAAACACTTAACAATTAACTCAGGTAATTTTAATAACAGTCAAAATATTTTTCCAAGTCTCATAATAATTTTTAAATAATTATTACCATTTATTATGAATTTTCAATCATTAAACACGTATTTAAATGAATTAAATACCACATAATTCTTTTATCATTAATATTTATTTATTATCAAATCAAAAGTTATATTTTATAACTTAAAATATTTTTATAACACTTAAATCATTTTCATATGATTTTTAAATCATTTATTCTATTTTTCCATAATTTATTTAATATATTTATTAAATAAACTAATTATCATTAATATTGATTAATTAATGAAATTCATGACAAAATATCAAAAGTTATTTAAAATTACTTAAAATATTTTCTTATACCATAATATTATTTTTCATGTATTAAAATCATTTTTAAATAATTTATTTAATATTATAATTAAATAAATTAAATACCATTTATATTCCAAAAATATTAAATATTTATGAAATATACTCAAAATAATTAAAAACTATTTTTCAGACTTTAAAATAATTTTTCAGAATTTATTTAGTATTTTTAATAATTAAAAACAATTTTTATCTATTTATTTAATTAAAATAATTAATTTCCTAAATTAAGTGTCGCTATAGGGGCTTTAGGTGACAAATCCGTCGTTGTCAGTGTTCTTGAGCCTCAAGAACACTGACAGGCCGGTTCTCAAGGGTACTACTTTGACCACGCTTAAGTTTTTGCTTATATTGTTTCTGTCCAATCCAAGACTTCGATCGTGTAGGAGGACTGTATTACTACAATATCTAATCATCAAATGGGTCAAATAATATTACAGAATGAAGATCTGGACCCTCAAACCTCTTGTCAGACCAAGTCTGGGTTTTCTGGGTAACCTAGAAACCCAGACAGTGTCGACTGAATAATTTCAAGCTCGATTAATTCTAGGTTCCGATCTTTGTTCATGTAGTCTCATGGTTCAAGTAGGTAGTACTTATGTCAAGGACAAATAATATAACAATAGATCAGTCAAAAAATAACACAATCACAATTTATAAACCAGTCAAAGTCTGTCAGAGAAATTGTCCAACCGTTTTCTGGGTTATCCAGAAACGCTAAAACAGTGCTAGTTGCCTACTTTGACCACCGATTACTTATAATCTGTTGCTTGTTTACATGATCTTAAGCCACAAACTTAAATTACAAATGACAGGCTAGAAATCTGTTACAAACACAACATCAAACCACGTTACAACTGACAGATCTGGGCTAACCAAAAACTTGTCAGACACCGGTTTAGGATTTCTGGGTTACCCAGAAATCACCCGATCAATCTCAGTCAACGGAGTTTGACCGTTAATAACTCGCGATCTAGACATCCAATGACTGTGATGTCTCTTGCAGATCAAAGACCATATGACAAGCTACATATTCAAACTTTAAAACAACAAAAATCAAAAACATAAAAGAATATAAGGCCACTGACATTCGGTTGTCAGGCCACTTTTGTGTTCTTGGACAGATTTTGAAAACTTCGATTTTTCTCCACTTTGATGCTATGGATCTATGATAGATCATCATAAAACATCTTCTAACACTTAAATAAACACATAAATACAAACTTTACCTTAGCATACAAGATCAAATGGTGAGTTAGGGTTTATACCTCTCTTGTCAAATCCATGATCTTTGATCTCATTTACTGATTTTGGTGTTCTAAAGGGTTATCTAGTGACTGAATCACTCCAAAAATTCGAAGGTTTTGGAGAGAGAAATGTAAGTTGAGAGCTTGAGTGCAAATGACCAAATTTTATACACTTTCTCTTTCCTAATCTATATATATTATGATATAAAGTCCTAGATCTGATGTTGCCAGCTGAGTTGCTGAGATTATGTGTCACAATGTCAACCTTAGTAGGTCACCAAACCCAAATATACAAAGATTTGCAAGTTACATAATTAAAAATAATCCAAAAGGGCAAAATAGTCATTTGATTTCTATTTTTAATGACAATATGGACATTGGCCAAACCTTAGGGTTTAAGTTTTGAAAACCTTAGGGTTTGCAATTTAATTTTCTAAAATTTCCAAATTAGGTTTTAAAAATAGAAAATTATTATTTCTAAATTATAATTAGGATTTTCTAATTATATAAAAATTTCTTAATCATAACTTAAATATTGCTAATTAGGATTAATAATTCCTAATTAAAATTGTTAATTAAGCAATTAGGGTCAAAATGGTCATTAGGGTTTTTAACCCAAAATTAGATTTTCTAATAGAAAATTAATTTTCTAAAATAGAAATTAGATTTTGTAATTAGATTAGGGTTTTCTAATTACTTAACTTGAAAATTAGAATTAATATATCCTAATTAACATTAAAAGTATTAAATTAACACTTAGGTTTTTCCCTAATTACAAATTAGGGTTCCTAAACCAGAAATTAGGGTTTAACAAATTTTAGGTTTTACTAACTAAATAAGCTTTACCCTAATTAATATCACTTAAGCAATATAATAATCATTTAAGTTCCCAGATCAGGATTTCATACATCGAATTATGGTTTCGAATTCCAAGAACTGAAATTAGGGTTTCAGAACCGGTTTCTAGAGTTTCTTATAATTCGCTAGGGTTTTCTAGCCGAACGTTGACGTTCTTAATATATTCTTAGGGTTTGCCACATATATCGTTTATCTGGTCAATCCTTGACCCTTAACCACATATTGTACACATATACACAGAACATAAACGCTTATTCCCTTAATCCTGAATAATTCACTTAAATCCTTAACAGAATTTTGAAATCCTCAAAATTCCTTCTTAAAAATATCAAACGCATACACTTATTTTCTGTCTAGGTTCAAATTTTGAACCATAAATCAATTAATTAAAATTTTTAAAAAATTTTAAATTCTCGGGTAGTCTCAGCTTGTAGGCCCTCTTTAGGGGGAGTGGTCACTGCCTTCTTGAATTTCTCAAAGGTTTCATCTGTTGCCACCTTACACAGAAGGCCATCTTTTAGCAAGAAATGGACTAGAAGGGCAGCAGTTTCTAACCACCCATAAGATAGAGAGATGACATTTCACAGTAAGAGCAGCTGAACCTTCTCATTACCAACACTATTTGAAGTGACAGCTTGAATTACAAAAGCATAGATAACTGCCTTGCAATTGTCTTTTTTCATTCTGATATCATTCCAATCAAATGGAGCCATCTTAGGATCAAAACAGATGGCCTTGGACTCAAGCTGATCCTTCACATAGAAGTGCTGGTCATCAAGGTTATCTTCTAGGTGAAAATGTTGCATGCACATCTCTATTTTGTCCATCCAAAGAGGTGGTGAAACAGACCACTCCTTTTTCCCTTCTTTTTGGTTAGAAATTTCCATCACAAACTGGTGTAGATCCTTTGCCATTAGAAAATTTTGTTGCGCCCCAAAAGATTCATACACCTCCGAGTTTCTAAATCTCTATGAATCTTGTTATCTTTAATTTATTTAATGGCAACAAGTTTCTTGTCATGCCTAGGAACATTTGCGTGTATTGGAGTCTCATTAGTTTCATGTTCTTCATCATGCAAGAGACTGCCTTCATATTAATCCTCACCACAAATTGGTTCTTCATCATAAAGTGGAGAATCAAGAATTTCAGCCTCCTCATTCTTACCGTCATGAGACAGTGAAGTTTGTTAATCTTAGACCCTGCATCATGTTAGTAGATATGATATGGTTTCACTAATTATCGTTAGTCATATCCCATAATTATTGTGTATATGTAGCTATAATTTGATATTATCATAAATATACTGATGTGTATAAACTAATGTAATTGAGATGAAATTAAGTAGAAATATAAACCTAAACTGTGAGTATTCGTTTCTACATGGTATCAAAGTTTGGTCCTTATTTTTCAGAAAAACACTGTTCATCGGCTCATTGAGATTCTCACCGCTTCTTTGACATAAATTCAGGTTCTAAAGTGTAGTACAATTAGTTTATATTCTTTGAAAAGTTTATTCTCTTTGGTATATATTGTATCTACCTATTATATGGCAGAACAAAGTAGTGCTAGTAGTGGGGTTCATAACAGTAGTATGGGACAACAAGTAGTTAGAAGTCATACCCTTAATTCAACATTGGTTCTCAGCCCCTTCAAGTTGGATGGAACCAACTATTTAGCATGTTCTCAAGCGTGTCATATGTCAATTGAGGCTAATCGTATGCAACACTTCATCAATAGAACTACTACTATGCCTGAAAAACCAGGTATGGCCGAAGAAGAATGGAATAACTCCATGGTGAAAACATGAATTTTTAATTCAATGGAACCGAGTATGCGCAGTTACATGTTTTTAAACACTGTCTATGAACTTTGGGAGGTTCTCTCAAACTTTTTTTGTTTCTGGTGATATGTCTAAGACATGACATTTGTAAAAGAATTCGTGAGCTGGGTTCAAGGGGAGAAGACCGTGGCACAGTATTTTGCGGAGATTAATGCTCTTTGGCAGGAACTTGATCATTACCGGTTTTTTTCAGTCAAATGTACGGAAGATGCAGCTTATCAAAACTTTGTTAGTGAAGATCAAGTTGTTGATTTCTTGGTTGGTTTGAACATAAAGTATGATCAAGTTCGAGCATAGTTGATTGGTCAAACACATTTTCCATCACTGCGAGAGGCTCATACTAGAGTCCAACAAGAGGAAAGTAGACGTCGGGTGATGGTTCTAAATTTAAATCATGTTGATCGATCAGCTATGATTGCTTCGTATCCTAAGTCTGACTTCTTCATTCAGTCTTCTGTTGAGAATGAGTCCCGCGAATGTGACTACTGTGGGGGAAATAATCATACCAGGGATAGTTGTTTTAAGCTTCATGAGCGTCCTAAAGGGCGTGGAGGTCGGTCTGGTCTGGTCGTGGATCCCAAGCCTATAGGTCTACTACACCACTTGTTGATGTATCCAATACTTCAGAAACTACTACTGCACTCACTCCTGAGAAAATCTCAGCTTTTCAAAAAATATGTTCCAAATCTATTCTCATTATGCCCAGTCAGGTATACATTCATGTGCTTTTTATGTTTCATCAATTTGCCCTAGTTGGATCATAGACACAGGTGCAACCGAGCATATGATCGGGTCCTCTAACCTCTTTACTTCATACACCCCTTGCTCTGGAAAAGACAAGGTTCGAGTAGCTGATGGTTCCCTTTCTTCTATCTCTCGGAGTGGTTCTGTAGTTTGTTCTCCATTAACATTATCATCTGTTCTTCATATTCTTTCATTTACTACAAATTTATTATATGTCCAACGTCTTTCTGAATCTCTACATTGTTCAGTAACTTTTTTCCCAACTCATTGTGTTTTTCAGGACTTGGTGACGAGGCAGAAGATTGGCAGTGATAGTGTAGTTGGTGGTCTCTATTATTTAGATGTTCCCTCGTCTAACATGTTCTCTACTCAAGCTCTTCACTCTACTTCAAACTCCAGCCTGACCTCCCTCCATCAATGGCATCGACGTTTAGGACATCTTTCTTTTTCAGTATTAGTATTTATTTTCATCTTTAGTTAAGCAATGTAATAAACTCAGTTTTTGTGTGAACCATGTGAATTGGGTAAACACAAACGTTCTACTTAATCTGCTATTAACAGTCGACATTCTAAGTTTTTTGCTATTATACATATTGATGTGTGGAGACCCTCTCGGGCTGTTTCCTGTTCTGGTTTAGATGGTTTATTAACTTTATTGATTGTCCTTCTCGTGTCACCTGGATTTATCTTATGTGTTCCAAAAATGAGGTGTTCGATTGTTTTCAGAAATTTCATAAAATGATTCACCCAATTTGATGCTAAAGTCAAAATTCCGCATAGTGATAATAATCCTAAATATAGTAATAATAATGTCTTTGCATCTTATCTCTCTCAACATGGCATCATTCTTCAAACCTCCTGTGTCAAAACTCCAGAACAAAATAGAGTCGCGGAAAAGAAAAATCGACACTTACTAGAGGTAGTCCGCACTCTTATATTACTATGAACAGACCTAAATTTCTATGGGGAGATGTTCTGACTACTACATTTCTTATTAACCGCATTCCTTCTAGAATTATTGGGAACAAAAATCTCATCTCTTTTCTCCAACACATGACAAGTTCGTCTCCTTCGCCTCAAGTTTTTTATGTGTGCTATATTCATGATAAATCTCTCACTCGGGAAAAATTGGATCCTAAGGCTCTTAAGTGTTTTTTAATTGGTTATTCTCCAACCCAAAAGAGTTATAAATGTTATCATCCTCTTTCAAACAAAGTATTTGTCACTCGGGATATAACTTTTTGGAAATCGGAACCTTTTTATTATTTTTTCCCTTCTCAGGGGAGGATGCTATTGATAAGAAGTTTCCTCTTGAGGCTAGTATTACAAGTTCTAATATACCATCTTATCCTATAAATTGCTCTCATGCTCCTGTTGTTTCTGATACCTCTATATAGAGAGAGTTACAGTAACAGGAGTATTATGCTAGACAGAATGATTCTGAGTTGAGGACCTATGTTCGAAGAAGAAAGAATAAGGCCACCGGTTCTGCACCACTACACCAACCCTGCTCAGAACCTAGTTTTGATAATGCTAACGGTGAGAATTCTAATTCTACTTGTTCTTCTGATGATATTGATCTTAATATTGCTCTTAGAAAAGGGGTATATGTGAACTAATGTGGCTTCGAACCTTACTAGAAGATTTGGCTATTACAACTAAAAGGCATATGTAGTTATTTTGTGATATCAAGGCAACCATTAATATTGCAAACGATCCAGTACAACACGATAGAATGAAGCACATTGAGATTGGCACACTTCATTAAAGAAAAGTTAACTAGTAGTCTTATTTGCTTACCTTTTGTCAAAACAGACTTGCTGATATTTTGACTAAGGGTTTTAATAGTAAGATGTTTCATCCATGTGTTTCAAGTTGGGTATGCGAGACATCTATACACCAGCTTGAGGGGGAGTGTTAGAAGATATGATATGGTTTCCATAATTATAGTTAGTCATATCCCATAATTATTTTGTATACATAGTTGTAATTAAAGATTACCATAAATATACTTGTGTATACAAACCAATGTAATTGAGATGAAATTAAGTAGGAATATAAACCTAAACTCTGAGTATTCCTTTCTACAATATCTTTTATCATCACAATAATAACAAGGTACTTTAGTTCTTGTGTCATCTTTTTGGTTAGAAGTGAGGGCTCTTGGTATTGAAGTGAGGACAGGAGGAAATAGGTTATACTCGAAGTAAGTATAAGGGGGGAAATTTTGGTGTACTAATTTTCTTTAAGTGTGAGTTTTGCATAGAGGTTTCCACCTTATCTCTCCAAGGTTCAAAAGATGCAAACAATTAATTTTGGACTGTTTTGGATGGCAAACAACACTAGGTGAATCCCATTTTCTCAAAGCTCTGTATAAATATTAGGACCTTGTGGAGAAGGAAAGCTAGTGATTCTGTCATCACATTCTGGCCTGAGTTGCAGCATGTGAGGCTGCTTCAACAGTTTCCTTACCAAGGAAACTACTTGTTCTTGTTAAGGAAGTGCTAACACTCCCTCCTCCTTCATGAATCCTTGCTCCACTTCAGGTTCCTCATCAAATACAGGTTCTTCAACATACCAGAATTCTTCATCAAATTTAGGTTGTGTAGTACAAGCACTGAATTCAGCTTTTTCATCAAACAAATGGTCCTTATCATATTGTGGTGGTGCACCAAAGGTGGGTGGACCATTATAAATTGGAGCAGCCTCATGCTCAACATAATCATCATATACAGGGGCTCCCTCTTGTTGCATCTCCTCATCATATATAGGAGCTCCTTCATACGTTGAATCTTCAAAAGCATTCACCCAAATTACATCTTCATCACCCTCATTATTGGCTGGAAAAGATAGTTTCAGATGCTTACACTCAGCTTCAACATTCTTATCCCTTCCCCTCTTTTCAAAGCTTGACCTCTCCTCTTAGGCATCTCATCCTCTTCTTGTTTTAGTATGTATGTGATTTTTATTCATAAACAAATCCATAGTTCCATCCATCATCTGGAACCTCTCAGTGAAAACTTTTCTAAGGCTGATGAAGTCAGGTTGTATCATACCTTGGGAGGCTATGTTTTAATGGACTAGCCCTGGACAGGCTAAAACTAAGAATCAGATAATGAAACCTAAAATAATAGGTTCCTGAATTCAAGGATATTATTAGACTAGTGACAACACTATTTCAATATTAGAGTAGATAAGCTTGAGTAGCCTTTTGATGGTGAAATGGGCTTAATCAAGGACAATTTGAGTACCCAAGAGTGTAAGAAAATGCCCGATTCTGTCTAGTACTATGACTTGGAGAGAATTGTAAGAGTAAGCTATGAAATAAGCTAAGGCACTCAATGATCAATATCAGTCCCAACACAAGTATTAGCAAGGTATTACTCAAGTGTAGAACCGTAAAAATGGCAGAAATTGTATATGATGGGAATTGAATAACAAATCTGGAAATGACTGATGTAATTCAATGTTGAATAGAGAAGATGACTAATTATGTTTGAGAGTAAGCAAACAATAGCCCCACTACAGAGTATATCAAAGCAGACTAAACCAAGGAATTTACTCAAAAGTGCCAACAGAGAATAAATTGTAATTTTTGCATAAAAATATAATGGAATGAAGTTTTTAATTGAAATTGATGTTTGCAGATGCTGTGAAATGTGATGTGTGAATGAATTAACATCAAACAACCATCAATGATCAGATTTAACTGTGTAATTGAAGATTTTTCTGAAAAAAAATTCTTACTATGAACTGGAAATGGCTTTTCAAAATAATCTATAATGTATATGGTTTAGAAACTAAAATTGATAGTTAGGGAGGCTGAGAATGACTGAAACGAGTGTGAAAATTGTTTTTACCTAATTCAACCGAGTTGGTGAAGATTTGAAAGGAGTTGCGGCCTGGTTGCAAAATAGAGCATGAATATGTTGATTGTGGGCTTTTGAGCTGCAGTTTGTGTATGGGTTCTTCTGGGCTTGCTTGAGATGGATTTGTGAGATGAACTGTGTTGTAGATCTATGGTTTCTGTGGCTAAAATGGATGGTTTATGGAGTAAAAATTTGGAGATAAACAGTAACGTGAACAGTGTTTTGATGCTGATCAGAACTATTTGATTGAAGTTTTGTGATTTTTTTTAGCTGTTTTTGGTATATATGTGATCAAAGCTAACAGAAATTGAGAGACGGAACGGTGGATGAAAATGGAAGAAGAAGATATGAAGAATAGATGAAGGGGATGAGCATCCCAAAGGAAAAGCTCTGATACCAATTTGTCAGGACCTTAAGGTCTTGAACAACTAAAATGGATAGGTAGGGCCTAAGCCAGACTGAACCCGAGTAGGGGAGGAAGAAAGGGCAGAAAAAGGAGAGAAATGGGGAAGGGAGAGGAGCTCACAGCTCTCTCAATTTCATATATTCACCAACATAATGAATATACATCATTCGTTACATATTTATACTAGAGTTACTTGCTGGAAAATTAAGCTAAACCCACACCTACTCATTTATCCGACACCCAATAGTATCCAACTCACATTGAGTATGCTGATTCTAGAGACTACTATTAGTAACTTATTTCCCAAAATAGCCTTAACTAGCAATTGAAATAGTTGGGTCTTGACAGATACAACCACTAAAATTGAACGATTGACCTCTCAAGTAGTGAAGTGCCCAAAATCATCAATTAACATTCCTGATGTTCAAGTAGGAGCACAGTTAGCTTGAATCGAATCATCATCTATTTAGGCTTTTATCAATATCTACTCCGTAAAGAGCAAGCAATCTAAGTTTTCCTCTAGCATTCATTCTCTTTTTTAGTACTCCCTCTGCTCTCATAGAATGTCACAAGGACATTTTGATTTTGTCCACAAAAGAACTTAATTTTTTCAAAACTATGTCCATGCTATAATATCTGAAGAGTAAAATCATAGATTAAGTACTAATTATAATTAGAGGTCATGGTATATACACGAGTAAGAACAATTTACATGCTCAAGATTTGTTATGTTTATGATCAAGTTAAAGAAAAAAAAGGAGAATTGATATTTCCACAAGCTAATTTGATATTTCCACAAGTGGATCCCATTTTTAACTAAACCAACCCTTTGTGTAGTAAACTAACTATAGAATTTAGTTCTTATGTCCAAATTACTACCACTTGATAAATAACTAAACATCTAGTTGTTTAACTCTATTTGATTATTGGCGTTACTCAATTGAAGACAAGTTTTATTTATTTAATTATTATGATAGTAATAATATTAATAATAATTAGAAAATAGTTAGGAAATAAGTGAGAAAAATTATTTACACATAAAAATTAGAATCTAAGGCTTTCTCCCACCAGGAAAAAATATTATTTTCAGAATTTCTATTATCATATCATATTACTAAATTAAGATTTTTATGAAACAAATTATACTTAAAATGTGTAAACTTTATATATAAGACTTTGTAAATTTGTATATAAGACTGTGTAAATTTAAAATGTGTAAACTTTATATATAAGACTGTGTAAACCTTATCATATTATATTATTAAATGTGTAAATTATTTTCAAAATTTCTATTATCATATCATATTACTATATTAAGATTTGTTTAAGTATAATATGTAAACAAATTATACTTAAATTAAGTTTATGAAACAAATTATACTTAAGATTTTTATAAATGTGTAAACTTTATATACAAGTCTTTTCCCATATATATAAAATGTATATTAGGCTTCCCGATGGATCATAAGATGATAAAAACTTGCAGGTCTTGTGGTCCTAAGACTCCAAACAAATAAACAATTTGAAACTTCTATTTTATCTTATTACATCAAATTTTATAAGATTAATTCAGATGAGCGATTCCAATGTCAAGCTTAAATTAATTTTTACAATCTTATAAGATTAATTTTTATACAGTTATATATAAAGTTTACACATTTTAAGTATAATTTGTTTCATAAAAATCTTAATTTAGTAATATGATATGATAATAGAAATTCTAAAAATAATTTTTTTCCCTGGTGGGAGAAGAAAGCCTTAGATCCAACTTTCATGTGTAAATAATTTTTTTCACTTATTTCTAACTATTTTCTAATTATTATTAATATTATTACTATCATAATAATTAAATAAATAAAAGTCGTCTTCAACTGAGTAATGCTACTAATCAAATAAAATTAAGTAACTAGATGTTTAGTTATTTATCAAGTGAGAGTAATTTGGACATAAGAACTAAATCTTATAATTAGTTTAGTGCACAAAGGGTTGGTTTAGTTAAAAGTGGGACCACTTGTGGAAATATCAAATTAGCTTGTGGAAATATCAATTCCCAAACAAAATTAACCATAATGATGAAAACAACATGAAAAAGTAGTAAGGTCCGCAAAACTTTCATATTATTTGGATATATGGAGAACCTTGCTCATAATGTCGGGCAAATCGATACAATTTATATTGCCAAGATTTGTTGATTTTTTAGCATTGAGATCTTGACTTCCTTAACACTAAATCAGTTCAAACTTTATGAATCCTCGTATTTTTTCATGTTTGTTTCATTCGTACAGTTGAAATTTTTTAATTTGATCCTTAACATAACAATTTATCAAGTATATCCTGTTTTCATTTGTAATTTTGAAACAATTGAATTCCTTAATTTCCAAAAAAATGTACTTGTGACCTTCCTTGGTAAAGAAGGGGGCATATATTTTTATTAACTCCTCTTAGAATATTCTATAAAAAGAATTTGGGAAGAAAAAAGACAGAAAAATGCAAACACACAAAATAATACTAAAAAAAACAAAAACTAACAAAATAACATCGCTCAAACCGTTAAAGTATCTTCAAGCTTCCTTGTTTCGCTAATCAATTTCTTTTCATCAATGAACGGCAGTTTGGCAATACCCTGATTTTTCAAAAAGAATCCCAAGGTCACTTCAATTGGAAAAAAAAACATGCAATATTATGATTATGAAGTAAGAGATATAATAATGTGTTACTTAAAAATAAAACAAAATATAATAACGTGTTAATGATAAAGTGGCTGACCTGCCATGCAAACCGCTTCCCATTCATGTCAATCGCAAAATCTGAACGTAGAAACAAAATCAACAATTATTAATTAATTTTGTTCGTGATAATATCTTCTCTTGAATGGTTTGAAGCGAGAGTGTGAGAAACATCAAACCAAATTGAGAAAAATAAGTTTGAACATTGAAAGTAATTTTTACAAATTACCAGAAGGGTAGAACTCATGGATAGGTGAGGATGGATCAGTCATCAAATTCCTATATTTTTCGGGTAGAGCACTAGAACTGTAGCATGGAAAACTCCAAGGCATCACCACAAATTGCTAAAAAAAATATCAAATTGCAGATTTGCTACTGAAGACATTATAATGGACCTCGCAGCTGGTAGAGTTCCCATGAGTTGATCAAAGGGTTTAAATGGCTCTCCTGGGAAGAACGTAATTTCCAGATCAGCTAGATCTTTAAGATCCGAAGCAAATGGAGCATAATGATATGGATAAAACCTGAAATAAACATTAGAGATATCTTGAGCTTTAACAACAGCCTCAGTCAACCATGCATGAAGTAACATGACGTAGTTTTAGCTTTTGTAATAAATAATCCCCCTTTTACCTTATTTCTTGGCTTAACGACAAATGTCTTTAGGTTTTCGACATTTGACACCTGGACCTTAGTCAGAGGTGCAGTAACCCTTTCTGGCAGCTTTGGTTGACTCTGAGAAGGAGGCCTTGGCTTCGGTAGCACCTCATCATCGTCTGACCCAGACTCGCTTCCCCAATACGGATCCTTTAACCGGTTTTGAAGGCCGCTTATATAACTAGAACCTCCCCTTTTCAGGATCCATCTCACATCAATAACCCGACCCCATATAGCACATAGTAGCTTGATAGACATTTTCCCTCTTCTTTTCAATAACTTAGGTTGGCGCCAAGTTTACATTATGGCATTAATAGCAACAAGATCCTAGCAGGGAGGGTCTTAAAATTAGGATCCTAATGATCTTGTATATTTTCTTGGAGGGTCATAAATATTGATCCTCGTGATCTTTCTATATTTGGACTTCTCATTTCTCACATGTAAGATACGAAGAGGCCCTGATACATTTTTCACGCGGCCATCCACAATCCACTGTACATCACTTACAATTTAAGTGGATCAGATCATCCATTTCATGTATTACCTACAACCATCATATCCTAAACTCATTTGTTACAGATATATCATTATTAAATATCAGATGAGAATATCATAGTTTAAGCCACAAGAACTATTAAGCTTTCATGTCAAGTAACTGCTACTGACCATTGCCACGAGCAGACACCCTGGTAGTAATAGCGACAAACCCAACATAATCCTTCCACATAATGCAAAACCTGCAGAGATAATATGCATTATGTTGTGCATCCTCAGCAATAGTAGCATACTTATTCCATATAACCATACAATTACATATCAAATATGAAGTTAGTTGCTTGATCCACAAAAATGGTGAAAATGTGGAAGTGACTTTACATGGGAGATGTAGATATATATATATATATATATATATATATATGGGATTTCCACAAAAATCCTAATTGCGGAAGTGACTTGACATGGGAGATGTAGATGTATATGGGATTTCCAAAAAATTTCAAATTGCTTCGAACTTTCCATTTTTTCTTTCCATATATCTTGACCAGGAAGAGGTTCTTGACAAATACAAAAAAGGACACAAAAGAGATGTATGGTTGAGGGAAGGAGACAATGGGAAAGGTGAAAGCCCAACCGTTTGGCACAAAACTATAAGTTATTGGATTAGTAGAGTGGCCTGATAATGAAATTAGGATGGAAATTTTGAGGACATTTTTTTATTTTTTACTATTGTAATGAAAAAGAGAAATCTTTATGTAGGAAATTTTTTGACAAATTAGACTCTTTCTGTGGAACAGAGAGTACTACTTATGCATTATTGAGCGAGATATTGACAATAACCGGAGCCCAATTCAATAAAACTTAAAATATCGGTAGTGCAGAATGTAAAAAGTACAACTTTTCTAGATTAGAATAGACAAATGGCATGTCGAGCTGCTATATTATGTTTGGCAAGCTAGAATTAGAAATATTATTACATACGAGGGGAGAAAGGCATGTTAAACAGAAAATACAAGATGACAAGGCAAAGGCTAGCAAATAAGTAAAAATGAAGTAAAGCTCTTCTAACTGGTTAATAAGCATGGGATAGCATATAGATCAGAAAATTCTCATGATCTAATTTTTGATATCAATGTTTTAAAAGGTGCAAGTTGAGACATTCCGCCTCTCTCAAGGCGAGGTGCAAGTTTATCAGGTATGAAAATTTAATATATTTAACTTTAGATAAAACATTATTATTTACATATTTACTGAGTTACATGAGGTTTTAAAATTTATGTAGTCAAATTTATAATTTTGAGGGTTATGAGATTCTTCTCCTTTCATTTTTCAAGGAAAAACTCAACACCCAGAGTCAAAAAAAATACGCCCCTGGGGGAAAGCATATGCCTCGCAAGCCCCTACCCCAATAATCATTTTTGCTGCATTTCAACTCGAAACACAGCTCATGAACGTGTTTTAAAACATTGGTTGTCATTTGATGTTAGGATTGGCGTAATTACTCAATATGTTGTTGGGTCTTTGGCTTTGTCTGATACGAGGTTGGTTTGTATGGTTTTCTATCTCTAGTGTCTAAGACTCCAGCCCATATGTTTGTGTGGATCTGTGATTTGGTGGCTGGTTGCCTGTAATCTGGGGGAGGGTATGCCCCTCCATTATACATTTTGTATATATTTTTCTATTTGTATAAAATAACATATAGTGCTTGCAGATTATCAATTTCCCTTGTGGAAATATCAATTCCCAAAAACTAACAAAAACAAAAAGCCTTGTGGTACATAATAAGATGAGAGCAGATATTTTAGAAATCAAAGATAACTTGTGAATACTTTGACTTTGAAAGTAACATATAATAGCAGTACAAAATATAACCCAACTGAATTTTCAATATAAATTAAAACGCTTAATTTAATTATCGAAGACAATGTAATGGATATTCTAAAGAACATTTGGAACTTACAACATCTCTTTTAATTTCATCGATCTCTTTTGGGTCTGATAACTCAAATTTCTCACAGTAATACCTTTCTTTGTATCCAGGTTCCCCTAATTTCACCTGAAAGATGAAAATATTGCAAGATGTTAAAGTAAAGCATTGAGACAAGAGCATAGCAGATTTAGATTTCCATAGAGCCTAAGCACTCCAAGTCTTATGTGATTAGAGCTTATTAACACCATTTAAAACACTGCAATACTGCTATTTACTATTAGCACAGGAAAGCAAAATCTACGGAAATGATGTAATACCCGAGAATTTCCAAATATTATTGATGAATAAATTAATGAAAGTCGAATATTTATTTGAGTATAAATAAATATTGTTGTGTGTGATTTATAGAAATCCTATTCAATTAAGTTAGCCGTCGGACGCTACGACAGTAAAGTAATGTGGAGAGTTTGGTGAAGAGCTTGATTTAAAGCTTATGAGAATTTACCTAGTGTGGCATAATGAAGGTCAAAGAAATTTACTAAGTGAATTAAAAGTGAAATGGTTTAATAAGGGAAAGAATTAATTATGTGTAACTGTATAGTTCCACGTATGAAATGAATACACTTTAAATACCAATATGGAATTTAATTCATGTTATGTGAAACTAGTATGGTGATAGAGGTCGGAACTGGCATAGAGCTAAACCAGTTTGACACTGCCAGGAACCGGCGTAGCTGCGCCCTCCCAGCAGTACAAACTAGCGCAGCTGCGCCAGTGGCCAGTCTGGGAAAGGTTGGTTATCACTGTAGAAATTAAATGAAACATTATTGTACTGTGTGACATCATTAAAATCATATGATAAGAGTACACTTTAATGACATGAAGTACCAAGTAGTACAATAAAATCATATTTGACATTTCAATACATAAATAATTAATTAACTGTGTATTTCATAAATTCGGAAAGGGATCAAATGTTTAAAAATGGATATTTAATATTCCCTCCTATTCATATTAAATGTCTTTTTAGAGTTAAGCACACTTATTAAGAAATAACACAAAATGTCTTTTGTATCCCTAATTAATTATTTCTCTCTCCACAATGGTCCATAGAATTGCATTTACTAAGCATATTAAATAGAGGGGTAAATTAGGGAAAAATAGTGCAATATTGCATAGGAATTCCAAAACGACACTTAATATGAATAGGAGGGAGTATTGGATAGTGTCATAATGTGATTATGTGGGTACTAATAATATCTATGGGAATACCCGGACAATAATACCTAACTGCGTTATTTTATCTCCATTAAATATTAAATTATGTGTACCCAATGTATGATATGGGTATATATTAAATCCCTAATTTTTCAATTGTACATTAAAATTTCATTTTGGGAATTAAAGGAACCAAACTAAGCATTATTAGCCAAATTGCTAAGTATTAGAACCATAGTTCCAAACTCAGTTGCACAAACAGTGTCCAATTCCCTTTACGTGACCAGCAGAACAATGAACAGTAGCTATGTATAGGTGATGATTGGCTATGGAAATGGTTGGGAAGTGGTGGTTGAGCAACCCTTGATATCCATTGTATTCTTCTTCAACACTTTGGTTTCAAACCTTAATGTAAACTCATTGGCCAGTTCATCATTATTCTATATAAGGACAGCTTCATTCTCATTTCCCGTTACTGCAAAAATTGTCTGTTAAATACTAAGTTTGAGAGTTGAGTTGCTGGTGATTGAGGAGGAGTCTAGATAGTGTAGAGAGAAGGAAATTAAGCATACTAAGCTTCATAAAAGGTAAAAATCTGATTTTGTGTTCTTAATTTCAATGTGTGCAAATTATGGAATTTCTATTAAATTCTTGTAAATTGATTTGGAATTGTGCTACCAAAGTATTTGTGAAGTGTGTATACATGTAAGGAACCTCTAAGAATGAGTTTATGTATGTTTGATTGAAAGAAATTCGAAGTTGGGTTGATACTCTGCAGAACAGAGTACCTTTCTGGTTCTGGTCCAGGAAGGGCGCAGCTGCGCCCAGTTTGTACTAGGGTGCAGCGCAGCTGCGCCGGTCCCCAGAACCAGATGTTGGTTTCTGTTGGGCTGTGTTGTTTCTAACTTGATATTAAGACATATACATGCATGAAAAAAAGTATAACATGTTGTATAAAGCTTCTTTATGAGATAGGAAATGACCAACATGATTTAGTTGGAGGTTTATAACAAAAACTTAATGTTTCGAAAATGAACTTTAACGAAACTCATGTTCTGCAAATTCTGAGCTTGATAGTATACACACATGACTGATTTCTGAACATAAATGAGCATGAGTTATGATTTATAGTTCCTTTGTTCATGACCAAGTTGTTAGGCTTTGAGCTAGATGACTTTCTCAAACAAAAAACTTGACATAATGAAGCTAATATCCATAAATACTACATGGAGTATGTTCTGACTTTGTGAAGATGCTAACATGACTTAACTACACATGAAACGAGCTTTAAAGATGTTTTGTATGTGTCAAATTGCATTGTTCAAGTTTAAAAATGATTTCAAAATCAAACTCGAATATTTCTCAAACCAAACTACATTTGTGTGGATAGTTAAGTACTGAATGTTGAAGATGGCATGTTTGTGTTCATTGTGTCTCTAAATATGATTCTTATGTGTTAGATATAATAACTAACCAAGCATGAGTTTAAGCATGTTTTAAAGTGATAAACGATGCTAGCTATGAATAAATGATGTGAATACTTATAAGCATGCATAGTACAGATTATGTGATCTTTTTATGTGGACATATGACTAAATTAGTAAGCATTGTGATTACATGACCATATGTGGCCTTAATTCCGTGGAAATCCTAAACTAAGATCATGACATGTAAAAGTGAACTTAAGATGGTCATACGCTTATGTAAGGTCCTTTAGCATGTATGCATGTTAAGTGTAAATGTCTTAGTATGCAAAAGATTTGACTGAAACCAAGAAAGCAGAAGCTCAACTCTGGTCGGGCTAGAGGACAGCGCAGCTGCGCCACCCTGCAGTGCAATCTGTCTAATCTGCTTGTGATCTGATATGTGATGCATGTTTTTATTGTTGTCTTAATCAGTAATATGTGTCCAAATACAGTATTCAAGGTATCAATAAACATGCTAATGATAAAGATCATAGGTGGGATATGTGTTTATAGACTTCCGAACGTTAAGTTCAAAAGAGATTTACGAGCTGTGTAGTTTGATTTCGTAGTTTCTTATAAACTGATTTTGTTACGTGTGTGTAAAGTACGTAATGACTCACGTATAGGATTATACGGTCAAGTTAGAATCATGTGTATAATAAACTTACATATCGAAATTGTGTATCGGTTGTACATAACTAATGAATATCCTATATACGTAATTAAGTTATAATAGGATTTGAAAAGTGTTGATAAGTTTTCCTTTGGTAAACTACGCTTGAGGCAAGTACACGAGCCCTACTCTTTATTGAGCATTATTTGAGCTTATACAATTATTGGTTGTACAAATAAATAATTGAAAGCATGATTCTTATCTTATGACATAATGCTTCATAGGTAGATTAGAGTTGTTTATATTCTTGAACTTTGATTCGAGTATTGAACTTATAATTGTTCGTATATACATTTAAAGAGCGGTCTATGCCAATTGATTCGGCTAGACCTAAATCATACTTTGAAAGCGATACAAACCAATTGATTGGTGCGGAATCTTGTATTGACTGAGATGAACAACCTTCTTTGAAGGGAAAACTAAAATTGTCGGGAGACCGACGTGCGCACTTGAGTACGATTAAACGATATGCATAACGTATAGTACTTTAGGCTGATCACCTGTTGTACTCGTTTTTGTTGAATTATCAGTATATTACTGTTAATTCTAGTAGAAGTTCTTAATCCTTAGTGACTACTCAATATTCATTATTTTGAAATCTCCAGTTGAATAAATGTTGAATCTTATTGATATCTTTCTGTCCTTAGCGACTATTGTTGAGAACCATTGATACTTCTTGCTATCTTTGAACTATCATAATTGTTGTACCCTTAGAAATTAAAACTATATTGAACACCCTTATTGCTATATTATTTGCTGAGCAAACTCGTTGCTCATCCTTGATTTCCTTAAAACTTTCAGTTAAGGCAGAACGTGGTGAACCCTCGAGTAAAGACAAGGCTTCAGAATAGCTTATTTCCTAGTATTAGGAATTTATTATTATCATGTGGTGTGAAGACTTATTTACTATGATGTATTAAGTTATGTTTAAACTAAGTTGTGATGTAATAGTAACGGTTGCGAGACCTTGGGACGAGAATAATTATATTATAACAATGTAATTTATTCTATTATTCTGTTGTCAATAATTTTAGTATGTTATTAGGGTTAGCACGTGATGAACCAAATTCAAGATATGAGTGTCTGAATTTGGGGACGTCACAAATGATGCACCTTGTCCATAGCCACAGCCTGGGGCTCTTCTTTAACCTCTTTTCTAGCTTTAAGCCTCATCTCTTCATTGTTCTCTTGTGCCTGAAATAACAAACTCTTCAAGTGTATTAAATTTCTTGACAAAAACAAAATGAGATAAATATTTCCTTCAGTAGCATAAACAAAACTATGGGCAGAGAACTGAAAACTAAATATGCCTCAGCAAGTAAGTCCTATGGAAGAGATGCTAAAGTTAATACAGATAGCATGATGTATAAATAGAGTATCAACCAGTGCATGTGATTCAAGAGCATGTTAATTCGCATCAATGTATTAACGTTACAATTTCTTTTAAAGAACTAGGAAAAGGCTGGTCAAATTCAAACATGCTTTCACAAATTCGGGCAGATGGGTAATAATGATCCATTCTCTTCAGCACTAAGAAGATATCAAAATGATGGAGACCTGAGTTATTTTAATTTTTTTTTACTTTTTGGCTAGTTTAAGACATAATTAATCACACAAACCTAACCTTTGCCAATACCAAGGTTTGAAACCCCATCCTCTTGGCAGACAAGGGATGAGAGGGTAACATTGGGCCAAGACCCTTTGGTTAATTATTTTAATTTTATCTGTTCAAGTCATCATATAAATAAGTTTCTATATAAGCAAAGGAAAAATAACTTCAAAAAAAGAAGAAAACAAAAGAAAGAAATAATAAAGCTGTTAGAAATAGTTATCGACTTTACAAAAGCTTGTAAATGAACAAACATGCACAAGGAGCCGAATCCTTACAGCTAATAAGACTACACGTGGTATGATGACAACGTCATATGGAGTTGGAAAAATTATTAAACTGAAAATCTGATTTTTATAAGGGACTTGTTATATACAATGTTCTAAAAGGCGCTAGGCGGGAGGCCGGGGGACTATAGCGCCTAGGAGGCCTAGGTGGGGGGATTTTTTATTTTAAACCAATTTTAATATTTTATCTTACATTTATCCAAACAAAATAATAATATAAAGCAAAACAATCTATAATAAAAATAATAAAGGCCTTAGCATAAAGTTCAAACACATCTATATTGCTAATGTCAAAGTTCAAACACAAACATGCAATTATTCAAAGTTCAAACATAGTTTTAACGTATAAGTTTTATTCATAAACAAGATTGCTATTAAATAATTAAAATTTAAATTTCAAGAATTTAATTCAATATTAAAACTTAAGAAACTAAACATAAATTTAAAAATTATATTGAATTAAACTAAATATTACAAATGTATCATCATTTATATAATTTGAAGTTGGTACAAGTTCAAAAAATTACAACTATAATAAATTAACCATGTTGACTTGATATTGTTCACTTGTTGTGATTTGATATGCTACAACCTGTATTTATTATGAATATGGTAAATCATTAGAAAAATAAATATATTAAGATCTGGTTTGGGTAGTTATTAAAAAGACAAAAACTCTCCGCCTAGACCCCGCCTAATTTCCTGAAGGGATTTTTTTGCTGCCTTGGGCCTAGGTGAGGTGCCAGCGCCAGGGGGGGCTAGAATTTTTAGAACACTGGTTATATAATCTCACCAAATCAGTTCAAAATGGTAATCCAACTGACACAATGACAATGTCCGAAAATAACTGCAACTCCGTGGGTAATTTATGTATGTATTTTGTCAGCCTACAATTTTGTCCTATAAGAAATCATTTTCCTATTCAAAATCATACGCCTTTCTATCATTCATTTAGAAAAGTGGTAACTGAACACAAAATTCCAAAGATTTCCTCAACAAGGCTCAGTGGACGAGTATGGGCCTGCAAGCATGTTCATAAGCACACAACCGCAGAAACACATAATGCGAAATCGAGTCATTTGAATTGTGCATTAGTTGGTGCTGAAGTAAATAAATTTATGTAGTAGTGATGTTTCTTGAATTTAAAATAGTAGCACAATTGATCACAAATGTTTCTACTTTTTAATTTTGACAAGTAACCAAAATTCATCGTATCTGCTACTTATAGTCTCATCAGAGGATAGTCTGGAAATTTATTTAAACTTCAAAATCATTACAGGGCATAAGGCTTAAATATTAACATTGGGAAAACGAGCATACATTATATATTCCATATTTTTACCATCATGATTCACAAAGTCCTAAAGAATTTTTTTTGAATCCAATCAGCTATATAGCTTTATTTTAACTTGGGATAATGATGGAGCACGTCAAGAGCTCAAGAAATAACAGCAAATAAGAGTGAAGTTTGAAATTTGGCAGAACTTCAAAATGAGGAAGCTTAATACACAACTAGCAATGTCTGAGTCTTATTTATAGGATGTCTTTTAAGTATATTGTGCAGTTTGTTTGATATTTTCTATGTTCTCTTATACTTCTTTGAGTGAAAGAGACAAAGAGGTTCTTTAGTAATTTTAGACACTGTTGAAAACTATCAGAAGTTACCATAGTTATTAGTGGGAAGAGCAGCTGAAGTAATCTAGGTTGCTAGAATGGACAAGTCTCTTTTATACTTTCAAGTCAATTAATACATCTATACCAATCAAACTAAAGTTCCTAGGTCTGCATTTATTGCCTAAGAGCTATAAAAAGATATTCGTGTACTTATCAAAAGCAAACAAACAAAAAAAGTATTACATAAAATTATGTAAAAAAAATGCAAAAACAAAAACAAAAAGGACCACCTTCTGTATACGAGCCCGCTTTTGAAAGATTTGGTCTTCATAAACTGCAACCGCCTGAATAAAGTGTTCTACTCTATCCAGTAAAACCTGCAAAATAAATAAATGGAATTAGCATGCTTAAGAAAGCAGGATGATATATACAATAAGAAGGCAGGGACTCAATTTAAGTACACGTCTCAAATTAAGGAAATGCAAATGAAAGTTAACACGGAAACCACCATTAAAAACTATGTGACAAGTTAACACGGAAACTATGTATAAATGTCTACATATGCAGTATGCAAGCATAAAGGTAAATACGTTCCCTTCTATGTGGATGCATGTATATAGGCAAACTTCGATCTTATAGCATTGGCAGTTTTATATTTCACTAGAAGACCAAATAGCATTTCCAAAAGCCAACTATGCAGGATCATAGTATCTCTAAAAGGTCAACCAAGCATCCAAGAATGAGCAGCTTTTATATTAAAAGGTAGACAGGTCTAAAATGTACCAAACATGGTCCACATATTAGATCACCACAAGTCTCCAATAGGCTTTGTTATGAAGTCCTGAAATAAAAAAACATAAAACTCCAAGTTATATAATTCCAATGTTTTAAAAGTCGTTAGGCGGCGGAGGGCGGTCTCAGTTATTTATTTTTCTATTATACATATTTGTTGTATTATACAAAGCATATAATAGATGTAATTTTTTAGAATTATACATAAAAATTACTATAAAAAATAATTTTTTAAGGCTTAAAACAGTCATTTCAAGTATTGTAGAGCTTCAAAGTAGATGTCTAGTTCTGCCTAAGCGCCCAGCCAAATCGAGGTGGTAGAGGACCGCTTAGCACCTAGGCGGAGATTTTTAGAACACTGTATAATTCCAAAGAAGGAAAATGGGAAAAATCAAACTCTGAGACCACAATCCAACATTGGAAGTATTGGAATATCGTGGTCTGACTTCTACGATTACCACAAACTGTGAAGTATTTGTGATGATCATTGGTGGACCATATCCCACAACTCTACAACCAAATATTTTTTCTACCAAAACCTCCTTATATACCAGTCTCAACCTCGTAATGTCATTAGTTGATTGTACATAGACTTTATGAAAGCATGGGTTGAATTTATCAAATGCTACTATGCTAGACTGCTGGGCTGGACTCTGGAGTACAACATGCAACTGCCATACTAAAACTTAATACTGTTGTCAAAAGATTGAGACTTGAGTACTCGTTACAATATTAACCTCTAATATTTTAGGGCGAAATACAATTTACCACTTGTGGTTTTAACGATTTAGCATGTTACCACCTGTGGTTGAAAAACCACCAAATTACCTATGGTTTCGTTTTCGTTGCACACCACCTCCTGTTCAATTTTTCGTCTTAACACCGTTAAAAAAGATAGTTAACGTCTATTCTTCCCTTTATAATATTGTTTGACCATATTTTAAATGTTTCGACTTTCTTGAACTTGGGTGGATAATTTTTTTGGAATTGGGTCAGGTAAAATTAAGACCTAAAATTATAAGAAGTTTTTTAACTACAATTAGTTCAACTCCAGGAAATAACCATCAGAAGCTTGAAATGGCAACATACAGGCTTGTGGATGTGTTTCTTTTTCTTTCTTAATTTAATTAATCTTAAGTATTGATTGGTTTCCATCAAACTTAATCAACCATCATAAACTTTAAAGGAAATATCTGCTTGCTAACAAATAAAGTTCCATTACTTAGTGACTAACAACAATTTTGATATGAGATCATCATGTTAGTATTTTGTCAAATAATATCTCAGTATCTTGAAGACATTATTAGCCAATCCCACAAATCAAGTGACAAAATGTACCTTGGATAATACCTAAAGATAAATCATGGAGTAATAAAAGAACAACAACCGATAAACACTAGGGCCAAGTATGTTTGCAAGGATAACATTTGGGATTTGACTATTAATCCCAAGTCACTTGTTTGTTTTTAAAATTGGTCTTGGCACTATTAGTCCAAAGATAATAAAATGACTTGGAATGGAGGACTATTTAATACCATGCCTAACCATGTATTGGGATTTATATTTTGTAGACAAAATTAATCTTTATCCTTTTGAAAATGACTGGTGTATCTTATTATATTCATCTATATTCACACTACTGAGAATACGATCTTCTTGCTATTACTGGTAAGGGTATAATAATTCAAGTGATAAGTTTTAATTCAATCCTTTGAATAATTCTCGACAAAACAAACATAACATGAGATTATTTTAAGTTATATCATGAATAATCTAATTCTAAATAAATATGTGACTAGGACTACTTAATCCTAGGATTAATAGTCTTGGGATTATAGTTCATGGAAAATATAGTCTCGAAATTATAATCCTTGCAAACAAATATGCCCTAGGTGTTTGCTTGTGTCTGTAAGTAACAAAACAAGATGAATATTGTGGTGCATAGACTTATCATGTGGTTATATAAATAAATAAATCCCTTCACGCCCAATCTAGCAAATATAAAAATTCTACCAAAATATACTTATAAGTGCATTCAACAGGTTATTATTTCACCTAATAGCTCCCGTGTACAAGGCTATGTCATACTCTCCATTTCAAAATAAAAGATTACTTATTATTTATTTTTTAAAGTCAATTTAAGACATTTTTAAATTCAAATTTGACAATATTCCTTCAATTTTAGTCAACAAAATGATAGATATTGTAAACTATCTAAAATACATTACTCATTGTAAAATTTATTGTTTCATAATTTTTAATAAATCATCTCAATTTTAAGTTTAAAAATGTATCAACTTAGCTTTCAAAATCTATAATGATATTATAGTCTGATTAAAACTCCTTTAAAATAAGTAAATAACTCCACTGCAATTAGGATTTAGGACTTCAACAATTAAATACTACACTAGTAAACTACCATTGCATATCAATGAAAAATGATTTAATTTACTTATTTTTAGTTTGGTTTAAGTGTTGTTTAGTTGGTGATAAATTAGAACAAAGAAGCCAAAGTAATTCCATATATCTTTTAAGTTATATATGAACTAAGGGTAGTTTGTACCTTCTGATATGGAATATAGCACATGGATAGCTTAATCACTTGCTTTTGGGCGAGTCTCATCTTGGATGAAAAAAGGTAACGTGCAATTTTTTGTATACCACGGGTGGTAATTTAGTGGTTTCTAAACCACAAGTGGTGACTTGCAAAACTCCCTAAACCACAGGTGGTAAATTGCATTTTACCCAATATTTCATATCAATGAAGGAAAAGACTGCTCAAATCGGCTTCATATAATCTCATGTACATGGTTGTCATACATAAAATACCTATACAACTGAAGTTCTCATCATTACCAGAAGGGGCAAGTGTTTAAAGTTTAAAACACGAGCTTATTAATTAAATGATAGAAAAACACTTCTATAATCCACAAACAGTGTATTAATGGAACAAAATTTCAGTAGAATACCGAAAGAAAGGAAATTTACCTCACCCGCATCAGTAAGATAACCACCCATTGCCGTGAACTCCCTTCTATAAACATACATTAGCAGGTTTATAGCACCCTGAAATTATTAAAAGCTTGAAAATCAATTATAATAACAGAGGATGGAATGAAGAATAGATTAGTTAAAAGGAACAAAATCTGTCACAGTAGCGTATTTAGTCATACACTAGTATAAAAACAGGCTATAACTTACTATCACAAAAGATACAGTGTATGATTCATTAATTAAGGCCTAATATGGGAAGCTGAATTGTCAACAAGGCCACACATGAAAAGAATAGACATAAATTAAAATTTCAGTTATTATAGGTGTTTCAGGGGTAACACCGGCAGAATAGGTGACCTTTAATTTTCCTAACCCTTTACATATTGCTCATGTACGTGGGTTCATCTCCTTTCTTTGGCACTCTTTATTCTCTAATGAATAAATTTATTTATCCAAAAAAAAATATTAAAATGTAAAATAAACACTAGCAGCAAGCAACCAGGGGGGAAGAAGAATAAAGGACATGTACATAGCTAGGCCTCAATTCTTCAAATTCACCAAAACACCAACACTAGATTTTCAAAATATCAAGTTTTAGGACCTTGAAAAGAATAACTCCAACCTGATCTAAGTGATAAATTAAAATAATGCAAGAAACACAAGGGGAAAATATGGTATATATTTTTCTGGGTTTATGATACATCTATACATTAGCAGTATATATTTGAAGTTATTCAAGTATTCATATGAAGTTGATTTTCTGGAAGCTCCAGTCAGATACAGTCCACTTCACTACCCAAACATGTTTCCTATTGTGTACAACTAAAAATAATAGAACATAAATATTTTACATATTTTAACAACTCAAAAAGCACAAAATAAACATTCAAATACTTGACGGATAGAGTAAAGGGATGAATATCTCCCGCCAGCAGAACGTATACCTCCCGTATTTCCAGTGTGGGCATATGAGGAAGGAAGTCGTTCCCAACAAAGAAACATAGAAACACAAAGTCATCTACCAATCTTTCAAAATCAATCTCAGATGGATGGTTGGGAATCTCCAAATCATACTGCAAATATTCTCGCAACACCCAAATGTTCAAGAACTGCAAATGAAGAATAAAAAGTTAATGATGGGACCATAAATATGATAATGATACAAATAAGAGATAACAATGAATCGAAAATAAATTATTGGAAAGAACAATGACAAGCAGCCAACCTGATACTTCTTCTTGTGAATTGGGATATTATCTGCAACCTTCACATTCGCGTCATTAGCGTATTTATTTGCTGCACCACGACAATCAGCTGCCAAATGACCAACTTGACCGCAGAGAAAACATTTCTCCTGATGCCCAAGAAGAGAAATCACCTGTACCAATAAACAAACAAATTAAAATTGAATCATGAACAGCTGGTGAATTCTACATTAATAATGCCAGAAATGTATCTACTGACCTCCCTTAGTATTGAAAAGTGAACCTCATGTGTAGCTAGAGATAACATAATTAGATCCGCATCCTGATTGATAAAATAATGATTTTAAGGACTTATGGACTGAAAGATTGTTGTGCTCAAGCATAAACCAAATCCAATAAAACCAAACTACATGCCAAAAAAGGATAAAACTGATGAAAACAACAGAAAGATGTATTTATTATCTAATTCACTTACTAATCCATATAGACAATGACGAGTGTTTGGGTTGAAACCAGGCAGGTTGCGTTGTAAACGAATGTAGGACATTATTTTATGCTCTCCCTCACCAGGAACGTTTGAATCAGAAAGAATAACCTTCAAAGAATCATCCAATGCATCCCCATAAATAAATTAAGAGAGAAAGTAACCTGAAAACAATAAGTATTCGGGGAAAAACAAGAACCAGAAAGGATTACTCCACAAAGAAGGAATTATCCGTCCATAAGGTACTATATGAAGAAAGAAAGCTAAATCAAATGATTCCAACCTTTGTATACCGCCAGCCAGGATTATGGTTCAGTCTAGACTGTATATAATACTGAAGGGATACGGATAGCACAGCCATAAATTGAGTGCCAGGAGTGATGACATTTGAATCAGATGTTTCAAGCTTTTCCTTAGGAGACAGATTAGCCCCCTCAGCCTCAAACTCATTTCTTAACCTCTCCTCTTCAGCTTCCTAAGTGTGAAACAAGAAACAGTAAGTCTAAATAGTTTCTCTACTTTGATCCGTTATAGATTACAAACGTAGCTTACTGCCTCAGCAGCATCTTTAGCAGCTCTGAAACGCCGAGACCTTTGCTGATTCATTTTAGCCCTTGGAGCCACCCCATCTACAAAAGTATTAATTACTGAAAGCTGACAATTGTCCAGCTTGAAATAGAAAACATGCCTAAATTCCTAAATTTTAACTTACCAATTGCCATATAAAGGACTTGTCTTGGGCGAACCAGTGAGAAGAGATGGTCAATATAGTCAAAAATCGATTTAAATACATCACCATAAGTGGCAGGTGCAGGCTGCATTTTAAGAAATGAAGTGTGTTATTTCTTAAGATGGTAGCTTTCACAAGAGATCTTTAGTGGGTGGCTGTACTTTTTTTTAATTTTTATGTTTTTGTTTTCTTTTTTTTAGGGGAATGATGCAACACAATAATATTCTCCAATCTACTCCAATGACAACATATATATCTCTCAATAACATTACCATACATCACATAATGAAATATCGACTTCATTCCTATCTCTTATAGTAGGAATTTTTACTTTTAACAAACTCATCAACAAAGTACACAACAATCTCATAATAGCCCAGCATTGCTCTTGCTCAATTTAATATACAACCTAGGAATCAAAAAAATATCCCAGCAACAAGTGATTATAATAACAGCAGGAGACAGAAAGGAAATGGAAAACTGTAATACTTGGACTATTACTTGACTCGGTCTGGTTTGGACTATTAATTGAAAATGACTCTGTTTGGTTTGTTAAAGAAACCAAACCGAGTCATCGATATTTCGGCAACGCAAGTGCTTCTTTGAACCATGGGTCAAACTGTAATACTTGGATTATTAATAAGGCTCAAGCTGGTAATTTTTTCTTACAGCTCACCTTCCTGGAACCCATGTATCATATACACCACATCGCCACCAAAATACAGAGCCTTGAATACTAGAAGAAACCACCTATAACTAACAAGATTAAGTGAATACCTAATACTGCAATCATTTTATTTCAATTTTTCCACACATAACCAAAGAACGGAAAAGATTCTTCAAGCATTATAGGTCCCAGAAGTGAATGATAAATACCACCAAAGACCAATATTAAAGAGGAAAAAATGAAGTACTCCAAATAAAAGAATGTAAAAGTGTCTATAATGTGTCAAATAGCTATGTTACATGGACTCTTCTAAAATCCAAAAGTATACGTGTCAACACGACAAGGGTACGGGTTTGGTTGTCAAACCCGGCAGTTTGGTGGAAAAGAAACCAAAATGTTCTAAAATAGGTGTGTCAATGTCGGGCACCTTTTAGGATCCTTCTAAGGGTCGGAAATTCCATGTAACATAGTCGAACAGATAGAAAAAACTCTAAGAAGATTTAGAAATCAAGGAAAAAAAACCTTTTTATTCTTCACGTCTAGTATTACGACCCGAGTAATTAGATAGGAATCCAAAGATATAGTGAGAAACAAAGAATATCACTACTACGTAAACGATAAGTTTGAGTAAGCATTACACAATCTACCAGATCTTCTTTCGGAAAAAACGAGAAAAGAGAATAGATCCTCCATCTATTTTATACCAAATATGTTGAAGAATTGAATTACTTTCTAGATTAAGAGTTTCAATTTCTTTTATACTGCCAATTAGATATTGTCGGTACGAGTCGCATACAATTTACATTCACTCTACTCTCGCATTACTTAACTTCATGGAGATGTAGCCCTTCTAGTGGAACTTTTTACCATAAATCCCCTTGATCCAAATTAATGTCTTTTACTTTCACGTTTACCAATGGGCTATGTATTTAGATCCAATTTAATTATATTCAACTTTAGGATGAGCCAAATGAAACTAAAATTGACAAGACAACCTTTTTTGATTGTCAAAAGAGATCAGGGAGAAGATATTCTTTGAGGGTTTCTTTGCTTGAAATGAGGACAGTTTACATCAGTTATTGCTATTTTTTCGGTAGAAGGTACTTCTTCTGTAACAACTAGATTTAATTAGACAACGACAGAACCCAAATTTAAAAGTAGTTCACGACTTCACGTATTAAACTTGAAAGGAAATGTGAATTCAAAACTGAAAAAGGATTATGTTGGTTATGACTGTAATTTAAATTAAGCAAACAGTACAGTACGGATCCAAAATTTCTAAATAGTACAACTCCACAACCACCACTCTGAAATTAACTGGGAATTAAGCTACAAGTTGACTGAAACAAATTAAAAGGCAGTGGGAAGGTGAACATGACTCCTATGAATTGAAATGCCACCTCCAATGCAGCAATTACATCTTTTAACCTTAGTTACACTATGGGAGTGTTTGTTTAAATTTGAATGGAGCTGAATGGCTGAATAAGCCATTCAGTGCGTTTGTTTTGAATGGATGAATCGGTCAGATTTTTGGACTGAATGGTCAAGTGTAATTTTTTTTGGCTGAATGACTGCTGAATGAAGTATTTATATTTAGTTTTTTACAATATTAACAATTATATTAAGTAATATTAAAAAAATTTACAACAATTTTGATTTTTTTCAGATGGGTAAAATAATAAAAATCTGTTATTCAGATGTTTCAAACATGTCAATTATCAAACAAATTTTTTCATTCAGTATTCAGATTTCTGCTTCATTCAGCTCATTCAGATTACTTAAACATTCATAATTATTTCATTTAGTTTTATCAAACACCCCCTATGTCATGAAAGGACTTTCCTTTACTTCATCCTCTTCAAACGTGTCACTTGACTCGATTCACTTATTCGCCCTATGAATAATTGGTTGATTGAAATTGTTTGGCCAAACCTTACAGATATCTACTTCGCTAAATATTCGGATCATCCTCCTAAATCTGCCAGACTTTTCTAAGATAAGTGAATATGCAAGTTAAGTTTTCTTTTATCAAACAAAAAATGGTTGGTGCTCCTTACTATAACTTTTCTTTTAATGCTTAGATAGCAAAGATATTTTTTATAATGTATTGAGCAGTTTAGTAATTTATACCACGGTGGTAATACATATTGTTATTTAAGGCGCGAGGCGCAAAGGTCTCCTTGGGGTCTAAGCACAAGACACGCGCATATTTTTTAAAAATTAAATATATATATATACAGACATTCAATCATTTATGTATCAAATTTATCGACCATTAAGTAATTTTACAAATTTCTAGGCATGTTCAAAAAGTTTCTGTAACAAGTTCAAGAACCATACCTATGTAGTATAGTGACACACTAATATAATCATATCATAATTAAATTATGCACAAATACATAGTTAAATACTTAAATGCATATTTAAATATTAAAAAAACACTTATAAGTTATATACACATTTAATTATTTAATAAGTTAGTAAACACTAGAATAGTAGTTTAGTAAAGTAAAGTTTCTAAAAAAAATGGGAAACATAACCCCTAGTATTTTGCAAAATAGCCTTTTTTGGGGAAAGAGAAAAGAATAAAAAAAAGGGAGAGACTTACTTGGAAGAGGAGGTTACAATTGATGGTCTAGATTGATTAGGGGAAAAATTACACAATTTCAATGAGATACGTGCCTCGCGCGCCTCGGGTTAACCTCATTGAAGGAGCCCCGCCTCAGGTAAGGAGAGGCGCCCAACTTGGGCTGGGATGGGCCTCACGCCTAGGTACAGAACTAGGCACGCCTTTAACAACACTGGTAATACAACGAACTACAGTGTGAAAGGGATTAAGATAAAACCCAAGTCATTACTCATAATCATATCTTTCAAGAACTACACCCCAAGATTGTTCAATTTTCAACTTAAATTTTATCGGACAAGAACCTTTCTTTGCATAGTTAATTTGCAATCCAGTGAAAAAACCTTGAATCATGAAGTCATTTTCGAACTACTTGGGCTAGTCAAAATGAATTCTGCTTGCAATTCTACTTGGGCTAGTCTACATGTCTTTCTTTTGCCAAAGATTATTACCTAAATTCATCATTGTTCACATCAATATTCCTTACTTTGATCACTTCTTCCCGTATCACACTCCTATCAATATTGGCTTCATCAGTCACCCTGACTCATGTGCTTAGTGATCCAAGTTCTTTCGCTTTAAACCATCTTAAGACAATTTTCCCTCAAATAAGAGATAAAGATGAATATCTAACAAAACCAAAAAAGAGATTAACACAATTTTCTCACAAGTCATCACCTATTAAAGCTACTTCTATCATCCTTCAGAGAAAATATGTAAAACATGCACTTGCCACCTATTGGCTAAAGCATAATCCCTAAATGCTTTACATTCACATTTCAGGCTAAAACATTCTAACCATTGAACAACTTGAACTCGAGAAAATCCCATAGCTCACTCAATTTATTTCTCAGTCACTTAAGCTAAAAATCTCAAGCTCATTTTCACATAAACAACTCAAAATCAACACCCATCAACATAAATGAGAGTCAAATTTTAAAAGTCCCAGAAATTGAAATGCGTCTAATATATAAAGTCCCAAATTTAGAGTCTTCAATTTTAGTCTCTTACTCTTGACACGAGAACAAGATCAAAAACTAGATATATAATCATATATACGAGAATTAATATATTAATTTAGTAAGTATAAGCAAATTTTCTATCAAGCAATCAATATCCAACAATTAATTTATTAATGTAGTAAGGGGTGTTTGATAAAAACTGAATGAATCTAAATCCGAATGAGCTGAATCTGAATCTAAATAAAAAAGTTATTTTATAATTGACATGTCTGAAACATCTAGATAACATATTTTTATTTTTTTACTCCTCTGAAAAAATTTAAAATTGTTGTAAATTTATTTAATATTACTTAATATAATATAATAGTTAATATTGTAAAAAAAATCATTCAGCCCATTCGGCCAAAAAATGTGATTCAAAAATTCAGCAATTTTTTTCAGAAACAACGCAATGAAAGGCTGAATTGGTCAGTCATTCAGTGCTAATGAAACAGCCCCTAAGTAAACAAATTTTCTATCAAGTAAAATCAATATCCAACAAAACTTAAACTAGGACAGAAAAGAAAAGAATATAAAACTTAAAGTTTTCATTTGTGTTGTTTCTGAGTTTTTAATGGAAAATGATAGAAAATTTAAAATTGAGGACATGAGTTTTAATTTAATATTTATTATATTAAAAGTTGAGGATAATATGAGAATTATAAAAATATTATTTATTCTAATTTCTTTTCCGTCCAAATCATGCCAATTTTGGACGGAAAACTTTAGCAAGAAAAGTGGCCAAGTTTTCTATCCATTTCTTTTCTTTTCTGTTTATTAAAAAACTCACAAACATAAGAATTCAAAAGAAAACTTAAATTTTCCCTCTATTTCTTTTCTTTTCTGTCCATTTTAAAACTCAGAAACAGAGCCTTAAAGCATCACTTATCACACAATAAAAAAAATCTCTACCAATTATATTCTACACAACTCAATCACCCTTTTTGGCTAAAAATGCTAATAAAATAAAGCCATACCTTGCCGTCAGGATGAAAACAAGGGTGAATAATGCCATTCATATCTAAGTACAAGTTATCAAATTCCATGTTGTTAGGGTTTGGGCTTAATACATCCACCGGAATGAGCACACCATTTTCGTCCTCCCTTGGCTCTTCCTCAGCCACATCCACGATCGATTGAGGGTACCGATCCGCAAGCCACCTGTAAAACGCTGGTACCCCCATTCTTCTTCTTCTTGCTGCTGTGACCTATATATATATACACGTATATATGTGTGTATATATATATATATGTGTATATATATATATATATACAAATGTTCAAGATTATGGTCTGTTAGGAATTGATTAGATTAACAAAACATAAAATTGAGGTAATTGCATATGCGGATATGTATACATATACACACAAATATGTAGAGTTGACAGATTTGAGAGAGAAAAGGAGGTTTTTCTTGTTTAGTTGAAGAAGAGAGAGATTTGGGGATTCGGTGGGGTGCTTAAATATAATGCAATAATGGTGTGAGAGTTACCGGGAAGAGACAACTACTGTAATTTGTAAAGACAAGTTTATCCCTGGTTTGTAGGCCTAACGATTTTACTCGACTGCGATAGAAGCCGCTCGATCCCGAGAGTTTTTTCCTGACAATGGCCAAAACTACATCCAACTCTCTAACCTACACCCAATTTGTTCAAATCTAATCTGTATACTCTAAACGACAATTGAATTGACGTTGAAGAATTTTATTAAAATTGCAAACCACTTGAAGTGGGGGAGTGGCGTTGGTTTATTAATTATCTTAACCAAATTATTTATTTTAAAAATGAATTATTTAAAAAAAACTTAGCTTAATAATTTTTTAAAAATGAAAATAAAAAAAAGTTAAAATAGATCGAACGCCAGTAAAACTGACGGTAGCAACTAGGGCTGAGCAAGTAACCAAATTGTAACCAAAATCGCACTAAAAATCGCATGAACCGCACCAATTAAAACCGTATTAACGGTTCCGGCGTATGTGGCGATTTTAGGTGGGTTGAATAACCAAATTTACGGTTCCGATTTGGTTACTAGCCAAAAACGCACGCATAAAACCGAAACCGCACCATGTGTGTGTATGTATGTATTATCTCTAGTAAATTCTAAAATTATTTTTCACTTGAACATGCTAGAGAAAACTCAAGTCTTGCATTATCATTTTTTCACCAATTGAAAGAAATTGTTAGAGGTTATAGAGTTAAAAATTAAGCAATTGAGTTTTGGAATTTCGAATTTGTTTGATGCGTTATTGGAGGACTTATAGCTGAGGGGCCAAATTCGTTGGTTCGAGCACATGATGCATTGGTTAAGGTCAATAATATAATAGTAATAGTCTAATAGATTATTTTTCAAATTAGGTATAGTTAGGATTATACTCCCTCCGTCCCATAGTTATAGGTTGATTTCTTTTGGCACATAGTTTAAGAAAATTAATTGATGGCAATTTTTAATAAAAAAATTTCCTCATATACCCCTCAATATGGAATTAATGAATAAGTTAATTACTCATTACTTATCTAGTTGGAACTCTCAACTTCATTGATTGACCATAAAACTTTAACCAAAGATGAAGTCTTATTACATTGGAACTCTCAAGTTTTATTGAGAATACAACAAAATTAAATATGGTGATAAAAATAATGACATTGAATATTATTTTTTCAAAAAAAGAGTAGTGGTTGAATATTTATTATAAGCGCATAAATGTAAGACCCCAGTTTTTATAAATAAAGATGAATTTTTTATAATTATTATTTTTGAATATTATGGAATAAATTTGATATAATGTTATAGTTGTGGGTAATATTTATAAATTTTGCAAAGTACGCAAGTTGTTATAAAATATTCGTTTGGTCGGGGAATATTCTTTTTATCGGGGAATATTCGTACGACGGCACAATCATTGGTGGATCCCACAACGGAAGTATTGTCGTAGTTAGAAAACGACAAAATTATCTTTCTATAAAAATAACGGCGGAAGTGTTACCGTTAAAACTGTTGAACTACTCGGTAGTAAAAGTACAGTAATACGCGTTGTTGCATAGTAGCACACGGTATTGATTATTGATCCTTACGTGAGAAGTCATTCAGCTATACTCAATTATTGCTACAATAATTGCTGCATCATATCTCTTATATTATTGATTCAATTATTGTCACAGTATCATCTGTATAATATGTTATATTATTAAATCAATAATTGAGACGACAAGTTATAAATGACTAATAATTATTGAAAGATTAATTATGTGTTAATTAAAAATAAATTAATTTATGATAATATTTATTCAATCCTTGATGTATATAAAGAGTCTGTTATGAGACGTTTGTGGTAAGTTTGGTTATTTTATGGGGGGGGCCATATGTCATCATCTAAGAATCTCATTCGTCAATAGTAATTACCTTCGTCAATAGTAATTACCTTCGTCAATAGTAGTTACCTTCGTCAATAGTAATTACCTTCGTAAATAGTAATTACCTTTACCAGACGTCAAACCACTTGCCGTTTCATATTACAGGCGTCGAACCAATTGTTGTTTCACATTACATGCGTCAAACCACTTTTCTATTCACATCACCAGTCGTCAAACCACTTGCCTTTTCACATGGCAAGTGCTAAGCTAGAAATCTTCTATAAATAGAGGCCTAGTGCTTCATTATTTTTCACGAATTCATTCAAGCTATAGAGAGAGAAAGTATAGAGAGAATAAGATAGAAAGAAGAAGAGTATTCGGTTAGTACACTACTGCAGTATTCAATCTCCTAATAAGGTAAGGGGTGTTATTCTTTCTTCTTGAAGAGAACTTATGTTATTCCATTCTTTGTTATTCTGTTGGAATAACCTGTAAAAGTGGCATACCCTATACATGACCTGTATACGCGGTATACCCTATACTTGGTGAAATCCTTATGTTATTCCATTCATTGTTATTCTGTTGGAATAACCTGTATACGCGGAATACCCTATACTTGGTGACATCCATTTACTATTCTGTCTTTATATTTCTGTCAGAATATCCTGTCTGTGCTATACGCCGGACCTGGCTCCATTTACTATTCCGTCTTTACATTTCTGTCGGAATATCCTGTCTGTGCTATACGCCGGACCTGGTTCCATCATTTATTATTCCACATTTATTATTCTGTTGGAACATCCTGTCGGTGTGAATTTCACCTGACCTGGTTTCGTTATTATTATTTTGCTGGAATAACCTGTCTGTGCGGTCTCTATCGCATGCACGGTGATATCTTTTGTTATTGTATTCGATATTACTCAGTTGATTAAAATTTTGACTTCTATACTCCATAAAATTAGTGGAATATCCTTGATATTTGCGCTTCATCCAGTATCCTTTCATGGAAATATTCTTCTGATCATTCTTGAATTTTACTTTACAAAACAGTATCATGTTGACAATTTGGGCGTTAATAATTTCTGGATAAAATAATTCTTGAACTTGTTTTATTGAATTCTTATATCATTGTCATCATCCTCATGTTTATATTTTGTTAAAAGTCATCTGTGGCCTGTAGTGCATAGATGGACTGGTATGATTATGACCAGGGATTATTCGGTGTAATCATGACCGTAATGTTACAAATGATGTGAAAATTTAAAATTCTCATTGGCCCGTAGTGCAATGATGGACAGTTGTTGGCATGATCATGACCATTAATGAATACACAAATATTCTTGGCCCGTAGTGCATGAATAATTGTGGTCGTGATACTAAAGAATATCTTTGGCCGTAGTGCAGGGGTGATTCGATGATGTGGAATACTTACTAAGCTGAGTCTCAGCTATAACAGTGATGAAAAACCTTTTAAAGCATAAAAGATAGTAGATTTTATTTTCTACTTGACTCTTTTAATGGATTGTTTGTTCCGCTGTAGTTAAACGTGATGTTTACTATATTTTATCAGTTTAACACTGTTGAAGGCTAATGATAATTTATTCTGCATTATCTTAGTCATAATATTTCTTACTGGGCTAGTTGAGCTCACCATTTATTTCACTGTTCTCTTCAGGTAATGAGAATATAGCTGGGACGAGTCGGGGAACGGAGTAATGGTCCAGAGGATAGCATTAGTAGTCCTCACTATTCTGTGAAATAGTGTGATAATAATTGTAATGAGGACTCCTTTTGAGTTTGTATAATCTCTAGTAGACAATATTTGTATTCAAACTCACAGTTTATGTTTTGTCGTATTGTACACGACAGTTGTATTAGTAAGTTGTATTTGAATTCTGTACCATGTATCTGGCGACCCAATATGGGTGATGTATACCTAATTTTGGGGGCGTCACAATAAAAGTAAAACAATGAACAAACTAAATTTTATAAATAGTAAGTAGCCTATATATTGGGACATCCCAAAATGGAAAATCCGCCTATAACTATGGGACGGAGGGAGTATTTTATAAGTCCTCCCTGCAATATTTAAGATAGAATTTTATTCTATCTCCAGTATATACTTTTAATTTTTTGGGGAACTAGATAAACCTTCTTGTTTGTTATCGAATATATGGTTTCTGTTATTTTATATAGCGTATGTTTTAGTTTTAAAGCATCATTCCTTTATTATAAACTAAAACTATTTTACATGTCTCACTATTCTATGATTTGATGGTGAATTTGACATGTTTGGCAGAAGGGACTTTGGTTCTATGCTTGATATAATTCTCATTGTCAACTCTGTCACTAAGTTAATTGCTCGATGCAAGTTCTATGTTAAATTTTATTGAAAGTTTAGACTTTTTTGTTGTTTCAATTAGTTTTGGAACCAAAACCGCACCAATTAAAACCGCAACGCACACTTTAAAACCAAACCGCACCAATCACAAGCAGTTTTGCGTGCGATTTTGAATTTTTTAAACCGCACCTAAGTGGTTTCGGGTGCGATTTGGACTTCAAACCGCACCATGCTCACCCATAGTAGCAACATCTTAAACGTCAAATTGGTTGGCGTTGTCAATTCTTTTTAATTTTTTTTATCTCAATTACTTAAATCAAAATCATACTCCTTTGCCCATCCACCGCATACTTCTCTTTCTCCTCTCTTTTACTTCCTTGTTTCCTTCCTTCATCAATCTTTTTATCCATCTGTCTTTTCTTCTTTCATCAATTATTTTTTTATCCTATATCTTCTCACTCTTTACTTCCATTTTTTCCGGTGAGTTTTATGTATCTCCATTTTCTCCATTAATTTTGTTCAGAACATTTCTAAAGGTATGTACATTAGTATTTTTTTTGTACTTGTTGAGGTGTGATTATTTGGGTCTAGCCAATGTGTAGCTCAATTTATTTAATGAACTATATTTGGTGTTGACTTATCATATATATTTATTTTGACCGTGGGAGAGTTCTTAATAAAGTAAAATTGTGTTTCCTTATTTGGTGGGATAAGGAAGTTTAATTTGGGAAGAAATCTACCAGCCATTAATTGCAGTTATATGGTGGACTTCTACTCCTGAATGGATTCTGGAGGACATGACAGCTATAAATACAGCAATGAGCAAGGGTTTAGGGGGACAAGACACAAGAGTATATGACACAAATAAACACTTTGTACCCTCCATATTATTATAGTGGATGCTAGTGGATTTCTCTCTCTCCGTGGTTTTTTCCCAATTGGGTTTTTACGTAAATTCGTGTGTTCATATTTTATATCTCTTTGTTTATATTTATGTGAGTGTATTTCGTGAGTTTGATTTCACAACAATACAATCAATCGTTAGTGCGATTTTAACATGTTGTTTTGGTGATTTCGTAATACGTACAAAATTTGGCGATAACATTTGCGCCATTTGTGAAAGCAAAATTCTATTCGAAAAATCACCATAGATAAGTATCAAATTATATTTATTTATGAAATTTATATGCATGATTGAATTATATTTATTTATGCAATTTGGACGGATGATCGCATGCAATAAATAAATATGATTAGGATGATACAAAACAAGTAATATATATTATTATATGATACATTGATGATGTTTGCAATGGTTTGTAATAACTAATATATGAGATATTGAAAATAATTAATTGACATATCAATATTGTGGGAATTTCGGCACATAAAAGCAGCGGAAATTAAAATTTTCAAAGACAATTCTGAAACCCTAAAACAGGATCCATGCGAAAACATATTAATTCAGTGGTTTAGATTTTATACCGATTATAGAATATTCTGAAACAACTTCGAATCTCCAATGAAACTGCGTCTCTATGGTATCTACACGAACGTCCCGCGAATCGTCACACGATCTGCAGTAAAGAGAACCGCGGTACTAGCCACCAAGGATATGGATTTTGTCAAGCTTTTCTCTCTAGTCTCTCTCTAAGAGCGGCTAGGGTTTTTAGGTTAATGATCTGATTCCCAAAATGGCTGATATATCATATATATAGCAATCAAAAGGAATTAATCAAAACCTAATCTAATTAAAAAAATAAAATCCAAATTTATATATATTATATATATCTTAATTAAGTCTTACTTAATTAATATACATATATACAAATTATCCTATTAATTTAAATTCGTAATTTAAATACTATCAATCATATTGATATATTTAAATCCTTACAATTTAAATTATTTCCCTTTTAAATACATTATATGTGTGTGGCCCCATAGGTTATTATTACGTTGACAATAATTTTAAAATCATATTATAAAATTATAAACTGTGAACGGCATCTAGTAATGTATCACTGCTACCCAAGTAATAATAAGATCGATGATTCGATGCAACCTTTTCGTGACCAATGTTTCAATGTAATTTAATCCTTTTAACCTTGATATCCTAGATTAAACTTGAGTCATGGAATGTGTCATACTCTTCATAATTTAATCTGAGTTTTCTTGATCAATGAGTAGACTATATGAAACAAATCACTATTTGAGCATGGTCATGCATTTCATAGTCCTACTCAATCAAGAGGCATATAGATATCACCCCTAATATATAGGAGGGTTAAATTCTATCTAAATCACTCATATTCCTTACACGATTCATAATGTACCCAATAATCACATTTATTGTTCACCCTATTAAAGGTGACCTTTGACGATATCAAAGTACATAAATTTTCATGTAGTAATATAGTGATTTCAGGTCGGAGGATCATTATATCATTGTCACTATAAGAATCACTAATGACACTTTGCATAATGCTCCACGTAGAATTCTCATGGTGGGTCTGTCCAGTACATCGTTCTCTAACATGTACCTATGCATTAACTCAATATCTCATATATTTATGACCAATGAGATTTGATCATCAGTCAATCCATATACTAGTCTCAATGTATAATTGTTGTCCCATCAACAATGATACTCGACTAGGGACATTTAAGAGTAATGATACTAATTGTAATTATATAATCTCATGTTCAAGTTACATACTTGAAACTATATAATTTGTATCATAATTCTAAGGAATTTTATTATGTTAACATTTATATAACGCAGTAAATAAAATCATTCATTTATTTAATCAAATATAATATCAAAATGTTAAGCAATTATATCAAATAATTGGCCTCTAAGGAATAAACTCTAACAAATATATCTTGAGTCCCGTGATAGGAAAGTGATATTATTGATGGAGTCTGGCAGCGGAAAGATGAAGATGCAAGAGTCATGATGAAAAGGGAAAAAATGTTTGCAGTACAACAACATAGTATAATCATGCCAAAACATTTGCACTGGTCATCCATTTCGGCAGTTTGCTTCAGCTGCCCCTAGCTTAGTCCACGTCACCATCGGACTTCGATAAGAAAAGGAACCACCCTGCAATGTCAATTTTGACAAATATCATTTATCGCATTCGGGTAATAAAAAGTCCTTCGGAAGTGGTTTTGTTCCCCCCGAACGGACAAAAGTCCTTCGAAAGTGGCTTTGTTCCCCCCGATCGGACAAACATTTTTCAGAAATGGCTTTATTCCCCTCGAACGGACAAAAGCTTCCCAACGGATTGAGAAGACAATTTTGGCGTTATAAGGTCGGGTGGTGTTATAAGGTTGAAAAATTCTTCAGAACGAGTATTTTCATTATTTATTTGTCTTCGATTGTGATAAGATTGGTTATTTATCTTCGGTTCTGATGAGGCTAGTTATCTGTTCGGTGTATGATGTTTTGGTAAGACAGTTTGTCTTTGGCAGATGCATATCTTTTTGTTGGGATAAATTTGTATACTCTCTTATTTTAAGTTTGTTATAAATAAGAGACTGGGAGCAATGTTGTGATGTGATTATTTGGGTCTAGCTAATGTGTAGGCCAATTTATTTAATGGACTATATTTGGTGTTGACTCATCATATATATTTATTTTGACCGTGGGAGAGTCCTTATTAAAGTAAGTTTGTGTTTCCTTATTTGGTGGGATAAGGAGGTTTAATTTGACTTCTACTCCTGATTGGATTCTGGAGGACATGAAAACTATAAATACAGCAATGAACATGGGTTTAAGGGGTAAAAGACACAAGAGCATATGGCACAAATAAACACTTTGTACCCTCCATATTATGATAGTGGATTTCTCTCTCTCCGTGGTTTTTTTCCAATTGGGTTTCCACGTAAATTCTTGTGTCCATATTTTATATCTTTTTGTTTATATTTATGTGAGTGCATTTTGTAAGTTTGATTTCACAATAATACAATCAATCGTTAGCGCGATTTTGGCCAGCTATTTTGGTGATTTCGTCAGGCGTACAAATTTTGGCGTTAACATTCAATGTTGGGCCATGATTATTTGGGCATGGGGTTTATGATGATCTGGCTTTCCTATGAAGATAGGTGGGCTTGGGCTAGTGGTTGTTGTGATGGATGGGGGATTTATGGGTTGAGGTTCCTAATTTTATTTGGACTCTGATTTTGGAAGGAAGTGTTGGACTGTGAATCCACTTCCTTAATTATAGGAGATTTAATACAATCATGTCATGGATTGGTCATTGGATGGGAATCTTAATCTGATTCGGAGAAGGATTGCTTACAAGGTGGTGAGATCATTATAAATACAAGACACATCATTGATTCTAAGGTACATGCAAATTATTACTTTCTAGCACTAGAGTATTAAGCCTCCATTGTTAACCTTATATCAGCATGTACTTATTCTTACACCGGAGCTACCCCCGGCGGCCCAAGCCGTCAAGCTTTCGGTGTTTACTCATTTTTGTGCAGGATTGGACGCGCTTTGGTGATTGAAGCGTGTGGACGGATTTTGGCTTTAACATTAGCACTAGAAGGAGGGCTTTTTAGTGTTGCTGGATTTCAATCACGTTCATCAACGTCCTACATCGGAGGTTATGGAGAACAGTAGGACAATTATCGGTGAAGGGCAATCGACGATGACCAGTTCTTCTCACCAGAGAATTTCTGTTAAGGATAGGTTGGGGCCATCAAAGAGTGTCCATGATAGACTTGGGCCACAAGGCGCCCCAGCAGGGTCTCAAGCTAGAGGCCATGATGATGTCAGGAGGAAGTTATTTTCCACTGGCAATAATGGACCTAGTAATAATCGAAAAAAGGTAGAAGGCACACCGCCTAAAACCCAACACCGAGAAGATCATTAAGACAAGGTATCTACTCTGGCTAAGATGGTACAAGAAACTAATAAAGCTTTGAAGGTGCTGTTGCAACAGAGGGAGTAGATTGCCAAATAGATGGTTCTTATGGCCGAACTTGAGGATGAGGCCTCTAGTCATACTCGACCCAAAGAGCATGGCAGGTCTCCGGACAAACGAACAAGGAGGTATGAGGATCAAAGACGATCTAAAAGCAGGCTTCTGAGCCGTTCTCGAGTCTGAAGAAGAGAAAGGGGTCGTACTCCCGAAGATCTAAAGAGGGCACCTCGCCCTGAGGATTCTAGGGATCATGATAATGATAGGCGACGAAGCAGATCACGGGGACGCACACCCAAGGGTTCAAAGAGGGGACCTCACCTTGATAATTCTCGGTGTAGTGTGAAGGATAGACGTAGAAGCAGATCGAGAGGTTGTATTCCCGAGGATCCAAAGAGGGGACATCGCCTTTTGGAATCTCGACATAGCAGGAATGATAGACGAATCCCATCCAGGGCAGGGAGTTCAGATGGAAAGGGCCGATCTGGTCATGGGAAGAAGGGCTCTCCCAAGAAGGAAGTCTCCTCACAGCCAAAATGGGTAGAATTGTTAGCCAAAAAACTGTAGGAGCTTCAGAAGCAACTGGCTGAAGTTAAGCAGTGGAAGGAGAGTTCGGGCAAGAAGGCATTATGGTTCAGGGGATCTATACGACCACAACCAAACATATAATAGGCCGATGGACTATTATGATTACTCAGATGCGGCTAAATGTCAGACTTTTGTGACGACATTGAGGAAGGATGCCAGATAGTGGATGGGGACCTTGGCTCCAAATTCAATTTCATCATGGGAAGAACTATGAGATAAGTTCCACGCCCGGTTCGGAAGCAATAAGAGAAGAGTGAAACCCACTGGGTCATTGGCACAAGTTAGACAGTATTCTAATGAGACTCTTTGTCGGTATGTTAAAAGGTTCAAGGAAGAAATAGGTCAGGTGACAGATCTCAATGACCTTCGGGTCGTAGGACTCTTTTAGAACGGGTTAGATCTCGTGAAGTCAGAGAAACTGGTGAAAAAGTTGATGTTCAATGATCCGAAGAGTCTGGTCGAAGCATTTGAGAAGGCAGAAGGCTTTATAGTGGTGGAAGAAGCCATGAGCAGTCTGAAGCAGGGCTCTTCGAAAAAACCAAAAGAGAAGGACAAGGATATATCGGATGGTAATCAGAAGAGGAATTGTGGTAATAATGATCGGTCTGATGGGAATCAGAAGAAGTACAACAACAATTGGGGCTCAGGAGGGGGTCGCCCACCTTTTTCGAGTCAGAAGGTGAACAAGGTGTACACAAAACTTAATATTGATTGGGCTACCATTTTGGAGCAGATAAAAGACCAGCCCTACTTCGAGCAACCTCGGGACAACCTTAAACCAGGGTCTGGGAATCCTTACAAATACTGTGATTACCATCAGGCGGCAGGGCATGATACGAATTTCTGCTGGAATTTGAAAGAATTTATTGAAAGGAAAGTACAAAGTGGGGCATTAGTACAGTATGTGGTAGGACGAGAACCCCAAAGGGAGCAGCAAAGGAATAGTATGTCTCTTCAGAACAGTTAACCTGGATAATAAGGTTCGACCGAAGGGGCAATATATGTTGTATATGTTATCACATGTGGAAATATGGGTAAAATTGTAGGGAAGAAGCGTCGTGGGTATCTGGATTTGGTGATGATAGTGGCGGACAAACCCACGAGGAGTGAAAGAGCATACTCGGGTTCAGTGATTTCTTTAACAGATGATGATTTCCCTTCAAAATTAATCTAACTACATGAAGGAGCTCTAGTAATTACTGCACAAGTGGGCTTGGTGGATTTAAAACGGATGATGATCGACAATGGATCTTCGGTGGATATCCTGTACGCACATGCTTATCAGAGGATGAATCTGGATGGAAGTAAAATGGATATTGAGCAAGAAGCTCCTTTATATGGGTTTAGTAATAAGCCAGTTAAAGTGGTAGGGACCATTGAGCTGCCAGTCATCTTCGGGACGGCTCCATAGTAGGTGAAAATTATGTTCAAGTTTTACGTGGTGCATGTGGACTCGACATACAATGCTATTTTGGGAAGGCCCACTCTGACAGCTCTTCAGGCAGTTACATCGATTCCCCACTTCAAGATTAAGTTTCTGAGACCACATGGAGTTGGGGAAGTTACTGGAGATCTGGACTTAGCAAAGAGATGCTACCGAAACGCGTTAATCACTTCAGATGTAGGGATTATCAAACAGAAGAAAACCATGGCTATTGAGATCGAGCCATTTATAGAGAGCAGTATAGAGCCATTGGTTATGCCAGCAGAGGAGACAGAATAGATTGAGCTGATTCTGGGAAAAAAAAGAAGACCGTAAAGATAAGTTAAGGTCTGTCGGAATGTTTTCGGACGAACCTGGTGGAACTACTTCTGTGTTATGCTGACATCTTTTCCTGGGTTCCCAGTGACATGCCTGGGGTGAGTCGAAAGGTTGCTGAACATAGGCTGCATATGGACCCAACAAAGAAGCCAGTTCGCCAGAAGTGGAGGATTTTCGCGCCAGAGAGACAGAAGATAATTGACGAGGAGATCGCAAAGCTGCTGGCGGTGGATTTTATATTTGAGATTGACTATCCAGAGTGGATGGAAAATGTAGTACTGGTTCAGAAGTAGAACGAGAAATGGCGAGTTTGTATAGACTACACTGATCTAAACAAAGAATGCCCGAAGGAATTTTATCCTCTGCCCCACATTGATCAGCTTATTGATGCTACTTCGGGATATTTTCTGCCCTGTTTTACGGATGCCTTTTATAGGTATCATCAAATTTCGATGTGCAAGGAGGATATCCCAAAGAAGACTTTCAGTACTCATCGGTCGGTGTGTGCTTATAAGAAGATGACTTTCTAATTATTGAACGTGGGAGCTACTTATCAGAGGATGATGAATTACGTGTTCACAAGGCTGTTGGGCCGAAGTATGGAAGTCTATATAGATGATATGATTGTCAAGAGTATGTCAGTTTGGGGACATTTGGATGATTTGGAGGATTGCTTCCAGATGGTTCGTCAATATAATTTGAGGTTAAATCCGACCAAATGCATTTTCAGGCTTGGAGCAGGGAAATTCCCGGGTTATCTAGTTAGCAAAAGGAGAAACGAGGCTAATTCAGAGAAAATTCAGGCTATTTTGGATATGAAATCTCCACAGTCTTACAAGGATGTTTAGCGCCTGATGGGTCAGATTGCATCTTTGAGGAGGTTTATGTCTAAATCGGCAGAAAGGTGTTTGCCATTTTTTGATACGTTGAAAGGGCTAAAGAATGCAAAAAGTTTTCAATGGACTTCGGAGTGTGAAGATGCTTTCTAGGGGATAAAGAGATATTTATCTTCGGTGCCTTTGTTGGTGAAGCCAATTCTTGTTGAACCTCTATATTTGTATTTGGCAGCAAGTTCATTGGTAGTAGAAGCAGTTTTGGTGCTGAAGATTGGGGGTAAGCAGCACCCGATTTACTATGTGAACCATGCACTAAGGGATGCAGAAACAAGTTATCCGAACCTTGAGAAGTTTGCCATTGCCTTGATAATAGCTAGTCGAAAGCTTCGACAATACTTTCAAGGTCGGTTAATAGTGGTGTACACAGATTAGCCACTGAAGAAGGTGCTGGGAGACCAGAGGTTTTGGAGAGGCCCGCTGCATGGACCATGTAGCTGTCTCTGTTCTTCATAGAGTATCATCCTTATACAGTTATTAAGGGTCAAGCATTGGCTGATTTTGTGGTAGAGTGTTCGTTCTCCGAAGCGTGTTCGTTCTCCGAAGCCGATGATAGTTTGGGTGAAGTTGAAGGATCTGAGAAGGTGATTGCGGTACTTCAGCAGACACATAATTTATGGACTTTGTATGCAGATGGGTCGTCAACCTTGGATGTCAATGGGGATGGTATAATTTTGATAAGTCTAGAAGGGTTGAAAGTACATCAGACTATCAGGTTCGGGTTTTAGGCAACGAATAATGAGGCTGAGTACGAAGCAGTTCTGGCAGGGTTACGATTGGCGAAGAGTCTGGAGGTTCAAAGGTTGATAATTTACAGTGACTCTCAGCTAGTTGTCAAGCATGTTTAAGGGGAGTATGAAGCTCGGGGCTTGATAATGGTTAAATATCTGACAGAATTGAAAGATCGGCTTTAGTGTTTCAATTCTTAAGAGTTTCAAGGGATTGACCGATCTGATAATTCAATTACAGATGTGTTAGCAAAGTTGGCTACTACTGAAGCAAGTACATTTGACGAGTCAGTTTACTTAGAGATCCTGAGTCAGCCAAGTGTTCAGCATGATACGGTGATGTGTGTCGAGCGATCTAATTGTTAGATGACTCCATATCTTGATTATTTGACAGATGGCGTACTACCTTCGGATAAGATGTTGGCAAAGAAAGTGAAGTACAAAATCTCGAATTTCGTGCTTATTGATGGAGATCTTTATCGAAGGGCTTATTCATCTCTTTTGCTGAAATGTTTACTACCATCTGAAGCTGAGTATGTCCTTCAAGAGGTTCATGAGGGTATTTGTGGCGACCATATGGCTGCCAAGTCATTAGTGTAGACACTCAAAATTTTCTGCACACCTGTCATTGATGTGACTCCCCCAAAATAGGTATACATCACCCATCTTGAGTCGCAAAATACATGGTACAGAATTCAAATATAAACTTAATTATACAACAGTCGTGTAAAATATGACTAAAACATATACTGTGAGTTTTAATACAAATATTGTCATCTAGACAATATACAAACTCAATGGGGTCCTCATTACATTTATTATCACACTATTTCATAGAATAATGAGGACTACTAATGCACTATCTAGGACCATCACTCTGTTCCCCGACTAGTCCCTGCTACATTCTCATTTCCTGAAGAGAATAATGAAAGTAAAAGGGTGAGCTCAACTAGCCCAGTAAGAAATATTTTGACTAAGATATTGCAAAATAAATTATCATTAGCCTTCAACAATGTTAAACTGATAAAATATAACAAACATCAAGTTTAACTGCAGCGGAACAAGCAATCCATTAGAAGAGTCAAGTAGAGAATAAAATCTACTATCTTCTATGATTTAAAAAGTTTTTCATTACTTTTTATCGTTGAGACTCAGCTTAATAAATAATTCACATCATCCCTGCACTACGACCAAGGATATTCATTAGTATCACGACCATAAATTATCTATGCACTACATGCCAAGGATATTCGTGTATTCATCAATGGTCATGATAATGCCAACAACTGTCCATCAATGCACTACGGGCCAATGAGGACTTTTTCCACATCATTTGTAACATTACCGTTATGATTACACCGAATAATCCTTGGTCATAATCATACCAAGTCCATCTATGCACTACAGGTCACAGATTACTTTCAACATAATATAAATATGAGGATGATGACATGGATATAAGAATTCAATAAAACAAGTTCAAGAATTAATTTATCCAGGAACTAATAATGTCCAAATTGTCAACATGATACTTCTTTGTAGAGTAACACTCAAGAATGCTCAGAAGAATATTTCCATGAAAAGATAGTGGATGAAGAGAAAATATCAAGGATATTCCACTAATTTCGTGGAGTATAGAAGCCAAAACTTTAACCAACTGAGTATAATAAAGAATAGAATAACAAAAGAAATCACCAGGCATGCGATAGACCACACAGACAAGTTATTCCAACAGAATAATAAATAACGGAACCAGGTCATGCGTAAACGTACAGACAGGATATTCCAACAGAATAATAATTAACGGAACCAGGTCATGCGTAAATCACAGACATGATGTTCCAATAGAATGATAAATAATGGAACCATGTCATGCGTAAAGCACAGACAAAATGTTCCAACATAATAATAAAAAATGGAATAATAGAAGAATTTCACCAAGTATAGGGTAACCCGCGTATACAGGTTATTCCAACAGAATAATAAAGAATGGAATAACAGAAGTTCTCTTCATGAATAAGAAAGAAATAATACCCCTTACGAGTACAACAAATAATATCCCTTACCATAAAAGAAGAGTATTCCGATTGGTAGGGCGAGGATATTCTTGAAGAAAACTTATATTGTTTTTCTACACTCAAGGCTCCTGAAAACGCTCAAGATTATAGAATGAGAATTCTCTGAACTTCTGGTGTGATTTTCAATTATAACTAAGCATCCTATTTATAGAAGAATGGAAAGGATACTATGCTACACTATGCAATAAAATATAATATATTCTATTTATAATCGAATAAAACAAAACTATATAAAAAGTATTCTGTTTTATATAAAAAGTTTTTACTTTGCAAATACTATGCAACACTATGCATAATAAAATGTAATTTATTCTATTTATAGTCTAATAAAATAAATAACTTTATAAAAATATTCTGTTTTATATAAAAAGATTTTACTATGCAAAATACTATGCATAATAGAATATAATATATATTTTATTTATAGTCTAATAAAACAGATAACTTTATAAAAGTATTATGTTTTATATAAAAAGCTTTTCTGTTTTATTACATTAATAATACTAATAAAACAAAACTCATCATCATTATTATAATTCACAATATTAATCGACAAGGTCGTTCCCAGGAAAGAGGAGGCTTTCCAATAAGGATTTTTTCCCATTGGCGCGCAATTAGATGACCAAACCTCTCCTTGACAGAACTTCTAGACATCGTTAATAGTGCAAATAATAATATTAATAACTTTGTCATCTCAATTATTGGTTATAAAATATTGACAATAATTGAATCAAATAACGTGAGATACTATGCATCAATTACTGTAGCAATAATTGAACAAAACTGAGTGACTTCTCACGTAAGCATCAATAATCAATACTGTGTGCTACTGTGCAACTACGCGTATTACTGTACTTTTAACACCGGATGTTTCAACAGTTAACGGTAAAACATCCGCCGTTATTTTCATAAAGTATTTTTGTCGTTTTCTCAATCCTACAATAATTCCGTTGTGGGGTCCACCAATGATTGTGCCGTTGTATGAATATTCCCTGTTAAAACGAATATTCCCCGACCAATCGAATATTATATAACAACTTGCGTACTTTGCAAAATTTATAAATACTATCCACAACTATAACATTATATCAAATTCATTCTATAATATTCAAAAATGATATTTATAGAAAAATCATCTTTATTAAAAAGTCGGGGTCTTACAATTGACATTGCAGGAGGGCAGATTCGTCTTTCAGAGATAACCTTGGAAGACAGCTCATATCTAGTTTGGATACCACCGGAAGTTCTGTCTCAACCCCAGAACACACACAGGGAGTATCAGTTCCAACCTCGGAGATAACCCCGAGGCATACAGTTCAAATACCGGAAATTCCACCGGAGAAGGACGATTCATCTCGTAGATAACCCCGAGATATTCAGTCTCAGTCCCGGAAATAATACTGGGAGTAGTAGTTCTAACCTTGGAGATAACCCCAAGGAGTGCAGTTACAGTTCCAGAGATAACCCCAGAAATGCTTGTTTCAAATGCATGCAATCAGCTTTAACCTCGGCACTCACACCGAGGCACTCAGTACAAGACCCGGAGATAACACCGGGAAGACAGGCACACCTCAGAGATGACACTGAGGACCTTCAACACTTGCAGCAGTCCAATCTCAGAGATAACCCTGAGCAACGTCTACTTTATCAGCCCAAACCGGAGATAACCCCAGTGAGGGGCAAAGTCGTCATCTTACCACCTTGACACCGAATCGCACCGTCTCAACATCTCATATATACATTTCTACACAACAATGTCCCATAAGAACCAAGGAGGCCCAATCCCAAGTGTATTACGCAGGGCAACAGATAGAATTTGAAGCTTTAAGACTGGAGGGCATGGTCCCATCTTCCTAACTTCATACAACCTCTAATCCCATGTCATTACGTAACTCTCGACAACGGCTGTCCAAAATAGGTCTTACTTACCTCAGTCAGATGCCCGGATTGCAATTCTGAAAGTTCGAGCGGGCATCACAGTGCATGCGTGCACGTACTTCGAGACAGTGGGACCCGCGGAGCCCGGGGCACCCTTGGCAGCCGCAGGTACACCTGCGGCTCCCCCCTCTATAAATAGAGGGCTTGGGGTGGCCATTTTATAAGAGAAAAAGGCGAGGAAGCCCTGTTAAATTTGCTCTGTACAGACCCTAAACTGAGTGCTTTCTCAATTTAAACACTTGTGAGCTCACATATAGCTACTGTTTGTACCGGCGGGAGCCGAGTGTTCATCCACTTATAGTTAAAGAAGTCTTCTTTGGCATCCCACTATAAGCCTTCTTACACGCTTTAAAGTCTTTCTCTTCATCTTTGCACACACTATTCTTCACGTTAAGAGTCGTGTTGCATGTGTATGTCCGGACTTCGGTCCGTGGTTTCATTTTAGTTTGTATATATATATATATATATATATATATATACTTATATATATATATTTTTATATATGGACTAACATTATCGAGTTATGCCTCAATTGAGCCTAGACTTACATTTGAAGCGTTTATTTGCTTTCTTATTTATTTATACTTATATATATGAACTGTGTGTCGAACTCTGTTCGATGAGCCTAGACTTACGTCTGGAGCGTTTATTGGCTTTCTTATATATATATATAATTATATATATGAAGTGTGTGTCGAACTCTGTTCGATGAGCCTGTATTTTATATCCGGTGCGTTTACTGCTTTAATATATATATTTATATATATCAACTGTTGTCGAACTTTGTTCGATGAGCCTGGATTTTATATCCGGTGCGTTTATCGCTTATATATATATATATATATATATATTCACATTTCGTCCCGCCTGGAGTTTATTTCGTGACGGTTGATCGTTTTTATAGCTTTCTTTACATTTCTTCCCGCCTGGAGTCTACTTCGTGGCGGTTGATTGCTTTTACAGCTTTATTTACATTTCTAATCCCCCATGGAGGTGCTTCGTGATGGCTGATCATGTCTGTATATATATATATATATATATATATATATATATATATATATATATATTTACGGATTTTATATATATAACTGCTTATTGCTTTCATATCAACTGCGACATCATATGAGCCTAGGAATCATGTGATCACATATTCAGTCTACTGGATCTAGATTTGGTTCCCGTGATGGATATTTTCAGCTGTAAGTAGCTTGTAAATTTATTCACGGTGTTTGGATTTCCTCAAATGGTTTTCATGCCCACGAGGAGTTCGGCACTGCTTAGTACATTATTTTCTCGAAGATGCTTCGCATCTCGTAAATTAAAAGCAATTAAGCCGAACACTTAATAAAAAAGAATGGAAGTGTAAAAGGTCTCAATTACTATTGATCATAAGGGTTTGAAAAATCTTTTTCTTACAAAACACCACTGCCATATCTTGTTTAAAACTGAATTTTTACACAAATTCAAACCTTGTGTATATAGGTGCGAACGAGGCCTCGCACTACTTCCATATAAGAACACATTGATGATAAGTGGATTTCATATCCACGAATCGATGTTCATTTCAAGCTTAAATTCGTTGATATTTTCTTATTTCGTGTTCGTTTTCACTCGTTTTGTGTTCTTTTATGTGTAGGGTGGTCATTGTAGCATTTAACAAGATTTGGAGTCAATTGGGATCATTTCGGGACAATTTCCTGAAAGAAAGGAAAAACTCACTAGGCAACTTTTTGGAAAAATTAGTAGAAGGCACCCCCGTCGGGAAGGGCCCTTTTTGCCTGTGCACCCCAGCTGGGGCGGGGGGTCTCGACTTGCCTGACTCTCCTGCATGCTTTAGGACTGTGCTGCTACATGGGTTTTAGTGATGTAATCACATATGGACTCTAGAATATAAGGGATTTCGACTGGGACACCAGAGGAGACCCCCAATTACTCGACTAATAACAGATTCGGCAACAAAGAGGAGCACATTACGAAGATTATTTCTAGATTGTCACAGAAAGCTTTGGTGGAGTATTTTGAAGAGATTTCTGTGACGATTGTATTTCTAGGCTACGTGAAGGGTGTTCATCACTATTCTTCTCTTTAGTCTTTTATTTGTAATTGTAATGATGTTTTCTTTAGATTATTTAGTTCTTATTTCATTCGTTATGAACTAATTCACTTATTAGGCTTATGATGGATCCTTGGGTGAACCGATGATTTCATTATTTTGATTTCCAGTTCAATAAAATATTTTCAGTTTATCTATGTTAATTTGAGCGTGAATTTATGAATTGCTTGATCAACAATTCTTTGTGAATTTGTATGGAATCGAGAGAGGATATTCAAATCTAGACTTAGTTAATATAGCATGTGTCATGAATTTTGTGAATAACAGATTCTTGATTATTGTTAAGGTAGAGATATGCTTGACATCGCATGTAATCAGATAGAGAACTTATTCTTAACCCTTCTTTAATTTCAGTTCACATAGAGATATAGTGAGTTGGTTGATTTAGGTGTTTAACTTGGTTCTATCTAATTTGTGGATTTGAGTTAATACGATATTAGTGCATCGAGAGGTGGCTAGTAATACATTCGTGTTCTTGATTAATAAACTGAGATATTGAGTTGAATTGGAATAAAGGTTTGAAAATCAGAGTGAAGTTTAGGGTGAAATCATAAGTCTAATTCTCCATCAATTGTTTAAAATTCCGAATTTTGATAGTTGTGATTGTTTGGTGATAGTTTATTTATTAATTAATTTAGTTTTTATAATTTTAAACCATTGAATTGAATAGTTTAATAGAATTAGGATTAATAGAAAATTGATAATTGTAAAGTTAAATTTCTTGCTAATTTGTCTTCGTGGGAATGATACTTTATTCACTACTATATTACTTGTTGACCACGTATACTTGTGTGTTTTACGTATATAGATTTTACCCAACAAGTTTTTGGCGCCGTTACCGGGGATAATTTAGCCTAGATTTTAATATTTTTTACAATATCAGTTTAATTAGTCCAGTTTTACTTAAACATTTTCTGTTTTTGTTCTTCCTATTTCAGGTTTTTGACATTGGTTTATACAAACACGATCCAAAAATCCAGATTTGCTTCCTTTTGAGGACGACATTGAAAGAAAATTTCAGAGGTTAAGTAAGTGGATCAAGGAAACAAGGAACGAATTCGAAAGTTCTGATAAAGAAGAAGCAATGGCTGCCGAAGACCAGAAAGCGTTGAGGGATTTTACAACACCTAAGGTGACTGATCTGCAGTTCAGTTTGGGTGAATGGCAAATGACGATCCGAACGAGCATTTAATCAGTTTTTTGGAAATGTGCGACACTTTCAAGTACAAGGGGGTGTCGGATGAGGTAGTGAGACTTCGCTTGTTCCCGTTCACTTTACGGGACAAGGCGAAGAGTTAGTTACATTCTCTGCCGCTGGGATCGATAACTTCGTGGGAAGACTTGGCTCAGAAATTCCTTGACAAATTTTTTACACCGGCGAAAACTGCCAAAATGAGGAATGACATAACAATGTTTGAGCAGCAAAATGGGGAGTCGCTATATGAGGCATGGGAGAGGTACAACGAGTTACTTAGAAAGTTCCCAAATCATGGATTGCCCAAGTGGCTGCAAATGAACACCTTTTATAACGGCTTACATGGGAATGTTTGAACGAGTATTGACGCAACATCGGGCGAAGCATTCATGGATAAGAGTTACGAGGAAGCCTACAATTTGATTGAAACCATGGCGGCTAATAACTACCAGTGGCCCACAGTAAGAATGACACAGGCAAAGGCGGCTGGGATTTTGGAAGTAGATGGGGTGACAGCTATACAAGCACAGATTTCTGCACTGTCCAAGAAGTTGGATGCTATGACAGGGGCTCAAGTACAACAGGTTGCGGTAGTATGCGAATTATGTGCGAGTGATCATCCTACAGATCAGTGCGCAATTAATCCAGCATCCGTCCAATTCATAGGTAGCTATAACAGAATTCCGCAAAATACATACCAAAACACCTACAACCAGGGGAATAGAAACCACCCAAATTTCTCGTGGAGCAATAACTAGCAAAATCAAGCTCCACGACCGTCATATCCCCCAGGTTTTCAGAGTCACCAACAACCAGTTCAACATTAGGAAAAGAAATCAGATTTCGAGGAAATGGTGTCGAAGTACATAACTAGCAATGAGGCAACAATGAAAAATCAAGCAATGGCAATGAAATCACAAGAGATGGCTATCAGTAATCTAGTAAATCAGATATGACAGATGGCGTTAGCATTGAATAATAGACCACAAGGAACGTTACCAAGTGACACTGAGAGAAATCCGAAGGGTGGTCATGAGCAATGTAAAGCAGTTATGTTGAGAAGTGGAAAACATCTCGGGGGTAATAATGCAGAAAATTCAGCGACACCGGAGGAAAAAGTTGATGACTGTAACGTGGTTGAAGGTAACAAGGGTGAGGATAAGAAAAGTGAGGACATAAAATTAAACAATAAGCCAATTGTTTATCCTCCACCACCGTTTCAGTAGAGGGTTCAAAAATAGAAATCAGATAAGCAGTTCACAAAGTTTTTAGAAGTGTTCAAGAAACTCCAGATTAACATCCCATTCGCAGAAACCCTAGAGCAAATGTCGAGTTATGCGAAGTTCATGAAAGGAATTCTGCCGAGGAAAAAGAAATGAGATGATTTTGAAATAGTGGCACTAACAGAGGAGTGTAGTGCGGTGTTACAGCAGAAGCTACCACCAAAACCTAAGGACCCGGGGAGCTTTACTATCCCATGCACGATTGGGAAAATGTCGTTTAACAAATGTTTATGTGATTTGGGGGCGCGTGTGAACCTTATGCCATTGTCAGTATACACAGAATTGGGTTTGCCCGCGCCAAAGCCTATGAATATTTCATTGTAGTTGGCAGATATGTCAGTCACATACCCGAGAGGCATAATAGAGGACATTTTGGTTAAAGTGGATAAGTTTATATTCCCAGCGGACTTTATCATTCTGGATTTCGAGGAGGATAAGAACATCCAGATTATCTTAGGGAGGGCTTTCTTGGCCATGTGAAGGACACTCATAGACGTGCAAAAAGGAGAACTTACTGTGAGAGTCCAAGATCAAGAAATCAAATTTAATGTGTTCAGGGTCATGAAATTCCCTACAGACGAGGAAGAATGTTTTCGAATGGATTTAATTAAGCAAATCATCGGTGAAGATATGAGTAAGAGTTTGGTCAACGATCCGCTAGAAACAACTTTAGATGAAGATAATGACGACCCAGAATTTGTGGACTACTTACAGATGTTGGACTCATTGCCACGAGTTAACCGATTTAGAGCATCGTTTGAACCTTTGCACACTAAGGAGATAGCCGCAGAAAAACTGAAACCGTCATTGGAGGAGCCACCAACATTGGAACTTAAGCCACTCCCTAAACATCTCAGGTATGCGTACTTAGGCAATTCAAATTCTTTACATGTAATTATGTCTGCTGCACTTAACGAATTGCAGGAAGAAAAGTGGCTGAGGGTGCTTCGGGAACACAAATCAACGATTGGTTGGACGATTGCGGATATAAAGGGAATTAGCCATTCGTTTTGAATGCACAAGATTCTGATGGAAGATGATGCAAAACCGACGGTGGAGCAAGATGACTTAACCCGGTTATGAAGGAAGTGGTAAAGAAGGTAATTATGAAATTATTGGATGCCGGTATCATTTATCCGATTTCTGACAGTAAGTGGGTTAGTCCGGTTCATTGTGTGCCGAAAAAAGGGGGGAATGACCGTGGTACATAATGAGGATAACGAGTTAATTCCAACAAGAACAGTGACAAGTTAGAGGGTGTGCATTGATTATAGGAGGTTGAATAAGGTTACCCGAAAAGATCACTTCCCGCTACCATTGATCAATCAAATGTTAGACAGATTAGCGGGACATGATTACTATTATTTATTGGATGGATACTCGGGCTATAACCAGATCGCCATCGCTCCTGAGGATCAAGAAAAGACAACATTCACGTGCCCTTACGACACATTTGCATTCAGGAGGATGCCATTCGGGTTATACAATGCACCTGCAACCTTCCAACGGTGTATGATGGCCATTTTTTCAGATATGGTGGAGAAAAATGTTGAAGTCTTTATGGACGATTTTTTGGTCTATGGAGACAACTTTGATACTTGCCTAGGGAATCTGGTCATGGTATTGTAGCGATGTAAGGATAAAAACCTCATACTCAATTGGGAAAAATGCCACTTCATGGTTGAAGAAGGCATAATTTTGGGCCATAAGGTGTTAGCTCAAGGATTGGAGGTGGACAAATCAAAGCTGGAAACAATCGAGAAACGGCCTCCACCGAGCTCAGTTAAGGGTATTAGAAGTTTTCTGGGACATGTTGGATTCTACAGGAGGTTCATAAAGGACTTCTCTAAAACTGTAAAACCCCTATGCAGTCTTTTAGAGAAGGATGCTACTTTCAATTTTACTGAGGAATGCAAATCAGCGTTTGAATCATTGAAGAAGAAATTAACTATAACCCCCGTGATAGTCGCACCAGATTGGAATATGCCATTCGAATTAATGTGTGATGCGAGCGACTATGCGGTTGGGGCTGTTTTGGAACAAAGACGAGATAAGGTGTTTCACGCCATATACTATGCAAGCAAAACACTCACAGAGAATCAAATGAATTATACAACCACGGAAAAGGAATTGCTTGCAGTGGTGTACGCGTTTGACAAATTCCAGGCATACTTAATCGGGACTATGGTGATAGTCTACACAGACCATTCAGCGATTCGGTACCTAATAGTGAAAAAAGATGCTAAGGCACGCCTTATCCGATGGATTCTCCTACTTCAAGAGTTTGACTTAGATATTAAAGATAGAAAGGGGACGAAGAATCAAGTAGCCGATCACTTGTCTAGGTTGGAAAACCAAGGGAAAGCGAAAGAAGACAATTGTGAAATTAACGAGTCATTCGCAGATGAGCAACTGTTTGGGATTTTTGCAGAATTTCCTTGGTATGCGGATTATGCAAATTTTCTTGTGAGAAATATTCTTCCACCTGACCTCACAAGACAACAGAAAAAGAAGTTTCTTCATGATGTAAAGTGGTACATGTGGGACGAACCGTATTTTTTCAAATAATGCGCCGACAAAATGATTAGACAGTGTGTCCCCTATAATGAAGTGAAGAACATTATGTATGAGTGCCATTCATCTGTATATGGCGGGCATTATGGCATCGAGCAGACAATAACAAAGGTGTTGCAAGCTGGGGTTTTTTGGACTACAGTATTCAAAGATGCTCACCAATTTTTCAAACAATATGATAGGTGTCAAAGGGTGGGAAGCATCTCGAAATGGAATGAGATGCCCCTACAAACAATTCTTGAAGTGGAAATTTTTGATGTATGGGGCATCGATTTCATGGGGCCATTCCCTTCGTCCTTGAACAATCAGTATATTCTATTCACAGTGGATTATGTTTTGAAGTGGGTTGAAGCTGCAGCACTACCATCCAACGATGCCAAGGTAGTCCTCAAATTCCTATAGAAAAACATTTTCACGAGGTTTGGCATGCCAAGAGCGATAATCAGTGACGAAGGTAGTCACTTCTGCAATAAGGCATTCACAGCTCCGTTGACACGGTATGGGGTCAACCACAAAGTAGCGACAACATACCACCCTCAATATCAAACCGAGAAGTAAAGAAAATATTGGAGAAAGTAGTAAATCCGAGTCGTAAGGATTGGTCACTTCGGTTAGATGATGCATTATGGGCATACCGGATTGCGTACAAAACTCCAATCGGGATGTCACCATATCAACTACTGTACGGGAAGGCATGTCACTTACCAGTCGAACTACAACACAAGTGTAACGCCCCCAAAATAGGTATACATCACGCATCTTGAGTCGCCAGATACATGGTACATAAATTCAAATACAACTTAATTATACAACAGTCGTGTAAAAAACGACAAAACATAGCTGAGAGTTTAAACAAGAATATTGTCATCTAGACAATATCCACACTCAATGGTGTCCTCATTACAATTATTATCACATTATTCCGTAGAATAGTGAGGAATACTAAAGCCATTTATCCTGGACCATTACTCCCTTTCCCGACTCGTCCCAACTATATTCTCATTTCCTGAAGAGAACAAGAAAGAAAGGGTGAGCTTAACTAGCCCAGTAAGAAATATTATGACTAAGGTAATGCAGAATAAATTATCCTTAGTCTTCAACAGTATAACAACTGATAAAATACAATAGATAACAAGTTTTAGATCAACAACTGCAGCGAAAATAAGCAATCCATTAGAAGAGTCAAGTAGAACATAAAATCTACTATCTCTATGATTTAAAAAGTTTTTCATCAACTTTATCGCCGAGACTCAGCTTAATAAATAAAATCGAATCATCCGTGCATCACGGCCAAGGATATTCATGTAATCATCAATGGTCATGATTATACCGAATAATCCATGGTCATAATCATACCAACAACTGTCCATCAATGAACTACAGGCCAATGAGGACTTTCACCACATCATTCGCCACATTACGGTCATGATTATACCGAATAATCCATGGTCATAATCATACCAAGTCCATCTATTCACGTAAGCCAAAGATGACTTTCATCACAATATAAGTATGAGGATGATGACAATGACATAATAATTCAATAAAACAAGTTCAAGGATAAATTTTAAAGATTTATAATTTAATTTATCTAGAAATCAATAACATCCAAATTGTCAACATGATACTGCTTTGTGGAGTAAAGTTCAAGAATGCTCAAAAGAATATTTCCATGAAAAAATACTGGATGAAGCGCAAATATCAAGGATATTCCACTAAATTCATGGAGTATAGAAGCCAAAACTTTAATCAACTGAGTATAATAGAATATATGAAACCGCAAATGGATTTTTCCGCCATGCGGTAATCCACGTAGACAGATTATTCCAACAGAATAATAAAGAATGGAATAACAAAAGAATTCACCAGGCGTGCGTAATCTGCACACACAGGTTATTCCAACAGAAAAATAAAGAATGGAATCAAGTCATGCGTAATCCGCACAGACAGGATGTTCCAACAGAATAATAAAGAATGGAATAACAGAAGAATTCACCATGCATGCAATAGACCACACAAAAATGTTATTCCAGCAGAATAATAAATAATGGAACCAGGTCATGCGTAATACGCATAGACAGGATGTTCCAATAGAATAATAAAGAATGGAATAACAGAAGAATTTCACCATGTATGCGGTACTTCGCATAGACAGGTTATTCCAACAGAATAATAAATAACGGAACTAGGCCATGCGTAATTCGCATAGACAGGATGTTCCAACAAAATAATAAGGGATGGAATAACAATAGCTCTCTTCAAGAACACGAAAGAAATAATACCCCTTACTATAATAATAATATCCCTCACCTCACAAGATGACTAGATACTGGAATAGTGAGGTAGCGGACTTCTCTTTTTCTTTCTCTCTATATTCTCTCTCTATAATAAATGCTCTATAGCTTGAGTGAATTGGTGAAGAATAATGAAGAAATGAGCTTCTATTTATAGGAAAATATAGTTTCGATAATTGTACTTTTTAGGGCTCAGAATATTACAGTATAATACCTTCCTCTTTTTGTTTATTTTTAATTTAGTCCTGCAAGTATTATCAAACTTGTAACACCACCCCTAATAGTAAATAATGTGAATCAATAGTAAATCATGTGACTCAATAGTTCTAGACATATGAAAATACGAATTACAATATAGTACCTCCATTTTTAACTTAGTCATGCAAGTATTATCAATCTTGCACCAACTCCCCTAATAGTAACAAGAATGTGAATCAATAGTACACACATGTGAACAAATAGTTATAATCATGTGAATTAATAGCAATTAATTGCTCATTTATCCGATTAATTACCCAACTGGTCAGTATAACTTCCAGACATCAATTAATACCGAAATAAATGTCGATTTCCACCAACACTAATAATCCCAACACAATAGAACTATCAATTTCATCTTTAATCAACACAACTTATTCATCATTAATATTATAACTCATAAAATTTAACAACCAGGTCGTTTCTAGGAAAGAGGGGGCTTTTCGATAAGGATTTCTCCTTATTGGCGCACAATTAGGTGACCAAACCTTTCCTTGACAGAACTTCTAGACATTGTCAATATTGCAAATAATAATATGAATAACTTTGTCGTCTCAATTATTGATTTAATAATAATAAATATTATGCAGATGATACTGTGATAATAATTTAATCAATAATATGAGAGATATGATGCAACAATTACTGTAGCAATAATTGAGTATAACTGATTGACTTCTCAAGTAAGCATCAATAATCAATACCATGTGCTACTATGCAACCACGCGTATTACTGTACTTTTACTACCGAGTAGTTCAACAGTTTTAACGGTAATACTTTCGCCGTTATTTTTATAAAAAGATAATTTCGTCGTTTTCTAACTACGACAATACTTCCGTTGTGGGGTCCACCAATGATTGTGCCGTCGTACGAATATTCCCTGTTAAAACGAATATTCTCCGACCAATCGAATATTATATAACAACTTGCTTACTTTGCAAAATTTATAAATATTACCCCCAACTATAACATTATATCAAATCCACACCATAATATTCAAAAAAATATTTTGAGAAATTTAAATCTTTATTCATAAAATTTGAGGTCTCACAACAAGGCTTATTGGGCGGTTCAAAAACTCAATTTCGATCAAGCAGCTGTAGGGGAAAAAAGACTACTTCAACTGAATGAGCTTGACGAATTCCGTTTTCACGCCTATGAGAACTCCAAATTATACAAAGAAAAGGTCAAAAGATGGCACGACCAGAAAATTGTGCATCGAACATTCGAGCTGGGTCAATCAGTCCTCTTATTTAACTCATGACTGCGATTGTTCCCAAGAAAGCTAAAGTCAAGATTTTCGGGGCCATTCATTATAAAGCGGGTATTCTCTAATGGCGCCATTGAACTCTACAGTCGTAATCCACTAGAGATGTTCAAGGTCAATGGTCAACGGATAAAGCATTACTGGGGTGGCGATTCAAGTTGGGATGTCATCAACATTACCCTCACCAATACACAGTGAAACAGGGAGTAGTCAGGCTGAACGACTTAAAATCAAGCGCTAATTGGGAGGCAACCCAATATTTCGTTATTTTTTGTAGTTTCATTTATAATTTTTAGAATGTAGTTTTTATTAAGTATTAGGTAGGTATTGTAGAGTAAACGTTTTATGGAATCTCTCAATCATACTCCAAGCAATCAATAATCTCACATCTTGCATGTTTATGGTTGAAGGAGGAGTCAAAAGTGAGTAATAGTAACAACAGGCAAGAAAAGATGAAAAAAATGCTAATTTGGATCTACACAATTTGAAGCCAAAAATCTAGAGTCAGGGGGCATGCCTGCCGGGGCGGGCTCTATTAGCTTTGTACCCCCCGCCGGGGCGGGGGTCCTGGAAACTGGGCATACATATTCAGCAGTCACACAGCCACACGCCCACATATGTTCATCTTCCTAATTGAATCCTTCTTTCTCCTATATAACACCCACGATTTATAACTCCTAACACATTACTTCTACCCGCTACCTAAATCCATTGAACCCACTTCACCCCCACGAATTCCACTAGCCCACATCATCAAGTACTCCCATTCCTCTCCCCCACAACACCTCTATATAAACCCTATCACTCAATCCCCATTATCACCACATACACTCCACTCCTTCTACACAAGGCCACGAATTCAGCAAGTTTGGGGGACTTGAGAGCACAATTCCACTTCATCTTCATCTTCATCTTCTCTCAGCAGAATTACCATAGAAAACACCTAGTTTGGGGGGAAGAAAGGACTGTGTACGCCACGTGTTTGACAGTTTGGGTAAACCAAGTTTGGGTGGAATTAGTGTGTCTACAACAATCAATGGCTTCGCAACCTACACCGAAACGCCAAAGGGGAGAGAGTTCAAGATCCGCACAACCTACACGAACCTTTAATCGCCAGAAATTTGTGAGTGCCACCGCCGCAGACCGGTATGAGTACATGCTAACAAAAGCCCTTATACCAGAGCGGGGATTGGCACTGGATCCCAATGATGTGGAGATGATGCCTCAAATCTATCAAAAGGGGTGGATCAAATTCACCAAAAATCTGGAACCCGTAGTGGTTAACATTGTCAAGGAATTTTACACCAACTCTCAGGACAAAGCCCCATTCAACGCGTATGTGCGGGGTCGCTTGGTCCTGTTCAACGCCGATGCAATAAACACTTATTATCAGCTGCGGGTACCTCGCCAATGCCAATATGCTCAGCTACGTGATTTTGATCCAGACTTTGATGAAATAATCACAGGGATGACAAAGCCGGGAACATCTTGGATGAAAGGTCGGAAGGGAGGCACAGTGTTCCATAGCAAGGACCTTAGCTTGTATGAAAAAATATGGTACACATTTTTATGTGAGAAATTGCTTACGTCCCAACACACCTCAGATGTCACCAAAGAGAAGGCGTTGCTATTGTACGTAATTGTGCAAGATTTCATTATGGACGTTGGGGATATTATCTGTTTCTCCATCCGCCGGTGTTTACGTGGAAATTTTTCGGGTGGCTTGCCAAACCCATCACTCATATGTGGGTTGTGTCGCAATGCATAGGTAAGATGGTCTGACAATGAGCCCACACAAATGCCACTCGTATTGCTTGATTCTAGAATGATAGCGTGGTATTCTATATGGGCAGGAGGCGAGTCACATCCACGAGGTCTAGGCTTTTTTTTTGTCAACTTCGGAAGACGAAAATGATGCTACAGAGGCATCGGAGGATGATGATGTAGCTACGAGCGATCAAGGGGCTGAGCAAGTACCACAGACCGAGGCAATATCCAGTCCTCAGTTCCTTGAGTTCCAAAATCAGATGATTGTGCACAAAAAAGCAGCACGCCAGGAAATGCGACGATTGGCAATGCGACAAGATCACATGTTTGATGCTATGAACGCATCTTTCGCCTCACTCAACACAACCCTTCAAAGGTTCAACCCGGCGGCTCAATTTCCATATCAACAACCCGGACCACTGTCGAGATTTCCACCAAGTGATTCTGATGAAGAAGAGCAACAAGCACCTCCTCAGACTTAAGCGATAGGTGGGAAGTCCTCACGCACTTATTTTTATTATTCATCCAATGGGGACATTGTATTACTTAAGTTTGGGGGAGTTAAATTCATGTTTACATGCATATGTAGTATTTAGGTTTAAATTTTGTCATTTTAAATTCCAGTGTTGCATAGTTATTTATGAAGAATTGCATGATAGCTTAGGTGCATACATAGTAGCTTAGGTTATTGTTGTCATTGCATTGTGTTTAGTTTTGTATATAGTGCATTTTTTTAAAAAAATATATAAAAATAAAATAAAATAAAAATATATAATAAATAAATAAAAATATTTAGTTAAATATTATGTTTTCATATGTCCACCAGTGTTGCAGTTCATGTTATTTGTGGGCCAATGATGAGATTGAGAATAAGTTAACCAATACAATATTGATTATTAGAACTGTAATATAATTTTTGTTATGAATCGAATCTTGCACGTGTTTGAAACTGTTATAAAAAGGTTAGCACGTTAATAACGTCTTTGTTGACCGGTTAGTTCCAATTGATACATAAATAGTTTCTAAAGGATAATGTTAGGGTAAATGAGAAAATGACAAGGATAGGCAGTAAAGGCTAAAATTAGGCAAGAACTTAAGTTTGGGGGAGTATATGTGGGGTATATAAGCTTTGTTAAAAAAAAAGAAGAAAAAAATAGAGTTTATATTGTGACTAGTCTTGTTTCGGGACCTTTGTTACTTGAGCAAGTACGCCCGAGGGGATTGTCTTTACACCTAGCGCCCTAAGGTCTTTTATGGTCTGGGAGTCGTTGGTCGAAAGCTCGCTAAGGGGTAGCACTATTAGCCTAATGGGATGAGACATTGCACAGTCATTTATGTATATATATAAAAAAAGAATAATAACGGGAAAAGAGCAAAAAGCCCCCGTGGGAAAAAAATGAAATAAAAGAAGTATAAGTACCCTGCATGAACCCTTGAGTTTGGTATTGCTTAGTTTTAGTTGGGATATGCCTATTTTTGAAATTTTTAAGTTTGCACTGTATGATTCCTTCTAAGAAATTGCTTATGTACTGAATTTGTGTCCGTATTAGTTATCATAGATGTTGAACACACACACACACACATACACACACACACACACATACACACACACACACACACACACTATACCAGTGATAATTGTTCAAGATTTGAGAAATAATACGAAACTGTGGATTAGTTTTGGTGATTCATATTGTAGAGTTGCTTGTTTTCTCTGAGGCCGATGGGATAATTTTGATTCTGCGATATTGTTAGATTTGTAGGCATTTAGATTAGATTTATTCCATCTCATTGCATTGTATTGCATAACATGTAGTTTGTTTTGTGCTCGAGGACTAGCACAGTTTAAGTTTGGGGGATTTTGATAAGTGGATTTCATATCCACGAATCGATGTTCATTTCAAGCTTAAATTCGTTGTTAATTTTTTGTTTCGTGTTCGTTTTCACTCGTTTTGTGTTCTTTTATATGTAGGGTGGTCATTGTAGCATTTAACAAGATTTGGAGTCAATTGGGATCATTTCGGGACAAATTCGTGAAGGAAAGGAAAAACTCACTCGTCAACTTTTTGGAAAAATTAGCAGAAGGCACCCCCGCCGGGGCGGGCCCTTTTTGCCTGTGCACCCCCTTCGGGGCGGGGGGTCTCGACCTGCTGACTCTCCTGCATGCTTTAGGACTGTGCTACTACATGGGTTTTAGTGCTGTAATCACATATGGACTCTAGAATATAAGGGATTTCGACTGGGACACCAGAGGAGACCCCCAATTACTCGACTAATAACAGATTCGGCAACAAAGAGGAGCACATTACGAAGATTTTTTCCAGATTTTCACAAAAAGCTTTGGAGGAGTATTTTAAAGAGATTTCCGTGACGATTGCAATTATAGGCTACATGAAGGGTGTTCATCACTATTCTTCTCTTTAGTCTTTTATTTGTAATTGCAAGGATGTTTTCTTTAGATTATTCAGTTCTTATTTCATTCGTTATGAACTAATTCACTTATTAGGAATATGATGGATCCTTGGGTGAAACGATGATTTCATTATTTTGATTTCTAGTTCAATAAAATATTTTCAGTTTATCTATGTTAATTTGAGCGTGAATTTATGAATTGCTTGATCAACAATTCTTTGTGGATTTGTATGGAATCGAGAGAGGGTATTCAAATCTAGACTTAGTTAATATAACATGTGTCATGAATTTTGTGAATAGCAGATTCTTGATTATTGTTAAGGTAGAGATATGCTTGACATCGCATGTAATCAGATAGAGAACTTATTCTTAACCCTTCTATAATTTCAGTTCACATAGAGATATAGTGAGTTGATTGATTTAGGTGTTTAACTTGGTTCTATCTAATTTGTGGATTTGAGTTAATACAGTATTAGTGCATCGAGAGGTTGCTAGTACTACATTCGTGTTTTTGAATCATAAACTAAGATATTGAGTTGAATTGGAATAAAGGTTTGAAAATCATAGTGAAGCTTAGGGTGAAATCATCAGTCTAATTCTCCATCAATTGTTTGAAATTCTGGATTTTGATATTTGTGATTGTTTAGTGATAGTTTATTTATTTATTAATTTAGTTTCTATAATTTTAAACCATTGAACTGAATAGTTTAATAGAATTAGGATTAATAAAAAATTTATAATTATGAAGTTAAATTTCTTGCTAATTTGTCTTCGTAGGAACGATACTTTATTCACTACTATATTACTTGTTGACCACGTATACTTGCATGTTTTACGTATATAGATTTTACCCAATAATTGACCCACACACACACATTCATATAACAGTTTCTTGAAAAGTGGCGGTCACCGTGGTAACACAGATATCGGGGGGGGGGTGCCTAACACCTTCCCTCCGCATAATCAAGCCCCTGGACCCTAATGAATCTCGATTTCATAGACCCGTTTAGCAGTGTCACATCACTGGGTCAATGTGTAAACCTTTTCTCGGTTGTGTTGGTATAACCATATAAAAAACCAACTGGCGACTCTTACAGTCCAATCGTCGACATATTAATGTCGGACCTTTTCACAACTTGTTTTTTCAAACAAATCTCACATAACATGAGAGCACCAAAGAGCAAGAACAGAAAGGGACAAATAAAAATCCCGACGTCGACAGGTGGCGACTCTGCCGGGGACTCCAGTAAGAGGGCTTAAGTCGCTATTACAATCTTTTCAAAACTGTTATATGCTTGTGTGTGGATGTTGCATTTACATTTATGATGAATGTGTATGAATGCATGTATTTTACTGCGCTTAATGATTTACACTATATCTGCTTGTGATATTAGTGCTTCGCACATGTCATCATTTTCATAAACGGTGAGACACGTTGTATGTGAATGTATGCTGTGTGGTTCCTCCATCAGGAGGCTATCCTGTCAGTGTTTGATTACTGGACTCATAGCAAGACTAATTTCAACGAGGCTCAGGAAAGGCACCGCCCAAATTTGATCTAGTTGAAAGACCGGATTAACTTCCCGTTGAGTAAATTACGATGATTTGGGAACCTTCATGCCAAAAAGCCACGAGAGTAACCTAAGATAGGTCAGCCTTTGATAAACCAAACGCGAAGGAAAGTCTCTTCATGCTTTCTCATTTCAAATTACTCGTAAAGTATATTACTTATAATTTCATTCTATATTCATCTCCATGTAATGAGAAATATGAAGAGATATGCATACATACATATTTAAATAAACATGTTATCCTGTATTACAAACAGCTAACATCCGCCTTGCAGGATAATATTCCTAGAACGGATACATCACATAACATGTAAACATTTACGCATTCCCTAAAGACTAAACTATGCAAGTCCTTTGCAGGGAAACAATCAGACCTATTACCCGGTCAAAGTCCAAAAAGGCCACAAGCCTACAGCCAATTATGTCTTCATCTGACCAGGCTAATCTTAATCCTGTCTCCCGCGAAGAATTTGATGGATTAAGTAAACAAATTACAGATTTGGCTATTCTACTTAAAGAATTACATCAGTCTACTCAGGGCCCAAAAATGCCCACACATCTAGAATCCTCGGCACAGGGAGGAATCCAAGTTTCGAATAAAACAAATCTGGAATTTCAGTTGATTACCACAGACAAAAACCCTAAAAACACCCATCTCAAAGGTGATCCAGACACCAGTGATATTAGGAAAAAGGTTCTTTAAATGGAAGAAACCCTTCGTTCTATTAAAGGAATTGGAGCACACAGAAGTGTCTCATATGCTGACCTTTGTATATTCCCTGGTGTTCATTATCCAGAGAAGTTCAAAACTCCTGACTTCGAAAAGTACAACGGGTTATGAGATTCTTACACACATTTGATGGTGTTCAATAGAGAACTTAGATCTTATGCAGAGGACGAGAAACTCAGAATGCAGCTGATCCAGAAAAGTCTGATTGGAGAAGCCCGTTCATGGTATACCAGATTAGACAACTCAAAGATCCATAGTTGGGAGGAGCTAGCCCACACATTCCTTACCTAATATAGCTTCTAGTCTCAGATGGCTCATGACCGATACCAGATTACCTAGGTCAAGAAACAATCCAATGAGTCTTTCAGAGAGTATGCTCAAAGGTGGAGGCGCCTTGCTGCTCAAGTTATGCCCTCTATGACAGAGTCAGAAATGGGCATGACCTTCATAGACATACAAGAAGCTCCTTTCTATGAAAGAGTCTTACCTGGCATTGGTAAACCATTTTCTGAAATTATTAAACACAGGGAGATGGCTGAGATGGGATTGAAGTCTGGAAAGATTCAAGACTTAGTTACCCTTAAAGCTGTTGCTGAGTACATCCAGTCCGAAACTTATGGAAACAACCCCCGGAGGGTCCATAAAAAGAAAGAGGATTATGTTTCCTTGATACTACAAGGTCAGAAAGGCAATCAGAATATGCCTATCCAAAGGAGAAATTACACTCCCTTTCAAGCACAGTCTTCAAACCCTCCATTGCCAAAAGGTGAAGACGTCAAATGCCCTTGAGTGTTCACACCTTTAAGGGACTCACTAGAGAACATTCTACTCTTCTGACGACTCAGAAGAAAATCACGTATCTTCTTCCACCAGCCAACCCTAATGGGAAGGGTTTCAATGTTGCTCGGAAATGTGCTTATCATGCTGGGGCACCTGGACATGATACTCAAGATTGTTGGGCCTTAAAACACAAGATCTAAGATTTAATAGACAACGGTGAGATCGTGGTCACCAAACCAGATAAACTGTGACGAACGAGAATTTTGTAATTTATTTTAATATTTATTAAATTAAATAAATATTTTTCGATGAGTTAATTATTAGATTAAATAATTAATTGATGCAATTGTGGTAGATTAATTTAATTATATGTGTTACATTTATTAAATTAATGTAGAGAATTTTTATTATCAAAGTATGTGATTATGTGAGCTTATTGTATTAAAAGAAATATTTAATAAGCATATTGGTATTTTAATTAATTTAATTATTAATTAGAGATTTAATAAGTTGACATTATCTATTAATGAGAAATTAATTATATGACTATGTGAATTTAAGAGAAATTATTATATTTTATTTATATTAAATAAAATAAATTAATTGAGTTATTTTATAAAGGGTGTGACATTATTTAAACTATATGATAAAAGAGTTTATTAAATTAATTGAGTTAAGCCTTTAAGGCTAGCCAAACATGACACTAATAGAGGTTAAGGGCAGTTAACCCATGATGGGTAACTGACCTCCACAATGCGTCATTTTATTGATGCGACGTCTTCTTTATTTCATTTTTTCTTAAGTTTGATAAAAACTAGTTAGAGAGAATTAGAAAATTTTGAGGGAGAATTCAGAGGATTTGTGAGAATCTCTGTGTTGAAGAAGCTTTTGAAAAAGGGTTTTATCTCTTCTTAATCTATACTCTGGGTAATCTCTCCCTCCCAAATTCTATATTTCAAGTATTCAAGTTTTGATAAAAAAATGGCTTTCATAGTTTTATGTGAAGCCTCTGTGATTGAGAAAGGAGTAATATTTATGAGTTATTTATGAGTTAAGATGTATCAAATCGTATTTATATATATATTGCATGATTCCATATCATCAGTTTCATAATATTAAATCGTATATGATTTCTACAAAATTACAGAGTATGGGTTTGGCCTTAAGGCTTTATACGTGATATTTTATGTATTGATCATATATTATCCCTAAAATTTACACTCGTATATTATTATACATGTTGATACGAAGAGACCAAACTTTAAAAGAACGGATTCGATGTTATAACGAATCCGTAGTATCAATTTTCATGTTTTATTTTCAAAACCTTCAAGAACATCACAGTCAGAGAAATTATAGATTTTAACTCTGTGATTATGTGTTTTAGTGGGTTAAAACCATTTTATAAATGTTGGGTTATGTTTATGCATGAATTATAACATGTGTATATGATTAATTTCGTGTAGTAGTAATTTAATTGGAAATTTTTGGGCTGTGTTCTGCAATTTTCATGAATTGCAGAACAGTTTCATGCTCGCCGCACCGCGTCACCAGTCCAGCGCCTTAAGTCCCACGCTGCAGTGCCAAGGCACTGCAGCGCGAAGTGTCCGGCCGCAGCGCCACGGCGCCACAGCGCTAAGACCTAGAATAAATGTGGCGCCGTAACGCCTCTCTGCAGAATGGTCCAAAAATGTAATTTTTAAAATGTTAAGTCTAACAATGTATTGTTAACTTAATGTAATGAACATAAAAATATGTTATAAGTATAATGAGATGTTAAAATAAATACTTAACATGTAAATAACATAATTACATGTGAATTGAATTATTGATTTCATAATTAACTTGTTATTCATGATGTGTAAATTAACTAAGTATAGTTAATAATAAAGTAGACAAAGAGAATGAGTTTATGATGATTAGTTAAGTTATAATTAACTGGTATTGTGAATATGAATGGTATGTAGGATTAAATTCAAAGAACGTGCTTAGTTAAAGTGTTATCTACGCACGAGGCAAGTTTCCTAACCCTACTTGTCATTATTGTTCAAGTTTATTATTTACCTCGAGTAAATTATCATTACTATTATTCATGTTCAAATGTTATATTAAAGATTTATTATCTTTTCAAAGCATGATTCAGTTATATAATAATTGTCCTATTGTATACTTCTTGAGATTATTATTCAATTTGAATATCATTATTATTGAACCTTATTAGACTAGCGAACCCTTATTGATTCGACTAGTCCATAGTTGATGAGCGTTCCAAATTTCAGAACCCTTGATAAATTATCCAAACCAAACATCCTTTGGTGCGGACTCGAATGTCAAACTGAGATGAACAACCCTGCAAATGGATTTACTTATGCGTTAGCGTTAAGATATTGTGCACAGTATGGTACTAAGGGCTGATCCCCCTAAGTACGAGTAGAAAGGTCCATAGTCTTATGACTATTAAAGGTTTCAAGTATAACCCTTTATAACCTAGGATATAGTTCAAGGTCTTATGACCCTCAGAATTCTTTTGATTCTTGTTATTCATTCTTGATTCAAAAGTTGAGCTTTTATTCAGATGTCTTTGATTTACTCGCATGTTATTATACTGTTATTTCATTATTATACTTGTGGGCAATAGTGCTCACTTTTGCTTAATAATAACATTGCAGTTAAGAACGAAAGAACCGATGAACCTTCCACTAGTAAGGGCAAGGGCAAAGTTAGCAAGTGATGAAGACTTGTTATTTTATTAGATGATGTATTCATGTTTAAGATTTGAGTTAATGATGTTGTTAAGACTTATTTGTTTATGATTCCACATAGATGTTTAAGGTTAGTTTAACCTGGGATTGTATTATTATTATTTAGATGTTGTAACCCTTAAGGGGAAGATTTTTATTCTATCTATTGCATGGCTTGCATTTTTATGGGTAGATATATAGATGATATTTGTACAGTGAACACCAACTTCCATGGAATTGAAGTACCCAGATTTGGGGGTGTCACAAGTTGGTATCAAAGCTGTAGGTTATGAACCTTACGTGGGGGAACAACCTTAGGTAGTAGCCTTATAGAAAGAAGATAGTAATGGAAAACTCTTATCGAGTTCTAAGAAATGAATTTTTGTAATTCATTAAAGATAATAAAAGACCTTATGTGTTTATGTGTTAAAGTATGCGTTAGATGATACGAATTAGTAACTAAAACTTAAAATTTTGTTGTTAGGATGTCGAATGTTAGAGAAGCTAGTCAAGCTGGGGAGGAAGAACCTCGTGTACCTGTAGTACCTACTGAGGAAGAACCCTGTGTACCTATAGTACCGACAGAGGAGGAGCCCCAAGACATTCATGTCGTTAGGGAGCAGATGGTGCAGAGGGAATCATCTCCATTAATCACCGTTGTTGGTCAGGAGCATGAGCCCGAGACTGATCCTGAGGAGGATACTGAGGAGGAATTTGTTGAGGAAGAGGAAGAGGAAGAAGAAGAGTTACCACGGTACACTGTTGATGCTGAGATGTATGACACGTTATACGACCGTAACGTGGAGTTACGAGACGAGGTCCAGGATTGGACTGAGCGAGCGGTTATTCAGCATATTACTCTAGAGCAGAAGGAGAGGGAGATTTCGACTCTTCACTCTCGACTGACAAATGTAGAATGGGATTTGGTCCATGAGAAGGGTCAAACTGAAGATAAGAACGAGGAGATAGAGAAACTGAATAAGGAACTGAAGGAAACCTCCGAAAGGCTGAACATAGCAGAGGAAGGCTGGGTAAGAGAATCGCGTCGAGCTGATCGTGCAGAGGATGATAGTCGTGCAAAGAAAGTGTAGATTGGGGGAAACGTACTCTACACTTAACAAGAAAATGAATGAGACCCAAGATCGAGTTTTGAGGTACCCAATCTAGTTCGAGGGACTACCATTGTACATGATAGATCGCAGGACGATGCATCACATCTTAAAAGAGGAGCGTAGAAAGGCTAATCAGTACCTTGACTGACAGTGATATGATTTGTTTAGTTATGTGAAGAACTTAAATTAGTTTTAGATGTAAATTTTGACGTATTTATGAACGAAAGAATATTTGAATGTTTTAAATCCTGTGGATTCTTTATTCCAGGATAGTTGATGTAAATAGCAGTTATGCTATCGTTTAATGTTAAAACTTTAATTTGAATACAAATATATCAAGTTGTTTGAGATGATGTGTTAAGAGATATGTTAAATTGTTGATTAATGCCTTAACTATTTAGAGAAATAAATAAAGTTCTAATAAGCGTTTATTTAATAGAAAAATGCCGCCAAGGAGAAGACAACAACGTCAACCGGCTCAGGAAGAGTCAACCAATAATAACAATAATGCTAACGCTAATCCCGTGCAGTAGTTGGTTAACTTACTGACTGAATCCATGAATAATCAACCTCAAGCTCCACCAAACACAATGTTTAAAGACTTCAAGGCGGTGGGACCGCCAGAGTTCAAAGGTTCCATGAATCCAATCGAGGCTCAAACGTGGGTTATGGAAATGGAGAAGGTTTTCGACATTGCTAGGGTTAGAGAAGACCAGAAGATCGCTTTTGCAACGTTTATGCTGAAGTCTGAGGCTATCTACTGGTGGTAAGCAAACAAAGTACGAGGAGGTGAAGGTGTAATTACGTGGGAGAGATTTAAAGAGATGTTTTTCAAAATGTATTTCCTAACTAGTTCGCAGAATCAGATGGAGGTTCAATTTCTGGAACTGAAATAGGGAAATATGAGTGTACCTGATTATGCGGCAAAATTCAATGAGTTAGCGAGGTTCACCTCGTATCAAGTTCACATGGATGAGAGGAAGGCGAGACGGTTTGAGAAAGGACTAAAGCCTTGGGAGTACAACAAGGTATCAATGTTTCAGCTAAACACGTTTGCTGGAGTACTGGAAAAGGCCATCCTCGCTGAAGGTGGGAGCGATGCGGTGACCAAGTATAATCAAGATCAAAAGAATAAGAAGAATAAAGGTGAAATTAATAACAAGGCTAGTGGAAGTGGCACAGGAGGTGAAAATTTCAATCTGAAGAAAAGGTGGAACGACAGCTCATCATCGGGGAATCAACAAGGTAATCAGAAGAAAAGAATCGAAGCATGCCCGACTTGCGGGAAAGCCCATCTGGGAGTTTGTATGAAAGGAAAGAGAGTGTGCTACAATTGTGGTCAGGAAGGCCACATAGCACCAAACTGTCCAAACCCATAGAAGGGTGCTTGTTTTACTTGTGGTTCGAAGGACCATCTGGCAAGAGATTGTCCCACAAAGGGATCAGGAGGGTCAGGATCAGGAGGAAACTGGGGAAATAACAGTGGAAATACCTTAACCATCACCGGACCAACCATAACAAACCGACCGACCGCCCGGACTTTCAACATGACGGTACAAGATGCAGTTCAATCCCGTGATGTGGTGTCAGGTATCATTCCGATCAATATAATTAATGCTTATGTTTTATTTGATTCGGGTGCTACTTGTTCCTTTATATTCTATGATTTTGCCAAGAATTTAGATTTGCCTAAGAATGAATTGGATTACCCCATGAACATAGAAATTGCGAATAGAGAAATAATCCCTGTTAAGTATGTACATAAGAATTGTAGAGTGGATATTAAGGGTAATATCATGAACATAGATCTTATCCCTATTCGACTTGGGGAATTTTTTTTTGGGAATGGACTGGTTATTCAATTACGGAGCTAAAATTGATTACCAAAAGAAGCGTATTAACCTTATGACTCCGTTAAAGGTTGTATTTTATGGTAGCAAGTCGCCTAGACAAGCGAGTTGTCTGACGATGATGCAGGCCAGGAAGTTATTAAGACAAGGCTGTGTAGGATACTTAGCTTACATAGTCGACAGTCGAAAAGAGAATCCAAAGGTAGAAGAGATACCGATTCTGAGGGACTTCGTCGACATATTTCCAGACGATTTACCAGGACTTCAACCGGATAGAGAGGTAGATTTTGTGATCGATCTGGCGCCAGGAACTGACCATATATCGAAGGCACCATACCGAATGGCACCAGTAGAGATGAAGGAATTAATGGTACAACTATAAGAATCGTTGGACAAGAAGTACATTCAACCGAGCGTATCGCCATGGGGAGCGCCGATGTTATTTGTGAAAAAGAAGGATGGATCGATGCGGCTCTGCATTGACTACAGAGAACTGAATAAGGTCACGATTAAGAACAGATATCCATTACCGAGGATCGATGACTTATTTGATCAATTGAAAGGAGTAAGATACTTTTCTAAGATAGACTTGAGAAGCGGTTATCATCAACTGAATGGTGAGGCCAAATTATGTACCGAAGACAGCGTTCAGAACGCGATATGGTCACTACGAATTTTTAGTAATGTCGTTTGGTCTTACGAATGCTCCTGCAGCATTTATGGGACTAATGAATGGTGTGTTCAAGCCATTTTTGGACAAGTTCGTAGTGGTATTTATAGATGACATTTTGGTCTATTGGAAAACCAAAGAAGAACACAAAGAGCATTTGAGATTAACGTTGGAAGTATTGAGAAGGGAAAAGTTGTATGCCAAGTTTTTGAAATGCGAATTTTGGATTGAACGAGTGCAATTTCTTGGGCACGTGATCGATAAAAATGGAATTTCGGTAGATCCATCTAAAGTCGAAGCCGTGATTAACTGGGATCAGCCGAGGATGCCGTCGGAAGTCTTTTCCAAGATCGCAACTCCGTTAACGAATTTAAATCAAAAAGCTGTGATATTTGTTTGGACGGATAAGTGTGAGGAAAGTTTTCAAGAATTGAAGAAGCGGTTGAGTACGGCCCCTGTGTTATCTCTTCTAGATGATACATGAAATTTTGTTGTTTATAGTGATGCATCGTATAAAGGACTTAGCTGTGTGCTGATGTAAAATGGAAAAGTCATTGCGTATGCATCACGACAATTGAAGGATTACGAGAAGGGATACCCTACCCACGACTTGGAGTTAGCTGCAGTTGTTTTTGCTTTAAAAATTTGGAGGCACTATCTCTACGGGGAAAAGTGTGAAATATATATGGACCACAAGAGTATGAAATATATTTTCATGCAGAAGGACTTAAATATGCGTCAAAGAAGGTGGTTGGATTTAATTAAGGACTACGACTGTGAGATTTTATACCATCTGGGTAAGGCGAATGTCGTTGCCAATGCCTTAAGTAGAAAGGGTCGGGAGAAGTTGATGATGTTGACTGCTCAAGACGAGCTAATTTCAGAAATGGAGAAACTGGAGTTAGAGGTGAAGTATCCTATGGAAATTGATGAGAAGCTATTTCATATGCAATCTGGTACCACCCTACTGGATAAAGTTAAGGAGGCTCAGCTTCAGGACGAAGAATGTAAAAAGGTGACAAAGAAGATATCTGAAGGAACTGAACTAAGATTTAAGATGGATAAGGAAGGAATACTGAGATTTGAGAGTAGAATTTGGGTACCGCCAGTACAAGAGATTAAGGAAGAAATTTTGAGCGAGGCTCATAGTTCACGATATTCGATTCACCCTGGTAGTACCAAGATGTATCAAGATCTTTGACAACATTTCTGGTGGCCGAATTTGAAACGTGATGTTACAGAATGTGTTGCCAAGTGTCTGACTTGTCAGAAAGTGAAAGCGGAACATCAGAGACCAAGTGGATTGCTACAACCGTTAGAGATCCCAGAATGGAAATGGGAACATATTACAATGGACTTCGTGGTTGGCCTTTCGACGACTCAAAAATGCTGCGACGCAGTATGGGTTATCGTTGACCGACTGACGAAATCTGCACACTTCCTTCCAATCAAAATCAGATTCAATTTAGATCAATTGGCAAGGTTATACGTAAAAGAGATTGTTTCGAGGCACGGAGTTCTGGTGTCAATTATTTCCGACAAATATCCGTGCTTCACATCGAATTTCTGGAAACGTCTTCAGAAATGCATGGGTACGCAATTGCGAATGAGTATAGCATACCACCCTCAAACAGACGGACAGAGTGAGCGAACAATTCAAACGTTAGAAGATATGCTAAGAGCCTATGTGATGGACTTCAAAGGAATTTGGGATGATCACCTACCTTTAGTAGAGTTTGGCTACAACAACAGTTACCACGCTAGTATTGGCATGCCGCCTTACAAAGCGTTATACGGCAGAAAGTGCAGAACTTTGCTTTACTAGGATGAAGTTGGTGAAAGACAATTGTAGGGCCAGAATTGGTACAGCAGACGGCAGAAAGTCAAAGTGATCTGAGCACGACTGGTAGTGGCTCAAGATTAACAGAAGAAATACGCTGATCCACATCATAAAAATATCGAGTTTGAATAAGGTAGTTATGTTTTCTTGAAGGTCTCTCCTTGGAAGGGGAAGATCAGGTTCGGAAAGAAAGGAAAATTGAGCCCAAGATTCATTGGACCCTTTGAAGTACTAAGAAGAATCGGAGAAGTTGCGTACGAGGTAGCCTTACTTTCAGCACTCGAGAATGTCCACAACGTTTTCCACGTTTCTGTATTACGACCATACAAAGCCGATTACAAACATGTAATTGAATACGAACCCCTACATTTTGAGAAAGACTTATCTTACGAAGAAATTCCTGTCCAAATTGTCGATCGAAAAGAACAAGTTCTTAGAAATAAAGTTATACCTTCTGTTAAGGTAATTTGGAGGAACCACAATGCTGAAGAAGCTACGTGGGAACTCGAAGAGAATATGATGAAGAATTACCCTCATTTATTTACTTAATTATGTGTAAGCGATTCTGGGGACAGAATCTTTGTAAGGGGGTGAGGGGTGAGGGGTGAGGGGTGAGGGGTGGGGGTGGGGGGTGGGGGGGGGGAGAATGTAACGGGTCGAATTTATTTAGTCGTGATTCTGGGGACATAATCCTTTTTAAGGGGGGAAAGATGTGATGAACGAGAATTTTGTAATTTATTTTAATATTTATTGAATTAAATAAATATTTTTCGATGAGTTAATTATTAGATTAAATAATTAATTGATGCAATTATGGTAGATTAATTTAATTATATGTGTTACATTTATTAAATTAATGTAGAGAATTTTTATTATCAAAGTATGTGATTATGTGAGCTTATTGTATTAAAAGAAATATTTAATAAGCATAATGGTATTTTAATTAATTTAATTATTAATTAGAGATTTAATAAGTTAACATTATCTATTAATGAGAAATTAATTATATGACTATGTGAATTTATTTATATTAAATAAAATAAATTAATTGAGTTATTTTATAAAGGGTGTGACATTATTTAAATTATATGATAAAAGAGTTTATTAAATTAATTGAGTTAAGCCTTTAAGGCTAGCCAAATATGGCACTAATAGAGGCTGAGGGCAGTTAACCCATGATGGGTAACTGACCTCCATAATGCGTCAGTTTATTGATGCGACGTCTTCTTTATTTCATTTTTTCTTAAGTCTGATAAAAACTAGTTAGAGAGAATTAGAAAATTTTGAGAGAGTATTCAGAGGATTTGTGAGAATCTCTGTGTTGAAGAAGCTTTTGAAAAAGGGTTTTATCTCTTCTAAATCTATACTCTGGGTAATCTCTCCCTCCCAAATTCTATATTTCACATATTCAAGTTTTGATAAAAAATGGCTTTCACAGTTTTCTGTGAAGCCTCTGTGATTGAGAAAGGAGTAATATTTATGAGTTATTTATGGGTTAAGATGTATCAAATCGTATTTATATATATATTGCATGATTCCATATCATCAGTTTCATAATATTACATCGTATATAATTTCTACAAAATTACAGAGTATGGGTTTGGCCGTAAGGCTTTATACGTGATATTTTATGTATTGATCGTATATTATCCCTAAATTTTACACTCGTATATTATTATACATGTTGATACGAAGAGACCAAACTTTAAACGAACGGATTCGGTGTTATAACGAATCCGTAGTATCAATTTTCATGTTTTATTTTCAAAACCTTCAAGAACATCAAAGTAAGAGAAATTATAGATTTTAACTCTGTGATTATGTGTTTTAATGGGTTAAAACCATTCTATAAATGTTAGGTTATGTTTATGCATGAATTATAACATGTGTATATGATTAATTTCGTGTAGTAGTAATTTAATTAGAAATTTTTGGGCTGTGTTCTGCAATTTTCATGAATTGCAGAACAGTTTCATGCTCGCCGCACCGCGTCGCCAGTCCAGCGCCTTAAGTCCCACGCTACAGTGCCACGGCGCTGCAGCGCGAAGTGTCCGGCCACAGCGCCAAGACCTAGTATAAATGTGGCGCCGCAGCGCCACTCTGGAGAATGGTCCAGAAATGTAATTTTTAAAGTGTTAAGTCTAGCAATGTATTGTTAACTTAATGTAATGAACATACAAATATGTTATAAGTATAATAAGATGTTAAAATAAATACTTAACATGTAAATAACATAATTATATGTGAATGGAATTATTGATTTCATAATTAGCTTGTTATTCATGATGTGTAAATTATGTGACAAAGTGGTAAATTAACTAAGTATAGTTAATAATAAAGTAGACAAAGAGAATGAGTTTATGATGATTAGTTAAGTTATAATTAACTGGTATTGTGAATATGAATGGTATGTAGGATTAAATTCAAAGAACGTGCTTAGTTAAAGTGTTATCTACGCACGAGGCAAGTTTCCTAATCCTACTTGTCATTATTGTTCAAGTTTATTATTTACCTCGAGTAAATTATCATTACTGTTATTCATGTTCAAATGTTATATTAAAGATTTATTATCTTTTCAAAGCATGATTCAGTTATATAATAATTGTCCTATTGTATACTTCTTGAGATTATTATTCAATTTGAATATCATTATTATTGAACCTTATTAGACTAGCGAACCCTTATTGATTCGACTAGTCCATAGTTGATAAGCGTTCTAAATTTCAGAACCCTTGATAAATTATCCAAACCAAACATCCTTTGGTGCGGACTCGAATGTCAAACTGAGATGAACAACCCTGCAAATGGATTTACTTATGCGTTAGCGTTAAGATATTGTGCACAGTATGGTACTAAGGGCTGATCCCCCTAAGTACGAGTAGAAAGGTCCATAGTCTTATGACTATTAAAGGTTTCAAGTATAACCCTTTATAACCTAGGATATAGTTCAAGGTCTTATGACCCTCAGAATTCTTTTGATTCTTGTTATTCATTCTTGATTCAAAAGTTGAGCTTTTATTCAGATGTCTTTGATTAACTCGCATGTTATTATACTGTTATTTCATTATTATACTTGTGGGCAATAGTGCTCACTTTTGCTTAATAATAACATTGCAGTTAAGAACGAAAGAACCGATGAACCTTCCACTAGTAAGGGCAAGGGCAAAGTTAGCAAGTGATGAAGACTTGTTATTTTATTAGATGATGTATTCATGTTTAAGACTTGAGTTAATGATGTTGTTCAGACTTATTTGTTTATGATTCCACATAGATGTTTAAGGTTAGTTTAACCTGGGATTGTATTATTATTATTTAGATGTTGTAACCCTTAAGGGGAAGATTTTTATTCTATCTATTGCATGGCTTGCATTTTTATGGGTAGATAGATAGATGATATTTGTACAGTGAACACCAAATCCCGTGGAATTGAAGTACCCAGATTTGGGGGTGTCACATCAACCTCACGTACAAGACAACCCTCTTCCTCAACACAAAAAGGAAGAGGTCAACATGATTAATTGGAGCAGTGGACAGAGTTCCAATTTTAATGGTGAATCATCCCAGACCATCAAAGACGGTGTTGATAAATGGGATTATGCAAAGTTCCAGTTTGTATTGGAACGAAAGATAAAAGCTCTGTGTAAGCAGATTAAGCAATTAGCAGAACTGGTGACCTATCAACATTAAGTCACAAGCCAATTAGTCAGCCAGGAGCATGCTAGTCTCTTCCCCTTTGTTATGAATACTCCCCTGTAACCTTCAGAGAAAGAAATACTGGAAGGCAAAGTGACGAAGAGAGCAAGTGCCAAAGCCCGTCGGGATTTTGCCAATAGAAGGGAATTTACATACCTAGGCTAACCTATGGAGGAGATACTTCAGATGTTGATCAATGAAGGAAGGATCACTTCCCTTCTGCCTCCAATTAATCCCCGTTCAAGATGTTTTAATTCTGATGGAGTATGTCAATATCACTCCCATTCTCGCGGTCACAACATAGAAGAATGCTGGGCACTCCTCCACCTTATTCAGAATCTTATTAACAGCGGTGTCCTGCAACTAGCAGAAGATGATACTATGCTATTTGAGAGTGAGAATACTTGTCCTACTAAATGGAAGGGACTGGTAGCAATTATATCCACTGAGGCTGATGGGACTGTCAAACCTTTCACAATACAAGAAATTCAACTCAAAGGAGTTGACAATCCTTTAAAAGTGGCTGCTCCAGAGTCAATCAACTTGCCATTCAGACCACAATATCCTGTTATCAGCTTACAAAAAGTCCCATGGAATTATAGAGAAGCTGAAGGATCTACCTCTCATATAACTGCTGCAGTGTCAAAAGAAAATCCACTATATCTTCCCCAACGGGTGATGAAGGCTGCCATCAAATCAAAGGGGAAGGTTCCCATGGAAAAAATTGTAAAGTTCCTCTGTACTATGGGTCATAATGAAAGCCAAGGTGGTTTTAAGGTTAAGAGAAGCTCCACATCAAATTTCAATACTGGTCTTGGTTTTAACCTCTGAGGATCACAAGAAGATCTTACTGAAGGTTTTGGAAGAAGAATACTTGTCAAAATCAGTGGATTTGGAAATATTTCAACATTTGGTTGATCACATTTTTAACAATAATGTGATATCTTTCACTGATGATGACATACCGCCCGAAGGGACCGGTCATTGCAAGCCGTTGCACATTGCAGTTTTGTCCTCTGGATACATGCTAGCTGGAGTCTTGATAGATGGAGGTTTGTCTTTGAATATCTGTCCTTATACTACTTTGCTAAAGATGAACGTCAATCTCAATCGGATCCGAAACAGTCATACGATTATTAAAGCTTTTAATGGATCCCACCGGAATTCAGTCGAAGAGATTAAACTGCCAATCGAGATTGGTCCCCACACATTCTGCGTATCTTTTCACGTGCTCAAGATAGATTTAGGATACAACCTACTCTTGGGAAGACTGTGGATTCATATGGCTGGGGTCGTCCCCTCCATTCTTCATCAGCAACTGAAATACATCATTAATGACAACCTAGTCATGGTTAACGCTAAGCTGGAATGTCCTAAACAAAGTGACATACCACTCATCAGCTTCAATTCAGAAGTTGAGCCGGTCAGTTTTCATGCCCTGGAGGTGAGAAACACTCACTACCACCCTATTGGGGTGCCACCTCTCAAACCCAAGATTTCTTCCAAAGTAATGTCGGCTACTCAAGAAATGATGTCTTTGGGTCATCAACCTGGATGAGGGTTAGGTAAAAATCATCAGGGTATTAAGCACCCGATTCAAGTGTCCAGTTAAACTGGGACAACCAAACTAGGCTATTCTGCCAGTTCCAGTAATAGGAATTCTCATAAGCATCATCAGATTCCTTCATCTTCAGCCACACGACAATTATCTCCACTTGTAAACCCTGAGCTCGCGCAATCTCCGATAAAGGTGCCAGCCAACGTAATGGCTATGTTATTTCCTAAGCCTATACTGATCAAGGGGAAAGAGGTCCTAGTTCCTGATACCAAAGTGGAAGAAGAGGAACGAAGACGTAAGCAAGACATCATCATAATGATTTCAGGCATACGCATATTTGTCCATGATGAACATACAAACAGATACACTCTAGACGATGATTGCCCAGACATAATGGTCATCATTCGGGAAAAGGAGGACGACGATGATAAGTAAATTTTATACCTATTTATCAGGTATCTATTACTTGAATTAGTTGCTTAATCTCTTGTTTCTTAGTTAGTTTTCATGCATTTTGTGTTCATTTTGTAGATTATATGCTTGAGAGCTGAAATCGCAAAGAATTGGTATGAAATCTCAAAGAAAAGTAATCCAGACTTCATTTGGGTTTTCATGTTCTTGGCTTAGAACTTGGATTAAATTTTAGAGCTTCTTCATAGCTTTCTGGAACAACTTGAATCATTCCAATCGGAGTTTGGATGCAAGAGTTATGATATTTGTACCAACGGACGTTAACTTCACTGTTTTGGGTGGCCATTTGCATAGCAGTCACTTCCAGCCCAATTTCTACCTTCATCCGTTCATTATTTCTTAATTCTCAAAGAATTAAAGTTGTAGAGCTCGTCGATATCTTCGATTTGATAGTTGGCAGGCCTCGTAACTCTTCCCGGATCAAAAGTAATGGCCATTTTTCCAAAGGACGTCAGAGCAGAAAAAGGACCCCCGTCGGGGCGGGGGTACCAGCTATAAAATAGAACCCTAGCCCTCCGGGGCAGGCCTACTTAGTGTATAAACCCCCGCTGGAGCGGGGGTACGCGCAGAAAAGACATTTTTTGTACAAATTTGAGTCTAAAAAGGATTGGTTCGATCCGATTGACTCATAGACTTCTAAGAGGACTTAAAGACATATAAATAGACTTATAAAAGAATGAGAATCACAAGGATTAGAGGGGAGAAAGGATTCCATTAGATTAGATTAGAGTAGAATAGGAGAAAACACTAGTTCTTATGAGATTGGGAGATTGAAGTAACTTGGAGACCATTGAAGATTCAAAGTAAGAGCGAGGAGGGAGCTTCAAATATGCAGACAACAGATTCTATCTTCTTATCTTCTTCTATCTTTGTCTTTTAATGTGTATTCAAGTGTGAATTCTTAGTTTTAATTTAATGAACTAATTCTTTATTTGAGATTACAATGGATCTTATTGTGTAGTTTATTTTAATATGCGTCGCTATTAATTATTATTTTCTATTGTGAGGATTGTCTATTGTGATTTGGACTTAATTGCTTAATTGCCTAGCTAACAATTACCATGATAATCTATACGAACTCGAGAGATGAAGTATAGATTTAGATCTGATCATGATAGCATGTGTTTATGATTTCTACATAGATAGAATTCATGATTTGTGTTTAGGATAGAGATATGCCTTTACGCCATATGTAATCTTATAGAGAACTTGTGCTTTAAATCCTTTTTAATTGTAATTCACATAGAGATATAATGGATTAGTTAATTAGGGTGTCTTGCTTAATTCTATCATCTGTGGATTTAAATGTGTATGGGTATTATGCATCGAGAGGTGGTTTTATCTGCTTTAGTGTTCTTGATTAACAATTCAGGATAGAGAATAATTGATGAGAAGTGTGTTAATTTAAATGAAGCAATAAGTGAAGTTGTGATCTTAAATATCCGTAATCTTAATTTAACTAGTGGTAATTAGAATTAGTTTACTTATAAATTGAAATTCATTCGTTTAAATAAGATTGAGTTGGTTACGGGTTAGTACTTGGTGGTTTTTATTAAACAATTCCTCGTGGGAACGATACTCTACTTTCACTTTATTACTTGTTGACCACGTATACTTGAGTGTTGTGTGTAATTGGATTTTACCCAACAGATGACATCCCCTCCATCACTGCAGTCCACCCGGACTTTGCCCTCGACAATTGGAGCAACACTCCTTGCATTGGTCGACGAGGGTAAAACGGGTAGGAACTCTTTCTGCCCTGTAGATATCATAACTGCTTACTTTTTTGTACAGTATTAGTAGTTGTTTTGTCAGTACATGCTAACACTTTGTATGATTAAACAATTTTATATATACTAAGTGAAAGCATATTTTATTTCAGGACTCTGAACTTAGATGTGCCTGTACTAGCTGATAAGATGCCTCTTCTCCACAAGGATTGTAACTTTGATGAAAACTTGGATTCATCCTTGATGGAAATACATGAGAACATTGAGGTGCCTCAGGAGATCAAAGAATGTGTCGAAGACAAACCTAAACCCAACCTTGATCAAACCACTTCCTTCAATCTCTAAACTTAGAAAGCCCTAAGTTAATCAAGATTGGTTCAGACCTTATTCCAGACCAGAGGAATGACATGGTTACGCTACTAACCCAATTGCAGGATGTGTTTGCATGGTCTCATGAAGACATGGTGGGTTTGTCTACTAACATTGTTCTTCATTGCCTTCCCATTAAAGAGGGATTCAAGCCAGTCAAGCAGAAGCTCAGGCGATTGAAACCTGAGTGGAGTTTAAAGGTGAAAGAAGAAATTGTGAAACAATTTCAAGCTGACATTATCATGGTGTCCACATATCCTGAATAGATATCCAACATCGTTCCCGTACCTAAACCTGGAGGAAAGGTGCGAGTTTGCATGGATTACCGGGATCTGAACAAAGCTTGCCTTAAGGATAGCTTTCCCGTGCCATTTATCCACATTCTCATTGACAATGCTGCTCAATACGACATGTACTCTTTTGCTGATTGCTTTGTGGGGTACTATCAAATTATGGTTACTGAGGAGGATCGTGAGAAAACTGCAGTCATCACGCCTTGGAGAACCTTTTGCTATAGACGGTTATCATTCGGCCTCATCAATGCCGGGGCCACCTATCAGTGAGCCATGATGGCTCTTTTCCATGACTTAATGCACAAAGAGATAGAGATCTACGTGGATGACATCATTGTCAAGTCCTGAAGGGAAAAATACCACTTAGACCATCTCAGAAAGCTCTTCAACAGGTTGCGCAAGTACAACTTGAAGTTGAATCCAGCCAAGTGCGCCTTTGGCAGCGTTAAATCAGGCAAGTTGCTAGGATTCCTAGTTAGCCACAAAGGGATTGAGCTGGATACCACCAAAATCTGGGCCATCACAGAAATGCCCATTCCCCAGACAGAGAAGGAAATGCGAGGATTTTTGGGAAGAATCAACTTCATTAGCATATTCATTTCTCAATTCACAGCAACCTGTGAGCCTATCTTCAGACTGTTAAGGAAGAACTCCTCCATGTAGTGCAATGGCGAGTGCCAGACGACCTTCCTTACAAACAAAGAGCAGCTAGTCAAAGCTCATATTTTGGTACCACCCAGGGATGCTGTTACCCTGTTCATGTACCTGTCCATAAGTGACAATGCCATGTAAAGTCCCAGAACCCGGATACTTGAAACTCGAACTCGGTACTTCACGATATCATTTCTATGAGCGGAATTCTATTAATAATAATAACAATAATATATAAACAATCATTTTACAATACTTATTCATCAAAGTTCATCTCCCAAGTACGTAACCTTTAAACATACATTACCAATCATATTAATAATAAAACATATATCATAGTCTTCATAATCTTAACTATTACAAATAATAATAATTGCAGTCAACCATCTATCTACCCTTTCCCTTTGTTTTTGGCAGAACCTTCAGGTTGTTCGCTCTTAACTGAAAACATTTAAATTAAGCAAGGATGAGCATTTGAGTGCCCAACAAGTATTAACAATATATATATAAACTGAAAGCATTTAAATGTTTTCTATATACTATTCTTCTACAACAAGGCAAAAGTTGTGAAGCAATCTATACTAATAATAACTACATAACTATTTCAAATTTTTGAAACTACGTACAGACTATATTAAGGTTTTATATGACATAGTATGAACATTATTTTCATTTTTGAAAAGGTTAAACAGAAAATTCATCTGTAAACCGTCATAACTTACGAACACGGGGGTGATCAGCCCGTTGTGCCCTGCATTGATCAATACTACATTACAAAAATGGTGTTACCATTTACTTGATTCGCCTTAGGCGCATAAAAATTTTCCCTAGTAAGGGATGTTCATATTTGTCAGGGTTCCAAGCCAAAGGTTTTATCTTATCCAACAATAGTCTATAATTTAACATATATGTATATCAAAGGGTTATCAACATGCGATTAAATACTATGATTATCCAAGTGGGGACACTAGTATAATCATTTATAGAAATTAACGAACAGAATATATATCTGAATTATCATATACTAACATGTTGATAATCAATGGGCGTATATAATATAGGTTTTACAATCTGTACAGTAATAATATAACTTTGAAATATTCTTACATTTGTCCAATGCATAAAGAAAATGCAAAGGTAGGATACTTGCCTGATGCGCTGCTTACAAATTCTTAACTTAATTCTACCCTTTTTATCACAACCTATCATTAAGAAAATCAATCATTCGATCAGAACATTATATCATAACACATAATACTGCATATAGCAGTCAGCACATTCTTAATCACGTTGTCACATAACTTAACGACCATGATATCACAATTAAACAATTTACAAGTCAATCCTATTTAAGTTCAGATCAATTTCTGAAACATGTCGACGTACCGACAGCCTTATCAGGTAATAATCGAGTCTAAGACTCTATTCTGTATCGGAATATCTAAATAGATAACTTAAACAACAGTCGCACTATTTTTCATGACCTTATAATAATTTTAAAACAATTATTACCATTAATATTAAAATATTAATTTATCATTTTCCAAATATTAAAAGTTATGAATTACAACTTAAAATATTTTTAATTCACTTATATCCCCTTTTAAATGATTTTTAAATAAATAAAACCATTTTAAAACTATTTATTTAATATAATTATTAAATAAACTTAATATCATTAATATATCATTAATATTAAATTATTAATGAAATTATCCTTTAAATATTAAAAGTTATAGTTTATAACTTAAAATATCTTTAAACACTTTTATTTTCATTTAAAATGATTTTTATAATAATAAAATCATTTTTAAACTAATTTATTTAATATAAATATTAAATAACTTTAATATCATTAATAATCATTAATTAATGAATTTAACCTTTAAATATTAAAAGTTATATTTTATAACTTAAAATATTTTTAAATACCTTATTATTATTTAAAATGATTTTTAAAATAATAAAATCATTTTTAATTTAATTATTAAATTCATTTAGTAAATAACTTAATTATCATTAATATTAATTTATTAATGAAAATTATCAAATAATATTAAAAGTTATTAAAAATAACTTAAAATATTTTCTTATATCATAATAAAATTTTAAATGATTTTTCAAATATTAAAATCATTTTTAAATAATTTATTTAATATTATAATTAAATAAATTAAATACTTTTAATATTCCAAAAATATTAAATATTTATGAAATATATTTAAAATAATTAAAAACTAATTTTCAGAATTTAAAATAATTTTTAATAATTTATTTTGTATTTTTAATAATTAAAAACTATTTTTTTCTATTTATTAATTTATTTTCGCAAAATAATTTATTTTCTGTCGCTAAAGACCACCTATAGCGACAGAACCGTCGCTATAGGTGTTCTTCGTGTTCTTCATACAAGCCCAGAATTTCAATGTCAGAACCGAGTGACTAGGTTTGACCGTGAATAACTCAATGTGTGTCGTGATTCTGGACTCGATTTTGGTCAGATTATGTAGTACAAATATAAGACTATAAGATACAACAACCAACATGGACAAATCACATAACACCAAACAAATATAATCGCCCAAACTTACTGTCAGAGGCTGTTCTTCATTTCTGGGTTTCCCAGAATTGAAGAACAGACCGACTGACCACCTTTGATCGCCAGAAACTTGCAACATATTAACTGTTTTTGAGACCTAAGAGCTTTAATGTGTAGACAACCTGTAGGACTACATATTCATTACATAATATAAACAAAACATCAACAAATCAATCAGTTACAATTATAGCAAGATTCATACTCAACCTTCTAGCACATGTGTAAAAAGGGCATTAAAGTCATTTTATTAGTAATTTTAATGGAATAAAAAATAATTTTGACAAAGTATTATGGTTTAATAACACTAGTATATTTAACCTTGCTAATTTTAGCAATTAGGGTTTATCAATTCAATAACTAGGATTTCTAAAAACACAATTAGGGTTTTCTAATAATTTGAAAATACAATTATAATTGAGGTCTCCAATTTAATACACCTTAAAGTAACACATAAATTTATATCATATAACACAGATATATAACAGTATTAAATCTTATACAGTGAAACTAGGGTTTTCGAATACTATAACACAATTGATCAATTATTATCAGCTCTCGTACATGCAGTTCATACTATAACACTTAAAATATTAAAATATCATAATGTTATTATTATTCTTTATCCCAAAACCAAGAATAGGGTTGGTAAAAATATTATTAGGGTTTGGTCGTAATATAATAAAATTGTTCCACACATTAACATTGCACACATAATCATACATATCTATAATACTAACAAATAATAATATAATATTATTATTCTCATTCCCTGATCAAAACCCGAAATTAGGGTTTGGATTCTATATCTGATTTACCTTACATAAATAACATAATTAACTTAATAATCTGAACAAAATTCACATAATAACATAATAATTATTATAATTATTCAAAAAAATCATTTCATATATGATTTACATAATATATAATTATATATTCATTTTTATTGAAAAATAGTTAATTAAAACATTCCCAATAAGTAATATAATTGATAATAATTAATGATTCTAAAATAAAATTATCTGTAATAATTCATGTAATAAATATATTTAACTTATCACACAATTAAACATATATATATATATATTACCTTGACACATATCGTACCCATAAAAAAAAACTATATGCAAAATTTATGATTTATTTATATAGAAATATCGGGTTGTCACATTCACCCTCCCTTATAAAGATTCCGTCCCCGGAATCACCGCTTTAAAATCTACTCATACTGGGCACATAAGATACACAATCATTTTAAGTAGATCTTGATCTTTTCTGATCGAACGGATCTTTCTGATTAAACGGAGATTTGGTTTTTTTTTTAAAATATCTCAATTTCCTCTTTCAAACTTTATTTATAAAAAAAATCATATATATAAGAATATATAATTGATTAGAATAATACCAGGAATTGCATTGCTAGCTGCCACCGTGTCCTGAACCTTCATGTTGAAGACCCCTGCCAGTATACACACTACCTGTTTCTTCCCGCTTCTTCGGACATTCCTTCACCTTGTGTTCCATTGAACCGCAAACAAAACAGCCACTATATTTTCTAGGATTTGGGTAATTGGCAGAGATGTGGCCCTCCTGCCCGCATTTGAAACACACAGGTTTCCCTTTCAAACACACACCTGAATGGTTCTTCCCACAAGTTTTGAATTGAACTGCCTGTTTTTTCACACCCTCTTGCTTCACCTGTACGTTATCAAAATAGTTCACTTTTCTCTTTTCGTTTCCTCCCTTACTTCCACTATTAATTTTCCTCTTCTCAGCTGCCTTAACCTTACATTTGTTCTTCCTCTCCTTGTTATAGAGGCTCATGACCTCACTCCCTTCCTCAGCAATTATCGTCTTTTCCATAAGTGCTGCAAATGTTGGAATCTGCAACACTGCCACCTTGTTATAGAGCCAGGGTTTTAATCCTAACTCGAACCTTCTCGCCTTCCTAGCCTCCGTATCAACTTGATGCGGAGAAAATCTAGCTAACTCATTAAATTTAGCGGCGTAATCCGCAACTGACATATCTCCTTGTTTCAACTCTAAAAATTTTACCTCCATCCTAGCCTGCATACTAGTAGAAAAGTAATTCTCGAAAAATAAAGTCTTAAACCTTTGCCAAGCCACTACACCTTCTCCTGCTCTCGCCTGATTCGCTTCCCACCAGAAATTCGCCTCACCCTTCATCATATAGGTGGAAAAATCCGTCTTCTGTCCCTCATCTAATCTAGCTATCACAAACGCCTTCTCAATTTCTTTAATCCAGGTTTGAGCTTCTACAGGATCAACTGTACCTTTAAATTCCGGCGGTCCTACAGCTTTAAAATCTTTGAAATTTGCTAAGTGATTACCCAGCTGATTCCCTGCTGCTGGTATTCCTTGTTGCATGGTCTGAGATATCATATTCGCAAAATGCTGTATCGGGTCTACTGGTTGCTGTCCCTCAACGTTGTTGACAGATCCTTCTGCCCTTTGGTTTTGAGTTTGACGTCTTGGCGGCATTTTCTGGTTAAGTAAAAACCATAAATTAACTTACATTCTAAACCTTATCATACGAGTTTATACTTTTTAAACATAATTCAAACTTAGATTCATATTACTTTAATAGATAATTTACATAGCATAGCATAACTGCTTAAAACATCATTCATCCCTTGGTGATTACAGGAGTCGGGATTTACAACCTTACTAACACAAAAGTTTTAGAATATTACATCACACAGACATATTAAGCACACATATTATACTAAACACGCCTACACATCAGAACCTATACTACCTAGTTAATAAGCCCTTTTTCTTGGACAATTCTTTGCCTGATGATCTTTCTTTCCACAAACAAAGCATGCTCCCCGTTCATAATCAGGACAATACTGAGTAGTATGTCCCTCATAGCCGCATAGATAACATATGCTGTGATACCATCCTGTAAAGTCCCCGAACTCGGATACTTGAAACCCGAACTCGGTACTTCACGATATCATTTCTATGAGCGGAATTCTACTAATAATAATAACAATAATATATAAACAATCATTTTACAATACTTATTCATCAGAGTTCATCTCCCAAGTACGTAACCTTTAAACATACATTACCAGTCATATTAATAATAAAACATATATCATAGTCTTCTATTTTTCTCTTTCCCTTATCTCTCGGAGCTGCACGCGAAGTGTTGCTTGAAGCCCCCATCTGATCAATTTGAATTTTTAGTTTATCCCGCCCTTCTATCGTTTCTATTAACACCTGACGTAACTGACTATTAAACAGCTTCTCTATTTCCCACAACTTTTCCAGAGAAGAAATCTGGTTCCTCAAATTCTGTACTTCCATTGATGCTTGTCCGGCTTCAATTTTGGGATCTGAATCACTATCTGTCAGCTCCACCATTTCCGGATCTAGTGCTACATTTTCCACGATAACCACCTCATCCGAATTAGTTTCATTGCGAGCTTCTATTTCAGCTATTGGCTGCGATATTAGCTCTGGTATATGGGTTTGATCCTTCTTCATGTTATAGGCATACAACAGACCTTTTTCTCCAGACATCTACACACATAAATTATCCTGATTAGTATATACATGCAACAAGTAATAGTTTTATTTATGTTATCTTTTATTTCTTTTGACGATGGATTTAGTCAATTCATTTCTTTATAAACTCTATATGAGCCACTTATATATCCATATACCACGGTTTAATACAGACCGACTAAACATCTTACATACTCCTATAAACGCTTAGGACATAAACCGTCCACCACCAACTATCCTCTAATGGACAAAAGTGAGGATTCACGACCACATACCCTTCTACTAAACTATAGATTGGGGTCTACAACCATCCCATGCATTCAACAAGGCATAAGGATTTACAACAACTAAACAGTCCCTAATAGAAACACAAAAGTGGGACTACATCTAACATGAGTACAAATCAACGCTTGCTCTCACTACTGGAGGAAAGCTACATCCACTCCGCGTCAAACTTCCTAAAGGCATTGTCTAAAAATTGCTCCAAGGTATATATTTTTGCATCTTTCGCCTCCATCTCAACTTTCATCTGTCCTAACTGTAGCTCTTTCTGCTTCAACCTTCTTTGTAACTCAGCTATCTTTGTCGGTGCTTGATAAGCGGCGTCCCTATACTGTTGCTCAAAAATCTGGAGGGTCCGGTTCTTTGCCTCCACCTGCTCAGCCCTGTTCTCTAACTCAACATTTCTAGCCAACAAATCCCCTATCATTGCAAGCTCCATGGACTCCCTACCAGAGTCCCTTGACTCTTGGTTCACCGAGTAACTATTTGAACCCTCGTCAGCCATCCTACGATCACAATAAATAATCAATAACAACATTAGTACCACAATAAAATATATTCATTGATAAAATGAAAAGATATTTTATTCAGTACGATAATACTTGTTGGACTCATTAAACCCTTCCCTAACTAACACATTCTATAAAAGTTTTCTACTAAGGTTATAATCCTAGGCTTCGCATTCCTAATGTTTATAACCTACAGCTCTGATACCATCCTGTAAAGTCCCCGAACCCGGATACTTGAAACCCGAACTCGGTACTTCACGATATCATTTCTATGAGCGGAATTCTACTACTAATAATAACAATAATATATAAACAATCATTTTACAATACTTATTCATCAGAGTTCATGTCCCAAGTACGTAACCTTTAAACATACATTACCAGTCATATTAATAATAAAACATATATCATAGTCTTCATAATCTTAACTATTACAAATAATAATAATTGCAGTCAACCATCTATCTTCCCTTTCCCTTTGTTTTTTGGCAGAACCTTCAGGTTGTTCGCTCTTAACTGAAAACATTTAAATTAAGCAATGATGAGCATTTGAGTGCCCAACAAGTATTAACAATATATATATAAACTGAAAGCATTTAAATGTTTTCTATATACTATTCTTCTATAACAAGGCAAAAGTTCTGTCGCTAAAGAGGCTGTTCTTCATTTCTGGGTTTCCCAGAATTGAAGAACAGACCGACTGACCACCTTTGATCGCCAGAAACTTGCAACATATTAACTATTTTTGAGACCTAAGAGCTTTAATGTGTAGACAACTTGTAGGAATACATATTCATTACATAAAATAAACAAAACATCAACAAATCAATCAGTTACAAGTCGGTCAACCACTGTCAGAATCTGTGTTCATGGGTTTTCTGGGTTTTCCAGAAAACCGAGAACATGTGCTTCCCTACTACTTTGACCAGCCACCAATTCCAGTATATGAATTGTTTTAACGATATAAAAGCATGATTCTATAGTTAATATACTATACTACAATCTAGCTTCAACAAACCAAACAAAATAACAACTACCAGCAAGATCCGAAGCCACAAATTTATTGTCAGACACTGAAAACCATTTCTGGGTTACCCAGATCTCAGCCGGTTAAGCTCGGTCAACGTACTTTGACCTTAAATAACTTTTGATTTGTAACAGATAAGACTTTGATTCTTTTTGCAGATTAAAGACAACATTGATGGCTACTAGTAACAACTTAAAAATAACACAAAACCTCATCGAGCAAGGATCTGTGGCCACTGACATTCATTGTCAGGCCACATAACCAAGCCTTTCATGAATTTTGTAGATTTTCAATTCTGAGCTTCTAGATGTTATTGATCTAACATCTAGCAACCCAGATCATCACTAGATATTAAAACCAACATAATATAACACTTAAACACAAAATCCAACAACAAATTATGGACAGATTTTCAAGCTTGAGTTTTATACCTTTCTTGGTTTGATCTTGATTTTAAGCTACTGATTTGATATGGGATTTCGTGGGGCTGAATTTTGGGACTAATTTAACACTGATTTTCGTTGGTTTTAGAGAGAGAATGTCTAAGTGGAGTGTTGGTGAACAAAGTAGCAAAATGAGAACTTTTCTCTTTCTTTAATCTTATATACAAGAGCTATGGAATGATTTGCTAAGTTAGATGGCTGCCACTTGTTGATTTAAATCTTCCAAATATCAAGAGTTGGTGGCCAACTCAAATTATAGCAAGATTCACACTCAACCTTCTAGCACATGTGTAAAAAGGGCATTAAAGTCATTTTATTAGTAATTTTAATGGAATAAAAAAATAATTTTGACAAAGTATTATGGTTTAATAACACTAGTATATTTAACCTTGCTAATTTTAGCAATTAGGGTTTATCAATTCAATAACTAGGATTTCTAAAAACACAATTAGGGTTTTCTAATAATTAGAAAATACAATTATAATTGAGGTCTCCAATTTAATACACCTTAAAGTAACACATAAATTTATATCATATAACATAGATATATAACAGTATTAAATCTTATACAGTGAAACTAGGGTTTTCGAATACTATAACACAATTGATCAATTATTATCAGCTCTCGTACATGCAGTTCATACTATAACACTTAAAATATTAAAATATCATAATGTTATTATTATTCTTTATCCCAAAACCAAGAATAGGGTTGGTAAAAATATTATTAGGGTTTGGTCGTAATATAATAAAATTGTTCCACACATTAATATTGCACACATAATCATACATATCTATAATACTAACAAATAATAATATAATATTATTATTCTCATTCCCTGATCAAAACCTAAAATTAGGGTTTGGATTCTATATCTGATTTACCTTACATAAATAACATAATTAACTTAATAATCTGAACAAAATTCACATAATAACATAATAATTATTATAATTATTCAAAAAAATCATTTCATATATGATTTACATAATATATAATTATATATTCATTTTTATTGAAAAATAGTTAATAAAAACATTCCCAATAAGGAATATAATTGATAATAATTAATGATTCTAAAATAAAATTATCTGTAATAATTCATGTAATAAATATATTTAACTTATCACACAATTAAACATATATATTACCTTGACACATATCTTACCCATAAAAAAAATTTATATGCAAAATTTATGATTTATTTATATAGAAATATCGGGTTGTCACATGCCATGGGCTGCATGCTGGGACAGAAAGATGATAAAGGACAATAACGAGCTATCTATTACCTCAGCAAAAGATTCAGCAGTAATGAACACAAGTAAACTCTGATTGAGAAGACTTGTTGTGCTTTAGCATGGGCTTCCAAGAGGTTACAACATTACCTCCATGGTCACACAACCCATCTCATATCCCACGTGGATCCTCTCAAGTACGTGTTCAATTAACCCATGTTAAATTGCCGGCTGTCCAGATGGCAGTTGATCCTATAACAATTTGACATCGTCTACGTGGTGCAAAAGTCTATCAAAGGTCAAGGAATTGCGGATCAACTGGCCGCCGCACCTTCAGGGGACTTCAAACCCTTGGAAACCTATTTCCCCGATGAAAGGGGTAATACCAGTTCAACAATACCATCAGTACGATACATGCCATACATGGAAAATGTATTTCGATGGAGCTGTTAATATGGAAGGTTCTGGAGCTGGAGCAGTTCTAGTATCCGGTACGGGGGAGCAGTATCCCGTCGTCGTCAAATTGCAGTTTGTCAGCACCAACAATACAACTGAGTATGAAGGCTGTCTCATGGGGCTAAAACTTGCCCGTTCAATGGGCATTAGGCGATTAACTGTCTTTGGGGATTCAGAGTTGGTAGTCAAACAATCCACGGGAATCTATCAAACCAAAGAGCTACATTTGCTGCCTTACAATCAGCAAGTTTTACAGATGGCTTTGGTGTTCGAAGAGATCTCCTTTCTACACATTTCTCGTAATAGGAATGACTTTGCAGATGCACTAGCAACTTTGACCTGCATGATTCACATACTTGATAAGGAACACATGCTAAGTATCACATTTTCCCTGCACAAGGCACCAGTCTATGGGAACTATGTTGGAGAAGTATTAAATGAGCTACCTCATATCCAGCATCTTTGGTATCAACACATCAAGGAGTACTTACAAGATGGATCTACACCCGCTGAGGCGTGCCCGACTGAGAAAAGGCGGATCCATTGACTTGTTATGAAATTCTACTTGAGCGGAGATGCACTCTACAAAAGAGATGTAGGACTAGGTCTCCTCAGATGTCTGGACCAGGACCAAGCTCAGAGGCTCGTGAATGAGGTCCATGGTTGAATATGTGGCCCACACATGAGCGGCCTCTGCTTGTTAAGAAGATCCTCAGAACAGGACACTACTGGCTTACCCTCAAGGCTGACTGTGATGATCACGTCAAGAGGTGCTATCAATGCCAAATTCATGGAAACATCATCCACGCCCCTCCGAGGGAGCTTCACAATATGAGTTCACCTTGGCCCTTCTCAATGTGGGTAATGAACGTGATTGGGCCCATCGATCCCAAAGCCAGTAATTGACATCGCTTTATATTCATCATAATCGACTACTTCACCAAATGGGTAGAAGCAGCCTCCTTCCCCAGGGTTACCAAAGAAGTCATCATTGCTTTCATAAAAAATAATGTCATTTGTCGATATGGACAACCAGAGGTAATTGTGTCAGACAATGCTAAGAACCTCAACAACAAAATGATGGAGGAGTTGTGAAGTAAATTCCACATCAAGCACCTTAACTCCGTCATCTACCATCCAAAGATGAATGGTGCTGTTGAAGCGGCTAACAAAAACATCAAGAAGATCATACAAAAGATGTCCGCCAACCACAAAGGATTGCCTGTCCTATTGCCTCTTACTCTGTTAGCCTACAGAACATCAATGCGCACTTCTACTGAGGCAACCCCCTACGCATTAACCTATGGGATGGAAGTAGTGCTCCCCATAGAGGTGGAAATAGAATCACTCAGAGTGTTGATAGACGCTCAACTGGATGAAGACCAATGGGTACAAGACATGTATCACCAATTGTCTCTAATAGACGAAAGGCGAACCACGACTATCTTCCTTGGTCAGTTATATCAACAAAGGATCGCCAGATCCTATAATAGAAAAGTACGGCTACGATAGTTTATACAACATGACTTGGTTTTAAAGAAGATCATTGACAACCAAGATCAGTCCAAGGGAAAATTCGCTCATAACTGGGAAGGCCCGTTTGTTGTCAAGGAGGTATTGACAGGAGGTGCTCTCAGATTACAGAAAATGGACGGCGATGAATTTCCACAACTTACCAACTCGAACGCCATGAAACAGTACTATGTCTGAAGTTACCATCAAGCAAACATCCTGGTGTTGGATCATCAGATCACCAGTCATTCCGGTTCTTTAACCCTTCACTACATACAACTCTTTTTTACACTTTGCCTCTCAGGGAAACATATTCTTCAAGCCAGCAGCCTGGGTTCACCCCGTTCATACAACTTCGGTTATCCCACTAGGGATTGAACCTTTCACACTTGTAGTTTTTCCTAAACATGGGATCAAACTTTTTAACACTTGCAGTTTATTCTGAACTTAGGATCAAACTTTCTTTCCCCCCGCAGTCTGTCCTGCACATGGGATCAAATTTTTTAGGCTACAAATCGTCCTGAGGGGCGAACTACGTTGAATTGATCTCCTTGATATACGGGAGTACGTAGGCAACCATTTTATAAGGTCTGGTCGCAATAAAAAAAACAACAAAAAAATTTCTACAGCCTTCTAATTACAAAAACAAAAAATATCAAAAACATTCCTACACCCTTTCTGCCTCAAACAGCGTTGAACCTCTTACACCAGGTTTGAACTACGCATGCCTAATCTCCTCTTCAAAAGGAGTATGTAGGCATCCATTTATGGTTCGATCTCACCCCTTACCAAAACACAAACAATTGTCAACGGTACTTAGATCATCCTTCAATCCACTATATTTCATTAGCTTCAGACCAAAGGGATGGAATTACCTGAACTCCTCCTAAATAGGAGATTTGGCGACCATCTAAACTGCGGTTGTGCCTCAAAGAGCAATACCAATCCGTAAGAGATGGAATTAACTAGGCTCCTCCTAAATAGGAGTATTGGCGACCATCTGTGGTGCAGTCAATCTCAGAGAGGAAAGCCACACTCCTCTCCACATTTCCATACAGAAACCAGTCCCAAGACACCAAATATGGTAGGGATACACACAGATCAATGATCCATTATGAATTGTCCATTGACGACTCAATGTCCATCCATCAAGGAGGAATTCAGAATACATCAAGATCACAAGCCCTGAAGAATCAGGCAAAATATCAAGGAAGTATCCAGATATATCTAAAAGGGAAGTGATAAATAATATATTTCCCTGCTATATATATAATGCTGTTTGATATACACAATGTAAACTGTACATGACAAAATGGCTAAGCTAGTCTGTGCAGGAAAATACAAGCCCATCTACAAATTGATGTATATGCGAGCTATCAAGCCCAATATGGCATCTCTCTCAGAAGAAGGAGGTAAAGCTGTGGTCTACTGTACAAGGGTATCCACACGAGCCAACAGATCTACAGCCATCTGCATGGTGACTCTATGCTCATCAATGTACGTGCTCATCTCTGCAATCATGCAAGTGGTAAGAGACCTCATGGTAGTACTATCTATGATGGCTACATCCCGGGCAGATATGGCACTATCCCTCTCGACTGTCACGACATCTCTGGCTGATATGACCTCATCCCGCTCAACAACAACGGTATCTCTACGAGCTAATGCCTCGTCTCTCTCTAACAGAGCTGCGTCTCTCCCATCAAGGGTTGTCAACATCAAGGCTCTAGCCTGATCTCTCTCGAAGGTCATCAGATGAAGACACTGCTCAAAGTACTATGCTGAATGTTGGATCACAACAATGCTCGTACTGGGAAAATCTAAAGGAGATGCTGGCAACAAGTAGATGGCTCCTCCTCGATGTGGGAATCAATGTCCTTCATGGGCTCTCCATCGTCTGAATAACTACTTGGCACTATGGACAAACCCGTCATACGATTAGTCGGGATACTGTAGCGATGATTGCGAATGAGAAACACGAGGATGCTGTTATACATTATTAAAAGTCCATAGTTATAAGTATGTGTGTAGTGACGTAAAACCCTCTTTTGTATAACAGGGTAGTCTTTTGTAAATCCCAACTTTTGTGAGGTACTATTTCAGGATAAAAATGTAATAGCTTTTGGTTATGAGAATAAATTATAAATAGTTTCAAACTATGAAGAAGCATATGAATATAAAGAAGTTTTCTTTTAAAATGCTTTGTTATGGTATGAGTTGGTATGTGGCGAATAAAAACGAAGTAAGTACATAGATAATAATGAAATCTTATTTGATTAATTAGAAAATGTCGCCATAGAGAAGAAAAAGTATTCAGGAAACAGAATCATGTAATGATAACCAAGACGGGTCAGAACAACCTGGGCAAGAGTTCATTAATTTATTAACGGTTGCATTTAACCAAACCAGGGGAAGAGTACCCCGAAATCTAGAATAGTCAGAACGACTACCTTTAAAGGGTTTAGAAGCGTAGGTTCGCCAGAGGTCAAAGGAACGACGGACATAATAGAGGCCCATACATAGGTAAAAGAAATAGAGAAGGCGTTTGTTATTACAAACATAGTTGAAGTGCAAATGATTTCTTTTGAAACTTACACGATGAGAAGAGAAGCCAACTTTTGGTGGGAGGCTTACCAGGGTGGGGCTAGAACAGAGGCGGTAATAGGGGAACAATTTAAGAAGGTTTTCTTTGAGAATTATTTCCCTACAAGCATGCAAGGGAGAATAGAGATTGAGTTCTTAGAACTTAAGCAAGGGGACATGAAGGTTCCCTAGTTCGAGGCCAAATTCAATTGGCAAGGTTTGTTTCACATCAACTAGACACCGAGGAGATGAAGGAATCAAGGTAGAGAATGCCAGTGGCAGTTAGCCAAAAAGAAAGAAATTTTAACTCCGGGAATACTAGAGGGGGACAAGGGGATTCTAAGTGTAGGATCGAAGTGTGTAAAGCATATAGAAAGACTCATCTAGGAGTCTGTCTGAAAGGGGTTATAAGTACATTTAAAACATTAAGGTAGAGTAGGAGGAAATAACTTCCGTTAATTGTATTCGTGGAAATGGTTTCATCAATAATAGAGTTAAGAGAATTTGAAGTAATTCTCGGTATAGACGGGTGGATTAACTATATAGCTATAATAAATAGTTATAAGAAAAGTATGAATTTTTAGTTTTTCAGAAAACCCAAGGTAGTAATTTATGATAATAAAACACCAAGACGCCTTGTCGTCTAACTTGGACGTAAGTTAGTAGGATGTTAAAGAAGAGGATGAGTCATTGCGGTTACGTATCGACTATCATAATAGGAGTAAGTTGGTGATTAAGGATAAATACCCATGGCCCAGGATCGATGATTTATTTGATCAGTTGAGAAGGGCAAAGAATTTTTCTAAAATAGATTTGCGTATGGGGTATAGTCGGATAAAAGTAAAGAAGAAGGAGGAGGGATCTAAGATGACATTCAGAATTCGTTATAGTTATGAAGAGTTTCCGGTTATGTCATTTGGGTTGAATAATATGCGGAAGTTAGACTTTCCGTAATGGGCACCGAGAAAGATGGTGGTAAGCTGATAGGTTCTCTTGTGAGGTGCTATGGCTAAATTTACCATTAGCGTCACAGGATTTAAGAAAAGATTAAGTAAGGTACATGTATTATCTTTGTGGGATGATACTGGGAATTTTGTAGTGTATCTCGATGTTTCGTATAGATGACATGATTGCGTACTCTTATAGCATGGCAATGTCATTGTGTATGCATCTCGCCAGTTAAGGGATTATGAGGAGGTCTATCCTACTTATGATCTAGAATTGGCAACTGTAGTTTGTAAATTTAAAATCTGAAGATAGTATTTATACGTGGAGAAAGGTGAGATATACACGGACTCTAAGAGTCTGAAATATATTTCCACACAGAAGGCGTTGAATATGCGGTAGAGAGAGGACTGTGATATCTTATATCATTCAGGGAAGGTAAACGTTGTAGCCGACGCGTTAAGTAGGAAGGGTAGGGAAAGTTATCGATGTTAACAACTCAGAAGGAGTTAATAACGGAAATGGCGAGAATGGAGTTAGAAGTTAAAGTACAGAATGAAAGGGTAGAAATGTTATTCAAGAGGTAGACTCAATCCCTGATAATAGAACGAGTTAATTAAATACGACTAGGTAACAAGGAGTACCAGTAGATGAAGAAGAAGATGCAGGATAAATAGAAGACTAAGTATAGTCTTATTTTGAAGGAAAAATTTGAGTTTCATATAAATCCAAGTTAAAAGAAGGACTAAAAAAAAGAAAAGAAGATAGCGTAATATGTTAGTAAGTGTTTAACTTCCAACTCAAATTATTGATAGGAAGTAATAAGTCATGTGAAATAAAATAATTCCTTCGGTGAAGGTGAATGTATGAACCACAATGTCGAAGAAGCATTGTGGGAACTCAAGATTAAAATGAAGAATTTTTTTTCCTCATTTGTTTAAATAATTATTAGCGAGATTCTGGGGACAGAATACTTATAAGGAGGGAAGAATATAACGCCGAGAAAAATTGAATTTTTAGAGAAATTAAAATTTTATTTAATTATAATGATTAAATGAATTTAATTGATTATCTATGAAGCAAGCTAATTGAAGGTCGTTATATGACCTAGAAATGTTAGAACATCGTAGGATTTTGGCTACGTGGTAGAATTAAAGTGTTCGAATTTCCAAGAAAAAAATAAAAGCTTTCCGAGAAATTTTTCGAAAAACACTATTCACGCATTTATGCTCGGGAATTATTTTTGAACTTCCGAGAAATACGTAACGATAAAATATTGATGTGAGATGGAATATCTAATAATATTTCAGTTATGGAAAACGTAATATTTCGCCTGTGGACTTAAAACCTAACGTTTAAGGAAAATGATTTACTGGAAGAAAAAGTAAAGCGATTAATGAATTAAACAATAATCATATAATACGTAGGTATTATACGAAGTAATGAATACGAGTATGATACGGGATATTATACGAGTACGTATGAATAATGGTATGTTGTATGTATTGAATAAGTATATGTTTTAGGATATGAGATTATTAAGTAAATTATGCGTTATAAGGCTTTAAACCATTTATGAATAGAATTGTGGATTGTGTATGAAATGCAAGTCCATAAACTTTAAAGGCAAGCCCAAGATAGATTAATGTTTAGCCTAAGTGTTTATTAATATTAAGCCTAAGTATTTGTAATTTAAAGCCCAAAGCAATTTATTGACAGCCCAAAATGATTAAGCTAAACTAATTAAGCTAAAGCCCAAAGTAAATATCCAATGGGTTAGGGGATGGTTTAAGCCCATGGGGCAAACCATGGATAGTTCAAAGTGATGAGCAAGTAAAGCTAACTTTATGGCTAAAGAAAAAGTGTTGGGAGCAAGATAGCTTAATGACAAAGTGCTTATGTGTGATTAACAAGTATGCTTAATGATTAAGTTAGAGTGATGGCCAAGTTTATGTGGTGAGCAAGTTTACTTAGGGACAAAGTTTGGAATAGTAAGGAGGTGATTTAAGGAGGTGGAATGGCTTAATGACTATATTACCCTAAACTTAGAAATCCTATAAATAGAGAGAGCTTGGATTCATTTGTTGGTTGTTGTATTTCATCCAACATTTTAAGTTCTTATTTGCTTGAGAGAATAAGCTACAAAAGTTAGAAAAGCTAGATTTTATAGTTCAAGGAGCAAGAAGAAGGATTAGCAAGAGAACATCAAGAGTAAGTAATCCTAAGTCATGATTCTATTTCTCTTCTATTGTTAGAGAAGGGGGTATTGGTAGAACAAGCATGCTAAGAAGAGGTTGGAATAATGAATCAAAGGGCTTAAGTTCTAATAAGCCGGATAAGTCATGAATAAGAAATTCATTCGTAAATAAGTTATGAACTTATAAATGAAAGTATAAGAACTTGTTAGGACTTGTAACATGTTTACATTAACAAAATTAGCATGATTAATAAGATGTAAGAATAGTGATTAAAGGACTTAACTCATTAATAAGTCATATAAAAAGAAGACATAAGTCATGAGTAATGAAAATATAAATAATTTATATTTTCATAAGTTACAAATTTATCAAGAATATGTAATAACTTATCATGTTATGAGTTAATGAATCATGTATGTCAAGATATTAGTATAATGGATTGAATCCAATTGAAACAGTTTAAAAATCTCAAGTAATAAAGTTTTGCCGGAATTAACACGATTGGACGATAATTGTCGAATTCGTGAAATTCTAGGAATGGAAATCGAATTTTGATATTAAGATTGGAAACGGTGGTTTTCAATGGAGACAAGTCTTATTTGGCATTATAGAGTTGCGGACTCAAAAATGGCCGGTTTCCGACTTAGAACGAAGAAAGGAGCATTGAACGTTCACGAACGTTTATCATTTTCATTAAAAATGGACTAATAGTTGAATTTTTAGGAAACAAAGTCGAATAGATAAAATTCTTGCTTGAACACATAGAGTACATAATTTGTGAGCCATAGGCTCTTGAACGAGCCAATTCGGACTTATAACGAAGAAGTTACGAGTCCGAGAATCTCAACTTTTGAAAAATCTGTCCATGTTTTCTGGTGCACAGAGTTGGCACCGCGGCGCCAGCACAAGGCAAATTAGCTCATGCCGCATCGCCAAAGTGGCCATCAGCCCCTGTAGAGTCACACTGCAGCGTGGCATATAACACATAGACTCGCGCCGCGGCGCCGATTCTGGATTTTTGAGTATTAAGTGGTGACGCCGCATCGCGGCACCAAGTGCAATAGCCGGCGCTGCAATGCTAGCCTAAAAACCTAGACAGAAAAGAATGGTCACAAGTAGAAGATGAAGGGAAATTGATTAGTAATTAACAAACTAAAGGACTTAATAAAACATTCTTAAGTTATAACTAAACCTCAAGTATGATCACTTAGAGTTAAAGAAAGTTAATTGAATGTAATCAGGAACGATGTATAATAATCGTATATAACCATTGACGATCGAGTTTCGATTAATAACGTAATGACGTTAGTAAGTCGTAAGAAAAGATTATTAACTTGAAACGAGTTGTATTAATGAAATAAATTCACTTAAGTTATATAATTGACAGAAGTTGGTAAGAATGATGTAAAAGACCGATGGAAAGTCGTAACCAATAATAACAAATCTAAAAAGGGATTAGATTGAGAAGAACGGTAAGATTCTTTAGGAAATACGTATGTTCATTCATGACCTAATGTGGTATGCTGTGATTATGTGTTGTAGAAACCGTAAAGACTCAAAGGAAACGTAATTATACTGTAGCAGACGTTGAAGGAAAGTTTTTCTTAAAGGCTTGTCAAACCTTCGTGTTAGCCAGGTTTTCAAATGATTCAAATTATGAGATGCATGTATGGTTTTAAAGAAAGAGTCGATGCCTGTTTTAGCTCAGCTAGACTAATCTTGATCGATTGATTGAACTGCATATAAGTCTTTCAATATAGAATTGCTAACGCTATCCTACGCCAACTAATTGTTACAGATTCAAGGTAAGCTTGAATATGAATAAACAAATGTATTTTCATAGAGTATTCGATGGGTACGTGAGGTTGCCACAACTTAAACGTACACACGTTTAATGGATGTAGTGTTGATCAATATAGAGTACTATAGGCTGATCACCTAGAAGTGCTCGTAAGATATGCCGGACTTACAGACTTCGTGACGGGTTGTCCATTTTAAAGAAACTATAAGACGTTCACGTCTTGAACCAGAATTGATGTATTACTGAATATGGTTATTGAAAGGTTTTGAAGGAAAAGAAACGCTATATTAAGTTATTGATAGTACTTCGTAACTATCATCCAGCTATTGAAGATATACGATTCTTATGTTTCAAGCATGCTTTAAAAATGAAATTGTTGTACTTGTTGAGCTTGTTATGCTCACTTTTGTTTGAACCATATGAATGCAACTTAGACCGAATGGACTGAAGGATTCGTCAAGGATAAAGTGAAGGCTAAAGCGAACTTGTAGATTACCTATGTAATAGTATAGGTTTGTAATGATTATATTTGATATTATGACAAGAACAAATGTAACGGTTATAAAGAACCCGGGGAATGGTAGTATTATTTTGGAATATATAAGACATATTCGTTCTTTTGAAGCTTTTCAATTGAATGTTTGTGTGAACTGTAGCACCGTGGAGCACCATATGTCGGGTTGGAAGAGACCCGGATTTGGGGGCGTCACATGTTGGTATCAAAGCATTAGGTTATAAAAATTAAGGGGGAAGAACCTTAGGCTAATAACCTTGTTAAGGAAGAGAAGTCCTAAGGAAGTAAACTCAAGCTTTACTTAAGTTGAATGAGTCAATAAGGTATTGAGGAAACTTAGTACCAAAAGATTTAAAAGATGGAAATTAACCCTAAATAAATTAAATGTGATTTGTGTTTATACTATTTTCTGTTCTGTACTAATCAACATATTATGTGTATTGTAGGATGTCAATCGATAGCTTGATGTATAGAGATGTACATGCGGTGAGCGAAGAGCTTGTGAACCAAGTAGAGCCTGTACCCATGCAAGTGGTGGAGGTACCAATAATGATTCTAGAGGAGTTGGAGACAAATGAATACTTTTCTGAGGAAGACTACACTGAAGGAGAGATGGATATAGCATCATACCTTAGTACAATGAACGATGTGGAGGAAGGAATGGAGGTTACATCGGTTGAAACGGTGGTACCTGCACTAGAGTCATCACCTCCAGATGCAATGAGATCATTGTATCAGGCAGAGCTTGACAAGAATGTGCAACTGAGTGCAGTTGTGCAGAATCAGAATGAAGAGATTAGTGCTCTTTATGTAGTGAAGGAGTCTGCAGAAGTGGATTTTGAGTCTGAGCATGATGAGAAGGTGCTTATTATAAATAAGGCTAGGGATTTTAAGAAGGAGGTCGATGAGCTTTGTAAAGAACTGGGGGAAAAGGACTGGAAGATAGCATGGATGTCTTACATGCATGAGAGTGCTCATAAGGATTTCAAGATGAAGGTTGCTTGTTATTTCAATGAGTTAGGAAAAACCCGTCATACGATTTGTCAGGATACTGTAGCGATGATTACGAATGAGAAACACGAGAATGCTGTTATACATTATTAAAAGTCCATAGTTATAAGTATGTGTGTAGTGACGTAAAACCCTCTTTTGTATAACAGGGTAGTCTTTTGTAAATCCCAACTTTTATGAGGTACCATTTCAGGATAAAAATGTAATAGCTTTTGGTTATGAGAACAAATTGTAAATAGTTTCAAACTATGAAGAAGCATATAAATATAAAGAAGTTTTCTTTTAAAATGCTTTGTTATGGTATGAGTTGGTATGTGGTGAATAAAAATGAAGTAAGTACATCGATAATAATGAAATCTTATTTGATTAATTAGAAAATGTCGCCGTGGAGAAGACAAAGTATTCAGGAAGCAGAATCATGTAATGATAGACAAGATGGGTCAGAACAACCCTATGCAAGAGTTCGTTAATTTATTAACGGCTGCATTTAACCAAACTTGGGGAAGAGTACCCCAAAATCTAGAATAATCAGAACGACTACCTTTAAAGGGTTTAGAAGCGTAGGTTCGCCGGAGGTCAAAGGAACGACGGACCTAATAGAGGCCCATACATGGGTAAAAGAAATAGAGAAGGCGTTTGTTATTAAAAACATAGTTGTAGCGCAAAAGATTTCTTTTGCGACTTACACGATGAGAAGAGAAGCCAACTTTTGGTGGGAGGCTTACCAGGGTGGGGCTAGAACAGAGGCGGTAACAGGGGAACAATTTAAGAAGGTTTTCTTTGAGAATTATTTCCCTACAAGCATGCAAGGGAGAATAGAGATTGAATTCTTAGAACTTAAGCAAGGGGACATGACGGTTCCCTTGTTCGAGGCCAAATTCAATTGGCAAGGTTTGTTTCACATCAACTGGACACCGAGGAGATGAAGGAATCAAGGTAGAGAATGCCAGTGGCAGTTAGCCAAAAAGAAAGAAATTTTAACTCCAGGAATACTAGAGGGGGACAAGGGGAATCTAAGCGTAGGATCGAAGTGTGTAAAGCATGTAGAAAGACTCATCTAGGAGTCTGTCTGAAAGGGGTTATAAGTACATTTAAAACATTAAGGTAGAGTAGGAGGAAATAACTTCCGTTAATTATATTCGTGGAAATGGTTTCATCAATAATAGAGTTAAGAGAATTTGAAGTAATTCTCGGTATAGACGGGTGGATTAACTATATAGCTATAATAAATAGTTATAAGAAAAGTATGAATTTTAAGTTTTTTAGAAAACCCAATGTAGTAATTTATGATAATAAAACACCAAGACGCTTTGTCGTCTAACTTGGACGTAAGTTAGTAGGATGTTAAAGAAGAGGATGAGTCGTTACGGTTACGTATCGATTATCGTAATAGGAGTAAGTTGGTGATTAAGGATAAATACCCATGGCCCAGGATCGATGATTTATTTGATTAGTTGAGAACGACAAAGAATTTTTCTAAAATAGATTTGCGTACGGGGTATAGTAGGATGAAAGTAAAGAAGAAGGAGGAGGGATCTAAGATGACATTCAGAATTCGTTATAGTTATGACGAGTTTTTGGTTATGTCATTTGGGTTGAATAATATGCGGAAGTTAGACTTTCCGTAATGGGCACTGAGAATGATGGTGGTAAGCTAATAGGTTCTCTTGTGAGGTGCTATGGTTAATTGTACCATTAGCGTCACAGGATTTAAGAAAAGATTAAGTAAGGCACATGTATCATCTTTATGGGATGATACGGGAAATTTTGTAGTGTATCTCGATGTTTCGTATAGATGACATGATTGCGTGCTCTTATAGCATGACAATGTCATTGTGTATGTATCTCGCCAGTTAAGGGATTATGAGGAGGTCTATCCTACTTATGATCTAGAATTGGCAACTGTAGTTTTTAAATTAAAAATCTGAAGATAGTATTTATACGTGGAGGAAGGTGAGATATACACGGACTCTAAGAGTCTGAAATATATCTCCACACAGAAGGCATTGAATATGCGACAGAGAGAGGACTGTGATATCTTATATCATTCAGGGAAGGTAAATGTTATAGTCGACGCGTTAAGTAGGAAGGGTAGGGAAATCTATCGATGTTAACAACTCAGAAGGAGTTAATAACGGAAATGGTGAGAATGGAGTTAGAAGTTAAAGTACAGAATGAAAGGGTAGAAATGTTATTCAAGAGGTAGACTCAATCCCTGATAATAGAACTAGTTAATTAAATACGACTAGGTAACAAGGAGTACCAGTAGATGAAGAAGAAGATGCAGGATAAATAGAAGACTAAGTATAGTCTTATTTTGAAGGAGGAATTTGAGTTTCATATAAATCCAAGTTAAAAGAAGGACTAAAAAAAGAAAAGAATATAGCGTAATATGTTAGTAAGTGTTTAACTTCCAACTCAAATTATTGATAGGAAGTAATAAGTTATGTGAAATAAAATAATACCTTCGGTGAAGGTGAATGTAAGAACCACAATGTCGAAGAAGAATTGTGGGAACTCAAGATTAAAATGAAGAATTTTTTTTACTCATTTGTTTAAATAATTATTAGCGAGATTCTGGGAACAGAATCCTTATAAGGAGGGAAGAATGTAACGCCCGAGAAAAATTGAATTTTTAGAGAAATTAAAATTTTATTTAATTATAATGATTAAATGAATTTAATTGATTATCTATGGAGCAAGCTAATTGAAGGTCGTTATATGTGTAGTAGCCCCGAATCCGGGCCCCGAATCGCCTCGGATCCGGTAAACTAATTCTTTCACTAATTGTGGAAGATATAAACATAAATTGTTTATACAATACATTACACACTATTTTACCCAAAATCGGTTAACCTTAACTGATTACACAAATCAAAAGTTATTTAACACCAAATATTATTATCAACTATTCTATTACAAGGTAGCCGCATATATTGCCCCAAGCTGAGCTTGACATTATCTTTTCTATCGATGATTCGTTTATTTAAGAATCATATTAATTCTCAATTCAAAATAAATCTTATTTATCTATTCAACATTTCAAACTGTATATAGCTGAAAATTACATTTGATAAAACTATCAATCATAGATCTATACCATTTCTAAATCAAGAAAATGTATTTATTTTAAGCATCGCACAATCTTCATCATCCGTATAGCAAGTAATATTGTCTAACATCATCAACCTGCAAAAAGTTTATGTTTGGAAGATTGAGCTCGACAGCCCAACAAATTTAACAATCTATCATGTTTCACATAGCACACAATTCTATATGCACTACATTTCCTTTAATATGCATATCTGCATAAAACATATATTCTTTACTAAACATATCCTACATGCATCAATAATTTCTTACAAAACATTAATTCATGCATTATACATTTCTAATTTATCAAGTTATATCATACAACATGTAATCAATATTGATTGAGTTCCATAACCCAATTAATTTAGTCATATTTTGACTTTTAACAATTCATAGAGCATGATATGTAATTTAACACATAACCACATTCCATCCACAAACATAATAGAACTGAAAAACTTGCCTGCACCGTTGATTACCGCAACACAATTTAATAACGCTTTACCCGAAGACCTAATATTAATAATATAGATCTCCAATATTAGAATAATATCATCACAGTATATTACTGTTATATTTATATCCACAGAATAACCTAAACACATTACCAAATAACCCTTTCAGTCTTTACAGCATATAAAACTAGGTATCAAATCAAACTATTGCAGTCTGAGTTGAAACCAACACAATTCTATCATCCCGACGGTCTAGTCGGACGAATATCGAGTTTAAGTTCAATTAAACTCTGACTAACCACTTAACAATTAACACCGATAATTTCTAATCAGACAAAACATTTTTCCTAGGCTCGTAATAATTTTCGGATAATTATTACCATTTATCAACATTTTTCAATCATTAGTACCGTATTTAAATGAATTAAATACCACTTAATACCTTAATCATTAATATTTATTTAATATAAAATATTAATGAAAATCATAACATAATATTATAATTTAATTATAATATATCAAAATATTTTTAATACTTTAAAATCATAATTATATGATTTTTGAACACTTAATTCCATTATCCGATAATTGCTATTAATATTAAAATATTAATATTTTCATGCCAAAATATCAAAAGTTATATTTTATAACTTAAAATATTTTTATAACACTTAAATCATTTTTATATGATTTTTAAATCATTATTTCTAATTTTCCACAATTTATTTAATATATCTATTAAATAAACTAATTATCATTAATATTGATTAATTAATGAATTTCATCACAAAATATTAAAAGTCATCAAAAATAACTTAAAATATTTTCTTATACCATAATATTATTTTTCATGATTTTTCATGAATTAAAAACTATTTTTAAATAATTTATTTAATATTATAATTAAATAAATAAATACCATTTACATTCCAAAAATACCAAATATTTTTGAAATATACTCAAAATAGTTAAAAACTATTTTTCAGACTTTAAAATAATTTTTCATAATTTATTTTGTATTTTTAATAATTAAAAACTATTTTTTTCTAATTTTTAATTAATTTCCGGAAAAATCATAAATAATCTGTCGCTAAAGGTCTTTAGCGACACCTGTCTGTCGCTATAGGTGTTCTTCACTCAAGAACACTGACAACTCAGTGAACGAGAGGGCTGGTTTGACTGCGATTTAATCTGTGTTCCTTATGATTTCTGGGCCTGTGATTGATTTCATGTTGTAGTATTTATGTAATACTACAACTACATATTATGTTTCATGCCAATCCAACAACTGAACATCAAGATCTGGGCAGCCAAAATGTCTGAAAGACGTGTTCTTCATTTTTTGGGTTACCCAGAAAATGAAGAACAGTCAAGGTACTTCCTTTGGATCCCTATAACTTTGATTCTAAGTCTGTTTTGTGTGATATAAAGGTTCACAATTGTAGAACATATGTCAGTGTATATTTCTATTACACCAGATCAACATATCAACATCAAAACAGTAAGATCTAGATCGGTTAAACAAGGGGTCAGAAACTGTTCGTGGTGAATTCTGGGTTTTCCAGAAATTCATCCGGACAGTTGGTAAAAGCTACTTTGACCGTGATTTTCTTCCACTCCAGTTATGATCTAAAGGATCCGGTGACTTTAACATGTAGTATTCATGTCAGGCTACAAAGATCTACCAACAACATGGCCTAACTACTAATACACAGCAAGATCAATTGATTTAAAAAGCTTGTCAGACGAGCTGGAGAAATCTGGGCTTGCCTAGAAACAGAAATTGTGATCGGTCAACCATGTTTGACCGTTCATAACTTGTGATCTACACAAGATCTGGATCTTTTTCAAGTTGTAGATTAAAGAAAACATGGAATACTACAGGGCTATAACATAAACTTCACAAAAACATTATCACACACGGATCTAAAGGTCCTGACATTAAGCTGTCAGACCACTGATTGAAAAATTTCCAGATTTCCTAAAAATTTAGATCCGAGCATCTAGGTGTTATGGATCCATGATCCATCAACCCAGATCTCTAATTGACACCTTATAACACATAATTAACCAACAAACAACAACATTAAACATCAAAATCATAAATTTTGAAATTTAAGGTTTTATACCTTTCTAGCTTTGATTTTTAATTCTGACTCTTTGATCTGTTCCTGATACACGTGGGGCTTGAATTGAGACTAAAATAACTTTGGAATTTCGTGGGGTTGGGAAAGAATGGGAGTTTGTGAGAGCAAAAATGAGATTGGTCATATTCTTGTGTATTTTCTCTCTCCAAAACCATTTATAATTTGCTTAGATTCATTGCTTGATCTGATCTTGCTGCTAATTTTGCTAGATTGTCACATGGCTATGCTAGGTTTAGACTAGGGTTGTTCACCAACCCAAAGATTTTGCAAGATTTGCAGGAAACCTAAACTAATACACAAAAGGGCATTTATGTCCTTTCCTTTAATTTCTAGATTTTACCATTTCATGAAACTCTTAGGGTTTAGCACACTAAGATTTAGAGTTTGGACAAATTTAGGGTTTAGGTTTTAACCCTTAACTTTGTAATTTAATTTTTACATTTCCGAATTTCGATTTTCAAAATAGAAAATTAACATTTTTAACTTATAATTAGATTTACTAATTATATTAAAATTCCTTAATCATACTTTATATCTTACTAATTAGGATTAGTATTTCCTAATTAAAATCGCTAATTAAGCAATTAGGGCCAACATCACGGATTAGGGTTTATAATCCAATAATTAGGGTTTTCTAATAGAAAATAATTTTCTAATTTTAGAAGTTAAATCTCGTAATTAGATTAGGGTTTTCTAATCACTCATAAATTAAAATAATTAGGATTAGGGTTTCCTAATTAACGTTTCTAATCAAGCAATTAAATTCCACCACTGAACAATTAGGATTTCTGACGGAACAATTAGGGTTCCAAAAATTGAAAATTAGGGTTTGCTAATTAATTAACCTTTACCTTAATTAATACTTAATTAATACTACAAAAGCATTAAAATTTTCCATTATATTTCTAAATTAGGGTTTCATTTTATCAGAATCTGAAATTAGGGTTTTCAAATAATCAATTAAGATTTTAGATAATTCATTAGGGTTTTCCCTAATTAATTCAATAATTATTGGCGTTTAACCTTGTACATAACATTGCATTCCCAATCTAGGGCTTTCAATATTCGAATTAGGATTTCGTACACCCGGAACTGAAACTAGGGTTTTTAGAACCGATTTCTAGGGTTTCTTATTAGACGTTAGGGTTTTCTATCCGAACGATGTCGTTCTTAATATAAACTTAGGGTTTGTCGCAGATATAATTTATCTGATCAACCCATGACCCTTAACCACATTCTGAACATATACGTAACCATAAACACAAAACATATTCACATAAATACTTAATCCTGAATAATTCACCTATATCCTTCACCGAATTTTGAAATCCTCAAAATTCAATCCCAATAACATTAAACGCATACACTTAGTTTATGTCTAGGTTTAATATTTGACCTTAAATCAATCATTTAAGATTTTCATAAATTGTCTAATTTCTCGAAGTGTCACAATATGACCTAGAAATGTTAGCACATCGTAGGATTTTGGCTACGTGGTAGAATTAAAGTGTTTGAATTTCCAAGATGAAAATAAAAGCTTTCTGAGAAATTTTCTGAAAAGCACTATTCACGCATTTATGATCGGGAATCATTTTTGAACTTTCGAGAAATACGTAACGATAGAATATCGATGTGAGATGGAATATCCAATAATATTTCAGTTATGGAAAACGTAATATTTCGCATGTGGACTTAAAACCTAACGTTTAAGGAAAATGATTTACGGGAAGGAAATGTAATGCGATTAATGAATTAACCAATAATCGTATAATACGTAGGTATTATACGAAGTAATGAATACGAGTATGATACGGGGTATTATACGAGTACGTATGAATGATGGTATGTTGTATGTATTGAATAAGTATATGAGTTAGGATATGAGATCATTACGTAAATTATGCGTTATAAGGCTTTAAGCCATTTATGAATAGAATTGTGGATTGTGTATGAAATGCAAGTCCATAAACTTTAAAGGCAAGCCCAAGATAGATTAATGTTTAGCCCAAGTGTTTATTAATATTAAGCCAAAGTATTTGTAATGTAAAGCCCAAAGCAATTTATTGACAGCCCAAAATGATTAAGCTAAACTAATTAAGCTAAAGCCCAAAGTAAATATCCAATGGGTTAGGGGATGGTTCAAACCCATGGGGCAAACCATGGATAATTCAAAGTGATAAGCAAGTAAAGCTAACTTAATGGCTTAACAAAAAGTGTGGGGAGCAAGATATCTTAATGACAAAGTGCTTATGTGTGATTAACAAGTATGCTTAATGATTAAGTAAGAGTGATGGCCAAGTTTATGTTGTGAGAAAGTTTACTTAGGGACAAAGTTTGGAATAGTAAGGAGGTGATTTAAGGAGGTGGATTGGCTTAATGACTATATTACCCTAACCTTAGAAATCCTATAAATAGATAGAGCTTGGATTTATTTGTTGGTTGTTATATTTCATCCAACATTTTAAATGCTTATTTGCTTGAGAGAATAAGCTACAAAAGTTAGAAAAGCTAGATTTTATAGTTCAAGGAGCAAGAAGAAGGATTAGCAAGAGAACATCAAGAGTAAGTAATCCTAAGTCATGATTCTCTTTCTCTTCTATTGTTAGAGAAGGGGGTATTGGTAGAACAAGCATGCTAAGAAGAGGTTGGAATAATGAATCAAAGGGCTTAAGTCTTAATAAGCAGGATAAATCATGAATAAGAAATTCATTCGTAAATAAGTTATGAACTTATAAATGAAAGTATAATAACTTGTTAGGACTTGTAACATGTTTACATTAATAAAATTAGTATGATTAATAAGATGTAAGAATAGTTATTAAATGACTTAACTCATTAATAAGTCATATAAAAAGAACACATAAGTCATGAGTAATGAAAATATAAATAATTTATATTTTCATAAGTTACAAATTTATCAAGAATAAGTAATAACTTATCGTGTTATGAGTTAATGAATCATGTATGTCAAGATATTAGTATAATGGATTGAATCCAATTGAAACAGTTTAAAAATCTCAACTAATGAAGTTTTGCCGGAATTAACACGATTGGACAATAATCGTCAAATTCGTGAAATTCTAGGAATGGAAGTCGAATTTCTATATTGAGATTGGAAACGTTGGTTTTCAATGGAGACAAGTCTTATTTGGCATTATAGAGTTGCGGACTCAAAAATGGCCGGTTTCTGACTTAGAACAAAGAAACGAGCATTGAACGTTCACGAACGTTTATCGTTTTCGTTAAAAATGGACTAATAGGTGAATTTTTAGGAAACGAAGTCGAATAGATAAAATTCTTGCATGAACGCATAGAGTACATAATTTGTGAACCGTAGGCTCTTGAACGAGCCAATTCGGACTTATAATGAATAACTTACGAGTCCGAGAATCTCAACTTTTGAAAAATCTGTCCAAGTTTTCTGGTGCACAGAGTTGGCGCCGCGGCGCCAGCACAAGGCAAATTAGCTCACGCCGCAGCGCCAAAGTGGCCATCAGCCCCTAGAGAGTCACGCTGCAGCACGACATATAACACATAGACTCGCGCCGCGGCGCCGTGTCCGGATTTTTGAGTATTAAGTGGTGACGCCGCATCGCGGCACCAAGTGCAATAGCCGTCGCTGCATCGCTAGCCTAAAAACCTAGACAGAAAAGAATGGTTACAAGTAGAAGATGAAGGGAAATTGATTAGTAATTAACGAACTAAAGGACTTAATAAAACATTGTTAAGTCCTAACTAAACCTCAAGTATGATCACTTAGAGTTAAAGAAAGTTAGTTGAATGTAAACAGGAACGATGTACAATAAGCGTACATAACCATTGACGATCGAGTTTCGATTAATAATGTAATGATGTTAGTAAGCCGTAAGAAAAGATGATTAACTCGAAACGAGTTATATTAATGAAATAAATTCACTTAAGTTATAGAAGAGACAGAAGTTGGTAAGAATGATGTAAAAGAACGACGGAAAGCCGGAACCAATAATAACAAATCTAAAAAGGGATTAGATTGAGAAGAAGGGTAAGATTCTTTAGGAACTACATATGTTCATTCATGACCTAATGTGGTATGCTATGTGATTATGTGTTGTAGAGACCATAAAGACTCAAAGGAAACGTAATTATACTGTAGCAGACGCTGAAGGCATGTTTTTCTTAAACGCTTGTCTAACCTTCGTGTTAGTCAGGTTTTCAAATGATTAAAATTATGAGATGCATGTATGGTTTTGAAGAAAGAGTCGATGCTAGTTTTAGCTCGGCTAGACTAATCTTGATAGATTGATTGAAATGTTTACAAGTCTTTCAATATAGAATTGCTAACGCTATCCTACGCCAACTAATTGGTACAGATTCAAGGTAAGCTTGAATATGAATAAACAAATGTATTTTCATCGAGTATTCGACGGGCACGTGAGGTTGCCATAACTTAAACGTACACACATTTAATGGATGTAGTGTTGATCAACATAGAGTACTATAGGCTGATCACCTAGAAGTGCTAGTAAGGTATGCCGGACTTACGAACTTTGTGCCGGGTTGTCCTTTTTAAAGAAACTATTAGACGTTCACGTCTTGAACTAGAATTGATGTATTACTGAATATGGTTATTGAAAAAGGTTTTGAAGGAAAAGAAACGCTATTTTAAGTTATTGATAGTACTTCGTAACTATTATCCAGCTATTGAAGATATACGATTCTTATGTTTCAAGCATGCTTTAAAAATGAAATTTTTGTACTTGCTAAGCTTGTTATGCTCACTCTTTCTTGAACCATATGAATGCAGCTTAGACTAAATGAACTGAAGGATTCGTCAAGGATAAAGTGAAGGCTAAAGCGAACTTGTAGATTACCTATGTAATAGTATAGGTTTGTAATGATTATATTTGATATTATGACAAGAACAAATGTAACGGTTATAAAGAACCTGGGGAATGGTAGTATTGTTTTGGAATATATAAGACATATTCGTTCTTTTGAGTCTTTTCAATTGAATATTTGTGTGAGCTGTAGCACCGTGGAGCATCATATGTCGGGTTGGAAGAGACCCGGATTTGGGGGCATCATAGGAACTACTCGGCTGATCCGGATCCATAATATCTGGACAAAAATCTCCAAATCACCTCAGAAAGGGTGTGGTAATTTCCAACCTGCAGATTTCTTTTGAAAATGCATTTTATAACTACATGCATGCATACATTACTTTAACATACATCTACAGAAGAGTTAAAAATGCATGACTATTCAATGCCTACATTTTGGAAAATTTTTTCCATAGTCCCCTCTGTAAATAGGATTATCCACAGGCACATAGGCATGACTAGGTGGCCATTCAGCAGCACACCTGCCCATAGTCATATACATACTATATGCATTAAAAAGTCAAAGTCATCAATGAATAAGGGTAGTTTAATTACCAGGATTACTTTGCATTTTACCTTTTGCTTATTTGTCCTCAAATAGGATAGGAAATAACAGAAAAAGGTGCTAATTTGACTATTTCAAAAGTCAAATTTTTTCTTATCATTATGTTCAGCATGGTTTAATACTAACATTTATTATGTTGAATATTTTTTATCAAGTCATTTGAGCATGCATATTCACTACTATGTGTTTAGATGCATTTTATGTGATAAGACATTTTCCAACGGATAAAAACTGGAAAAGAAGACACTTATACGGTGACAGAATTTGTCGAAAGTTGGCCAAACTCAGCAGATTTGAAGAAGAGCTCTCGGATTTCCTTCGTGACGCAAATTGAAAATGACTTATGAAAGCAACCTGCATGCATTTAATAGCCACTGCTGGCCGCAGGTCCACCTATGACACCCCTATGTGTGTCTTACCCCTCCAGCTTGGTCCAATTTTAGTTGAAAAGGAGTTCTCACAAGCTAAAAAAGTCAAATCAGGAATAAAAGTGCAACGCGATTGAGCAGAATAGCTTACAATCATGATTTTCTCAGTTTAAACTGTGGGTCTATCCATGCCTCATTGGTATTCGTCCAAGCACATGGAACGCTATGCCAATGATCTCAAATGTTACAAGTCACACTCGGCAATACCTTATGTAGGTCCAATGCCACAAATTCAGGGTCGTCACCCTTATTCTACAGCAAATCCCTGGCGGGGGTATCACACGTTTTCATATGTCGAAGTACATATCGCCGACGGGGGTATCACGCATTTTTATATGTCAAAGTATATATCCCCGACGGGGGTATCACACATTTTTCGTTGATGCACACGTCAGTGAGGATCAAGTAGCTCCCCAGCGGGGGTTACAACGCATGTTTATCTGTTGATTCACACGTCAGCAAAGGTCAAGCAGCCTTGACAGTCTGCCCAATAGGGGTGTTTATCCGTTGAATCACACGTCAGTGAAGGTCAAGCAGCCTTGACAATCTGCCCAACAGGGGTATTTATTCATTGATTCACATGTTATTGAAGGTCAAGTAGCCTTGATAGTTTGCCCAATAGGGGTTTTATCCGGTGACTTACATGTCAGTAAAGGTCAGGCAGCCATGACAACACATACCATTGGCAGTAAATCCAACAGAACATTTATATGTCTCGGCGATATAAACCACGAAGGATCAACATCATTGGGAAGGATCAATGATGTAATATGTTATACACATTCTCAAACAGACAAAGATTTATCCCCACAGATCTCTTGTACACGAGAGGCACATCTTTGGAATAAAGTCTGTATCAAGGATTAAGGACATTTGTGATAGCCCCAACATCAACATCCTAAAAGATTTGGATCACACGTCCAAGCTTGTCATCGTTGCCGATCCCAGGCATAAGTAGCGGGGAGCCGACAATCATCCCATTATGTTGGAAAATAATCCAACAATCCACATGCATCATGCATTTGCATCATGTTGCTGCATATGGCATCATGTTTATCTTGTTGTATTTTCAAGTGTCTAGGATTCTTTATCCTATCCATGCCATTGCATTGCATGAATAAGATAAAGAGGGGGCATCTATAGACACTCAAAATTTTCTGCACACCTGCCATTGACATTGAAGAAGGGCTGATTTGTCTTTCAGAGATAACCCTAAAAGATAACTCATATCCAGTCTGGATACCATCGGAAGTTATGTCTCAACCCTGGAATACACATCGGGAGTATCAGTTCCAACCTCAGAGATAACTTCGAGGCATGCAGTTCAAATACCAAAAATTCCACCGGAGAAGGCCGATTCATCTCGGAGATAACCCTGAGATATTCAGTGTCAGTCCCAGAAATAACAGTGGAAGTAGCAGTTCCAACCTTAGAGATAACCCCAAGAAGTACAGTTGCAGTTCCGGAGATAACCCCGGAAATACTTATTTCAAATGCATACAATCAGCTTCAACCTCGGTACTAACATCGAGGCACTCAGTACAAGACTCGGAGATAACACTGAGAAGACAGACACACCTCAGAGATGACACTGAGGACTTTCAACACTTGTAGCAGTCCAATCTCAGAGATAACCCTGAGCAACGTCTGCTTTATCAGCCCAAACCGGAGATAACCCCGGTGAGGGGTAAAGTCATCATCTTGCCACCTTGACGCCGCATCGCACCGTCTCAACATCTCATATGTGACGCCCCCAAAATAGGTCCATTCCATCCAACCCATTCTGAGTCGCCAAATATATGGTACAGAAACAATTACAACTTTATTAATACAACATAAAAACTATGAGTTTAAATACAAATATTGTCATCTAGACAATATCCACACTCAAATAAGTCCTCATTACAATTATTAATACACTATTTTACAGAATAGTGAGGACTACTAGAACAACTTCTAGAACCATTATTCCACACCCCAACTAGAACTCGTTACATTCTCGCCTCCTTAGAAGAAAAATGGAACAACAAGGAAAAGGGTGAGCTCAACTAACCCAGTAAAGAACATTATGACTAAGATAATATAGAACAAATTATCGTTAGTCCTCAACAGGGAAAAATCTAATAGAATACAATAGACAACCAGTTTTAAATCAACAACTGCAACGGAAACAATAATTCATTAGAAGAGTTAAGTAGAGAATGCAAACTACTATATTCTATATATGAATTTAAAAGTTCATCGTCGATATTTTATCCCTGTAACATCAATCAATATATATCTAGAATCAAATATTCATCTTTGCACTACAGGCCAAAGATATTCATCAGTTGGTCATGTTCATCTAAATACCTGGTCATCTTTGCACTACGGGCCAAAGATATTAATCAGTCGGTCATGTTCATCTCAACACCTGTTCATCTTTGCACTACGGGCCAAAGATATTCATCAGAAATCATTCATCTTTGCACTACAGGCCAAAGATATTCAGTAATATCATCATTTAGGACTGAGGATGATGAAAAATATTTTAAAGATAACGAATCCAGTGAAGCAGAACAAATATTAAGGATTCGTACTTTAAACAATTCCCATTCAAAAATACTTCATAAATAACCAGAGTGGGATAAAATTCAAGAATGATCAAAACATGGATACAATCAAAGCTAGTGTCTAGAATAGATATTTTGGACGAAAAGAAGAAATTTCATTTTTCGGTGAATAGCGCCGTATTCGTGAATAGTGTCGTATACGTGAATAGTAACTCCAACACCAAAAGATAGAAATTTCACAAAAAACATCATCATGCTTCGTGAATAGTACTCGTGAATAGTAACTCATGAATAGTAACTCGTGAATAGTAATTCGTGAATAGTAACTCATGAATAGTAACTCATGAATAGTAACCCCGACATGAAAAAGTTCCAAATTTGATAAAAAGTTTCAACCAATATTTCAGCATAATGATATTGAAGAAATAATATCATTTGAGAAGAAAATAACATCTCTTACCTCAGAAAGAATAGTACTTCTGACTGGAGTATTGGATATAGTGCTGAAAGAACTTGCACTGTATAGCAATACTCAAAGTACTAAAATACTCACAAAATACGCTCGATATTATAAAGAGAGAAATAGAGAGAAAACTTTAGTTTCTGGTGTGATTTTTAATTCTAACCTAAGCACCCTATTTATAGAAAAATACTTAGAACACCAAAGCAGAAAATTTAATAAAATAGTAATATAATTATACAAATTTTCCTTAGCCCACCTATTGGTCTAAAACACCAGCCACACATGTTAATGATGTCCAAAAAAAATACAAAAAACATTTTTCTAACAAAAATAATTTAAACTCCAAAAATCAATTCACACCCGATATACCGAAACTTCAATAATTACAATAAATAGCCCTTTTATCAGAAAATTTGAATCTCGCGACTTTTTATAGGAAATTCAATTCTCTACAACTTTGCAGAAGAAAGTTTTTCCAAATTTCAAATAAAAATTGGCCGAAATCCACAAATGGACGATTTTACAGGCTATAATCAAATTTCAGTCAAGAAATGGGGTCCACCGACACACAAAATATGTGTTAATCATTTAATACAATAAAAATACTCTTCCTCCTCATATACTCATATATCCCATATTCATTATAAAAATATCATCATTTTTATATTATTAAAATATAATAATAAATTATTTTATCAGAAAAGATAAAATATAATTTTTTAACAATTGTCAGTTTAAAAATTTTCTCCATCTATATCCACATAAAATTAATATTTTCCTCATCATATAAATCAATAATTAATTATTCACAAATAATATTACAGAATCAGAATACTGGCAACCAGGCCGTTCCCAGGAAAGATGGGGCTTTCCAATAAGAATTTCTCCTTACTGGTGCACAATTAGGTGACCAAACCTCTCCTTAGATAGAACTTTCTAGACATTGCCAATAATATTTTCTAATAATATTATTCAGATAATATGAATTATTCGTTCTTTTAATGAAAAATACTGTGTAGTGACAATTATTGAAATAACAGTAATATAAAATATCAACGCAACAATTATGGAATTAATAAAATAAAATACTGAACAGTAATTATTGTAACAATTATTGAGTAGTGCCTTCTTACGTAAGAATCAATAATTGGTGCAATACCGTGTACTACAGTGCAACAACGCGTATTACTGTGTTTTAATCACCGGGTATTTGAACAGTATTAACGGTAACAACTACGCCGTTATTTATAAATAACTTATACTTGTCATTTTCTTCATTCAATCGCTTTTCGTTATGGGCCCACACAAGGCTGCGACGTCGTACGAATATTCCCCGACGGTAAGAATATTCCACGATCAAACGAATATTCTCTGAAAATAATGAGTATTTTATAACCACTTGCTTATTTAAAATATTTGCTCATTTTACCCATAACTAACCACATTAATCAAATCAACCCATTACTATTTTAAAATAATAATTAGAGAAATTAAATTTCATTTATTAATAATTTGGGGTCTTACATCATACATACATTTCTACACAGTAATGTCCCAAAAGAACCAAGGAGGTCCAAACCCGAGTGACTATTACGTAGGGCAACATATAAAATTTGAAGCTTGAAGACCGAAGGGCATGGTCCCATCTTCCTGACTTCGTACAACCTCTAATCTTATGTTATTCCGTAACTCTCGACAACGGCGGTATGAAATAGGTCTTACATACCTCAGTCAGATGCCCGGATTGCAATTCTGAAAGTTCGAGCGGACATCACAGTGCATACATGCACTTACTTTGAGAAGACGGTACCCGCGGAGCCCGGGGCACCCCGGGAAGCCGCAGGTACACTTGTGGCTCCCTCTCTATAAATAGAGGACTTGGGGTGGCCATTTTGTAAGAGAAAAAGGCGGGAAATCCATATCAAATTTGCTTTGTACACACCCTAAACTGAGTGTTTTCTCATTTTAAACACTTGTGAGCTCATATATAGCTAGTGTTTGTACCGGCGGGAGCCGAGTGTTCATCCACTTATAGTTATAGAAGTCTTCTTTGACAGCCCACTGTACGTCTTCTTACACACTTTAAAGCCTTTCTCTTCATCTTTGTACACACCATTCTTCACGTTGAGAGTCATGTTGCGTGTGTATTTCTGGACTTCAGTCCGTGGTTTAATTTCTGTTTATATATATATATATATATACTTATATATATATATATATATACTTATATCTATGAACTGTGTGTCGAACTCTGTTCGATGAGCCTAGACTTATGGCTAGAGCATTTATTGGCTTTCTTATATATATATATATATGTGTGTGTGTGTGTGTGTGTGTATATATATAAACTGTGTGTCGAACTCTCTTCGATGAGCCTGGGTTTTACATCTGGTGCATTTACTGCTTTAATATATATATATATATATATATATATATATATATACATTACATTTCGTCCCGCCTGGAGTTCATTTCGTGGCGGTTGATCGTTTTTATAGCTTTCTTTACATTTCGTCCCGCCTGGAGTCTTCTTCGTGGCAGTTGATTGCTTTTACAGCTTTATTTATATTTCTAATCCCCCATGGTGGTGCTTCGTGGTGGCTGATCATGTCTTTATATATATATAGTTACGGCTTTTATATATATAACTGCTTATTGCTTTCATATCAATTTCGGCATCATGTGAGCCTAGGAATCATGTGATCACAGATTCAGTCTACTGGATTTAGATTCGGTTCCTGTGATGGACATTTTCAGCTGTAAGCAGCTTGTAAATTTATTAACGGTGTTTGGATTTCCTCAGATGGTTTTCTTGCCCACGAGGAGTTTGGAACTGCTTTTATATTATTTTCTCAAAGATGCTTCGCATCTCAAAAATTAAATGCAATTAAGCCGAACACTTAATAAAAAAGAATGGAAGTGTAAAAGGTCTCAATTACTATTGAGCATAAGGGTTTTCAAAACCTTTTTCTTACAAAACATCACTGCCATATTTTGTTTAAAAATGAATTTTTACACAAATTCAAACTCTGTGTATATAGGTGCGAACGAGGCCTCGCACTACTTCCATATAACTTCACATTGACCCACACACACGCATTCATATAACCGTTTCTTGAAAAGTTGCGGTCACCGTGATAACACGGATGTCGGGGGGGGGGGGTGCCTAACACCTTCCCTTCGCATAATCAAGCCCCCGGACCCTAATGAATCTCCGTTTCATAGACCCGTTTAGCAGTGTCACATCAGTGGGTTAATGTGCAAACCTTTTCTCGATTGTGTTGGTATAACCATATAAAAAACCAACTGGCGACTCTTACAGTCCAATCGTCGACATATAAATGTCGGACCTTTTCACAACTTGTTTTTTCAAACAAATCTCACCTAACATGAGAACACCAAAGAACAAGAACAGAAAGGGACAAATAAAAATCTCGATGTTGACAATTAGCTTATAAGGTGCTTCGGCAGGGGTATTACTAGCCAATAATTTTCAAAGAAGCTATCGATTATGTGAATAAGTGTCTAAAGTGCTAGTTGAATAGTCTGATCCCCCATCAACCACCAGAAGAGTTATATTCAATTTTATTTCTCATACTTTTTGTTGTTTAGGGTGTGGATATACTGGGTCCATTTCCGAAGGCTAAGGGGCAAGTCAGTTTTGTTATAGTGGTGATTGATTATATGACTAAGTGGGTGGAGGCAAAACCTCTTCGGGCGATCACGGAGCAGGAATGCTTGAAATTTCTGAAGGAGTATGTGGTGTTCCGGTTCAGCATTCCTATGGTGGTGGTTTCGGACAATGGACATCAGTTTGTGGGTTCGAAGTTCGAAGCGTTCTTAAAAGAGTTGGGAATTAATCATCAAAAGACTTCGGTTTCTCACCTGCAGTCGAATGGGCAAGTTGAGATGACTAACAGAACACTCCTGAATGGTATTAAAAGAAGACTTGATGAAGCAAAAGGAAGGTGGCCTGCAGAATTACTTAGTGTATTATGGGACTATCGAACTACACCAAGAACTACTATGGGAGACTGGCCTTTTATATTAGCTTATGGTTCAGATGCTTTGGTTCCTGTGAAGATTGGTTCGCCCATCCTTCGGGTCAGTCAGTTTTGGGGGGTGTATAATGACAAGGGATTTAGGGTAAACCTGGATTTGTTTGAAGAAGTCAGGGAAGAAACATTGGTGAAGTTGGCAGCATATCAGTGTCGAGTGGCTAGATATTATAACAAAGGGGTAAAGCTTTGAAGATTTGAAGTAAGGGATCTTGTTATTCGGGAAGTGGAAGATTTTACGCCTCATAATTTTGGAAAGTTGATGCCGAACTGGGAAGGTCCTTATGAAATTATTGAAGTACCGAAACCAAGGACTTATCGACTGCGAGCAATGGATGGGACTAAAATAAAGAATACTTGGCATGCGAGAAGGTTTCAAAAATATTTTCAGTAGAGTTAGTATCAAGATTTCAGAGTCTATAATTATTTTAATAGTTATCAATAAAAGAAGTACTTTTTCTCTAATACTGTTTTGTCTGATGGCTATTTAGGGGTTTGGTTGGACCTGTTCATCCTAAAGATGGTGAATAGGGTCCTGATTTGTCGTAAAGATGACAAACCGGATTGTTCGGAGGTTCGGTTGGATCTGTTCATCCTAAAGATGGTGAACGGGGTCCTGATTTGTCCTAAAGACGACGAATAAGATTGTTCAGAGGTTCAGTTGGATCTGTTCATCCTAAAGATGGTGAACATAACCTGTTCATCCTAAAGATGGTGAATAGGGTCTTGATTCATCCTAAAGATGGCGAACATGATTGTTCGGAGGTTCGGTTGGATCTGTTTATTCTAAAGATGGTGAACAGGGCCTGTTCGCCCTAAAGATGGCAAACAAATTTATTGGGAGGTTTGGTTGGATCTGTTCATCCTAAAGATGGTGAACAGGGAATGTTCGTCTTAAAGATGGCGAACATGTTTGTTGGGAGGTGGTCTGTTCATCCTAAAGATAGTGAACAAAGTCTGTTCGTCCTAAAGATGGTGAATAGGATTGTTGAAGATCTGTTTAACCCTTTGATGGTGAATAATATTACTTTGCATTATTGTTTGATTTTATTTGAAGTGTTGAGTTAAGATTATTTGATTATTATTGATAAAGTAAATGTATGAGATGAATGTAAGAAGAGTAGAAAGAAGCAAATTGTATGTCATTAAAATGTAAAAGCGATCAATTACAATATTGAATTTTTACAAGTTAGGAGCTATGGTTGAGGAGGGTCATCTTCGGCATTATCCTCATCTTCATCTTTAGAAGAGTCGAGGAGTAATGGGTTTAGTGCGGTGGCGGCAAGTTTGCTCTTTCCTTTGTTCTGGGTTGCTTTATAGCCTTCAACGTACATTTGAACTATTTCAAATGTTAGTTCGGGCGATTTTCGGTATTCATTTTGGATTTCGTTACGGAGTTGTTCGGTTAATGGGGGGCTAAGGGATTTGAGTTCGCAGAGTTCTTTTTCAACTTTGCTGCGAAGTGCGAGATATCTTTCTTTTGAAATCTTTGTGTCATTGATTTCGTGGGTGAGGGATTGGTTCTTTTGTCTCAGTACTTCATTTGTTGTTGTTAGCTCCTGGTTCTGTTCGGAAGTAGTTTGTTGAAGTGTTTCGACAGTGGTTAATTGTTCTTTAAGTGTGGCGATGTCTTTTTTGAGGCCTTCAGTGTAGAACAGGGCGTCTCCATGAAGACTTCTCTCCTTTGCTAAAGTTGATTTCAGGATGGCATTCTCTCTTCGGGCGGTTTGTTCTTCAACTTCAATCTCCTTGTATTTTTGGGTGAGCCGCCCAAACATCCCATTGGCCTGTAGATGTTTGGAGTTTAGTATGAGGTGTTAGAAAGCTATTAATGACTAAAAGTGGTTAATAATAATCGGCTTACCCGGGCTTGGGGATCATGCCGGCTCGAACAAGGTCAGATGTGGAGCTGTTCCCGAAGCGTTGATCATCAGTTTCAAGAACGAAGTGGTCGTACAGATGTAGAGGGAATTCTTCATTGTTATCTGGCCATAAGGTGGGCAAATGGATGACTTCGGGTATGACAGTGGAGGAAGATTGGGGAAAAGGTCTTGGTTGTTCGGTTGGGGTTGGGGCGTAAGTTGTTGTTGGTATTTCGGTTGATGAGGTCGGTTGGTTGTCTGAAGCATGTTTTCTTTTTCTGATGAGGGGAGATTCGAGTTCGGCTGCTTCCTTAGCTTTGTTGATTTCAACTGGAATGTTGGGAGTTTGGTTGGCTTCGATTTGGGGTACTCTAAGTTCTTTGGCAGTGAGATGGGTTATTTTGGCTCGTTTCTTTTTGGTTCAGAGGATTTGAGTACATTCGGCGATGGGCATGTCAAGGAGGCTTTCATTAAGTGTAGGGACATGGTTTTGTTTGAGTTTTTTGGCGGCTCTTTTCTTCAGTCGAGGTTGTGTTGAATATTTGGCAGGGGTTGGTTTGGTGGTTTGGGGTTCGGTGATTCTGGGTTCAGTGTTTTGGGGTTCGACGAAAGTTTGGGTTGGGTTGGCAGAGAGGAATTCTTTGAGGTCTCTTCGGTAACTCGAGGTGGGTTTGATGAGGGATACTGTAGAAGATGAAGAAGGGTTTTAGAGAATAGTTACTGAAAATAAAGTAATATTTGTACAAGTATTAAGTTCGGGACTTACATTTGTGATTGTACAACCATGCTTGTTTGCTCAAAAGGCCAAAGCTCCATTCCTTCAGAGGAAGTTTCTCGTGCAGCTTCGCTATCTCTATCACACGATCGTTTGAGATGTTGTCGAAGTCTAGAGAAATTCGTTTGTGAGAAGTCCATTCTGGGATCATGGAAATCTCAGATCCTATGACGAAGAACTAGTCCTTGTGCCACCCTTTGTTGCTTGAAGGGGTGTCCATCAGTAGGCGTTTTTCAAAATTAGAGTTAGGTTTTGGGGCTTGTTTGCTTAATGCCTTACAACCTCGTTCGCGAGAATTTTCGATTGTGAATAAAGTGAAGAAGAAATCGATTGAAGGAAGGACTCCCATTTCCTGGCAGAAAGTGGTGAAGGCGAGGATATTGATGTAGGAGTTGGGCATCAGTTGGGCCAGGCCGATACCCATAAACCCTTGGAGGCTGATGATTAAGGCATGGAGGGGTAGGCGAACCCTTTTTTCCAGAAGGGTGAGTGACATGGCGGTCCACCCATCGGGGTGATGGTACATACAGTCGGTGGTTGTGGGGGCTCACAAGTGATGGGTTTTAGGGATCTGGTAGTGTTTGTGAACCACGAGAAGGTCAGCTTCTGTGAGTTGGGAAGGGGTGTTGACATGAGGAAATTGATCTTCCTTGTGATATTCGACGGGGGTTTTCTGGGAATTGATTACTAGAGGATTTTTACTGGAGGAGGGAACATGGTTAGGAGTTGGTTCTGGCATGGAGTTGGTGGAAGGGGAGTTAGTTGCAGTATTAGGTGATGGGGGGATGACTGATATTGGTGTTACAGAGATGGGTACGACCTTTTCTGTATTTTGGGAAGCCATTGATGCACTATGAAGGTAGGAAGCTGAGAAGTACGGGAGAACAAGATATTTTTGAAATTCAAATAAGCAGGTGAAACTGTATGAATTGGGGAAAATGGGTTTTAATAGTGTTGTCCTTTCAGTTATTTCTAGATCTCGAGAGCGGCGCATTTAAGGGAGATGATGATGAAGGATTTGAAGGATTGGCGTCCGGTTTTGGGCCTTTTATGAAGATTGGGTCTTGTTTGGCCATGCTTGGGTTTCTTTGCTGATTGGGCTATTTTTTGTATACTCTTCCATCAAATATTCTATTTGATGGAAGACTGGGGGCAATGTTGGGCCATGATTATTTGGGCCTGGGGTTTATGATGATCCGACTGCCCTATGAAGATAGGTGGGCTTGGGCTAGTGGTTGTTGTGATGGACGGAGGATTTATGGGTTGAGGTTCCTAATTATATTTGGACTTTAATTTTGGAAGGAAGTGTTGGACTGTGAATCCACTTCCTTAATTATAGGAGATTTGATAAAATCTTTTCATGGATCGGTCTTAATCTGATTCGGAGAAGGATTGCTTACAAGGTGGTGCGATCATTATAAACACAGGGCACGTCTTTAATTCTAAGGTACATGCAAATTATTACTTTCCAGCACTAGAGTATTAAGCCTCCATTGTTAACCTTATATCAGCCTGTACTTATTCTTCCCCCGGTGACCCAAGCCGTCAAGCTTTCAGTGTTTACTCGTTTTTGTGCAGGATTGGACGCGCTTTGGTGATTGGAGCACGTGGACGGATCTTGGCGTTAATAGTATTCATTTTAATTTTATTATAAAATCAAGTAATGATAATGTTACTCTACTTTTATTTTTTTTGTCTATGTCATTAGTGTTAAATGTGTTATATGGTGACATTTAATTTAATTTGTTTGTTGGTTTAAGTTTGTGTTGTGATATTAAGTTTTTTGGTGGTATATCAGTTTTTGTTGTGATAAAAATAAATTTTGTACTATTAATGTTGCGTTTGTGAGTCTAGAGAGATAGGTGAGAAGTTAAAGTATAAGAGGAGAAAGAAAAGGAAAGTAGTATAATTTTTCCTTGTCATGTTTGTGAGTTTTAGAAATGAAGAGAATGGATGAGATTTTAATTATATTTTCTCTTATTTGTGAGTTTAGAAGTAGAGAGGGGAAGGAAATGATTTTTAATTTTAAACTACACTATTAATATATTATCCTTACATATAAATAAAATAAATAATATGATATATATTTAAAAATATCTCAAATTGAATTTTAAAATTCTTGATAATAATTTTATATTCCGTCCGTTCTGCAAATGATGATAAATTATTTAATTATTAAACTTTCAAATACAACAAATAAAATGTTATTATTTAAAACAGTAAATCTTTATGACTTGAGGTTATGTTATGTTACTAATGATAACATTTTTGTAATATGGTTATGGCTGATGGTGATTGGATTCACCCCGATCCTGTTGATGAATCATTATTAACTCTCTAGTCTTCTCATCATTCAGAGAATATATGGCGGAGACTGTAATGATCGCAAAGATCGAATATCCTTGCAAATAGGATTATAATCAATTATCTAATAAAATGAGATTTTATAGATATTATTCTGTTTTATGTGGTTTAAGGTCGTATTATGACCTCAATATGTCTTATGTGAGCAAATATGTGTGTTTGAAGTTCGTAGGGGGAAAATAAAAATTTTCCAAAAAAATAATATGTAAATACAATATTCACGCTAAAAATGACTTTTCATTTTTTTGACTTTTCGAATTACAACATAGTGTTTATTCGGGAAATGGAGACGAAAAGCGTAATCAAAATTACGAAAAATGAAAATTGAATTTTTGGCTAATCAAGCGGGTTATGAGACGTAACAAAAAAAGTTATAAAACCTAACTAGAAAATAAAATGAATAACTAATTTAGTTGAACTAACCGAGCCTAGGGTTTGAAAGGTCTGGTTATGGTTTGAAAGGGTTGGTTAAGATTGGGCATATGGTTGAGCCTAGGGTTTGCAAGACTTGGCTAGGGTTGAGCCTAAGGTTGGATTGGCTTGGCTAAGGTTGAGCCAAGGCTTGAGCTTTAGAGTCAAAACCTAAAGTCTTGGAACTAAAGTATGGTAGAATGAAATGAAACTTAAATGAAATTGGAATTAAAGTAAAAAGTAAAAAGAAAATGAAAGCCAAATTAGGTGGGAGTACCCGGTCAAGGAGGTAAGAAGAGGGCCAAGTGACGAGTCACTTACCATAAATGGTAAGTTTTAAGTCTTAACAAGCAAGCTTAATTAATGCCCCGACCACTTATTTAAAAAGTTATTATTTTGTCTAACTTTTGTTAAGTTAATTGGTGTTAGATTAAGTTAACCTTGGGGGATGATTAACAAGATATAATAGATAAGGAGTAAGACTAGGAAAGACCAATCAAGTGACTATTTATAAGAGAAACAAAGTAGCTTTTATATAAGTAAAAAAGCAAAGTATCCATCTCTTCACTTTTCATTATTTGCTAGGTGTTAAGAGAGCTTGAGAGAAATAGAAAGAGAGAGAGAGAGAGAGAGTGGTCGGGCAACAGAGAATAGAGAGAAATAAGGATCAAGCTTTGGAACTTTGATTATCAAGTAGAAGAACAACAACAACAAAGGTAAGCCTAAACCCTAACTCATCCATATTCTTTTTAAGCTTTTGAATAGATTTGATTGGCGGTTGTTGTTATGAATGGAAGATCATGAAGGATCTTGGAATAATAAGGCTGTGTATGGTTTATAACTTTTAAACTACCTAGTAATATGCATGTTAAGAGAACGAAAAACTAAAAACGTAAACCCGAGCATAAGGATGGACAATAATTGTTTAGAGGACTTTAAATTGACTAGCGTAAATGGTTGTCCGTATAGACAAATTGAAATCTGAAAAGAAGAAAACTTAGATATGGGGGTTATGTAAATTTTTCAAGTTGAACAGAGGTTGATATAACAAAGTTATGGAATTTATTTTAGTAAAATAGGTTAAAAGACGAAAAAACCTTACTTGGTACGATTTTCGGGCCAAGTTTGCGGGTAATTAATGCTTCTGAAAAATTCCTATTTTCTAGGAGTTTTTTAGTTCATAGTATAAGTAAGTCATAGGCTCAAGAATGAGCTTAATCCAACTTCGGATGAGCGAGTTACAACGATTTGAAAACTCGACGTTGAAAACATCATTTAGCGAAAACTTACTCACGAAGGATTTTGAGCCAATTTTCTGGGTAGTTAGAGACTCCGAAAAAATATTTTGTCCTAGGGGATTTGTAGAGAATGTTAGGAGAAATAAAATGGCTCAAGAAAGAACTCATTCCGATAGCGGATGATGAAGTTATAATGTTCGAAAGTGGGTGTGATAAAATTGTTCAAAGTTGAAAGTTTCTAAAAACTGAAAATACTCTCTACCAGGTTGACACGACCGCGCCAACTATAAGCATGATTGTTTGCCTAAAAATACTACTAACAATTACACGCAAGTATATGTGATCACTTATGAAATACATTGACAAATAGAGTATCGTTCCCAAGAAGAGCGATTAATAACTTTAATAACCTAATTACTAATCATGCATCTAATTTTATCTAGACAAATGAAATCTTAAGAGAATTAATTAATAAAATAAAATAAATAACGACATAAAAATTTTATGAATGAAAATATTAAGAACTCAATTTCCCCCGATGAATCATTTAATTAATACTATTCTTCATCATTAAATTGATTATTTAGAATTGCCAACAGAAAATCACGAATAATTTATATAATTATTTTCCAAACAATTATATAACATACTTATTATTATTAATTATATTATATTTCTATGAGAAATAATAATAATAAATTCATTAAGTATCATTTTCAACACATTGCTTGCGGTCTACAAGTATATTCTTATCTCATCTGCAAATTAGCATTCACTCTTAGGAAGAATTACTAATATCAAGTTGCTATATCAAGATCTTAATTTAGACTTTATTGTCAAATTCCATCTCAATTCATCCAATAATTGTTGATCAGGCAATTATAACATTAAACACAAGATATAATAAATGATCCAACCCATTGATGAGTAAATTTTATATCTATAAATTTGGTATTCTTTACTTAATGAATTCGTCCAGCCTCAAGTATTTTATTAGTCTTTTATTGTATTTTTAGTAGTTTTGTATTGATAATGGATTTCAGTTCATGTTAACGTAAATTATGCAAAATGTTATTAGTTTAGCCTTAATATAGCTACAGTTGATAAATGATCATTTGGCGAGAAGGAATTAGAGTAGCTGACATATGAGAAAAAAACAAGCAAGACATTGGCTAAGGAAAACGCAGGAAAATGGACAGAATGTTGGAAGTCGTGGCCTGCAAGGTTGGAAGTCGACTCTTGAGATAATTAGGTTGGAGGCCATGGACTACAATGCTTGAAGTCGCGACTCCTGCTCTTTTTGTAGGCGCGCTTGTGGAGCCCACTTGCTCGGCTGAATTGGAGTTTAATTAAATGATTTGAGTCCTATTTACAAGTTGATACATGGTATTTAAAGTCAGGAGGTTTCAAACTACCAAAATGCTTACATCTGATTGGTTCACGCTATTTTACATGGGATTGGAGACTTGTTATCAATAGTTAATAAAAGACTAGTAATGAGAATAAGGTTGCAGAGAATTACGTTCTTTAATTAGAAGAAAAGGGAGATTATCAGTATTCATAGTAATAGTAGTTTGAAGGGTTTGGAGTATTATTCGAAAGGCAGAAGAAAGAGTTGGGAGAGAAGACATAGGCTTCATTATTTCTTCTTCAACTCTTGTATTTTGTATTTTGGAACGGCTTTGAATGATTTTCTATTGTTTTTAGGTTTAGTTATGAACTAATTTATTTATTAGGGAATCAACAGAACCCGATGATTTAATTTAATATTTATTTCTATTATTCATTGAATTGGTTATATAGCTGAATCATTTATTATATCTTGTTATGTTTGTTATAATTGTCTGATCAACAATTATTGGATGAATTTAAATGAATTTTGACAATGAAGTCTAAATTAAGATCTGGATGTAGTAACTCGTGATTAGTAATTCTTCATAGAAGTGAATGCTAATTTGTGGACGGAATAGACATATACCTGGATACCGCAAGCAACTATTGGAAAATGAATCCTAATGAATTTATTATTATTATTTCTCATAGGAATATAGTTAATCAAATAATCAAATATGTGTGATATAATTGTTTGGAAAATGGTTATATTCCAAACAATTATATTAATTATTAGTGATTTTCCATTAACAATTCCAGTTATTCAATTCAATGCAATATTAATAAGGTTATTTTCTTGATTCATCGGGGGAAATTGAATTCCTTAATGTTTTTATTCATAGAATTAATATTTATCATTTTAGTGATTATTTAGTAGTTATTGAATTTATTTGTCTATATAGAGTTAAACTGATGCATAGTTAGTAATTAGTAATTGAAAGTTATGTTCACTCTTCGTGGGAACGATACTCTTCTTGCCCTATATTTCATAATCGATCGCGTATACTTGTGTCAAATTGTTATATAGATTTAGGCAATCAAGTTTTTGGCACCGTTGCCGGGGAGTAATTTATAGCTTTAATTTCTAATATTAATGTCCATCAGTTAGTCCTAATTTAGATTTTTTATTTCAAATTTACGGATTTTGTTTCTTGTTTCAGTTACTCTTGTTTTGTGTATGCAAACATGATCTCAACGACTTGATTTTCTACCATACGAAGATGATATTGACAAATGATTTCGTCGTTTATGTAAGTGGATTAAAGAAACAAAAGAGGAGCTTAAAAAGAAAGACAAAATGGCTGAGAGGAGTAACCACATAAATCTCTTAAGGATTATGCGATGCCACTAGTGACGAAGATTCATTCAAGTATTTGAAGGCCATAATTAAATGCAAACAATTTTCTGATTAAGCCAGGGACTATACAAATGATCCAAAATTCAGTGCAATTCGGAGGCCTACCTAATGATGACCCGAATGACCATCTTGTCATTTTTTTGGAGATTTGTGATACTTTTAAATATAATGTAGTTTTAGATGATGCGGTGAGATTGAGACTTTTTTCTTTCACACTTTGTGATAAGGAGAAAAGTTGGTTGCATTCGTTACCAATAGTTTCAATCACAATATGGGATGACCTAGCATGTTTTTTGTTAAGTTCTTTCTGCCTGCAATAATGACAAAAAATGAGGAATGATGTTTCATTATTTAATCAGCAAGATTTGGAGCCGTATGAGGCGTGGGAAGGGTTAAAGGATATGACTATGAGATGTCCACGTCACGAGCTTCTAAAATAGCTGCAAGTGCAAACTTTCTATAATGGGTTATTCAATGTGACATGTACAAGTATAGATGTTGCAGCATGATGGGGCCTTAATGAGTAAAAATGTGACACCCCTAAATCCAAGTATCTTTCAACTCTTGATATGATGCTACAACAACTACACATACATTCAATGAATACATCTTTTCTATGAATATGTTTACTAATTATTACATCATAATAAATTCCTTCCCAGGTTCTTAATAACCATTACATTCATTATTTGTCATATTATTAATTCATTACAAAAGTAATATTAATCTATTACAGGATAACTATTTATCCATCTTAGCCTTTCTTTTGTCTTTACTGGATCCTTCAATCCATTCGTTCTTAGTTGCAATCATATAATTCAAGCAAGAAATGAGCATTAACAGGCTCAACAAGTTTAACAATTATATTGCAACAAAAAAAAATAAGAATCATATGATTTATCTTCTATAACTGAACAAATAGTTATGAAGTACTATGAATAACAAAACAACACTTTTCTTTCCTTTAAAAAATTTAACGATGACAAAACATCAGTTAAATTCTTAGTAGGTCGAAAGTCCATGAACATTCTTTCTTTTTCTTTCTTGAAAAGAACAACCCGACACTAATTAAGATTGGAAGTCTAATATTCCTTACGAGCACTTCTAGGTGATCAACCTATAGTACTCTATGTTGTACACATTTCTCCGTTAAATGTATTTAATTTTTAATTTGTGACACATTGTGTATTAGTCGATTTAAGACTTAAAAACCTTTGTTTATTCATAATCAGGCTTACCTTTGAATCCAAACTTCAAACTTACCTGCTCATTGCTTTTTCCACCACTACGAACTTCAAAACTTGTCTAACACAAAGTATAGACAAGAGTTTAGAAAACTTGCCTCAAGCATCTTCTAGCTCTTAATTTAATCAATCTTTATATGTCTACATGATATAATCATATTAACACATAATTAATCACATAACAATCGTTACATATTGTCATTAACATATCTTCTCATTCTTTCCATCATAACCTATCCAAATTATTATAATTAATAACATTCGTTAAGTTATTCATCATTCATTACGACTTTATAACATTTAAATTTCTTAAGTTACCATCTTTGTTCAACATCTAGGTATTACAACCTATGTAAACCTAAGACATTCATTCAACGCGAATACAATTCACAAATATCGTTTCCGTACTTTGCGTTCAAAATTTCTTAACCTTTACTCAATAATTGATTGTTAAATTTAAGGTTTTAATCATTATTTAGGATATTATTTTATGTCTAATTAAAGTTCATAATCAATCCTTAAACATCCCTTAACTTTTATATTCATAAAAGCTCTTTACTATCTCTTGCACAGAACCAGCGCTGCGGCGCATCTTCTCCTTCACAAAACTGGCGCTACGGCGCACATTAGCAGTAAGTCTCCCCCGAATTGGCGCTGCGACATGACCCATTAAGCTTTGGCCGGTGCCATGCCAAATTTCATGATTTTTTTCTAAGTGTTGAATTTTTCATAACGTTAACTTCTCGAACTCGTAACTTGTTCGTTATAACTTGGAATTGGTTCATTCCAAAGTTAATTTCTTACTTATCTCGCGTAATTCAATTCCCCCAGACATAATATTTTTCTGGATCCGTTAATGAGGCTATTACTTGGCTTACATTTACTTGTTTGTTCATTCGTACGTTTTTAACATTTTTCGTTCGTTCGTAATTCGTTCATCCAATGTCCGAATACGTTCGTTCTCGAGGCTACGACTCTTAAAGTTCGTGTTCCTTAATATTCTTATGAAACCCTAGATTTCTAGGTTCATTATCTTCATTCCATTTTTGTCCGAAAATAATAGTTAACTACGATTTCAACGGTTAACATCTTTTATTGAAAATTTTGCTATAACTTCATTATAACATATTTCTTGTAATAGCCCCGAATCTGGGTCCCAAATCACCGCAGATCCGGTATACTATTTCTATAACTATTTGCGGAAGATATAAACATAAATTGTTTATACAATACATTACACACTATTCCCCAAGGTCGAGTAACCTTAACTTATACACAATTCATAAACTTTCTAAAATATAACACATTTATCAAACTATACTATTACAAGATAGCTGCACTTTATATCCCAAGCGGAACTTGGCCTTAACCTTTTCCTGTATCATAACACATTCACCTTATCTGCAATGTTTTATCATGATATAGCAAGGGTGAGCATGAAAGTTGCCCAGCAAGTTTATATACAAAAATATAACGATATATCATGATTGAAGAGTATGAATAATGAGCTTGCTATAATTCATCAATATAATTAAGAACTAGCACGAACAAATTTTTTACTGAACAAGTTTTAAACATGAACAAACATTTCTGAACCAACTGGTAATGAAGGTGATCAGCCTTTCATACCTGACTTATACATGCAAGATGTACAGAGTACAATTTTCATGGCAATTAGCAATGATTAACCATAAGCTTGAATAAAATACTCTTATTAGAGTTAAGTACAAAGAAACTTGCCTGAACCGTTGATTACCGCAACGCAATTTATAACGCTTTACCCGAAGACCTAATATTATTAATATAGATCTCCAATATTAGAATAATATCATCACAGTATAATACTGTTATATTTATATCCACAGAATAACCTAAACACATAACACATAATCTTATAAGTCTATACAACATATAAAACTTAGCATCAAGTTAGACTATTATGTTTGAGTTGAAACCGACACAATTTTAACATCCCGACAGTCTAGTCGGAATAAATATCGAGTTTAAGTTCAATTAAACTCTGCCTAAGCACTTAACAATTACTTAGAATCACATTTATATGATTTAACACTCGCCTTTTTCATTTCATAAGTATTCGCTAACACTTGGTAAGTTAAATACTAATTCAGCAATCTGGATTCTAAATCTAGCAACCAAATTTTTAATTCATCAACCTGGATTCACCAAATCCATCAATCTAAACCTCAATCCAACAAACCGATTTCAACAAATTTTTCAATTCAGCAAACTGTTTTTCAATCTAGCAAATCGTATTTTATATCCGTATCACGAAAATACCAAATCAGTTTATTATTTTTCCAATCCTTTGGCCAAACACATATACACATATTTCATCCACAAAAATTATTTTTCCATAATTTTCCAACTTCCTTTGATATTTTTCAAAAATTAATTCTAGGGCGTAGCTTAAGAAATTAGCTACCTCGTGCTTAACTCCAAACATTCCCATCTCTTGGCATAACCTTATATATGTTAACGTGATGCTCCATTTTAAATTTCGTGGCAATCGGAGTTGTAGAACTCTGTTTATAGCGATTTCCGTCGGAAAATTACAAAAATTGTAATGGTCATAACTTGGTCGTTTTAACTCGGAATTAGCTCATTTTTGGACACGAGCTACATAATACCATATATTTTCATTTTCCAAAAGCCTGGAATTTTTCTCATTAAATAAATTTCCGAAACATCCCCCGGAAAATTTTGGGCAGCAACTTTTTGTCATTTGACAGTTTTGGTGTCCTTCACCAAAACTTAAATAAAACGAAATCTGTAACTCCGATTAATGATCCGTCACTTTTGTTAGATTCGTATATTTCTGAACTACAGTTTTCATCTATCAAAATCCATATTTGGACATGTTAAGCTCCAGGAATTTAGCACGGAAGTGGCTGTTCAAAACTGTCCTTCGAACAGTTTTTCTTATCTTTGAATAGTTTGGGAAAAATCCCATAACTTGTTCAATATTCAACCTATTTGAGTAATTCCAAAGGGATTTTACCCTTAACACATATATCTAGCATCCCAAGAACATAAATCATATATATCCATCATAGATTTCAAGAAAAATCAAAACCTAGCTCACACTTTAAAAGTTCAAACTTTTCCGGAAAAATTCCATTTTTCAATTCCTTTTGATTCCAACCAAAATCAACACCCAATATGGTTAGATCTAAACATGATACACTCATCAACATGTATATACATGGTTTTTGAGTTTAGAAACAAAGTTTCTTATTTCATCAAACAAGCATCAACCACAAGATTAAATAATATCAAGACTAAGAAAATTAGGATTTTCTACATTTAGAAAACCTAGCTTCACTTTTCTTGTTTTTGATCTAACTTCTAACACACGAGATGGATAGATCCACACATAAAATACTCTAAATCATGTAGATCTAAGATTTTAAACCTCAAGATCCCAACTTCAAGTTGTCAAAAATCAAATCAAACCACAAAAGAAATATACTACATAAGTAGAAATTTATTTGCTATACCTTAGCTTTTATTCTTCTCCTTCTTCTTAGTTTGATCATGGAGCTTGGATGTCTCACCTAGAACTCCCCTTTTCTCTCCTCCATGGCTGCCGAATGGCCCTCTTCTCTCACTCTCTCTCTTTAGTTCTTTGCTAACTTGGAAGAAAGATGAAAGAAAGAAAAAAATATAAGCTAGACTTTTATTATGTGTAGTTTTTTATCAATTGACCACACTCACTCTCCTTTTTCTCTAGCAATATCCGGCCATGTGCCTTCATTTCTCTACATTCTCCACTCATTCTCTTTTTCTTTCCTCATTAAACCACCAAGATGTTGCTTGCAAGCTAGAACATACATGTTGGACAATCAAAAGAATGACACATGGGGAGTTGGTGAGATTTGGTAACCAACTAAAGTGAACACTTATTACATTCTCCCCCCTTTTTTGTTGCTTCTCATGGCCGGCCACTTGGCCTATATCTCATCAAGTTTGGCCTTTTGATTTAATGCTTATTTGATTTACTAAATGTCCAAAAAGTCCTCTCCCACTTGGGCTAAAAGTTGAGCCATTCCTTTAATGTATTGCTTGACCTCTAACTAATTTCTTTGGCCAACATTTGGGCTATACATATACATACTCCAATTCCTTTAATTCTCATCCAACCCAAATCATTTACTTAGGGTTTCGATTTCCTCAATTATAACATAAATCCTTACTCACAAGCCCATTCATTTCCTTAACCCAATTAGACTTGTTATAATTAGGTTATAAAATTAATCATTTGAGATATATAAAATAAATCTCCTAGAATTAGTAAGTATTCTAAATACCACAATTCGCTTTTTCCATAACCCTTAATTTATTAAATCCTTCATTCCTAATTTATAATTAGGGTTTCACTAGTTCCTTTTGTTTGTTTATATAATAAACAAATATAAACCATCACCTAATGTTCATATTCCTTACACACAATTTTTTAACCCTCAGGGTATAATACTTCGCATTAGGATTTCCAAATTAGGGTTTCTGAACATATCGTTAGGGTTTTCTAACTTAATCACCATATTCATATCATGATTTTAGTATTTCGGATTCCCGGAACTGAAACTAGGGTTTCCAGAACCGATTCTAGGGTTTCTCATCAGACGTTAGGGTTTTCTAACAGAACGTTGACGTTCTTAATATATACTTAGGGTTTGACGCATATATAATTAATCTGGTCAACCCTTGACCCTTAACCACATTCTGAACACATACATAACCATAAACACAAAACATATTCTCATAAATCCTTAATCCTGAATAATTCACCTATTTCCTTTACCGAATTTTGAAATTCTCAAAATTCAATCCCAATAACACCAAACGCATACACTTATCTTCTGTTTAGATCTATTATTTGACCTTAAATCAATCATTTAAGATTTTCATAAATTGTCCAAATTCTTGGGTTGTCATATTCACCCCTCCTTCTAAGAATTTCGTCCCCGAAATTCACCTTAGACCTTACACCGTACAGCTTACATCATTCACACATATCATCACATGCTACCCAATACACCACTCACAAGGGTAAAAATTTTAAAACTGTACTGAGGAATCGTATAGACTGTTTGTTTGTCATTTTCGGAAAGGTTTTATGGAAATTCATCCGCAAACTGTCATTACTTACGGACACAAAGGGTGATTAGCCCGATATGCCCTGTACTGGCCAAGTACTGATTTTATCTGTTTTCCCATCACTGCCAAAGGCACAAAAATTTTACGTCAGTCTTATTTGATTCCACAGTAAAACAATTTGGTTTGGGAAATTTCTTTCAATAAACATTTTTGAGAATGACGTCATGATGCCGCACTGTATTTACAGTCCGTTGAGGATTCTGTCATTTGGTGATTTTATCATGCTACATCATACCATAGTGTAATAGTGACTTTAAGTCAAATTCACACTAAGTAATACTGCATTGATGACTCCATCATTTTTTATCATCTCTGCACCAGGTTACATGGTACATTAGTGATAAATAAAAACAATTTTTTTTAAAAGGCACATAGTGCGTATTTAGCTTGAAGTCAAAAAATTGAGGTTTAGCATAGCTAGGAGTTTAGGAAAACCTAAGTCTCCACTAATGATCATTTGCTTAAACATTCTATCTGTTCCTATTATCCTCAATACTCCATTCACACATAACTATACCCAGTTCATAAAACTGCACTTATGAGTCCATAAATTGCCACAATCATATGAGTTCACGAACTTTCCTAGACAGACCTTTGGCGTCCATTCGTTGAGTGGTTCATAAACATTTCATATAACTATGAATCAAGAATGTCACATAAGTATGAGTTTTAAGAACTCGCACTTAACCCTATGTTCTCTACCTATGACCTATCTGTTTGTTATACACATGAGAAAGGAATCACCCTCTTAACACACATATAGCAAATAGCGCGACACAAACATTTCAATGATTATCAATGCCAGAAACTAAGTGGTTGTCAAACCAAACTCAGCCACTAATCAATATAGGAAACTAAGCGGACAATTCCCCGCCCATACAAGGAATTGGTCAACCTAACCACTACATCGACCAGGAAGCTAAGTGATTCTAAAACCAAGTACAAATTCCCCGCCCATACAAGGAATCATACAACTCAGCTGCCGACAAGAGTCCTTAATTGAATCCCCACCTAATCTTAACCCCTTTCTCAATACGAATTTCATTTAATCCGTATTCATAATCCATAACTCTTTCATGAGTTTTCATAGTACAATTTCATAGTACAACTGATACACAACATCTTACTATAAACTTTTCAATCATAAGATTGATTCTTTTCCCACATCATAACCTTATCAGATCACGGGGTGATCTTATCGTATATATTACGATTCATTTCTATGCATTGATCGTTTTGTTTTACGATCTCTTATACCTGCACTTTCAGTCCTTTAGACTCGATCTATTCACCATTACTGTTCAACTTTATTATCAGAGTTAGGGAACTCTATGTCTTTACACTCGCCGAGATTCATCTTTGAATCATACCGATACACTAACTCGATTTGAGTTAATACTTAATCCTAATCACTACGGTTATTGGTCTCAGGTATTACTACCTAAGCTTCATAACCAACAGCTTTGATACCAACTGTAATAGCCCCGAATCCGGGTCCTAAATCACCGCAGATCCGGTATACTATTTCTATAACTATTTGCGGAAGATATAAACATAAATTGTTTATACAATACATTACACACTATTCCACAAGGTCGAGTAACCATAACCTATACACAATTCATAAACTTTCTAACATATAACACATTTATCAAACTATACTATTACAAGATAGCTGCACTTTATATCCCAAGCGGAACTTGGCCTTAACCTTTTCCTGTATCCGAACGCATTCACCTTATCTGCAATGCTTTATCATGATATAGCAAGGGTGAGCATGAAAGTTGCCCAGCAAGTTTATATACAACAATATAACGATATATCATGATTGAAGAGTATGAATAATGAGCTTGCTATAATTCATCAATATAATTGAGAACTAGCACGAACAAATTTTTGACTGAACAAGTTTTAAACATGAACAAACATTTCTGAACCAACTGGTAATGAAGGTGGTCAGCCTTTCATACCTGACTTATACATGCAAGATGTACAGAGTACAATTTTCATGGCAATTAGCAATGATTAACCATAAGCTTGAATAAAATACTCTTATTAGAGTTAAGTACAAAGAAACTTGCCTGAACCGTTGATTACCGCAACGCAATTTATAACGCTTTACCCGAAGACCTAATATTAGTAATATAGATCTCCAATATTAGAATAATATCATCACAGTATAATACTGTTATATTTATATCCACAGAATAACCTAAACACATAACACATAATCTTATAAGTCTATACAGCACATAAAACTTAGCATCAAGTTAGACTATTATGTTTGAGTTGAAACCGACACAATTTTAACATCCCGACAGTCTAGTCGGAATAAATATCGAGTTTAAGTTCAATTAAACTCTGCCTAAGCACTTAACAATTACTTAGAATCACATTTATATGATTTAACACTCGCCTTTTTCATTTCATAAGTATTCGCTAACACTTAGTAAGTTAAATACTAATTCAGCAATCTGGATTCTAAATCTAGCAACCAAATTTTTAATTCATCAACCTGGATTCACCAAATCCATCAATCTAAACCTCAATCCAACAAACCGATTTCAACAAATTTTTCAATTCAGCAAACTGTTTTTCAATCCAGCAAATCGTATTCTATATCCGTATCACGAAAATACCAAATCAGTTTATTATTTTTCCAATCCTTTGGCCAAACATATATACACATATTTCATCCACAAAAAATTATTTTTCCATAATTTTCCAACTTCCTTTGATATTTTTCAAAAATTAATTCTAGTGCGTAGCTTAAGAAATTAGCTACCTCGTGCTTAACTCCAAACATTCCCATCTCTTGGCATAACCTTATATATGTTAACGTGATGCTCCATTTTAAATTTTGTGGCAATCGGAGTTGTAGAACTCCGTTTATAGCGATTTCCGTCGGAAAATCACAAAAATTGTAATGGTCATAACTTGGTCGTTTTAACTCGGAATTAGCTCATTTTTGGACACGAGCTACATAATACCATATATTTTCATTTTCCAAAAGCCAGAAATTTTTCTCATTAAATAAATGTCCGAAACAGTCCCCGGAAAATTTGGACAACAACTTTTTGTCATTTGACAGTTTTGGAGTCCTTCACCAAAACTTAAATAAAAAGAAATCTGTAACTCCGATTAATCATCTGTCTCTTTTGTTGGATTCGTATCTTTCCGAACTACAGTTTTAATCTATCACAATCCATATTTGGACATGTTAAGCTAACGGAATTTATCCCGGAAGTGGCTGTTCAAAACTGTCCTTTTAACAGTTTTTCTTATCTTTGAATAGTTTGGGAAAAATCCCATAACTTGTTCAATATTCAACCTATTTGAGTAATTCCAAAGGGATTTTAACCTTAACACATATAATATATATCCATCATAGATTTCAAGAAAAATCAAAACCTAGCTCACACTTTAAAAGTTCAAACTTTTCCGGAAAAATTCCATTTTTCAATTCCATTTGATTCCAACCAAAATCAACACCCAATATGGTTAGATCTAAACATGATACACTCATCAACATGTATATACATGGTTTTTGAGTTTAGAAACAAAGTTTCTTATTTCTTCAAACAAGCATCAACCACAATATTAAATAATATCAAGACTAAGAAAATTAGGATTTTCTACATTTAGAAAACCTAGCTTCACTTTTCTTGTTTTTGATTTAACTTCTAACACACAAGATGGATAGATCCACACATAAAATACTCTAAATCATGTAGATCTAAGATTTTAAACCTCAAGATCCCAACTTCAAGTTGTCAAAAATCAAATCAAACCACAAAAGAAATATACTACATAAGTAGAAATTTATTTGCTATACCTTAGCTTTTCTTCTTCTCCTTCTTCTTAGTTTGATCATGGAGCTTGGATGTCTCACCTAGAACTCCCCTTTTCTCTCCTCCATGGCTGCCGAATGGCCCTCTTCTCTCACTCTCTCTCTTTAGTTCTTTGCTAACTTGGAAGAAAGATGAAAGAAAGAAAAAAAATATAAGCTAGACTTTTATTATGTGTAGTTTTTTATCAATTGACCACACTCACTGATGAGTGAGTTTTATACACATGAATTAGATACATTCGGGCTTAATTTATTGTTGTTCTCAAGGTTTTTAGGATGTTTTTATGTGTTTGTGTCTATTCATGCATGTTTGTTATTTTCGGCTTGTTATTTACACAGCAGTCACTTCAGAGCCAATTTGACTATAGCTCCGGACATTATTTCGAAATACTTAAAGAATGATAGTTGTAGATCTACTTCTCCTCTTTCCAGAACATCTTGAATCATCTAAATCGGAGTTCGGACGAAGAAGTTATGGCCGTTTTGCCAAAGGACGTCGGAGCAAAAAATGTTAGAATTTGTACCAGCGCCGGGGCGCCCATTTGTAGTTCATTTCCAGCGTCGGGGCGTTGGGGGACAGAATCTCAGCGCCGTGCCCAGCGCTGGGGCGCTGGGGAAGGGCCTGGTGCGGTCCTGGACGCATTTTGGGCGAATTTTGACACCTTTTTGACTCCAAATAGGATTGGGTTTGTTCCTAAACTCAAAATTGGACTTGTAACCTATAAATACATGATGTAAGGCATAAAAGAAAGGGAGATTACATAGCTTAGATTAGAGATATACTCCATTAGATTAGAACATAACCCTAGTTCTTATTAGTTTTGGAGATTGAAGCAACTTGGAGACCATTGAAGATCAAGAGCAAGAGCAAGAGGGGAGCATCAGATTTGCTGATAACAGATTCTATTCTCTTCTTTTATCATACTTTTATCTTTTAATGTCTATTCAGTTGTGGATTCTTGGTTTCCATTCATTAATTATGAACTAACTTTTTCTTTCCTTAAGATTTCAATTGAACTTTTTATGGCTATGAATTAGTTATTCATTATATTCCAATTATTTATGTTAAAGTGAGTTGTTTATCTTGTCTTGTGCATATTGCTTAATTATCTGATCAGTAATTACTTTGTTACTCTAGAAGGAATTGGAAGAGGAATTCTAGGGTTAGAACTGGGCATGATATCATGTGACTTAGTTATTTGCATGGTGAATAATTAGGTTTGTGAATTGAATGGAAATATCTGTTCACCGCATGTAACACATAAGAAATTAGGATTGGAAAGAGTTTAATTCAATTGTTTTGCATAGGAATATAGCAAGATTAATCTGGATTAAATAGAAGGCAATTGATCACTTGGAAAATGACTTTTGGCAATTGAGAATTCCTGTTAACAATTCAGTAGACATAATAATTGGGATAATTGGATAATTGATATATAATTCTTAATTGGGGATATTGAAGTCTTAATCTTTATTTATTTGAATTCATTTATAAAGTAACATAGTTTTAATTGGTTAATTTAGTTTTCTTAATTAGAAAAATAACTATTTGAGATTGTTTAAATAAAATTAGTTTGGTTAAAAATTAGTACTTGGTGATTTTTATTAAATAATTCCTCGTGGGAACGATACTCTACTTTCACTTTATTACTTGTTGGCCGTGTATACTTGCACGTATTAATTGATTGCGAAATCGATCAATAAGTTTTTGGCGCCGTTGCCGGGGAATTAATTTAATAATTATTGTCCAATATTAATTTCAATCAAATTAGTCTTAATTTAAATATTTATATTTTTCTTTTTAATTATCTTTCTATAATTCTCTCTTTTCAGGTACCATGGATGACTTTGTGTATCAATGGCCATACACGAACATGACTCAACCAAGGGCAGCGGAGATTGAAAGACTCGAGAAACTTTCCGCATTGTCTGCACAGATTGAGACACTTTAGAGGATTAATTTCAGCGTCGTCAAAGTATGGCGGTTACTTGTGATTATTGTGTTGGAAATCATATGAGTCATCAATGCGCCATCAGTTTCGAGCCGGTACAGTATAGTGGTGATTACCCCAATAATTATGTCTATCCCAACAACTATCATCATGATTGGGGGTATCACCCAGATTTTTCATGGAGTAACAATCAAGCTGCAGCTCAACCACCTAGACAACAACACAACTCCGGATTTCAAAATCCGACTCAACAACCAGAGAGGATATCAAGTTTGGAAGAAGCCTTAGAAAAATTCATTAGAGCTTCTGACAAAAAGAACGAGGAACAAGATAAGAAATTGAGTCAAGTAGATCTTACTTTGCAAAGCCATGGGGCATCGTTAAAGAATCTGGAAAATCAATTGGAACAGATAGCACATGAGTTGAACAACCGTCCTCAATACACCTGGCCCTATGACACAGATTCCGAGACTGATGGTGAGCCCGAGTCAAATCTACAACTGGATGAGCCACGAGATGAAAAAGAGGAGACAAGTAGGGATAATGACAACAAGGTCGGTGAAGAACTAATTGTGAGACCCAATGATGATGAGCCAATGTTGTTTATTCCTCAAGTGCCTTCTCCTCCACAGTTCAAGAGTCCGGTTAGATTTGCAAAACCTTGTCCGATTGGTAGTCATGTCATCGGCAATACTCTCTGTGATGTAAAAGCAAGTACACCTTCGAAACCATGGTGAGATGAGCTGGAGAAGATAGAAGAAGAAATTGTTGTGTCTGACAAGCCTCAATGCCAGAATATATTCGCAGACACAATGGAGAAACCACCTAGATGTTGGACGTTCTTGAATGTGATCTTATCTAAACAAAGCATGCTAGGTGACTTTAATACAATGGCTATCGTAAATGGGAACCTACCAAAAGCTATATTGTTTTCGATGGATGGAGGGTTCCTCAACTTTCGAAGAGGAATTGGATAGAGAATTGAAGAAGTCAGGCTGAGACTATAAAACAAGCGCTTATTGGGAGGCAACCCAAGTTCAATTTTTATTTTTAGTTTTTATTAGGTTTTATATTAATAGTTTTGAATTTTCATTTATTTAGGATTTAATAAAATTGCTTCTATCATTGTTTTACAGGTTATTCAAGTCAAATTCAAGTGTGGTGCCCAATTTGTTCCATGTGCTTAGCCTATTCTCCAAACTTAGCGGACAAGGAGGAAGATTGCTATATTTTCAGGGAAGTCCTCTGCTTTAATTTTTTCTATTTCAGTCATTGAGGACAATGTCTAGTTTAAGTTTGGGGGCATTTTAGTGTCGTATTGCATATAGTTAGTTATTTACATTGTAGTTCGTTATGTTTTCGGGTTATTTACATTTAGTTTTTGCATTCAGTTTTTTGTTTAAAAAAAATTTAAAAAAATCGCAAAAATAGTAGTTAGTTTACTATGTTTGTTGCGGTTAGTTTATATTTGCATGATTCCAACTGTTAGATAGTAAAAGTCTATTTTGGCCAATGATGAGACTGGAGTTAAGTAGATAAGTATAGTATTGAATATTCAGGCTTTGATGTGATTTCTTGTTATGAATTGAATCTTCTCTTGTTTGAAACTGATATAATTAAGGTTAACACGTTAATAACAGCTATGTTGACTGATTATGTGACAACCCGAAAATTTGGGTAATTTAGTAAAATCTTAAATGATTTATTTATGGTCAAATATTAGACCTATATAGAAAATAAGTGTATGCGTTTAATGTTATTGGGATTGAATTTTGAGGATTTCAAAATTCTGTGAAGGAAATAGGTGAATTATTCAGGATTAAGTGTTTATGTGATTATTATCTGAGTATATGGTTATGTTCTGTGTACAGAATGTGGTTAAGGGTCAAGGGTTGACCAGATAAATTACATCTGTGATAAACCCTAATTATATATTAAGAACGACAATGTTCGGTTAGAAAATCTTAGCGTTTAATAAGAAACCCTAGAAATTGGTTCTGAAAACCCTAATTTCAGTTCCGTGAATCCAAAACCCTAATTCGGTGCATGAAAACCCTAAATCGGGAACTTAATGGCATAAGTGTAAATAATTAAAAGATTAATTAGGGTTAATCTTATCAATTGATTGCAAAACCCTAATTCCAAAATTTAAAACCCTAATGCCAGATCTGCAAACCCTAGTTTCAGATTCTGTTAAATTGAAGCCCTAATCTGAGAAATTAATGGAGAGTTATAATGCTCTACTGCTATTAAATAAGTATTTATTAAGGTAAAGGTTAATTAATTAACAAACTTGTTCCGTCAGAAACCCTAATTGTTCAGTGGTGGAATTAATTGCTAAAAAATTAGCATTGCTAATTAGGAAATCCTAATCCTAATTATTTTAATATTATGAGTAATTAGAAACCCTAATCTAATTACGAGATTAAATTTCTAAATTAAAAAATTTATTTTTCTATTAGAAACCCTAATTAGCGGTTTATAAACCCTAATGACCATTTTGACCCTAATTGCGTAATTAGCAATTTTAATTAGGAATTATTAATCCTAATTAACAAGATTTAAGTATGATTAAGGAATTTTAATATAATTAGTAAATTCTAATTATAAGTTAAAAATGTTAAGTTTCTAATTTTTATAACCGAAATTCGGAAATTGTAGAAATTAAATTTTTGCAAAGTTAAGGGTTAAAACCTAAATCCTAAAATTGTCCAAACCCTAAACCCTAAGGGTATCATCAAATGGAAAATCTAGAAAAAAATGGAAAGGACATAAATGCCCCTTTTATGTTTTATTTGATGTTGCTTGAAAATCTAGTCAAGATCATGGGTTGGTGAACAACCCTAGCTAAACCTAGCCCTAGCTTATGACTTATTTCAACTAGATCAGCTGCTGGATATGAGCATACATTGTATCTAATTCATATATTAGATTAAAAAGAGAGAAAAAGGCCACTTTAACTCTAATTTTCTCCTAACCCTTCTCTCTCTAAAAAAATTCGGGTTTTAGTGTGATATGGAGTTAGGAGATGAATCAATATCAAACCCTAACTCTCCATAATCAGCAGCAAAGCACCAGAAATCAGAAAATCAAAGCCAAAGGTATAAGAACCCTAAATTTCAAAATTTATGATTTTGATGTTAAATGTTACAATTAATTGTGCAAATATGTGTAATAGGGTGTCATTTGATGATCTGGGTTGTCAAAACCCAGATCCATAACATCAAAGTGCTCGGATTTATTTTTTTTGAAATCTGGAAAATCTGGAAATTTGAGTCTGACAGCCTTATGTCAGACCTCGTAGATCTTTGTGTGTTAGATGTTTAGTGTGTTTGATGTTATATATCTATTCTATGTCATGAGATCTTTCGTTTCCAACTTTAATCAACCTCAGATTGTGTTTATATCTTAAGTTATATGCAGTCAAATAGCGTTGACCGACGTTGACTGGCCAAGAATCTGGGTAAAACCCAGAAACCCAGATTTCTGACAACGTTTTTGCAGGCTCTAGATCTTGCTGTGTGTTACTGTTTTGACCACGTTTTTGTGTTAATAATGTAGCCTGACATGAATACTACACGTTAAAGGCTTTAGATCACTTAGATCCGTAACCAAACCGTATAATAATTGTGGTCAAACGTGGGATGAAAAACTGCTCAAGAACATTTCTGGGTAACCCAGAAATGTTCAAGAACAGTTTTTCGTGTCTACTTTGACCGATCTAAATCGTACAGTTTTAATGTTTGTAAGTTGATATAATGATTGTTTATTATAACTTGATATCAGTACTATAAACTAGAACCTTTATATCAAACTAAAAATGCTTAGACTGAAAGTTACAAGGATCTAAAGTAGCACCCTCGTCTGTTCTTCATTTTCTGGAAAACCCAGAAAATGAAGAACAGCGATGTCAGACATTTTGAGAGCCTAGATCTCGCTCATATGATGTTGTTTGGCCATTAAACAAGTTGGTGGTTGTAGTATTACATAAAGACTACAACATGAAATCAATCACGAGCCCAGAAATCGATCAGAACACGGTTTTAAATCCGGTCAAACCACCTACCCTCGCGACTGACATGAATGCTCAAGAACACTGAAGAACACCAATAGCGACAGACAAGTGTCGCTAAAGACCTTTAGCGACAGATTATTTATGATTTTTCCAGAAATTAATTTAAAATTAGAAAAAATGGTTTTTAATTATTAAAAATACAAAATAAATTATGAAAAATTATTTTAAAGTCTGAAAAATAGTTTTTAACTATTTTGAGTATATTTTGAAAATATTTAATATTTTTGGAATATAAATGGTATTTATTTATTTAATAACAATATTAAATAAATTATTTAAAAATAGTTTTTAATTCATGAAAAATCATGAAAATAATATTATGATAAAATAAAATATTTTAAGTTATTTTTGATGACTTTTGATATTTTGCGATGAAATTCATTAATAATTTATTATTAATGTTAATTAGTTTATTTAATAAATATATTAAATAAATTAAGGAAAAATGGAATTAATGATTTATAAATCATATAAAAATGATTTAAGTGTTAGAAAAATATTTTAAGTTATAAAATATAACTTTTGATATTTTGGCATGAAAATATTAATATTTTAATATTAATAGCAATTATCGGATAATGGATTTAAGTGTTGAAAAATCATATAAAAATGATTTTAAAGTATTAAAAATACTTTGTGATTTTATAATTATATTATAATATTATGTAATGATTTTCATTAATATTTTTATCTTAAATAAAAATTAATGATTAAGGAATTTTGTGGTATTTAATTCATTTAAATACGGTTTTAAGGATTGAAAAATGGTAATAAATGGTAATAATTATCTGAAAATTATTACGAGCCTAGGAAAAATGTTTTGTCTGATTAGAAATTATCGGTGATAATGGTTAAGTGTTCAGGAAGAGTTTAATGAACTTAAACTCGATATTTGTCCGACTAGACCGTCGGGATGTTAGAATTGTGTCGGTTTCAAGTCAGACTGAAATAGTTTGACCTGATACTAAGTCTTATGTGTTGTAAAGACTGATAGGCTTATGTGGTAATGTGTTTAGGTTATTTTGTGTATAATATATCAGTATATACTGTGATGATATTATTCTAATATTGGAGAACTATATTATTAATATTAGGTCTTCGGGTAAAGCGTTATTAAATTGCGTGCGGTAATCCACGGTTCAGGCAAGTTTTCTTGTACTTAACTCTAATAAGAGTAGTTTCTTCAAGCTTATGGTTAATCATTACTGATTGCCACGAAAAATTTGTACTCTGTACATCTTGCATGTATAAGTCAGGTATGAAAGGCTGATCACCTTCATTACCAGTTGGTTCAGAAATGTTTGTTCATGTATAATACTTGTTCAGTCAAAAATTTGTTCGTGCTAGTTCTCAATTATATTGATGAATTATAGCAAGCCTTTTATTCATACTCTTCAATCATGATATATCGTATTATTGTTGTATATAAACTTGCTGGGCAACTTTCATGCTCACCCTTGCTATATCATGATAAAACATTGCAGGTAAAGCAAATGCGTCGTATACAGAAAAAGGGTTAATGCCAAGTTCGGTGTGTGACAAAACGTGCGGCTATCTAGTAATAGAAAAGTTTGATAATTATGGTTGTGTAATAGATATTTTATGAAATGTGTAATAAGTTAAGGTTACTCGATTTTGGGTAATAGTGTGTAATGTATTGTATAAACAACTTATGTTTATATCTTCCGCAAATAGTGATAGAAATAGTGAACCGAGTCCGAGGCGATTCGGGGCCCGGATTCGGGGTTGCTATAGTTGGTATCAGAGCTGTTGGTTATGAAGCTTAGGTAGGAATACCTGAGACCAATAACCGCAGTGTTTAGGATTAAGTACTAACTCAAATCGAGTTAGTGTGTTGGTAAGATTCAAAGATGAATCTCGGCGAGTGTAAAGCACAGAGTTCCCTAACTCTGATAATCAAGTTGAACAGTAATGGTGAATAGATCGAGTCTAAAGGACTGAAAGTACAGGAATAGGAGATCGTAAAACAAAACGATCATAGTGAATGGAATTGAATCGTAATATATACGATAAGATCACCCCGTGATCTAATAAGGTTATGATATGGGAAATGAATCAATCTAATGATTGAAAAGTTTACAGCAAGATGTTGTGTATCAGTTGTACAATGAAAACTCATGAAAGAGTTATGAATTGTAAACACGGATTAAATAAAATTCGTATGGAGTAAGTGTGGAGTTAGTATTAGGTGGGAATTTCAATGAGGACTCGTGCCAGCAACAGAGTTGTATGATTCCTTGTATGGGAAGGGAATTGTACTTGGTGTAAAAACTACTTAGTTGATGGCATTGGTAATAGTTGAAATGTTGTGTCACGCTAGTTATTATATATAGATAAATAGGACATAGGTAGAGAATATAGGATTAAGTACGAGTTCTTAGAACTCATACTTATGTGACATTCTTGACGCATAGTTATATGAAATATGAGCCCCTCAGCGGACGGACGCCAAAGGTCAGACTAGGGTAAGTTCGTAAACTCATATAATTTTGGTCAGGTTATGAAATCATAAGTGTGGTTTTATGAATTGAGTATAGTTGTGTGTGAATGGAGTATTGTGGATAATAGGAACAGATAGAATGTTTAAGCAAATGATCATTAGTGGAGATTTAGGTTTTCCTAAACCCCTATCTATGCCAGATTTCAAAATTTTTGACTTCAAGCTAAATACGCACTATGTGCCTTTTAAAAAAAAAATTTGTTTTTATTTATCACTTATGTACCATGTAACCTGGTGCAGAGATGATAAAAATGATGGAGTCATCAATGCAGTATTACTTCGTGTGAATTTGACTTAAAGTCACTATTCCACTATGGTATGATGTAGCATGATAAAATCATCAAATGACGGAATCCTCAACGGACTGTAAATACAGTACGGCATCATGACGTCATTCTCGAAAATGTTTTCAAAAACCCCAAGTGTTTATTGAAAGAAATTTCCTGAACCAAATTATTTTGGTGCTGAATCCTATGATAAGACTGAGGTGAACTATGTTGTTTGGATAAATAAATCCAATCTAATAGCGTAAATATTCGCTAAAAATAAATACGTTATTCATAACGTAATCGTACGATAGGCTGATCACCTAAAGTTCTAGTAATGGTAGTTTACCTTCTTTGTGATTGTAAACAGACCAAGTAATGTTTTGTTTTGCGGTATAAATACCGTCAAATCTATATGTTCATGGTCTATATGACCCCTCAGCAAAATTTTAAACCTTTTACCCTTGTGAGTGGTATATTGGGTAGCATGTGAATAATTTATGCGTGAATGGTATAAGGTGCACGGTGTAAGGTGTAAGGTGAATTTTGAGGACGAAATTCTTATAAGGAGGGGTGAATGTGACAACCCGAAAATTTGGGTAATTTAGTAAAATCTTAAATGATTGATTTAAGGTCAAATATTAGACCTATATAGAAAATAAGTGTATGCGTTTAATGTTATTGGGATTGAATTTTGAGGATTTCAAAATTCTGTGAAAGAAATAGGTGAATTATTCAGGATTAAGTGTTTATGTGATTATGATCTGAGTATATGGTTATGTTATGTGTACAGAATGTGGTTAAGGGTCTAGGGTTGACCAGATAAATTACATCTGTGATAAACCCTAATTATATATTAAGAACGACAATGTTCTGTTAGAAAATCTTAGCGTTTAATAAGAAACCTTAGAAACTGGTTCTGGAAACCCTAATTTCAGTTCCGTGAATCCGAAACCCTAATTCGGTGCATGAAAACCCTAAATCGGGAACTTAATGGCATAAGTATAAATAAATAAAAGATTAATTAGGGTTAATCTTATCAATTGATTGCAAAACCCTAATTCCAAAATTTAAAACCCTAATGCCAGATCTGCAAACCCTAGTTTCAGATTCTGTTAAATTGAAGCCCTAATCTGGGAAATTAATGGAGAGTTATAATGCTCTACTGCTATTAAATAAATATTTATTAGGGTAAAGGTTAATTAATTAACAAACTTGTTCCGTCAGAAACCCTAATTGTTCAGTGCTGGAATTAATTGCTAAAAAATTAGCAATGCTAATTAGGAAACCCTAATCCTAATTATTTTAATATTATGAGTAATTAGAAACCCTAATCTAATTACGAGATTAAATTTCTAAATTAGAAAATTTATTTTTCTATTAGAAACCCTAATTAGCGGTTTATAAACCCTAATGACCATTTTGACCCTAATTGCGTAATTAGCAATTTTAATTAGGAATTATTAATCCTAATTAACAAGATTTAAGTATGATTAAGGAATTTTAATATAATTAGTAAATTCTAATTATAAGTTAAAAGTGTTAAGTTTCTAATTTTTATAACCGAAATTCGAAAATTGTAGAAATTAAATTTTTGCAAAGTTAAGGGTTAAAACCTAAATCCTAAAATTGTCCAAACCCTAAACCCTAAGGGTATCATCAAATGCAAAATCTAGAAAAAAAATGGAAAGGACATAAATGCCCCTTTTATGTTTTATTTGATGTTGCTTGAAAATCTAGTCAAGATCATGGGTTGGTGAACAACCCTAGATAAACCTAGCCCTAGCTTATGACTTATTTCAACTAGATCAGCAGCTGGATATGAGCATACATTGTATCTAATTCATATATTAGATTAAAAAGAGAGAAAAAGGCCACTTTAACTCTCATTTTCTCCTAACCCTTCTCTCTCTAAAAAAAATCGGGTTTTAGTGTGATATGGAGTTAGGAGATGAATCAATATCAAACCCTAACTCTCCATAATCAGCAGCAAAGCACCAGAAATCAGAAAATCAAAGCCAAAGGTATAAGAACCCTAAATTTCAAAATTTATGATTTTGATGTTAAATGTTACAATTAATTGTGCAAATATGTGTAATAGGGTGTCATTTGATGATCTGGGTTGTCAAAACCCAGATCCATAACATCAAAGTGCTCGGATTTAATTTTTTTGAAATCTGGAAAATCTGGAAATTTGAGTCTGACAGCCTTATGTCAGACCTCGTAGATCTTTGTGTGTTAGATGTTTAGTGTGTTTGATGTTATATATCTATTCTATGTCATGAGATCTTTCGTTTCCAACTTTAATCAACCTCAGATTGTGTTTATATCTTAAGTTATATGCAGTCAAATAGCGTTGACCGACGTTGACTGGCCAAGAATCTGGGTAAAACCCAGAAACCCAGATTTCTGACAACGTTTTTGCAGGCTCTAGATCTTGCTGTGTGTTACTGTTTTGACCACGTTTTTGTGTTAATAATGTAGCCTGACATGAATACTACACGTTAAAGGCTTTAGATCACTTAGATCCGTAACCAAACCGTATAATAATTGTGGTCAAACGTGGGATGAAAAACTGCTCAAGAACATTTCTGGGTAACCCAGAAATGTTCAAGAACAGTTTTTCGTGTCTACTTTGACCGATCTAAATCGTACAGTTTTAATGTTTGTAAGTTGATATGATGATTGTTTATTGTAACTTGATATCAGTACTATAAACTAGAACCTTTATATCAAACAAAAATGCTTAGACTGAAAGTTACAAGGATCTAAAGTAGCACCCTCGTCTGTTCTTCATTTTCTGGAAAACCCAGAAAATGAAGAACAGCGATGTCAGACATTTTGAGAGCCTAGATCTCGCTCATATGATGTTGTTTGGCCATGAAACAAGTTGGTGGTTGTAGTATTACATAAAGACTACAACATGAAATCAATCACGAGCCCAGAAATCGATCAGAACACGGTTTTAAATCCGGTCAAACCACCTACCCTCGCGACTGACATGAATGCTCAAGAACACTGAAGAACACCAATAGCGACAAACAAGTGTCGCTAAAGACCTTTAGCGACAGATTATTTATGATTTTTCTGGAAATTTATTTAAAATTAGAAAAAAATAGTTTTTAATTATTAAAAATATAAAATAAATTATGAAAAATTATTTTAAAGTCTGAAAAATAGTTTTTAACTATTTTGAGTATATTTTGAAAATATTTAATATTTTTGGAATATAAATGGTATTTATTTATTTAATTACAATATTAAATAAATTATTTAAAAATAGTTTGTAATTCATGAAAAATCATGAAAAATAATATTATGATAAAAGAAAATATTTTAAGTTATTTTTGATGACTTTTGATATTTTGCGATGAAATTCATTAATAATTTATTATTAATGGTAATTAGTTTATTTAATAAATATATTAAATAAATTAAGGAAAAATGGAATTAATGATTTATAAATCATATAAAAATGATTTAAGTGTTAGAAAAATATTTTAAGTTATAAAATATAACTTTTGATATTTTGGCATGAAAATATTAATATTTTAATATTAATAGCAATTATCGGATAATGGATTTAAGTGTTGGAAAATCATATAAAAATGATTTTAAAGTATTAAAAATACTTTGTGATATTATAATTATATTATAATATTATGTAATGATTTTCATTAATATTTTTATCTTAAATAAAAATTAATGATTAAGGAATTTTGTGGTATTTGATTCATTTAAATACGGTTTTAAGGATTGAAAAATGGTAATAATTATCTGAAAATTATTACGAGCCTAGGAAAAATGTTTTGTCTGATTAGAAATTATCGGTGATAATGGTTAAGTGTTCAGGAAGAGTTTAATTGAACTTAAACTCGATATTTGTCCGACTAGACCGTCGGGATGTTAGAATTGTGTCGGTTTCAAGTCAGACTGAAATAGTTTGACCTGATACTAAGTCTTATGTGTTGTAAAGACTGATAGGCTTATATGGTAATGTGTTTAGGTTATTTTGTGTATAATATATCAGTATATACTGTGATGATATTATTCTAATATTGGAGAACTATATTATTAATATTAGGTCTTCGGGTAAAGCGTTATTAAATTGCGTGCGGTAATCCACGGTTCAGGCAAGTTTTCTTGTACTTAACTCTAATAAGAGTAGTTTCTTCAAGCTTATGGTTAATCATTACTGATTGCCACGAAAAATTTGTACTCTGTACATCTTGCATGTATAAGTCAGGTATGAAAGGCTGATCACCTTCATTACCAGTTGGTTCAGAAATGTTTGTTCATGTATAATACTTGTTCAGTCAAAAATTTGTTCGTGCTAGTTCTCAATTATATTGATGAATTATAGCAAGCCTTTTATTCATACTCTTCAATCATGATATATCGTATTATTGTTGTATATAAACTTGCTGGGCAACTTTCATGTTCACCCTTGCTATATCATGATAAAACATTGCAGGTAAAACAAATGCGTCGTATACAGAAAAAGGGTTAATGCCAAGTTCGGTGTGTGACAAAACGTGCGGCTATCTAGTAATAGAATAGTTTGATAATTATGGTTGTGTAATAGATATTTTATGAAATGTGTAATAAGTTAAGGTTACTTGATTTTGGGTAATAGTGTGTAATGTATTGTATAAACAACTTATGTTTATATCTTCCGCAAATAGTGATAGAAATAGTGAACCGAGTCCGAGGCGATTCGGGGCCCGGATTCGGGGTTGCTACAGATTAAGTTTAAATTGATACATAATAGATTTCTTAAGGATAATACTAGTGTGAAGGAATGAAAGACATGAATAGGCGGAGATGGCTAAATTTTGATAAAAACTTAAGTTTGGGGGGGAAATTTGGAGTATATAAGCTTTAAAAAAACATGTTGAGTCTTGTGGTGGGTTGAGGAGAAACACTCCCAATAAAAACAAGCGTGAGATGGAGCGTAAAACGCACTCACCAACCATCTATCAAAAAAAAAAGAGAAAAAGAAAAAAAAATTGCCGTGGCTAGTTTTGTTTCGGGGCCTTTGTTACTTGAGTAAGTACGCTCGAAGGGGTATCTTAAAACCTAGTGCCCTAAGGTCTTATATGGTCTGGGAGTCGTTGGTCGAAAGCTCGCTAAGGGGTGACACTGTTAGCCTAATGGAATGAGACATTACACAGTCATGGTTAAAAAAAACAATAAAACAGGAAAAGAGAAAAAAGCCCCCGTAATGAAAAGTAAAGCATAAGTATCCCAGATTGGAGTCTTGAACTTGGTGGATGTTTGACTTTAGTTGGATCTAGCTTGTTCGTGAATTTTGTGAGTTTTCACTGTACGATGCCTTCGAAGATATCTATTATGTCTTAAATTTAATTTTATATCAGTTAACATTGTTGTGGAGCACACACGCACAATATCAGTGATAACAGTCTAAGATTTGATGATTGATTGGAAAATTACTGATTTGTTTTAATATGATGTATTATCATGTTTACTTGATTTCTCTAAGGCCGGTTGAATAGACTTGTTTCTGTCATTACTGTTGGATTCGTAGGCATATAGATTAGTTTCATTACACTGCATTGCATAACATTTTGGTGTTTTTGCTTGAGGATAAGCAAAGGTTTAAGTTTGGGGGTATTTGATGAGTGAGTTTTATACACATAAATTGGATACATTCGGGCTTAATATATTATTGTTCTCAAGTCTTTTAGGATGTTTTTATGTGTTTGTGTCTATTCATGCATGTTTTATATTGTTTTTTAGGATTTGGGACAAAAGTTGAATAGATCGACGTTCGGGGTGGCTAGATTCGCGTTTTCGGCTTGTCATTTACACACCAGTCCCTTCAGAGCAAATTTGACTATAGTTCCGAACATTATGTCGAAATACTTCAAGAATGAAAGTTGTAGATCTACTTATCCTCTTTCCATAACATCTTGAATCATCTAAATCGGAGTTCGGACGAAGAAGTTATGGCCGTTTTCCCAAAGGACGTCGGAGCAGAAAATGTTAGAATTTGTACCAGCGCCGGGACTCCCATTTGTAGTTCATTTCCAGCGCCGGGGCGCTGGGGGGCAGAATCCCAGCGCCGTGCCCAGCGCTGGGGCGCTGGGGAAGGGTCTGATGCGGGCCTGGACGCGTTTTGGGCGAATTTTGACACCTTTTTGACTCCAAATAGGATTGGGTTTGTTCCTAAACTCAAAATTGGACTTGTAACCTATAAATACATGATGTAAGACATAAAATAAAGGGAGATTACATAGCTTAGATTAGAGATATACTCCATTAGATTAGAACATAACCCTAGTTCTTATTAGTTTTGGAGATTGAAGCAACTTGGAGACCATTGAAGATCAAGAGCAAGAGCAAGAGGGGAGCATCAGATTTGCTGACAACAGATTCTATTCTCTTCTTTTATCATACTTTTATCTTTTAATGTCTATTCAGTTGTGAATTCTTGGTTTTCATTCATTAATTATGAACTAACTTTTTCTTTCCTTAAGATTTCAATTGAACTTTTTATGGCTATGAATTAGTTATTCATTATATTCCAATTATTTATGTTAAAGTGAGTTGTTTATCTTGTCTTGTGCATATTGCTTAATTATCTGATCAGTAATTACTTTGTTACTCTAGAAGGAATTGGAAGAGGAATTCTAGGGTTAGAACTGTGCATGATATCATGCGACTTAGTTATTTGCATAGTGAATAATTAGGTTTGTGAATTGAATGGAAATATATGTTCACCGCATGTAACACATAAGGAGTTGGGATTGGAAAGAGTTTAATTCAATTGTTTTGTATAGGAATATAGCAAGATTAATCTGGATTAAATAGAAGGCAATTGATCACTTGAAAAAGGACTTTTGGCAATTGAGAATTCCTGTTAACAATTCAGTAGACATAATAATTGGGATAATTGGATAATTGATTTATAATTCATAATTGGGGATATTGAAGTCTTAATCTTTATTTATTTGAATTCATTTATAAAGTAACATAGTTTTAATTGGTTAATTTAGTTTTCTTAATTAGAAAAATAACTATTTGAGATTGTTTAAATAAAATTAGTTTGGTTAAAAATTAGTACTTGATGATTTTTATTAAATAATTCCTCGTGGGAACGATACTCTACTTTCACTTTATTACTTGTTGGCCGTGTATACTTGCACGTATTCATTGATTGCGAAATCGATCAACACTCTCTCTCCTTTTTCTCTAGCAATATCCGGCCATGTGCCTTCATTTCTCTACATTCTCCACTCATTCTCTTTTTCTTTCCTCATTAAACCACCAAGATGTTGCTTGCAAGCTAGAACATACATGTTGGACAATCAAAAGAATGACACATGGGGAGTTGGTGAGATTTGGTAACCATCTAAAGTGAACACTTATTACATTCTCCCCCCCTTTTTTGTTGCTTCTCATGGCCGGCCACTTGGCCTATATCTCATCAAGTTTGGCTTTTTGATTTAATGCTTATTTGATTTACTAAATGTCCAAAAAGTCCTCTCCCACTTGGGCTAAAAGTTGAGCCATTCCTTTAATGTATTGCTTGACCTCTAACTAATTTCTTTGGCCAACATTTGGGCTATACATATACATAGTCCAATTCCTTTAATTCTCATCTAACCCAAATCATTTACTTAGGGTTTCGATTTCCTCAATTATAACATAAATCCTTACTCACAAGCCCATTCATTTCCTTAACCCAATTAAACTTGTTATAATTAGGTTATAAAATTAATCATTTGAGATATATAAAATAAATCTCCTAGAATTAGTAAGTATTCTAAATACCACAATTCACTTTTTCCATAACCCTTAATTTATTAAATCCTTCATTCCTAATTTATAATTAGGGTTTCACTAGTTCCTTTTGTTTGTTTATATAATAAACAATAATATTCATATTCCTTACACACAACTTTTTAACCCTCAGGGTATAATACTTCGCATTAGGATTTCCAAATTAGGGTTTATGAACATATCGTTAGGGTTTTCTAACTTAATCACCATATTCATATCATGATTTTTGTGTTTCGGATTCCCGGAACTGAAACTAGGGTTTCCAGAACCAATTCTAGGGTTTCTCATCAGACGTTAGGGTTTTCTAACAGAACGTTGACGTTCTTAATATATACTTAGGGTTTGACACATATATAATTAATCTGGTCAACCCTTGACCCTTAACCACATTCTGAACACATACATAACCATAAACACAAAACATATTCTCATAAATCCTTAATCCTGAATAATTCACCTATTTCCTTTATCGAATTTTGAAATCCTCAAAATTCAATCCCAATAACACCAAACGCATACACTTATCTTCTGTTTAGGTCTATTATTTGACCTTAAATCAATCATTTAAGATTTTCATAAATTATTCAAATTCTTGGGTTGTCACATTTCTACTCCGTTCCAAATGGAACAATTCCATCATTTGTTCATTTATTATCCTAACCAAGCATATATCACCTAACTTATACACGATGGTTTTAAACTTGTTCATCAACAACAAGATCTAAGTTTTTCATACTTTTCTTTATTAAGTTCTTAATCATTGATTATGATTTCACTTATTAGGCATTCATTAGTGTTTTCAGTCCACTATTATCCATCCTTATTCATCAAATCATACATACACCACCAATACACTTCTCTATTAATCCACTACTTTGAAAGAACTGAAAAACTAGATGAAAGTTATGGTTTAAATTGTTTACCTCTTGTGTTCTTGAGTTGTTCTTGATTATTTGATGATTTAGCTAACTTCATTCCTTCTCTTCCTTGCAAATTCGAAATTCATCTCTTTTCTCTCAATATGCTCAAGTGTTAGTTAATTATGTGGAAGAGAAAATGAAGTTAATGCCTCCTATATATAGAAATGCAAGAGTTGGGGTAGTTTGGTCTTTTGCACATTTTTCCATCATCTTACAAGTTGGTCACTTAGGTTATGGTCCCTTATGGTCAAAACCCCCAAGTTTCTATCCTTATATAATACCCCCTTATCATCCACAATTTATTTCAATCCAACCATTCAATAAAACTTTTGAGTCACCAAAAGTTACTATTTCCACCTCTTTTCTCCACCTCCATTCCACAAATATCCACCAAGCTTCACCCAAAATCTTGGTAACCGGGTCCCACCCTCTTGGGTGACCCATATGGGTTACCCCATGATACTTTACCCACCCACTAGATCAATAGTTCGACCCATGGGTTTGGTTCTTGGTTTGGGATTAACATAAATTTATTTCGGGCCAAACTTTGGGCTTGAATTAATATTTCTTTGGGCCTTGATTTTAATTAACCATTGGGCCTTCTTATTTCATTTGGGCATGACAAAGTCTAAGTCCATTAACAAATAGTCAACTTTTATTTTTGTTGACCAAGACTTTGACTTTTCATATTCTTACCGTATAATTCTCATATTCTTTTCGTATATACTTCGTATAATATTTATATTATATGTCGTATTATTCTTCGTATTATACTTGTACAATATATAATATTATACTCATATTCTTTTTGTATAATAATCATTCTTGTTATACTTAATTATTTCATTTCTTTCAATTTTCACTTTCCCTAACATCTTGAATTTGAGTACGAAGGTGAAAAATTGTGTTTGCCATAATTGAATTATTATTAGATAATCCATCATTCCTCAGAATTCGAACATTATGCGTTTCTCAAAAATTCAAAAATAATTCCCGAGCAGTTTTGGATGAATTGGGATTTTCCTGAAATATCTCGGAAAACTTTTATTTTTGTCTTGGAATTCATACACTTTAATTCTAGCACAAGGCCAAAATACCACCATCATACATTCATCCTAGATCAAAGAACAACCTTCAAACACTTTACACAAAAATAATCCACATAATATTATTTTTATTCAATATAATCAAATAAAAAATTATTTACATTCAAGTCCAATTTTTTCGGTCGTTACAAAAAATATGGATGAAGCTTATGATTTGCTAGAAACTATGGCTACAAAATTAGTGGCCTAGAGCTGGATTGAGCCAGCTGAAAACTGGAGGTAGACGCATTAACCGCATTAATTACTCAAGTGGCGTCATTAACTAAGAAATTTGATTCATAGGGTACTACGCCAACACAACAGTTAGTTGTAGTATGTGAGCTATGTGTAGGAAATCATCAAACCAATCAATGCACAATCAATGCAGAATCGATGAACTTCATGGAGCAACAATCAGAATCAAAACGCAGGTCCAAGGCAATTTCCACCACCGAGTTTTCAAAATCAAGCTCAATACCTGCAAGAAAGGAGACCATGTCTGGAAGAGATTTTGACAAAGTATATTGCTAATATTAATACAAAAAACAACAGTTTAGAAGGATCAATTCGAAACTTGGAAAACCAGATGGGCTAATTAGAAAATGTAGTGAAAAATCATCCACAAGGAACAATTCCAACGAGGTGAATCCAAGGAAAGATACTCACAAGTAATGCAAGGCAATTTCATTAAGGAGTGGTAAGAGTTTAGAAGACAAGGATAACATACCTCTAGAGAAGGTAAACATTTATAATGAAGAAGTCAAAGTAGAACTGAACATGAATGTTGAAAAAGAGCGCGAGGTGGTAGTAGAGAATAACAAGGAAGAAAAGAATGATACCGTTAAAGTGCCCGTATTATTCCCCCAATGGTTGAAGAATCATAAGCTGAATCATTAATTTTTGAAATATTTGGAAGTTTTCAAGAAATTGCAAATCAATATACCTTTTGTAGATGCACTAGAATAGATGCTGAGCTACGTAAAGTTTATGACAGAACTTTCATCAAAGAAAAGAAAGATAAACAAGAATGAGATCGGGGCGTTGACTGAGGAATGTAGTGCATCAATTCAAAAGAAGCTACCAACGAAAGTGTAAGATCCGGGTAGTTTCACAATACTATGTACAATAGGGCAATAATACGTTGGGAAAACCCTATGTGACCTTGGTGCAAGCATCAATCTCATGCCATTATCAATCTATGAAAAGCTCGAATTACAAGGAATCAAGCCAACAACGATTACTCTGCACTTAGCGGATAAATTAATCACTCATCCAAGAGGAGTTATAGAAGACATTCTGGTTAAAGTGGATAAGTTTGTATTCCCAATGGATTTCATTATTCTTAATTATGAAGAGAATCAGAAGGACCCACTCATTTTGGGGTGACCATTTTTAGCAATTGTAATAACTCTAATAAATGTTCGAAATGGAGAACTCACCATGAGAGTCAATGATCAAGAGATCAAGTTCAAAGACTTCGACACTATAAGGTTTCCAAATGAGGTGGATGAATGATACTTAGCCCAAGAAGGTACGAGAAATGTTGTAGAGAACGTCGAGTTGACTAACAATGAAGAAATATGTCAATCAATGAAGGAAAATGGATGCGCAGTTGATGACATTCCATCAATTGATCAAACTTGAAAGGAAACATGAAAGTCAGGCTGATGACTTCAAAACAAGCGCTACTGGGAGGTAACCCATGAGTTTCAATTAGAATTTTATTTCATTATTGTTTTTAGTAAATAATTTTATCAAATCATGCATTTTTAGGAATTAAATTATCCCATAAAAGCAATTTAATTGAATTTCGTGTTTTTCAGGTGATAAAAATAGGGAATCAAGGAAGAATAATTGTAGGAATTCTAGGAACAACATGGGTAAGCAAGTGAAGTTGTAGGACAAAAGAATGAATTTTAGGGAAGATAATAATTAAAAATGAAAGTGAAGGGCAAAATGGGAAGAAGAGAGAAGAAAAGAGAAGAAAAACGGACCAATTATGAAGGAAATACGCGTCTGGGAATAGAATGTTCCAGGCCGCAGCTTCCAAACATGACGATCACGACTTCTTTACCTCACGGTCGCGGCGCTCAGGCGCGTCTAAGCTTGTAATGTGAAGTAAATCCCCCAAAACTCGGCAACAACACACAATTTAGGCCATACATTCCCATTAACCCCAAAACTCTCCCAAATATCCCCCCATACCCACAACTCCTACCCATTATAAATCATTACTCCCACTGTAACAATCCATAATTTTAAATTATAGTTTTAAATATTTATTGAATTATATAAATATCTTTACTTGATGTGTTTGTTGTTAAGTAAATATTTGTTAGATTATTTATTAGTGAAATAAATAATTCATGAGTTATAGAAATTAACTTAATTAAGATAAAAGAGTGATGAATTAAATTTATGAGATAATACTCTAATGTAATTATATGATTTTCTATAATGTTGTTTTAATTTAATTTAGTAATTAAAGTGATATGTTACTTGTTAAATAAAATTATAATTTTGTGGTAAGTGGTTAAGTGGAGAATTTTTTTAATAAGTTGTAATTATTTTTTATTTAATTGAGGTTGGATATGGAAATCTAAGTAAATAAGGTGGGACAATAAACTATAATATAAATGATTTATTAAAATAAATTAAAGGAGTTTTAAATGGTATTACCAAACAAGGCTTAAAAATATTAAGTCTTTATTTTAATTAGTTTTATCCAAACAAAGCCTTGTGGCTTTTGAAATTTTAACTGGCAATTTATTTTGAAAATTTTTTAACGTAAAAGAGTATTTAGTAAGGGTATTAGTTACTTGTCCATTTTGTTTCTCGTGTCTGTTTTATTTTTACATAAGAAACTTTGGCCTAAGCCTGAGAATAGAATAGAGGGAGAATACAGAGAAGAAATAGAGAGAGTTTGAGAGGAGAGAAAAGTTCTGTTAATTTCAAGCACTTTGCCTTTTAACAAGGGTTAATCAAGCAAGAGAATGTATAATTCTAATTTCCAAAAGCTTTAATTCATATCTATGAAAAGTTTCTGTGTTCTTGAGTTTCACTGTAAAATAAAGTTGTTTTCAAAATTTTCTGTAATCCAATTTTTGACGAATTATTAATAAATTGTGTGTATATGTAATTGTGATGTTATAACTAGCATCTAGATAAGGATTTAGTATACTAAATTACATTCAAAAATAAGAAAAACTGATTACAGTGCATGTGTGTATGAATATGGCTTGTTGGAGTTCAAAAATTGATACTTGGTTTGTGAACTAAGTTGTAAATTGAGTGTTGAGTGTGTTAATTCATTAAGAAACAAAAAAAATACAATTTGAATGAGTTGATTTGGTGTATTATTGAGACCTCGGTGTTAATTTTTGTCAAGGATGTCAAAAATGGAGTTTTTTTTTGCATAAAACATGGAATTCAAAGGTTTTAAATTTGATGTTTATATTGTTTATAAGGGTAAAAATATGTTAGAGACCTTAAGTTATGTTTCTGTGAGGTCTATGTATTTATTACATGATAAATTGGTTGCTAGAAAATAAGTTGTAGGCCAAATTGGCTTTGTCTGTGTTCTTCGCGAAAATTGGTTGTCCGAAATTGTACTTCGGCACTGCAGTGCCGCCTCGTAGTAAAGTTCTAGCTCTGCAGCGCCAGGTATAATATGCCCGTGTCTCACGCCGCAACTCCAACTCCGCGCCGCAGTGCCATTCCCAGTGCAAACTGGGGCGCTATAGCACCGATTAGTAGTGTTGGCTAGAAAGTTTATTTTAATTATACAATTCAGTAATTTTGACAAAGAGTATGTTGTGACTATTAAAATGTGATTTTGTTAATTGTGGTGTTATAGTACCACGTGTGAGAATGTTATTAACAATTAATGAGTTATATTATTGCATTAAAAGTGTGACTTGACTATATGTTTAAAACCAAGCCATACATGAAATAGGTACTTAGTTATGTACGGAGTACATGTAGTAACTAACTATGTCATGATGACATGTGTATAGGATATTGAGAATCGAGTTATTACGGGTTAGCTTACACGCAAGGTAAGTTTCTGAACTCTAACCTCTATTTGAGTTTATTTTATTTACCTTTATATTGAGCAAGAAATTCCTAATCCTATTTATACAACTTAATTATTGTGACGCCCCCAAATACGGGTGTCTTTCAACCCGGCATATGGTGCTACACGGTGCTACAGTTCACACAATCATTCAATTGAAATACCTCAAAAGAACAAATATGTCTTATAAATATTCAAAATAATATTAATATTCTCCCAGGTTCTTTATAACCGTTACATCTGTTCTTGTCATACTATAAAATATTATCATTACAAAACCTATACTATTACATAGGTAATCTACGGGTTTGCCTTAGCCTTCCCTTTATCCTTTTCGGATCCGTCGGTCCGTTCGGTCTTAGCTGCATTCATATGGTTCAAGCAAGAGTGAGACTAACTAGCTCAGCAAGTTCACTAATTCTAGTAAAATAGCATGCTTGAGACATAGAAATCATATATCTTCAATAACTGAACAATAGTTACGAAGTACTATAAATAATTCAAAATGACACTTCTTTTCTTTCCAAAACGTTTTACAACAACAATATTTAGTAAAACATCAATTCCGGTCCAAGACCATGAGCATTTCATAAATACTTTGAAAAGGATAACCTGACACAAAGTCCGTAAGTTCGACATAGCTTACGAGCACGTCTAGGTGATCAGCCTATAGTACTCTATATTGATCAACACTACATTCATTAAACGTGTATATGTTTAAGTTGTGGCAACCTCACGTGCCTGTCGTTTGACGACAAAATAATTTAGCATACTCAGTCTCCTTTTGAAAACCACAAAATATTAGTTTGGTAAATCATTGCCAATACTTAACAAATTATAAGAACCCAACATATCGTAAGTCTAGCCGAAAGGATTGGCGTTGACTTCATCAGATATTATCTCATGCAAAGAATACATGAATCACAAAGCTCGTCCAGATCGAACTGGAACAAGGGTTAGAGTACTTGCCTTTATCGGCTGCTACAGTTTATAACACGTGCACTTTAAGTCCTTAAGTCTCTACAGTAGATGATAACATCACATAGCATATTAGGTCATGAATAATCATACATGGTTCCTAAAGAATCTTACCCTTCTTCTCAATCAAATTACGTATTAGACCTGTTATTATTGGTTCTGGCTTTCCATTATGTCGTTTTTACTTTAATATGCAATTGACTTATCTTAACCCTAAGTGATCATACTTAAGGCTTAATTATGTCTTAACAATGTTACATTATGATCATTAGTTAATTGTTGATCATTCTCTAGTCATGCTCAACATGTAAACATTCTTTGTTATCTAATTTTTAAGTTTGGCACTGTGGCACCATTGTTCCTTTGTTATGCAGCGCTGCGGCGTCACTCATTAGGGCTTGAAGACCGGACTCGGCGCTGCGGCGCGAGTCTCCTTTGTTACGGCCGCGCTGCGGCGCTACTCTACAGTAGGTTATGGCTTTGCTCGGCCAAGCTCGGCATTGCGGCACGGGTTTCTGGCCTTGGGCTGGCGCCGCGACGCCAACTCTGTACACCAGAAAACTTTGACAGATTTTTCAAATTGATTGGCTCGTTCAAGAGCCCACGGTTCACAAATCACGTACTCTACGTGTTTATGCAAGAATTTTATCTATTAGACTTCGTTTGCTAAAAATTCACCTATTAGTTCTTTTTTAACAAAAACGGTAAACGTTCGTGAACGTTCAACGCTCGTTTCTTCGTTCTAAGTCAGAATCCGGTCATTTTCGAGTTCGCAACTCTATAATTCCAAATACGACTTGTCTCCATCAAAAACCGACGTTTCCAAGGTTAAACACAAAATCCTACTTCGAATTCGACGATTATCGTCCAATCATGTGAATTTCAACAAAACTTTATTACTAATGATTTTTTCATCATTCCAAATGCATTCATTTCAGTAACTAGACATTTTAATTTATATATTATAATAACTTATATTCAAATTAGTTTATGGCTTATTTCTTTTAAGTTCATAACTTAACAAATTATTTAATACATGATTCTCATTTCCTTATGACTTATTCTTGATTCAAGTTCCTTAAGCAACATTATTGCATCTTATTAATATATTAACTTTCTAAGGAAATCATATGACAAGTTCATTCATGTTCTTCATAAGTTAATAACTTATGCAAGTTTAAATGGCTTATTCCTTACTTACTCGGCTTAAGTCCATTGCTTAACCACTTTTCATATGTTCTTAGCATACATATTGGTTAAGTTACACTTCTCTTATCAAGCTAGTATGGTAAAGATGGAAGAATATAGGATCATGAGATCATTGCCTTTGAAGACAAACTTCTTCTTCTTTGGAAAATCTAACAATGGAAGGTTGGGCTTATAAGTGCTTATTCTCTCTAAGAAATAAGTTACTTATCTAGGATAAAATAACAACCAAATAATGAGCCATCTCCTCCTCTATTTATAGGATTTCTAAAGTGAGGGTAAAAGGGTCATTAATTTATTCCACCTCCTTACTATTCACTACTTGTTCATTAAGTAATCTTGCCCATCACACAAAGTTCTTGCCCATCACACAAAGTTCTTGCCCATCAATTCACCCATGGGTTGCCCCATGAATCTAATTTAGCTAATGGATCATAACTTGGGCTTGTTTGTAATTAGTTTAGCTTAGTCTTTGGGCTTGTATGAATTTAGCTTGGGCTTCATATCAATCCCACCTAGGTTCACACCTTTATTCATATTGGACTTGCTCTCATACAATAGTCCACATTTTTAATTCATTCGGATTCTAAATCCTTAACGTTCTTGAATTAAGTCTGCATGCGAAATATTGCGTTTTTCATACTTCAATTATTATTACGTAATCCATATCTCACCTCAATATTATAACGTTATGTATAACTCAATTCTGTTACTAAACAAAATTCTAGCCTTAGCTTAATATTGTCCAAACAAGGTATGTTATGTTATTCAATGCTTATGCTTTTAGTTTATTTCTAAAGCATGACCTTAATATACAATGTTGATTCATTTATGACTAATTCCATAACATATTGTTATTACATTTTTATTCAACTAATCCTTAGTTGATGTTCGTTAAACTCTAAATTACCTTGAAACTTATCCAAACCAAACTTACTTTGGTGTGGACTTGTATTCTAAATACTGAGATAAATAACCCTATTACAAGGGATAATTTACACAAAGCGTTTAGATGGTTGTGCACAATACATTGTACGAAGGGCTGATACCCCTAAGTACGAGAAGTCCCTACAGTCTCATGACTCTTTAGGTTTAAGTTGAAAGAATACTTATAACTTTGGACATAGTTCGCGGTCTTATGACCCTCAGATATATATTTTTCTGTTCCTGATTATCATTGATAAATAATATTATTAAATTTTATTGAGCCTATTTATTTGGTAGTTATTATGATATTATTATTCATTGTCTCTTCAAGTGAGCATTTGTTTTCTCACTCTTGCTTATATAACCATTATAACTAATGTTGAGAAGGTCGATGAACCTACCACCAGTAAAGAAAAATGAAAGATGAACAAGTGTTGAAGACTTTGAAAATCTGTTGATTTCTATATTGTCAGATTTTATTTTAAATATTGTGATGTAGTTATTTATTTTCCGCATTTGATGAATGTTTAAGGTTAGACAACCTGAGAGATTTTATTGAACTTATTGATGTAATCCTTTAAAGGGAAGGTTTATTGTTAAATCTTATTATATTTTGGTAGTTAGAAATGAATGTTTCGATAGTGAACACCAAATCTTGTGGAATTGAAGTACCCAGATTTGGGGATGTCACAAGTTGGTATCAAAGCTTTAGGTTTTGAAACTTAGGTGGGGGAAAAGCCTTAGGAAGTAACATTTGAAAATATAGTGGTGATAAACTCTTATCGAGTTTTAAGAAAGAAATAATAAAACACTTATGTGCTTATGTGGTTGAAACCTATGTGCTCGTAAGTGTCAAGTAGTGTTGATTAGTAATTAAAACTTAAAATTTTGTTGTCAGGATGGCTAATGTAGGAGAATCCAGTCAGGATAGGGAGGAAGGATCCTTGATGCCTTGAGAGGAGGAGCCTCGAGATATTCAGGTGGTTTGGGAACAACTACTGCCACGAAAATCATCTCTATTGGTTACAGTGGTTGAGCAGAAGGGTTTACCTAATGAGGATGATGAGATAGAAACGGATGAGGAGGACCCCGTTGAGCTGCCACAATCAGATGGGGATGAGGATGAAGAGGAAGAAGAGTTTCCACCAAACTCGATTGTAGCCCGTATGAACGACGAAGTATACCACCGCAATATGGAACTTCAGTATAGAGTCGAGGAGTTGGAAGAGATAGTAGCTGAACAACAGACCTCGATGGCACAGAAGAACGATGAAATCCGGGATCTTGACGAGCGTCTTAGTAATGTCGAGTGGAAGCTGATTCACACTGAGGGAGAGAACGAGTAGCTGACAAAGGAGATCAAGGAGCTGAAGAACAAATTAAAAGAAGAGTCCACCAAGAGAGCAAGGGTTGAAGACGCGTATGAGAAAGCTTATCAGCATGCAGGAGTAGCAGAGGGGGGAAGCACAAGCAAAGAAGATCAAGATGGAGGAGATGAATGGCGTATTCAACACTGTGATAAATTGAGCTCAAGACCGAGTTATGTATTATCCGATTCAGTTCAAGACGTTCTACCGTACATGTTAGATCGTCGAACAATGTTCCGTATTATAGAATATGAGCGTCGTAAGGCTATGCATCATTTTAGTAGGTCATATTAGGGAATGTACTTGATATGTGGTTAATGATATGATAAATAAGATGTAAATCCCAAGTGTTATGTAACCAATGAGATATGATGATGAGGTTATACTGAAACTTTAGTAGTTCACGAAAGTAATGTAAATAGCAGTGATGCTATTGTTCTTATGTTTTCTAAAGATGATAAATGAATAAAATGTTAATTTTTATTCAAGATGTTATGTGTTATGTGATGATATATTTATGATGTGCAAGTTAAATAGAAAATACTTAAAAAAGAAATTGAGTAATAATCTAATTAGTGTGTTTTAATCAGAAAATGCCTCCAAGAAGACGTCAACCATGACAACAAATCCCTGAGGCATCTACCATCAATAACAACGCTGAAGCTAACCCAGTTCAACAGTTGGTGACACTTCTGACAGTAACACTGCAAAATCAACCGCAGAATCAAGCTGCAACTTTTAAGGTTTTCAAGGCGCGGTTGGACCACCATAATTCTATGGAACCATGAATTCGGTTGGCGCACAGACCTAGATCATGGAAATAGAGAAGGTATTTGATGTTGCTAGGTTCAGTGAGAACCAGAAGACTGCTTTTGCAGCATTTATGTTGAAGCAGAGGCCAATTATTGGTGGCAAGTCAATAAAACTCGAGGAGGTCAAGGGGTAATGACTTGGGCTAGGTTCAAAGAAATATTTTTTGAGACCTATTTCCCAGAGAGTTCAAAGAATCAGATGGAAATCCAATTTTTAGAGCTAATGCAGGGCACAATGACAATGTTGGAGTATGCAAGAAGGTTCAATGAGTTGGCGAGGATTGCGCCATATTAAGTAAACACGTATGAGCGTAAGGCGAGGAGGTTTGAACATGGACTGAAGCCCTGGTTGTACAACAGAGTCTCTGTTGATCGATTTCGCAATCAATGAATACGTGCAAGTATACACGGTCAACAAGTAATAAAGTGAAAGTAGAGTATCGTTCCCACGAGGAATTATTTAATAAAAATCACCAAGTACTAATTCTTAACCAAACTAATTTTAGTTAAACAATCTCAAATCATGATTTTTCTAATTAATAAAAATAAATTAATCAATTAAAACTAGGTTACTTTATAAATGAATTCAAATAAATAAAGGCTAAGACTCCAATATCCCCAATTATGAACTATAAACCAATTATCCAATTATCCCAATTATTATGTCTACTGAATTGTTAACAGGAATTCTTAAATGCCAAAAGCCCTCTCTCGAGTGATCAATTGCCTTCTATTTAATCCAGATTAATTTTGCTATATCTCTATGTAAAACAATTGAATTAAACTCGTTATAATCCCAATTCCTTATGTGTTACATGCGGCAAATAGATATTCTCATTCTATTCACAAACATACTTATTCACTGTGCAAATAACTAAGTCACATGTCACCATGCCCAGTTCTAACCCTAGAATTCCTTTCTCAATTCCTTCTAGAGTAACACGGTAATTACTGATCATATAATTAATCAATAAGCTCAAAGCAAGATGAACAATTCACTTCAACATAAATAATTGGAATAAATCAAATATTCAATTCATAATCATAAAAAGTTCAATTGAAATCTTAATGAAAGAGTTAAGTCATAATTAATGAATTAAAACCAAGAATTCACAACTGAATAGACATTAAAAGATAAAAGTATGATTAAAGAAGAGAATAGAATCTGTTGTCAGCAAATTTGATGCTCCACTCTTGCTCCGGCTTTGAATCTTCAATGGTCTCCAAGTTGCTTCAATCTCCAAAACTAATAAGAACTACGGTTATGTTCTAATCTAAAGGAGCGTTTAATCTAGTCTAATCTATGTAATCTCCCTTTATTTTATGCCTTACATCAAGTATTTATAGATTACAAGTCTAATTTTGAGCTTAGGAACAAACCCAATCCAATTTGGAGTCAAAAAGGTGTCAAAATTCGCCCAAAACGCGTCCAGGCCGCACCCAACCTCTTCCCCAGGGCCCCAGTACTGTTCATGATGCTGAGAATCTGCCTTATAGCGCCTCGGCGCTGCAAATTGGCTTAAAATTAGCTCCCTGGCGCTGTTACAAGTTCTGACATTTTCTACTCCGACGTCCTTTGGGAAAATGTCCATAACGTCTTTGTTCGAACTCCGATTTCAATGATTCAAGATGTTACGGAAAGAAGAGAAGTAGATCTACAACTTTCATTCTTTAAGAGTTTCAAAATAAGGTCCATAACTATAGTCAAATTGGCTCTGAAGTGACTGTTGTGTAAATGGCAAGCCGAAAACGCGAATCTAGCCACCCCAAACGTCGATCCATGTAACTTTTGTCCCAATTGCTATAAAACAATATAAAACATGCATGAATAGACACAAACACATAAAAACATCCTAAAAGACTTGAGAACAACAATAAATTAAGCTCGAATGTATCCAATTCATGTGTATAAAACTCACTCATCAAATACCCCCAAACTTAAACCTTTGCTTGTCCTCAAGGAAAAACACAAAAATGTTATGCAATGAAATGTAATGAAACTAATCTATATGCCTACGACTCCAACAGTAATGACAGAAACAAGTCTATTCAACCGGCTTTAGAGAAATCAAGTAAACATGATAATACATCATATTAAAACAAATCAGTAATTTCCCAATCAATCATCAAATCTTAGACTGTTATCACTGATATAGTGCGTGTGTGCTCCACAACAATGTTAACTGATATAAAATCAAATTTAACACATAATAGGTCTCTTTAAAGGCATCATATAGTGAAAACTCACAAAATTCACGAACAAGCTAGATCCAACTAAAGTCAAACATCCACCAAGTTCAAGAGTCCAATCTGGGATACTTATACTTTACTTTTCATTACAGGGGCTTTTTGCTCTTTTCCCGTTTTATTGTTTTTTTTTTACTTTTTTTTAACCATGACTGTGCAATGTCTCATTCCATTAGGCTAACATTGTCAACCCTTAGCGAGCTTTCGACCAACGACTCCCAGACCATATAAGACCTTAGGGCGCTAGGTTTTAAGATACCCCTTCGGGCGTACTTACTCAAGTAACAAAGGCCCCGAAACAAAACTAGCCACGGTAAGTTTTTTTCTTTTTCTCTTTTTTTTCTCTTTTTTTTAGAGAAGCTTATATATCCCAAATTTTTCCCCCAAACTTAAGTTTTTATCAAAATTTAGCCATCTCTGCCTATTCATGTCTTTCATTCCTTCACACTAGTATTATCCTTAAGCAATCCATTATGTATCAATTTAAACTTAATCAGTCAACATAGCTGTTATTAACGTGCTAACCTTAATTATACCAGTTTCAAACAGGAAAAGATTCAATTCATAACAAGAAATCACATCAAAGCCTGAATATTCAATACTATACTTATCTACTTAACTCCAGTCTCATCATTGGCCAAAATAGACTTTTACTATCTAACAGTTGGAATCATGCAAATATAAAATAACCGCAACAAACATAGTAAACTAACTACTATTTTTGCGATTTTTTTAAATTTTTTTTAAACAAAAAACTGAATGCAAAAACTAAATGTAAATAACCCGAAAACATAACGAACTACAATGTAAATAACTAACTATATGCAATACGACACTAAAATGCCCCCAAACTTAAACTAGACATTGTCCTCAATGACTGAAATAGAAAAAATTAAAACAGAGGACTTCCCTGAAAATATAGCAATCTTCCTCCTTGTCCGCTAAGTTTGGAGAATAGGCTAAGCACATGGAACAAATTGGGCACCACACTTGAATTTGACTTGAATAACTTGTAAAACCATGATAGAAGCAATTTTATTAAATCCTAAATAAATACAAATTCAAAACTACTAATATAAAACTTAATAAAAACCAAAAATAAAAATTAAACTTGGGTTGCCTCCCAATAAGCGCTTGTTTTATAGTCTCAGCTTGACTTTGTCTGGTCAATGCTATCCAATTCCTCTTCGAAAGTTGAGGAACCCTCCATCCATCGGAAATAATATAGCTTTTGGTAGGTTCCCATTTACGATAGCCATTGTATTAAAGTCACCTAGTATGCTTTCTTTAGATAAGATCACATTCAAGAACGTCAAACATCTAGGTGTTTTTTCCATTGTGTCTGCAAATAGATTCTGGCATTAAGACTTGTCAGACACAACAATCTCTTCTTCTATCTTCTTCAACTCATTGAACCATGGCTTCGAACTTGTACTCGCTTTTACGTCACAAGGAGTATTGCCGACGACATGACTACCTAGCGGACAAGATTTTGCAAATATAACCGGACTCTTGAACTGTGGTGGAGAAGGCACTTTAGGCATAAATAACATTGGCTCATCATCATTGGTTCTCACAATTAGTTCTTCACCGACTTTGTTGTCATTATCCCCACTTGTCTCCTTTTTTTCATCTCGTGGCTCATCCAGTTGTCGATTTGGCTCGGGCTCACCATCGGGCTCATCATCAGTCTCGTTATCCATGTCATAGAGCCAAGTGTATTGAAGATGGAAGTTCAATGCATGTGCTATCTGCCCCAATTGATTTTCCAAAGATCGACGCATTTATGCTTTGTGTATTCAGATCTGTTTTAATTTGTTTCCTTTCATGTTACTCGTATTTCTTTTCAGAAGTTGTAATAAATCTATCCAAAGCTTCTTCCCAACTTGCTTTCCGCTCTGGTTGTTGTGTCTGATTTTGAAACCCGGAATTATTTTGTTGTCTCGGTGCTTGAGCTTGAACTTGATTGTTACTCCATGAAAAATCTAGGTGATACCCCCAATCATGATGACAGTTGTTGGGATAGACATAATTATTGGGGTAATCACCACCATAGTGTACAAGCTCGAAACTGATGGCGCATTGATGACTCATATGATTTCAAGCACAATAATCACAAACCATTGCTACTTGCTGTGTGGATGGTGGACTCCATGTTTCCATTGGTCGAGTCATGTTCGTGTATGGCAATTGATACGCATAGTCATCCATGGTACCTAAAAAGAGAGAAATATAGGAAGGGAATTAAAAATAAAAATAAAAATGTTTAAATTAAGACAAATTTGATTGAAATTAATATTGGTAAATAATTATTAAATTAATTCCCCGGCAACGGCGCCAAAAACTAGTTGATCGATTTCGCAATCAATGAATACGTGCAAGTATATACGGTCATCAAGTTATAAAGTGAAAGTAGAGTATCTTTCCTACGAGGAATTATTTAATAAAAATCACCAAGTACTAATTCTTAACCAAACTAATTTTATTTAAACAATCTCAAATCGTGATTTTTCTAATTAATAAAACTAAATTAATCAATTAAAACTAAGTTACTTTATAAATGAATTCAAATAAATAAAGGCTAAGACTCCAATATCCCCAATTATGAACTATAAACCAATTATCGAATTATCCCAATTATTATGTCTACAGAATTGTTAACATGAATTCTTAAATGCCAAAAGCCCTCTCTCGAGTGATCAATTGCCTTCTATTTAATCCAGATTAATTTTGCTATATCTCTATGCAAAACAATTGAATTAAACTCGTTATAATCCCAGTTCCTTATGTGTTACATGCGGCAAATAGATATTCTCATTCTATTCACAAACCTACTTATTCACTGTACAAATAACTAAGTCACATGTCACCATGCCCAGTTTTAACCCTAGATTTCCTTTCTCAATTCCTTCTAGAGTAACACGGTAATTACTGATCAGATAATTAATCAATAAACTCAAAGCAAGATGAACAATTCAGGATAGGGAAGAAGGATCCTAGATGCCTAGAGAGGAGGAGCCTCGAGATATTCAGGTGGTTTGGGAACAACTACTGCCACGAAAATCATCTCTGTTGGTTATAGTGGTTGAGAAGAAGGGTTTACCTAATGAGGATGATGAGATAGAGACGGATGAGGAGGACCCCGTTGAGCTGCCACAATCGGATAGGGATGAGGATGAAGAGGAAGAAGAGTTTCCACCAAAATCGATTGCAGCCCGTATATACGACGAAGTATACGACCGCAATATGGAACTTCAGGATAGAGTCGAGGAGTTGGAAGAGATAGTAGCTGAACAACAGACCTCGATGGCACAGAAGAACGCTGAAATCTGGGATCTTGACGAGCGTCTTAGTAATGTCGAGTGGAAGCTGATTCACGCTGAGGGAGAGAACGAGTAGCTGACAGAGGAGATTACGGAGCTGAAGAACAAATTGAAAGAAGAGTCCACCAAGAGAGCAAGGGTTGAAGACGCGTATTAGAAAGCTTCTCAGCATGCAGGAGTAGCAGAGGGGGGAAGCACAAGTATTCAACACTGTGATAAATCGAGCTCAAGATCGAGTTACGTATTATCCGATTCAGTTCGAGACGTTCCACCGTACATGTTAGATCGTCGAACAATGTTCCGTATTATAGAATATGAGCGTCGTAAGGCTATGCATCATTTTAGTAGGCCATATTAGGGAATGTACTTGATATGTGGTTAATGATATGATAAATAAGATGTAAATCCCAAGTGTTATGTAACCAATGAGATATGATGATGAGGTTATCCTAAAACTTTAGTAGTTCACGAAAGTAATGTAAATAGCAGTGATGCTATTGTTCTTATGTTTTCTAAAGATGATAAATGAATAAAATGTTAATTTTTATTCAAGATGTTATGTGTTATGTGATGATATATTTATGATGTGCAAGTTAAATAGAAAATACTTAAAAAAGAAATTGAGTAATAATTTAATAAGTGTGTTTTAATCAAAAAATGCCTCCAAGAAGACGTCAACCACGACAACAAACCCCTGAGGGATCTACCAACAATAACAACGCTGAAGCTAACCCAGTTCAACAGTTGGTGACACTTCTGACAGTAACACTGCAAAATCAACCGCAGAATCAGGCTGCAACTTTTAAGGATTTCAAGGCGGTTGGACCACCAGAATTCTGTGGAACCATGAATTCGGTTGGCGCACAGACCTAGATCATGGAAATAGAGAAGGTATTTGATGTTGCTAGGGTCGGTGAGAACCAGAAGACTGCTTTTACAGCATTTATGTTGAAAGTAGAGGCCAGTTATTGGTGGCAAGCCAATAAAACTCGAAGAGTTCAAGGGGTAATGACTTGGGCTAGGTTCAAAGAAATATTTTTTGAGACCTATTTCCCAGAGAGTTCAAAGAATCAGATGGAAATGCAATTTTTAGAGCTAATACAGGGCACAATGACAATGTTGGAGTATACAAGAAGGTTCAATGAGTTGGCGATGTTTACGCCATATTAAGTAAACACGTATGTACGCAAGGCGAGGAGGTTTGAACATGGACTGAAGCCCTAGTTGTACAATAGAGTCTCCCTATTCCAGTTAAAGACGTTTTCAACGGTGCTTGAGAAGGCAATTCTTGCTCAGGGTGGAGGCGAGGCTATGACAAAGTACAATCAAGAACAAAGAAAGAAGAAGAATGAGGGTGAAGGTAAGAATGGTGGTAGTAGTGGTGGAAATGGTAGTAATAACTTAAAGAGGAAACAACTATAATAATATAAATTACAATCAAAAGATGTTGTGTCAGGTATTATCCCAATCAATGATATAGATGCTTATGCATTATTTGATTCGGGTGCTATTTGCTCGTTTATATATGATGAATTTTCTAAGAGGTTAGGATTGCCTAGTGAAAAATTTAATTTCCCTTTAACCATAGAAATTGCGAATAGGAAGGTCATTCCTGTTAGGTTTGTATACAAGAATTGTAGGGTAAATATTAAGGGGAATGTCATGATAGTAGATTTAATTCCGATTAAACATGGAGAGTTTGATGTTATATTGGGAATGGATTGGCTATTCAATTATGGAGCGATAATTGATTGCCAAAAGAAATGCGAAAACCTTATGACTCCGTCAAAAGTAGTCTTCTATGGTAGTAAGTCGCCTAGACAGGCAAGATGTCTGACGATTATGCAGGCCAAGAAGTTGTTGAGTCAAGGTTGTGTATGATATTTAGTTTACATAGTCGATACTCAGAGGAAGAGGGTGAAACTGGAAGAGATACCAGTAACAACCTGATATTTTCTATATAAATAAATCAGAAATTTTGCCTATAAATTTTTTTATATTTTAAGGATGAGGATTTGTACAAGATAATGTGTATATGTAGTATGTGATAAATAAAAATATAATTATTAAATGAATATTTGCAAATAATTTTATTTTAGAGTTATTGATTATTATAAATTATATTCTTATAATAATTAATTTTATAGCAGAAATATTTTATTAATTATTTTCTATGAAAATATAATCATATATTATTTAAATAATATATGGAGTGATTTTTAGAATAATTATAATAATTATTTTTTATATGAATTTTAGTACAAATTATTAAGCTAAATATTTTACCTTAATTATTAAGGTTAAATATGGAAGAATAAATCAGATATGGAATCCAAACCCTAATTTTGGATTTTTATCAATGGATGAGAATAATAATATAATATTAATTATATTTTTAATTTTCAGTGCTATACATATGTACTGTATATACGTTCTGTCAATGATTAGTCAATTATGGTACATTATTTGAAAACCTTAATTTTACGGTGGGAAACTCTAAATTGAAACTCAATTGTAAGTTTAAGTCTGTTATATAACTGCGTTATATGATCTATGTTGTGTATTAAATGATTAATTAGGTAAACCCTAATTAAAATCTAGAAAACACTAATTAATCTTTAAGAAAAACCCTAATCATACAACCCTAATTTTTGAAATGAGAAACCCTAATTTGAAACCTAAACTGGTGTTTAGGATCAGTCAGAAATTGTGTTAATGTGATTAATGTCATGTACAGTAGATTTTATTGCTAATTATGGAAAACCTAATTAGTAATTAAAAACCCTAATATCTAGAACCCTAATTTGGTAATTAGAAACCCTAATTATAATTTAGTAACCCTAATTATCAAAAATTATAAACCCTAATTATTTAATTAATAAAGTTAATTATAATTAGAGATGTTAAACCCTAATGTTCTTGTATAAACTAATTAGAAACCTAATCTAATTAACAAACCCTAATTTTCCAATTTTAGAAACTAAGATTTATATTTTTTTATTTTGTGCAAACCCTAATGGCTAGATATTACAAATGCTTTATGCTAAACCTTAGGGTTAAACCCTAAGGGTTTGCTAAATGACAAGAATGCCATTTGTTAGTTCTTAGTTGGCACGATAGTTATCTAGAAGGGGGGGGGGGGGTTGAATAGATAATTAAAAATCTTTTTTTTAAACTAGTTCTTTAATAATGATTAAAACTTAGCGGAATTAATATTTGTTTTAATCTTCTTTACCAAGTAGTGGAGTTATGAGAGTGAGGCAGTTATGGCAGATATAACAGATATAACAGATATGGCAGTTATGGCATAAACGTAAAAGACACAATCATTTTTTAGTGGTTCAGAGCACTTAAAGCTCCTAGTCCACTCTTCTACTCAACGAGTAGGATATCCACTAAGGATGTCTGTTACAACTTCTGAATCACACAGATTCCTTCTAGACCAGCAGTCTATGAACTTCTTAGTTTACTCTTGAACTCTTTAAGTCCAGCAGACTTGGCTTTCTTATAGTTCACTACGAACTCTTTAAGTGCAGCAGACTTTGTACTCTTCTTCAATTGGTTGATAATGTTGAGTTCTTGATGGTTGCTACTCAGTTGCTGTGTAAGAACTTGTTCTAAAGAACTGAGTAGCTGAGCAAGTTTTGCAATATCTCAGATCGCAGAGTTGAGCTTGAGAGAGATGTTCACATTGTTTATTCAATGCTTGCTTGCTTCTCTCTCATCTGTCTGATCTGTATATATGGATCTTGAAAACTATTCGTTGGATCCATCCGTTGAGGCATTGAATACGTTTGAACTTTCTGTACTGTGATAGAGACATTTCTGCACATCTTCTGAATTCTGCATTCTGGCCCACTGACACTGCTGACTGCTTTTTCAGCTACCACCTGAAAAGGTGTTTCGTTCCTCTTACCCATGGTACAATCCTTAGCTTCTTCAATACACTTCTTTGTTGCATACTAAGGATATTTCATATACTCTGGCACTGATGAGTACCGCAGCGTGTAGAATCCATTCCTCATATATTGAAATCTACCTTTGCACGAATCGTGAGGCTCGACGTTTTCTGACATGAGACAGATGATGCTCTACGATTTGGATCATCGTACTCTACGATTTAGATCGTAGCATCTTGACTTCTTTGCACACTACGATGCTATCAGTCGAGAGCACTACGATTTCCCTTAGACCTTTGCACACTACAATCTTCACTTGCTCGTGTTGTTGTCTCTACGATCCCAAGATTACACTACGATCGTTGACTTGTAAACTCCATGTTTCCTTTAGCACACTACGATCGTGGAGTTGGCTCGGCAAACGTTGGGATCACTCTACGATTTTTGAAGAGTCCCTTCAAGGAAAACACACTACGATCTTTAAAGCTCTACATTTCTGCCTTGACTTCTGCAGTGTTGATCAGATGATACACTACGATTTTTTCGAAGCCTATCTATTACATCTCAAGACCAACCTAACAGCTTTGATCTTTTTATCTATAAATTCCATTACAGAATGATACACGTTAATGATCTTAGATCAACCTAATAAATTTGATCTATCACTAAGTCCTTGTACATATATTCATTGAAGGACTTTACAATTAATCATGAGTATATACATTAAAACATCAAATCATAATATGCATTCTCCCAAAACCATTAAATTGGAAATATAAAATACCAAATTGACCTTTTATGTATTATTGAGGCTAGCAAGTAGGTTTTGACAATATTAGAAGTTGGTGACCTAATGTAACAACTCCATTGACTTAAAATGATTGAAGCTCAGCCTCTAGATCAGCCATACAATCATCCACCACTTGTATATATAGATTGAGAGAGAGAAAAAGACACTTGTTAGTCTATTTTTGCACAAACACTTAACCATTCCTCTCTCCCTCAAAACCTCCAAAATTCTTTCCTAATATCAGTCAAGAACCGAGCCCCACTAACATCCATAACCAAATTAGAAGCCAGAAATCAAAATCATAGAAGGTATAAAACCCTAGCTTGAAATCTGACCATTGATCCAATGTTAGATGTTGTTTTTTGTGTGTTAAACATGTTAGATATAGTGTATAAAGATGATCTGGGTTGCTAGATATTAGATCCATAACATCTAGAGGCTTGGATTTGAGATTCTATAAAATCTGGAAAAAATTTGTTTTGGTGTCTGACAACGAATGTCAGGCCTTGTATCTCTGTGATCTTTAATGATTTTTGTGTTTTGAAAGTTTGTAGTTGTAGTCTGTTATGTGTTCTTCGATCTGGATCAAGAATGAGGCTTATATCGAGTCCAGATTGCAAGATAATTAAGGTCAAAAGGCGTTGACCGACCATTACTGGGCGTTTCTAGGTAACCCAGAAACTGCCCAGAACCGGCCTAACAACGTTTTGTTTCGACCAGATCTGTCAGTGTGTGTATGTTTTGGTTCTGTTGATGTATCTAAGTTGTAGTATGTAGGTTATACTACATGTTTATGGCTTAAAATCACCTAATAATTAAACGGGGTGATTGTAATGGACAGTTAAACCAGGCAAGTCGATCATGTTCTCTATTTTCTGGGTAACACGGAAAACATATGAACATGTCGACTGACATGGTTTGACCGGGTCTTAAATTTTGATTCTGTTCATGTTATATGTATTTTATGTAATAGATCTACTCTCTTGTATGCGAGCTACAACTTAGAACCTTTAGATCACAAAACTATTTCATGTAAAGCAAGTTGTGGAAGCCCAAAGTAGGCCTCACGAACTGTTCTTCATTTCTGGGTATCCCAGAAATGAAGAACAGGTCTGACAACCACTTTGCATGCTTATATCTTCTGATTGTGATGTTGTTTAATCGTGTTTCTTGTTGGGTCTTGTAGTGTTACATTTGTGCTACACGATCTGACCAGAAAAATTCATGAAGATCTGGGTTTCATTAAGAACATGAAGAACACCTATAGCGACAGTTTTGTCACTATAGGTGGTCTTTAGCGATAGACAGTGTATTTTAATTAATTTAATTTGGGAAAATAAATTATTTTAATTAAATAAATAGAAAATAATAGTTTTTAATTATTAAAAATACCAAATAAATTATTAAAAATTATTTTGAATTCTAAAAATTAGTTTTTATTTATTTTAAGTATATTTCATAAATATTTAATATTTTTGAAATATTATTGGTATTTAATTTATTTAATTATAATATTAAATAAAGTAGTTAAAAATGATTTTAATACTTGAAAAATAATTTAAAATTATATTATGATATTAGAAAATATTTTAAGTTATTTTTAATGACTTTTAATATTATGTGATTAAATTTATTAATAAACTAGTAATTGCTCGTGCCTAAAGGCACGACGTAACGAAAAATTAGATTAAAATTCGAAAAATACTACATTACCTAAAGATTTTTTGTAACCTAAAATAACTTACAATCAGACATAACAATTATCATAATTCACCAAACCTCAACAATAATTATTTTTTCTTTAAAAATAGATAACCAAAAAAATCTAAATCTGTTTATAAAACTTAAAAATCATCAATAACAATTTTTATAATTCTCCACATCACCATAATGACAATTATTATTATTACTACTACTTTTATTATAATAATTATTATCATTATTGTTATTTGATTTGGGCGGAAATTTTTAGTGTGAAATGAAATGTGAGCCTTTATATTAAGTTGGAATAATTGAGATGAAATCTGAACCGTTCTTGTGGTTTGTCAAATGAAATATTCAAAATGGTTTATATTTTATTATATAGATATTATAATTATTTTTATTATAATAATAATAATAATAATTATTATTATTACTATTATTATTAGTACTATAATAATAATAATAATTATTATTATTAGTAGTACTATTATAATAATAATAATAATAATAATAATAATAATAATAATAATAATAATAATAATTATTATTATTATTATTATTAGTACTATTATTAGTACTATTATTATTAGTATTATTATTAGTAGTACTATTATTATTAGTACTATTATAATAATTATTATTATATTAATTATAATAATAATTATTATTATTATTATTATGAATATTATTATTATTATTATTACTACTACTACTATAATAATAATAATAATAATAATAATTATTATTATTATTATAATTATTATCATTATTGTTATTATTATTGTTATTTGATTTGGGCGAGAATTTTTAGTGTGTGATGAAATGTGAGGCTTTAGATTAAGTTAGAAAAATTTAGATGAAATCTGAACCGTTCTAGTGGTTTATCAAATGAAATATTCAAAATGGTTTCTATTTGATTATATAAATATTACTAGTAATTGCCCGTGCCTAAAGGCACGACGTAACGAATTAGATTAAAATTCAAAAAATACTACATTACCTAAAGATTTTTTGTAACCTAAAATAACTTACAATCAGACATAACAATTATCATAATTCACCAAACCTCAACAATAATTATTTTTTCTTTAAAAATAGATAACCAAAAAAATCTAAATATGTTTACAAAACTTAAAAATCATTAATAACAACTTTTATAATTCTCCACACCACCATAATGACAATTATTATTATTACTACTACTATTATTATAATAATTATTATCATTATTGTTATTATTATTGTTATTTGATTTGGGCAGAAATTTTTAGTGTGAGATGAAATGTGAGCCTTTATATTAAGTTGGAAGAATTGAGATGAAATATGAACCGTTCTTGTGGTTTGTCAAATGAAATATTCAAAATGATTTCTATTTTATTATATAGATATTATAATTATTTTTGTTATAATAATAATAATAATAATAATTATTATTATTACTATTATTATTATTAGTACTATAATAATAATAATAATTATTATTATTATTAGTACTATTATTATTATATAGAGAAATATCAAAATACTCACAAGAACACACTCGATAATATATAAAGAGAAATAGAGAGAAAACTTCAGTTTCTGGTGTGATTTTCAATCCTAACCTAAGCACCCTATTTATAGGAAAATGCTTAGAACACCAAAGCAGAAAATTTAATAAAATATTATTATATTTATATAAATTTCCTACGTACACCAAGAATCTAAATTCAGCATGCATTCAACACCAGTGGGGCCCACCAACAATATAAAATACGTTTTTCTTAATAAAAATTATTAAAACTTTAAAATCAACTATTCCGGAACTTCAATAATTCATAATAAATAGCCCGTTTATCAGAAAATTTGAATATCGCAATTTTTTTAGGAAATTCAATTCTCTACAACTTTGCAGAAGAAATTTTTTCCAAATTCTAAACAGAATTTGACCGAAATCCATATACGGACGAATTTACAGGCTATAATCAAATTTCAGTCAAGAAATGGTCCACCGACACACAAAACATGTGTTAACCATTTAATGCAACAAAAATACTCTTCCTCCCCATATACTCATATATCACACATTCATTGTAAAAATATCATAATTATTATATTATAATAATATAATAAAATATTATTTTATCAGAAAATATAAAATATCAATTTTCAACAATTGTCACTTTAAAAATTTTCTCCATCTATATCCACATAAAATGAATATTATCCTTATTATATAAATCAATAATTAATTATTCACAAATAATATTATAGAATCACAATAATGACAACCAGGCAGTTCCTAGGAAAGAGTGGGCTTTCCAATAAGAATTTTTCCTTACTTGCGCGTAATTAGGCGACCAAACCTCTCCTTAGACAGAACTTTCTAGACATTGCCAATAATGCTATCTAATAATATTATTCAAATAATATGAATTATTGATTTGATAATGCAAAATACTGTGCAATGACATTTATTAAAACAACAATAATATAAAATATCAACGCATCAATTTTTGAATCAAAAATAAAATATGGAACAATAATTACTGTAATAATTATTGAGTAGTGCCTTGTTACGTAAGAATCAATAATTGGTGCAATACCGTGTGCTACTGTGCAACAACGCGTATTACTGTGTTTTAACCACTGGGTATTCCAACAGTGTTAACGGTAACAACTACGCCGTTATTTATAAACAACTTATACTTGTCATTTTCTTCATCCAATCGCTTTCCGTTATGGAGCCCACACAAGGCTACGCCGTCGTACGAATATTCCCCGACAGCAAGAATATTCCACGACAAAACGAATATTCTCTGACAACAATGAATATTTTATAACCACTTGCTTATTTAAAATATTTTCGCATTTTACCCATAACTATTGGGACCTGTCGTTTACACTCCTAAATTAACCTCACTTTCACTTCACAATTTATAATAATTAGCACAGTAATAAGTAAGGATCGATCCCACAGAGAGTAAAGTTATTTTATAATTATTCTACTATTTCAACAGAAAATAAAGATGGGGGTTTTTGAACATTATTTTTAAACTAAGAGAACAAAAATTAATGATTTAACCAAATATTTAAAACTTCAGTTCCACAGTTCAGTTTCACCAAGTACAGCAATCAATTAATCAAGTAATTATTATTTTCCCTTCAATGAAATTATTAGCCCTAGATAACAATAAGCTCTGTTATCTGAAATTCTCCTTAGATTATCACTGCATTAAACAAGCTCTTCACAAGATTCTAACTAGCATATAACCTAGAATAAACTCTCTAGATTTAATATGATAGAAGCATTAAGAAATAGAGAATTAGGCTAATCCAAGCAACAAACACATAAGCTCGATTTATTTAACTTGTTTTCTAATAATCTTAGTAATAAACTGTGACAACCCGAAAATTTAGAAGATCTTGAATGATTAAATTAAATGTTAAAGTTTAAAACCTAGAGTGAAAATAGATGATTTATTTTAAATTTTTAAGAAAAATCTAAGGAAATTGTACGTTGAAATGATTCAACGATAAGGTTACGAGAAAGAATAAGACCTAACCCGATTAAGAATGATATTATGTGACAACCCGAGAATTTGGGCAAATTATGAAAATCTTAAATGATTGATTTAAGGTCAAATATTAGATCTAGACAGAAAATAAGTGTATGCGTTTAATGTTATTGGGATTGAATTTTGAGGATTTCAAAATTCGGTGAAGGATATAAGTGAATTATTCAGGATTAAGTTCTGTGTACAGAATGTGGTTAAGGGACAAGGGTTGACCAGATAAATTATATCTGTGATAAACCCTAGGTATATATTAAGAACGACAATGTTCGGTTAGAAAATCCTAGCGTTTAGCAAGAAACCCTAAATATCGGTTCTGGAAACCCTAATTTCAGTTTTGGAAATCCGAAACCCTAATCCGGATATTGAAAACCCTAGATTGAGAATGCAATGATAGGTACAAAGTTAAACGTCATTAATTAGGGAAAACTCTAATGAATTATTTAAAATCTTAATTGATTATTTGAAAACCCTAATACCAGATCTGAAAACCCTAATTTCAGATTCTGATAAAATGAAGCCCTAATCTGGGAATATAACGGAGAATTATAATACTTATTTGGTATTAGTTAAGTACTAATTAGGGTAAAGGTTGATTAATTTACAAACCCTAATTTTTAATATATGGAACCCTAATTGTTCCGTCAGAAACCCTAATGCTAAAATGTGGATTTAATTGCTTAAATTAGCAATGTTAATTAGGAAACCCTAATCCTAATTATTTTAACTTAGGAGTAATTAGAAAACACTAATCTAATTACGAGATTTAATTTTCTAAAATTAGAAAATTTATTTTTCTATTAGAAACCCTAATTAGTGGGTTATAAACCCTAATCTGTGATTTTGACCCTAATTGCGTAATTAGCAATTTTAATTAGGAATTATTAATCCTAATTAACAAGATTAAAGTGTGATTAAGAAATTTTTTATATAATTAGTAAATTCTAATTATAAGTTAAAAATGTTAATTTTCTAAATTTTATAACCGAAATTCAAAAATTTTAGAAATTAAATTTTTGCAAAGTTAAGGGTTAAAACCTAAACCCTAGAATGATCCAAACCCTAACCCTAAGGGTGTGCAACTCATGCAAAATCTAGAAAAAATGGAAAAGACAATAATGTCCCTTTTTAGTATTAGTTGAGGTTTCTTGCAATCTTGGCCAAATCTTTGGGTTGGTGAACAACCCTAAGCCTAAACCTAGCCTAGCCTTTGACAAATCCAGCAAAATCAGCAGCAAATCAGATCATGCAATGAATCAAGCAAATTGTATAAATGGATTTAGAGAGAGAAAATGCTCAAAATATAGCCAATTTCATTCTTGCTCTCACCAACTCCCATGCATAATCTCTCAAACCAACGAAATCCTAGTGTTAATTCAGTCTCAATTCAAGCCCCACGTTTACTAGAAACAGATCAAAGAATCAGATTCAAGAATTAAAGCTAGAAAGGTATAAATCCCTAAAATTTCGAAATCTTTGATCTTATGTTGTTTAATGATAGTTGTTGTTTAAAGTTGGGTAATAAGGTGTCTATTAGAGATCTGGGTTGATGGATCATGGATCCATAACATCTAGATGCTCGAATCTAGCAATTTATGAAATCTGGAAAAGTTCAAAAATATGGCCTGACAGTCAAATGTCAGGGTCCATAGATCTTTGTGTGTTAATTATATCTTGTGTTTGATGTTATACATGTGTTCTATGTCATGAGGACTAGGATCTGGAAGTGGAATAAACCTCATACCATGTATAGATCAAAAGATATGAGCGGTCAAAGGTCGTTGACCATTCAAGAAATCTGGTTTCTGGGCAACCCAGAAACCCAGATCGTGTCTGACAACGTTTTTGCAGGTCATGAATCTTGCTGTTGTTTGTTAATGTGGTCATTTTGTTGCTTTAAAGTTGTAGTCTGACATGAGGTCTACCGTGTAAAAGCTTTAGATCACCTAGATCTGCATCAGGATCATAAATAAATCATGGTCAAATGTAGTCGACCGAACTGCCTCAAGAACAATCTGGAAAACCCAGATTTGTTCAAGAACAGTTCTTGGTCGCCACTTTGACCGGCTTGAATCTTGTTCATCCGTTGTTGTTTAGATGATATGATGATTGTTTATTGTACCTTGACATCAGGACTATAAACTAGAACCTTTATATCAAACTAACAATGCTTAGACTGAAAGTTACAAGGATCTAAAATAGAACCCTCGTCTGTTCTTCATTTTCTGGAAAACCCAAAAAATGAAGAACAGCGATGTCAGACATTTTGAGAGCCTAGATCTCGCTCATATGATGTAGTTTGGCCATGAAACAAGTTGGTGATTGTAGTATTTCATAAATACTACAACATGAAATCAATCACGAGCCCAGAAATCGATCAGAACACGGTTTTAAATCCGGTCAAACCACCTACCCTCGCGTCTGACATGAATACTCAAGAACACCTGAAGAACACATTTAGCGACACTTCTGTCGCCTAAAGACCCTTTAGCGACGGTTTATATATTAATTTTCGGAAATTGATTTAAAATTAGAAAAAAATAGTTTTTAATTATTAAAAATACCAAATTAATTCTGAAAAATTATTTTAAAGTCTGAAAAATAGTTTTTAACTATTTTGAGTATATTTCAAAAATATTTAGTATTTTTGGAATGTAAATGGTATTTATTTATTTAACTATAATATTAAATAAATTATTTAAAAATAGTTTTTAATTCATGAAAAATCATGAAAAATAATATTATGATAAAAGAAAATATTTTAAGTTATTTTTGATGACTTTTAATATTTTGTGATGAAATTCATTAATTAATCAATATTAATGATAAATAGTTTATTTAATAGATATATTAAATAAATTATGGAAAATTAGAATTAATACTTTATAAATCATATAAAAATGATTTAAGTGTTATAAAAATATTTTAGGTTATAAAATATAAATTTTGATATTTTGGCATGAAAATATTAATATTTTAATATTAATAGCAATTATCGGATAATGGAATTAAGTGTTTAAAAATCATATAATTATGATTTTAAAGTATTAAAAATACTTTGTGATATTATAATTATATTATAATATTATGTTATGATTTTCATTAATATTTTATATTAAATAAATATTAATGATTAAGGAATTTTGTGGTATTTAATTCATTTAAATACGGTTTTAAGGATTGAAAAATGTTAATAAATGGTAATAATTATCCGAAAATTATTACGAGCTTAGGAAAAAATTTTTGTCTGATAAGAAAATTATCTGTGATAATGATAAGCGTTTAAGCAGAGTTTAATTGAACTTAAACTCGAGTATTGACCGACTAGACTGTCGGGAGGTTAGAATTGATTCGATTTCAAGTCAGACTAAAATAGTTTGACATGATGCTAAGTCTTATGTGTTGTATAGACTAATAGGGTTATTTTGTGAATATAAATATAACAGTATTATACTGTGATGATGCTATTCTAATATTGGAGATCTGTATATTATTAATATTAGGTCTTCGAGTAAAGCGTTATTAAATTGCGTGCGGTAATCAACGGTTCAGGCAAGTTTTGTTGTACTTAACTCTAATAAGAGTAGTTCTTCAAGCTTATGGTTAATCATTGCTGAATGCCATGAAAATTTGTAATCTGTACATCTTGCATGTATAAGTCAGGTATGAAAGGCTGATCACCTTCATTACCAGTTGGTTCAGAAATATTTGTTCATATAAAATACTTGTTCAGTCAAAACTTTGTTTCTGCTAGTTCACAATTATATTGTTGAATTATAGCTAGCCAATTATTCTTACTCTTCAATCATGATATATCGTTATGTTATTGTATATAAACTTGCTGGGCAATTTTTATGCTCACCCTTGCTATATCATGATAAAACATTACAGATTAAGGTGAATGCGTCGGAAACAAGGAAATGTCCAAGACAGTTCCAGCTTTAGTAGACGTGTGCAGTTAGAATTGTATTGTATGATATTAATTATGTTATGTGTTAGATAACTTATGAATCATGTAACAAGTTAAGGTTACTCGATTTTGGGTAATAGTGTGTAATGTATTGTATAAACAACTTATGTTTATATCTTCCGCAATTAGTGATAGTAATAGCTTACCGAGTCCGAGGCGATTCGGGGTCCGGATTCGGGGTTGCTACAGTTGGTATCAGAGCTGTTGGTTATGAAGCTTAGGTAGGAATACCTGAGACCAATAACCACAGTGATTAGGATAAGATCTAACTCATATGGAGTTAGTTGGTCGGTAAGATTCAAAGATGAATCTCGGCAAGTGTAAAGATACGGAGTTCCCTAACTCTGATAATAAATTTGAACTGTAATGGTGAATAGATCGAGTCTAAAAGATTGAAGGTGCCGGGATAGAAGATCGTAAAACAAAACGATCAAGTCATAGAATTGAATCGTAATATATACGATAAGATCACCCCGTGATCTGATAAAGGTTATGATAGCTAGAAAGAATCAATCTGATGATTGAAAACGATCAAGTCATAGAATTGAATCGTAATATATACGATAAGATCACCCCGTGATCTGATAATGTTATGATAGCCAGAAAGAATCAATCTGATGATTGAAAAGTTTACAGCAAGATGCTGTGTATCAGTTGTACTATGAAATTGTACTATGAAAACTCATAAAAGAGTTATGAATTGTAAATACGGATTAAATAAAATTCATGTGGAGTAAGTGTGGGGTTAAGTATTAGATGGGGATTCAATTGAGGACTCATGTCGGCAGCTGAGTTGTATGATTCCTTGTATGGGAGGGGAATTTGTACTTGGTTTTAAAATCCCTTAGCTTCCTGGTCGATGTAGTGGTTAGGTTGATCAATTCTTTGTATGGGAGGGGAATTGTTCACTTAGCTTCCTATATTGATTAGTGGCCGAGTTTGGTTTGACAACCACTTAGTTTCTGGCACTGATAATCATTGAAATGTTTGTGTCGCGCTATTTGCTATATGCGTGTTAAGAGGGTGATTCCTTTCTCATGTATATAACAAATAGATAATTCATAGGTAGAGGATATAAGATTAAGTACGAGTTCTTAGAACTCATACTTATGTGACATACTTGACGCATAGTTATATGAAATGTTTATGAACCCCTCAGCGAATGGACGCCAAAGGTCTGTCTAGGAAAGTTCGTGATCTCATATGATTGTGGCAATTTATGGACTCATAAGTGTGGTTTTATTAACTGAGTATAGTTATGTGTGAATGGGGTATTGAGGATAATAGGAACAGATAGAATGTTTAAGAAAATGATCATTAGTGGAGAATTAGGTTTTCCTAAACCCCTATCTATGCCAGATTTCAAAAATTTTTGACTTCAAACTAAATACGCACTATGTGCCTTTAAAAAAAATGTTTTTATTTATCACTTATGTACCATGTGACCTGGTGCAGAGATGATAAAAATGATGGAGTCATCAATGCAGTATTACTTCGAATGAATTTGACTTAAAGTCACTATTCCACTATGGTATGATGTAGCATGATAAAATCATCAAATGACGGAATCCTCAACGGACTGTAAATACAGTACGGCATCACGACGTCATTCTCGAAAATGTTTTCAAAAACTCCAAGTGTTTATTGAAAGAAATTTCCTGAACCAAATTGTTTTGGTGCTGAATCCTATGATAAGACTGAGGTGAACTATGTTGTTTGGATAAATAAATCCAATCTAATAGCGTAAATATTCGCTAAAAATAAATACGTTATTTATAATGTAATCGTACGATAGGCTGATCACCTAAAGTTCTAGTAATGGTAGTTTACCTTCTTCGTGATTGTAAACAAACCAAGTAATATTTTTTTTGCGGTATAAATACCGTCAAATCTTTGTGTTCATGGTCTATATGACCCCTCAGCAAAATTTTAAAACTTTTACCCTTGTGAGTGGTATATTGGGTAGCATGTGATGATATGTGTGAATGGTGTAAGGTGCACGGTGTAAGGTGTAAGGTGAATTTCGGGGACGAAATTCTTATAAGGAGGTGTGGATGTGACAACCCGAGAATTTGGGCAAATTATGAAAATCTTAAATGATTGATTTAAGGTCAAATATTAGATCTAGACAAAAAATATTTGTATGCGTTTAATGTTATTGGGATTGAATTTTGAGGATTTCAAAATTCGGCGAAGGATATAAGTGAATTATTCAGGATTAAGTTCTGTGTACAGAATGTGGTTAAGGGTCAAGGGTTGACCAGATAAATTATATCTGTGATAAACCCTAGGTATATATTAAGAACGACAATGTTCGGTTAGAAAATCCTAGCGTTTAGCAAGAAACCCTAAATATCGGTTCTGGAAACCCTAGTTTCAGTTCCGGAAATCCAAAACCCTAATTCGGATATTAAAAACCCTAGATTGGGAATGCAATGATAGGTACAAAGTTAAACGTCATTAATTAGGGAAAACCCTAATGAATTATTTAAAATCTTAATTGATTATTTGAAAATCCTAATACCAGATCTGAAAACCCTAATTTCAGATTCTGATAAAATGAAGCCCTAATCTGGGAATATAACGGAGAATTATAATACTTATGTGGTATTAGTTAAGTACTAATTACGGTAAAGGTTGATTAATTTACAAACCCTAATTTTCAATATATGGAACACTAATTTTTCCGTCAGAAACCCTAATGCAAAAATGTGGATTTAATTGCTAAAATTAGCAATGTTAATTAGGAAACCCTAATCCTAATTATTTTAACTTATGAGTAATTAGAAAACACTAATCTAATTATGAGATTTAATTTTCTAATTTAGAAAATTTATTTTTCTATTAGAAACCCTAATTAGTGGGTAATAAACCCTAATCTGTGATTTTGACCCTAATTGCGTAATTAGCAATTTTAATTAGGAATTATTAATCCTAATTAACAAGATTAAAGTGTGATTAAGAAATTTTTTTATATAATTAGTAAATTCTAATTATAAGTTAAAAATGTTAATTTTCTAAATTTTATAACCGAAATTCAGAAATTTTAGAAATTAAATTTTTGCAAAGTTAAGGGTTAAAACCTAAATCCTAGAATGCTCCAAACCCTAACCCTAAGGGTGTGCAACTCATGCAAAATCTAGAAAAAATGGAAAAGACAATAATGTCCCTTTTTAGTATTAGTTGAGGTTTCTTGCAATCTTGGCCAAATCTTTGGGTTGGTGAACAACCCTAAGCCTAAACCTAGCCTAGCCTTTGACAAATCCAGCAAAATCAGCAGCAAATCAGATCATGCAATGAATCAAGCAAATTGTATAAATTGATTTAGAGAGAGAAAATGCTCAAAATATAGCCAATTTCATTCTTGCTCTCACCAACTCCCATAATCTCTCAAACCAACGAAATCCTAGTGTTAATTCAGTCTCAATTCAAGCCCCACGTTTACTAGAAACAGATCAAAGAATCAGATTCAAGAATTAAAGCTAGAAAGGTATAAATCCCTAAAGTTCCAAATCTTTGATCTTATGTTGTTTAATGATAGTTGTTGTTTAAAGTTGGGTAATAAGGTGTCTATTAGAGATCTGGGTTGATGGATCATGGATCCATAACATCTTGATGCTCGAATCTAGCAATTTATGAAATCTGGAAAAGTGAAAAAATATGGCCTGACAGTCAAATGTCAGGGTCCATAGATCTTTGTGTGTTAATTATATCTTGTGTTTGATGTTATAGATGTGTTCTATGTCATGAGGACTAGGATCTGGAAGTGGAATAAACCTCATACCATGTATAGATCAAAAGATATGAGCGGTCAAAGGTCGTTGACCATTCAAGAAATCTGGTTTCTGGGCAACCCAGATCGTGTCTGACAACGTTTTTGCAGGTCATGAATCTTGCTGTTGTTTGTTAATTTGGTCATTTTGTTGCTTTAAAGTTGTAGTCTAACATGAGGTCTACCGTGTAAAAGCTTTAGATCACCCAGATCTGCATCAGGATCATAAATAAATCATGGTCAAATGTAGTCGACCGAACTGCCTCAAGAACAATCTGGAAAACCCAGATTTGTTCAAGAACAGTTCTTGGTCGCCACTTTGACCGGCTTGAATCTTGTTCATCCGTTGTTGTTTAGATGATATGAAGATTGTTTATTGTACCTTGACATCATGACAATAAACTAGAACCTTTATATCAAACTAACAATGCTTAGACTGAAAGTTACAAGGATCTAAAATAGAACCCTCGTCTGTTCTTCATTTTCTGGAAAACCCAGAAAATGAAGAACAACGATGTCAGACATTTTGAGAGCCTAGATCTCGCTCATATGATGTAGTTTGGCCATGAAACAAGTTGGTGATTGTAGTATTACATAAATACTACAACATGAAATCAATCACGAGCCCAGAAATCGATCAGAACACGGTTTTAAATCCGGTCAAACCACCTACCCTCGCGTCTGACATGAATACTCAAGAACACCTGAAGAACACATTTAGCGACACTTCTGTCGCCTAAAGACCCTTTAGCGACGGTTTATATATTAATTTTCGGAAATTGATTTAAAATTAGAAAAAAATAGTTTTTAATTATTAAAAATACCAAATTAATTCTGAAAAATTATTTTAAAGTCTGAAAAATAGTTTTTAACTATTTTGAGTATATTTCAAAAATATTTAGTATTTTTGGAATGTAAATGGTATTTATTTATTTAACTATAATATTAAATAAATTATTTAAAAATAGTTTTTAATTCATGAAAAATCATGAAAAATAATATTATGATAAAAGAAAATATTTTAAGTTATTTTTGATGACTTTTAATATTTTGTGATGAAATTCATTAATTAATCAATATTAATGATAAATAGTTTATTTAATAGATATATTAAATAAATTATGGAAAATTAGAATTAATACTTTATAAATCATATAAAAATGATTTAAGTGTTATAAAAATATTTTAGGTTATAAAATATAAATTTTGATATTTTGGCATGAAAATATTAATATTTTAATATTAATAGCAATTATCGGATAATGGAATTAAGTGTTTAAAAATCATATAATTATGATTTTAAAGTATTAAAAATACTTTGTGATATTATAATTATATTATAATATTATGTTATGATTTTCATTAATATTTTATATTAAATAAATATTAATGATTAAGGAATTTTGTGGTATTTAATTCATTTAAATACGGTTTTAAGGATTGAAAATGTTAATAAATGGTAATAATTATCCGAAAATTATTACGAGCTTAGGAAAAATGTTTTGTCTGATAAGAAAATTATCTGTGATAATGATAAGCGTTTAAGCAAAGTTTAATTGAACTTAAACTCGAGTATTGACTGACTAGACTGTCGGGAGGTTAGAATTGAGTCGATTTCAAGTCAGACTAAAATAGTTTGACATGATGCTAAGTCTTATGTGTTGTATAGACTAATAGGGTTATTTTGTGAATATAAATATAACAGTATTATACTGTGATGATGCTATTCTAATATTGGAGATCTGTATATTATTAATATTAGGTCTTCGAGTAAAGCGTTATTAAATTGCGTGCGGTAATCAACGGTTCAGGCAAGTTTTCTTGTACTTAACTCTAATAAGAGTAGTTCTTCAAGCTTATGGTTAATCATTGCTGAATGCCATGAAAATTTGTAATCTGTACATCTTGCATGTATAAGTCAGGTATGAAAGGCTGATCACCTTCATTACCAGTTGGTTCAGAAATATTTGTTCATATAAAATACTTGTTCAGTCAAAACTTTGTTTCTGCTAGTTCACAATTATATTGTTGAATTATAGCTAGCCAATTATTCTTACTCTTCAATCATGATATATCGTTATGTTATTGTATATAAACTTGCTGGGCAATTTTTATGCTCACCCTTGCTATATCATGATAAAACATTACAGATTAAGGTGAATGCGTCGGAAACAAGGAAATGTCCAAGACAGTTCCAGCTTTAGTAGACGTGTGCAGTTAGAATTGTATTGTATGATATTAATTATGTTATGTGTTAGATAACTTATGAATCATGTAACAAGTTAAGGTTAATCGATTTTGGGTAATAGTGTGTAATATATTTTATAAACAACTTATGTTTATATCTGCCACAACACGCAGAAAAAAAACTCTAGCAAGCTTGGGATTAAAAGTAAGAGAAGTCAGTTAAGTCCCTGCCCTTTTGTTTAGTTACTGCAGTTGATGAAGCATGATAGTTTGCAAATGAGCAAGGCTGTTGCCTATGTAGCAACAATAGACTAGATGGGTGATGGCTGGGAGCTGCTAATAGGCTTTCGGGCAGTGCGTTTGGTTAGTTGCCCTACCTATCGCACATTAAAGCCTCTTGGTGATTGAACTAGTTTGCTAGGAAGTAGAATGGCTTGAAGTAAGGATCAAGGGGGAAGGGGCTGCTGCCACTAAATGCAGTCACATGTACTGCAGCAGGTGCAGCTGCTGCCTATGGGCAGCGGCAGTCGGCAAGGAAGGCTGCAGCTGTGAGCTGTGGCTGAGTTAGTATTAGGTAGTATAGTTTAAACTAGAAATGCAACTGGAGAAATTAATTAACTGCTTGCTTAAATAAGTATGTATATAGTATAGTTATAATAACTTAGTAGTTATGTTATACTTGGGGCCGTTAAGCCAATGTTGTGGCTGCTATGTTGTGGTTGGGGTCGCGAGGCCAAGTGTGGCCACACCAAGCTTAGCTAAGCCTCATGGGACCAAGCCAAGCTTGGTTGATTGGCACGAAAGAACAATAAGGAACCAAATGGTACATTTAATAAAAAGGTTTAGAAGGGGACTGTTTTGACATAGAGAGGAAAATCAAGAATGATTCACTTCTGAATAAAGTTATAAAGTATTACAAGAACTATAAATTACTCAACCAAGTTGTGAATATTTTCAAAGGCATAAAATAAGTTACCAAATCATCTTGTATGCTAGAAATCTTTAAGCAAAGCATGAAAATTTCATGTAACTAAGTTCTTAATATGGTGTAAGCAATATATAGGATTGGTGTGACACCATTAAAGAGAAAAATGGTGAGGATAAGAACATGGATGAGATATTTGAAAAATGTGTTACATATAAGAAATCTATCCATGACTACTAACATGCTTGATTAATGCAAATAATAACTGTAATATGATTCTTATTACTTGTTGTAAGCATGTCGAACCCCATCAAAGTGAAAAATATCTATTGTGAAAGCATGAATGAGATATTTGAAAACTGTATCAAAAATAAGAATTTAACTACAACCATGATCATTGAAAATATGTGATATGTGAGCTTACAAATTATATAACTTAGCTATGTGATTAACATGCTTGTTAATATAAATAACTGTGTAGGATTTTGTGAGAACACTTCAAATAAAGCTGAAATCCTAACAATAGACTACAAACAAGGCAAGTTTCTCAGTTTGTTTATGTGGACTTATAATTGCTATAGATAACTGTTAGCATGATGATACTTATGAACTGTATTATTTGCTTTATGAATAATGAATGTCAAATTTTGACTAATTATTGAATTGAGTCGGGGAACTCAATATATATGTGCAATGAATGGCAAGTACATGACATGTGTAGCATGCTATGGTATGTATCTTGCTACCAACAGGACATAAATGTGATAATGTACTTGTAATATGCTTGAACACCAAGAATATAAATGCATGAACTGAATGTGAAACTTATGTGCTACGTGATGCATGATAGACTGTTAGACTTGCTGGGCCGTCATGCTCAATCTTGCTTAATTTGCAGGTTAAAGCTAGGATGCGATCTATCGTGATTAAGAGCGCATGAAAAGAAGGCTAGTGATTTAGTTGAGATTGTGTTGAATCATTTGATGGTATTTTCATGTGTAAATCACAGATGTGTAAATTGTTGAATTATTCGATAGATGAAGATTATTTGTTCTAAAAAGGGAATATGCTTGAAAGAATGAATTGTATTTTATACTCATATCTACTCAGACTAAATAAATCATATAATATGATTCTAGTATAAAGAAGAATTGTAAAGGTTGCGATTCAGGGAATGAATGAATGGAAAAAAAAATTTATTCCGTATTTTTAGCTATTTTAACACTAAATAATGTTTAAAAGCTAGAACAGGATAATATTAACGCACAAGATTGGGAAGGAAAATAGTTCCGATTTTGGGGGCGTTACAGTTGGTATCAGTGCTGTAGGTTATAAACCTTAGGTAGGTATACCTTAGGCTATAACTGCAGAGATAAGGATATGGAATAAACTCAAGTAGAGTTTAATTTGTTAAGAGATGAATTTAGGAAATTCATTATTAAGTAAATAGGATTCAAAGAAGAATCTTGAAAAGTTATAAAGATCCAGAGTTACCTAACTCTGATGTTAAAGACAAAAAGTAATAATAAATAGAGTCTATGGGACTAAAAGTATAAAGGGAAAGGAGATCGTAAAACAAAACGATCATAAGATAGAAGATAATCGTAATATAACACGATTATAAGATAAGATCATGACGTGATCAAATTGAATAGGAGAAAATCTATGAAATGATTGGAATGATATAGCTTGACGCTATAAAGAGAATGTACTATGAAATGGTACTATGCAAACTCAGAAAAGAGTTGTAGATGATGAGATACGGATTACATAAAATTCGTATTGAGTAAGGGGAAGCTAGAATTGGGTCGGATTTCAATTGAGAACTCATGTCAGCAGCTAAGTTGTATGATTCTTTGTATGGGCGGGGAATTGTACTTGGTGTAACAACCACTTAGCTTCTGGTAGTGATAATCATTGAATTGTTTGTGTCGCGCTATTTGTTATATACCTGTTGAGAAGGTGATTCTTTTCTTATGTGTATAACGGATAGGTAGAGAATATAAGATCATTAGGTTAGATGATATTAAGATTATGTACGGTTCTTAAAACTAATGCATATGGTAAGTTCGTGACTCATAATCATATGGTATGTTTTGAACCCCTCAGCGAATGGACGCCAATGGTCTGACTAGGATAAGTTTCTAAACTCATATATGATTATGGCAAGTTCCTGAATTTCCAAAGTGTGGTACGTTTGATGAACTGGGGTATAACTAAGTGTGAATGAAGTATTGAGGATGATAAGAATAGATAGAATTATTAAGCAATGGATCATTATAGAAAGTGAAGATGATGGTGGAAGTATAGGTATTCCAAATCTTCTAGCTATGCTAGACTTTGAAATTTTTGACATCAAGCTAAATTCGCACTGATGTGCCTTTAAAAATACAAATGAATTTTTTTTATCAGCATCATACGGTGACAAGGGTTTGTATGTGGATTGTGAGCCACTAACATCTCGTTAACTGTTACGACATGATAACACTGAAACTGATTTTCAATAATTTTGAACCGATTAAAGAAGAGTCTATGCTAATTGCTTCGGCTAGAAAAAATGATTTGAAATATATCAAAATGTATTTTATATATCATCAATGCATCATGGAACCTGGTGCAGAGATGATAAAAACGATGGAGTAGTCAATGCAATATTACTTAGTGTTGGATGTGATCTAAGGATCGTCAGCCCACTATGGTATACAGTAGTATGATAAAATCACCAAATGACGGAATCCTTAAACGGACTGTAAATACAGTGCGGTATCATGACGTCATAAAATGATTTTCAGAATTTTAAACCAGTTAAAGAAAAGTCAATGCCAATTATAGTGGTTAGACAAATGTTTCGATTGATGTTCAAATTATTGATATGCGCCTAAGCTATTTGATTCAGCTAGACAAATGTTTATGAAAATTCAAGTATTTCTTTGAGAATTTATCCCGAACCAAATTATTTTGGTGCGGAATCTTATGCCAAGTCTGAGGTGAACAACCCGATTGGATAAAATAATCCAATCTAGTAGCGCAAATAGTCGCTAAACAAGATTGATACGTTGTTCACGACGTAGTGTACGGTAGGTTGATCACCTAACGTACTCATATCTGTACTAGGTTGATCACCTAGTACAACATGTTTACAGAATTGGTTGCGGTGAATACCGTTAACCCTGAGAGTTCATGGTCTATATGACCCCTCAGCATAATATGAAAAGTTTTTTATTTTTAACTTCCTAAAAAGGGTAGAAATTGTTGAACGACATGATAGAAGAGAAATCCTCAGAGGAGGAAAATGTAAAGGTTAAATTGAAAACCTATTTTCGGTGAATATGAGAAGCAAAGATTAGTAGACTATAATTTCGGGGAAGAAATTCTTAGAAGAAGGGGTGAATATGACAACCCGAAAATTTAGAAGATCTTGAATGATTAAATTAAATGTTAAAGTTTAAAACCTAGAGTGAAAATAGATGATTTATTTTAAATTTTTAAGAAAAATCTAAGGAAATTGTACGTTGAAATGATTCAACGATAAGGTTACGAGAAAGAATAAGACCTAACCCGATTAAGAATGATATTATATTGCATAAGTGGGTAAAAAACTATGCAATATGTAATGTTTATGCTTAATAAATATATTAGTATTATATATTTATTATATGTAAATAAATTGTGAAGGCAAATTATAGAAAGGAAGATAAGAATAATATACATTAATATAATGTTATATAAACATCAAGAATGAAAAGGAAAGCCAACATGGCTTAGTTATGAAATATTCTTGACATGAAACTACCTATGTGGTTAATGGAATAATTATATTATAATTTATTTCATTCAATAGTATTATTTGGTAGTAAAGAAGGAAAATGATGAGTACTCAAATAGGTTAATTAAATTACATGGAACCATTATTTTCAATAATGTGTGCTAATTAAATATGCTAGCCTAAATAAGTGTGGTAGATAAATTTACATATACTAATGTGTAAGTGTTCATATTAAATATTGGGCCATAATAAATTTTTTTCCATGTATGCTTGCAAGTCTCTTTCAATTAATTAGGAGATGGGTTGGGTCTATAAGAAGATATTATAAAAGGGGTCCAGTTTTAGCCTAATTTTTAAAAGCCCAATTCGGCTGCTACAATTGATAACCAGAAAAGATTGGTGTAAGCCCAAATTAGGAATTTATGAAAACTATTAACCAATCCAATCCTGAAAACCAGTGGTCTATAGCAAAGTTAACTGCTTCAAACTAAACAAGAAAAGCACTGGCATATCTAAAATATTCAGTCAGGTAGCAAGTGTATAGGTTCTAAGTTGGTTCTAGTTAAACAGATTAGTCAGTTAACAGTTGGTTAGCAGACAAATAACATGTCAGGGTGCAGAAGATAAGGTGTAGTAGGTGAGCTAGGGTGGCTGGAAGAAGCCAAATAAAATAGGCTAGTAATGATTACACGCAACTGATAGAGATACCGAGTAGGGGCCGGATAGGGGCCAATGTAGTATGACCGGGAGAAGGAAGGCTCGGTTATATAACTTCAAGACCTTAATTGACTTCACAAAACTCTAGCACAGTAAAGAAGGAAAAAGAAAGTCAACTGGGAGTGAGAGTAGAAGAATTCGGCTGGAGAAGGAGAAAAAGGAATTGAGCAGAAATCAATTGCAACCTCTAAGCTATTAAGGTACTTTTTCTATTCTCTTTCCAGTCCATTTTCGTGTCAATTGTGCTCTGTTATGGCCGAATGGCCTACAATAGACATAAGGGACAGTTGTGTTAATTGTTATGCTATGTGTACTGTTGTGATTTGGAACTGTAATTTAGCACATTATGTTTGTTATTGTTTAAGCCATAAGGCTGAGATCACTAAGCTAAGATTTGTGTATTAGATGTAAGAATATATAAACTACACTTTATGTGTTTGATAAAATGCTTGTGAAAACTGTTGATAACAACTGTCTTAAAAAGGGAGTGCAGTCAAGCCTAATTCTATATCAATATTATATATTGAAGTCCTAAAGATACAAAGGTGCTAAGAGGACAATTTTTGCATGAACATAAGATGTTATAACTGATTATATACCAGTCCATATATGAACTAAGCATTTAACTATGATTTAGCCACTGTTTCAAGGATTTTGTATGCCAGACTAGAGGTGTTAATAATGACTGAATTAGTATAAACTATTCCATGTCATCCAATCATGCACTATGCATATTAAATGCTATATAAAAGAGATAGTATAAGCTTCTATGTTGCACATTTATGTTATCTTTGTAAGCATGTTGGTAAACCATGTTTGTTTTGAAGTTAAATACCAAAGAGGGTTGTGTTAGCCTAAAGCATAAAGACCTCGACTTAAATGCTTTAAAACATGAAAAGATGGTAGATAAAAGATACATGTGTGAGAAAGGCATATGTATTAGTGCTTTCTACCATTTGGTGTAATAAACCTTGCCTAAATTGCTTGTCTAAGACTGTTATAATGGAAAAAATAGTATGGCTGGGACGGGAGTCCAAAATGGTGGTTAAATTCTAACATAAAATGTAGCTATGCTTCAAATACACTTTATGCCTATGTATAACATGTATTGGTGTAACACTTGAACAAAACAAAGTAAAATGGGACTGAAATGGTGAGCTATGCTAACTGTTATAAGAGGCTTGATTAAGTAATGACTATCATTTGTTTCTAACATGGTAAGTACACTATAACATGATATCTATAACTCCAAGCAACTTATGCTACCTTGTATTAATTTAAGGCCCATGGGATGATGTTTTAAATCAAAACTAGAAGTCTTTTATATAGGCTCTTTAAATCATGAACGTATAGTATATAGCAAGTACATTATGTAATAACACTTTTGTTAAGAATTTGAAGGACTGTTTTCCATTCTTGAGCCATGCTACTGCTATAAGTGACTGTTGTGTTATGGTTGTTATTATGATGACTGTCCTGCCAACTCTTGTTAAATTTTGTGAATGCTTGGCTTAGGCACAAGGAGATAGGTTGGTTGTGGTGTTATAAGGTGATCTAATGTAGTTATAAAGCAAGCAAATAGCTATGACACCAGTGATTATGGACTGTGCACACCACCTGCTCAATGAAAATCCCAAGTGGACTGCCTTAATTAAAAGTCAAGTAGTAGGCACAAACAGGGCTAGAAATTTACTCATGTATTGCATATATCGATAATTAACAAGTTAAGCCTCTTAAAATGAAATAAAAGTCAGTCTCAAGTTAAAATAAAGAATTAGTAAAATTAGAATATTAAGCACTATTTTGGGCAGTCTATTAAGACAGTCATGATAGTGTTATAAATTCTAAACATACTTGTATGTGTTAGACATAATTCGTATAAAAACCAAGCTTTTGTTCAAAAGTTTTATAACTTTTTGGACTGCTCTCCTTTAGAAAATAGTATAGAGGAGGCAGGGCTGCTACCTAATGATAGCGGCTTGCATAAATTTTTTTGGGACTTGTCTCTTTTGGTTTCCTATTAGTTTTAGTTATTAAGATAATAGGTTTTTGGATGAGGTAGCAAAGTGGGGGCCAAGATTAACTTTGGTTGCAAGATTTCTAGTTATAACAAAGATAGAGCTAGGAAAGGCTTATGAACTACTGTCTATGACAGCAGTGAATGCCACAACACGCAGAAAAAAAACTCTAGCAAGCTTGGGATTAAAAGTAAGAGAAGTCAGTTAAGTCCCTGCCCTTTTGTTTAGTTACTGCAGTTGATGAAGCATGATAGTTTGCAAATGAGCAAGGCTGTTGCCTATGTAGCAGCAGTAGACTAGATGGGTGATGGCTGGGAGCTGCTAATAGGCTTTCGGGCAGTGCGTTTGGTTAGTTGCCCTACCTATCGCACATTAAAGCCTCTTGGTGATTGAACTAGTTTGCTAGGAAGTAGAATGGCTTGAAGTAAGGATCAAGGGGGAAGGGGCTGCTGCCACTAAATGCAGTCACATGTACTGCAGTAGGTACAGCTGCTGCCCATAAGGAAGGCTGCAGCTGTGAGCTGTGGCTGAGTTAGTATTAGGTAGTATAGTTTAAACTAGAAATGCAACTGGAGAAATTAATTAACTGCTTGCTTAAATAAGTATGTATATAGTATAGTTATAATAACTTAGTAGTTATGTTATACTTGGGGCCGTTAAGCCAATGTTGTGGCTGCTATGTTGTGGTTGGGGCCGCGAGGCCAAGTGTGGCCACACCAAGCTTAGCTAAGCCTCATGGGACCAAGCCAAGCTTGGTTGATTGGCACGAAAGAACAATAAGGAACCAAATGGTACATTTAATAAAAAGGTTTAGAAGGGGACTGTTTTGACATAGAGAGGAAAATCAAGAATGATTCACTTCTGAATAAAGTTATAAAGTATTACAAGAACTATAAATTACTCAACCAAGTTGTGAATATTTTCAAAGGCATAAAATAAGTTACCAAATCATCTTGTATGCTAGAAATCTTTAAGCAAAGCATGAAAATTTCATGTAACTAAGTTCTTAATATGGTGTAAGCAATATATAGGATTGGTGTGACACCATTAAAGAGAAAAATGGTGAGGATAAGAACATGGATGAGATATTTGAAAAATGTGTTACATATAAGAAATCTATCCATGACTACTAACATGCTTGATTAATGCAAATAATAACTGTAATATGATTCTTATTACTTGTTGGAAGCATGTCGAACCCCATCAAAGTGAAAAATATCTATTGTGAAAGCATGAATGAGATATTTGAAAACTGTATCAAAAATAAGAATTTAACTACAACCATGATCATTGAAAATATGTGATATGTGAGCTTACAAATTATATAACTTAGCTATGTGATTAACATGCTTGTTAATATAAATAACTGTGTAGGATTTTGTGAGAACACTTCAAATAAAGCTGAAATCCTAACAATAGACTACAAACAAGGCAAGTTTCTCAGTTTATTTATGTGGACTTATAATTGCTATAGATAACTGTTAGCATGATGATATTTATGAACTGCATTATTTGCTTTATGAATAATGAATGTCAAATTTTGACTAATTATTGAATTGAGTCGGGGAACTCAATATATATGTGCAATGAATGACAAGTACATGACATGTGTAGCATGCTATGGTATGTATCTTGCTACCAACAGGATATAAATGTGATAATGTACTTGTAATATGCTTGAACACCAAAAATATAAATGCATGAACTGAATGTGAAACTTATGTGCTACGTGATGCATGATAGAACTGAATGAAAAGAACTAGCCTGACATGCTCTTGAGCCTTCACTCCAATAGAGGATAGTTGAATGTTGAATAATTGAATGAATAAAATCATGACTCTCATCCTCTATTTATAGTGCTAGACAAAGTCCTAAATCCTATAGGAAGTAGAAATCCCAATTCTAAAAGAATTACAAATTATACTAATTCCATAAAGAAATAGAATTCAATTTGGAAATAAATATTATTCTAAAAGAAATCCTAATTACAATAGAATTGTAAAAATTAATCTTCTAGAATCCAAAATTCAGATTTGAAATTGGAAATAAATTCCATAATTTGCGTGTGATCAAAGTCCTTGCTGCGTTCGAATTCTTCAATTTCCACGTGATGCTAAGTCTATTTTTAGCCAATTGATGAACTCCCACGTGATATGGAATATAGCCGTGCATGGCCATTGTAATTCGTGGCCCACTTTATATATATGCTGATTAAGCTCAATTAAAAATCCCCACCTGCTTGGTTACTTGTTATGTTGGAACATTAATTGGGTTGAATGATGATTGACTTGCTACATGCAATACAACCAACCCGTGGCCCACATGATTATTAATACTGACATGTTATTATCCTTATAATAGCTTCCTGAACCCATTATATCATATACTCAATTCTCATATTGTATTAAAAAGCCCACATGATATATACTTGATATTCCTCCATTAAATAATTCGTGACCCATTTGAAATTTTAGCTCCCTTGATCCAATAATGCTTAATTTGTCTTCAAATTATTTCCAAAATCACAAAGCCCATCAATTGTTCCTAAAATAAAAATATAAAAATAATGAGTATATTTAGGCACAAAATAAATATAAAAGATTAAGTATTAAGGAATAAAAATATAACATATTTCATACTCATCAAATTCCCCCACACTTATCTTTTTACACGTCCTTGTGTAAACCAAAAATTTGATTTCCAGAAAAATTCTATTCAACCATAGTGTCAAAGGATTTCAAGATACAAATCATGACTATCAACACTAAATTTGCAGAAATCTAATCAACGCTTTATCAATCAACTCACAATTACCAACCTTACCATTTCACCAATGAATTTCATTAAATCAAACTGTAGCCACATACGGAACTTTCCCAAAATCATCATACTTACTCAACTTAGTTACCATGAAGCAAAAACTGTGCACACTGACTCACAACCAAGAACAAATTTTTCTTGCTTTTTAATTTTTTTCATAGAACCTTTTTTTTAGCACAGATGAATGTATTTTCATGCTTCTTCTTTTTTTTTTGGTATATTTTTTTCTTGACATGTGCAATGTCTCCTTTTCTTAGGCTTTTCAGAGTTACCCATTAGCGAACTTTCCACCAACGACTCCCAAACTAGATGATCATAGGGCGCTAGGTGTAGAGACACCCCTACGGGCTTACTTATTCAAGTAACAAAGGCCACAAAAGTCGATTAGTCAAGCTGCTTTTATCCATCGCACTTTTCAGCGTGAATACCGATGCTTCCCAAGGCTTAGATACCCAATTATTTCGCACAATAGACATTGAAGCAGATTTTTAATATTTTTTTCATTCATCATTTTTTTCACATGGTTCTGCAACAACATAAGTAAATTAAACAGTTCTAAGTCGTGAAATCAGTGCACATAGACAACTCCACAAATAACTTAGCCAAATAAACATGTTTCTCATATTCAAGTACTCATGTATCACAAATTCAATTCAAATCAATTACTATGGATTGTGGCTTAGTTGTCATCATTCATTAACAAATTAAGCATCAACAGATTCTGAATTTAGCATCAATTTTCAATCTTTGACTTTAACCTTCGAACACATAGGCAAATAGAATCATGGAACCCAAGTTTTCAGATTTTTTTTTTCAATTTCAATTTTTTTTTCAACTTCCCATCAAAATTAGTTTTTTTATTCCTACATAAAATAAAACCTAAATCTTCGCCCCACACTCAAACCGTACATTGTCCCCAATGTAAGAAAATCATGCAAAGAAGAAAATACTACTAGCAAACATGCAAAAAAAAATAAAAAAATAAAAAATAAATAAATAAAGTAAAAGGATAGAAAAATCAAATATGAGATCTTGGGTTGCCTCCCAAGTAGCTGCCCGCGTTTAACTTCTTTGGCTCGACGTCATGTCTCTCTTCTCAACTTCTATAGATTGGATCGTCTAGCTCCACCATCTCAATATTTTCCACCTGATGCCCCTCATAAAAAGGCTTTAATCTATGTCCATTCACCTTAAAGATCTTGCTTGTGCTCGGGCTTTGAATCTCGACTGCACCACGAGGAAACACATTAGTGATAACAAAAGGAACAACCCATCTAGATCTCAATTTACCTGGAAATAACTTAAGCCAAGAATGATATAGCAAAACTTTTTGTCCCACAGTAAAGGTTTTCCGCACAATCTGCTTATCATGAAAGGCTTTGGTCTTTTCCTTGTAAATCTTTAAACTTTCATAGGCTTCATTCCTCAATTCTTCTAACTCTTGTAACTGCAATTTCCTGTGTACTCCAGCTGTCTCCAAACTCATGTTGCACTGCTTGATTGCCCAAAAAGCCCTATGCTCCAATTCAACAGGTAAGTGGCATGATTTTCCAAACACAATCCTGTATGGTGACATCCCAATAGGTGTTTTGTACGCCGTTTTATAGGCCCAAAGTGCATCATCTAATCTCAGACTCCAATCCTTTCTGCTCGGGTTGACTACCTTCTCCAAAATGGATTTTTTCTCTCGGTTAGACACCTCAGCTTGACCATTACTCTGCGGATGGTAGGATGTAGAAACCTTGTGCAGAACATTGTATTTCTTGAACAAAGCCGCTAACACCCTATTGCAAAAGTGGGTTCCGCGATCACTAATGATAGCTCGTGGTGTTCCAAACCTGACAAATATGTTAGTCCTGACAAAATCTGCAACAACTTTAAAATCGTCAGTCCTAGTGGCTTTAGCTTCCACCCATTTTGAGACATAATCAACAGCCAAAAGAATATATAAATTCCCAAAGGATGAATGAAAAGGTCCCATAAAATCTATACCCCAAACATCAAAAATTTCAACAACTAAAATAGGTATTTGGGGCATTTGATTTAGTTGAGAAATATTCTCCGTCTTTTGGCAATTAACACATGTTTTACAAAACAGATAGGAATCTTTAAAAAGCGATGGCCAATAAAAACCACTTTCCAAAACTTTATTAGCAGTTCTTTTTGGACCAAAATGTCCTCCACAAGCATAAGAATGAGAAAAGGAAAGAATAGATTGAAATTCACTGTTAGGCACACACCGTCTAACTATCTGGTCAGCACAAAATTTCCATAAGTATGGATCATCCCAAACATAGTGTCTAGCATCACTTTTCAACTTTTCCTTTTGGGATTTAGAAAATTCTTTAGGAAAATATGCACTAACCAAATAATTCACTATATTTGCATACCAGGGAATCTCAGCATGGATGGAAAGTAACTGCTCATCCGGGAAAGAATCATGTAGCGGTAACTCCTCTTCGTCTCTCAATAACCTACTCAAGTGATCTGCTACTAAGTTGTCCGCACCATTCTTATCCTTGATGTCTAAGTCGAATTCTTATAGTAGCAGAATCCCTCGAATAATCCTTGGTTTAGAATCTTTCTTGGTGAGTAAATACCTGAGAGCAGCATGGTTAGAATAAACTATAACTTTAGTACTAAGCAAATATGATCAAAATTTATCTAAAGCAAAAATCACAGATAAAAGTTCTTTTTCAGTTGAGGAATAGTTTATCTGAGCCTCATTCAAAGTCCTAGAAGCATAGTAGATGGCATGAACAGCTTTGTCAATCCTTTGTGCCAAAACAGCCCCCACTGCATAGTTGCTTGCGTCACACATGATCTCAAATGGCAACTTCCAATTTGGCGGTTGAATGACAGAAGCAGAAGTTAATAATTTCTTTAAAGTGTCAAAAGCCTCCTTTCATTCATCATCAAACTGAAAGTCCATATCTTTTTGCAGCAACTTACACAAGGGTAATGCCATCTTCGAGAAGTCCTTGATAAATCTTCGATAAAATCCTGCATGACCAAGAAAAGAGCGGATCTCCCGCACGCTGACGGGTTAAGGAAAAACAGATATAACATCTATCTTAGCTTTATCAACTTCAAGACCTTTAGATGACACAACATGACCAAGTACTATTCCCTGTTCTACCATGAAATGACATTTTTCCCAATTTAAAACAAGATTAGTTTCCATGCATCTATCTAGAACACGATTTAAATTATCTAAGCATGCATCCAAAGAATCACCATGAATTGTGAAATCATCCATAAAAACCTCGATGCATTCTTCTAAAAGATCTGAAAAAATGCTTACCATGCATCGTTAAAAAGTACCTGGGCATTACACAGTCCAAAAGACATCCGTCGATAGGCAAAAGTACCAAAGGGACATATGAATGTGGTCTTCTCTTGGTCCTCGGGTGCAATCACAATCTGGTTATATCCTAAAAAACCATCTAGAAAATAATAATAAGTGTGCCCAGCTAATCTCTCCAACATTTGATCAATAAAAGGAAGAGGAAAGTGATCTTTTCTTGTTACAACATTCAATTTTCTATAATCAATACACACTCTCCACCCTGTTTGCATTCGTGTGGGCACCAACTCATTATCATCGTTCTTGACAACGGTGATTCCGGATTTCTTTGGGACTACCTGCACTGGACTCACCCATTGACTATCGGAGATGGGATAGATGATACCGGCATCAAGCAATTTGAGCACTTCTTTTTTCACCACCTCCATCATGGGTGGATTCAATATCCGTTGCGCATCTCTTGTAGGTTTAGCTCCATCCTCTAACAATATCCGATGCATGAACATGGCAGGACTAATACCCTTGATATCCGCTATTGTCCATCCAAAAACTGTAACATGGTCCCTTAGGACTCTTAGCAATTTTTCTTCCTGCACCTTGGTTAGATTACTAGCAATAATTATAGGCAAAGTGTCATTAGTCCCCAAATATGCATATTTCAAATGAGCAGGTAATTGTTTCAATTCTAGAGTTGGGGCTTGTATAACAGAAGGTAATAACTTTTGATGAGAAACAGGAAATTGAATAGAATACACTGTTGATTTATTTAAGAATTTTTGGCAATGAATGTAATGCAGCTACATTCTCTTTCAATTCCTGGGTTTGCACAATCTCTTCTTCCTTGTCCATGTCCAAACTGTTGGTGATTGCAATTTCCAAATTTTCCCTATGTAGTTGTTTAAAAGCTCTATGCACCAAGGAGTCTCTCACATCGATAGCAAAAACCTGTCCTATATCACTAGGGTACCTCATGGCATCATATATGTTGAACTGGATTTTCTCGCCATCAAACTATATAGTCAAGGTCCCATTATGCACATCAATCATGGTTTTTGCTGTTTTCAGGAAGGGTCTTCCTAACAAGATGTGGGAGGGGTTTGGTGATGTATCATCTTCCATATCCACAATGTAAAAATCTGCAGGAAAGATTAGTTCATTCACCTGCACTAAGACATCTTTAATTACCCCTCGGGGGTAGGTGTTAGTACGATCTGCCAATTGGATAATCACACCAGTGTTTTTCAAAGGGCCTAGATTTAAGGAAGCATAAACAGATAAAGGCATAACATTAATTGAAGCTCCTAAATCTAGCATGGCTTTTTTAAATCTGGTGTTTCCTATTTTGCATGGGATTGTGAACATTCCTGGATCTTTACATTTAGGAGGCATTTTTCTTTGAAGAACAGCAGATACATTTTCTCCAACTGTGACTCTTTCATCATTTTGCATTTTTCTTTTATTAGTGCATAATTCTTTTAAAAATTTAGCATACCGTGGCACTTGTTTAATTGTATCAAGAAGAGGGATGTTCACTTCTACTTTTCTAAAAGTTTCCAATATTTCTTTTTCTTTTTCATCATTCTTTGAAGTTTTAGAATTTCTAGAAGGAAAGGGAAGAGGAATGTTTTTAAGCTGATTAGGAGGTTTAGGTTGTACCTTAGATTTTTCTGTTCCCTCCTTAGCTGCTTCCTTCTCGAACTCTACGGGGGTCGATGGTGTATCCAACTGTGTTTCATTCCGTAAAGTTATAGCACTTGCATTCTCCCTTCGGTTGACTACTGTTTGAGATGGTAATTTTCCTGAGTCTCTGGATTCTAATATCCCCACAGTTGTAGCCAATTGTCCTACTTGGTTCCTCAAATCTTGAACCGAAGTTTTTGTCTCTTGCTGGAACTACTGTGTCTGATTCATGAACTGTTGTGTCTGTCCCATGAATGCTTTAAACATATCCTCCAATGATGTTCCAGTAGGTGCAGGGACTACTTGCTTCGGTTGATATTGAGTTTGGGCTGGTTGAAAACCATGCTGCCTAGATAGAAATGCAGGTGGTGCCACTTGCTTGCTCGCACAACTCAGATTTGGATGATCCCTCCATCCTGGGTTATATGTGTTTGAGTACGGATCATACTTTTTCTGAGGTGGTGGCTGTTAATTTCCCATTGCATTAGCTTGTTGAACAGCCTCGTCATCTTGTAATGTTGGGCATTCATCTGTATTGTGATTTGGTTGTAGACATATTCAACAAACCTTTGCAATTGGCAGTTGACTTGTAGCTAATTGTCTAACCATAGCAGTTAATTCAGAAATTTGTTGACCATAATCACAAGTGCTTACCTCGCTTACCCTTACTGGTGCATGGTTTGTTCTAGTGCCATATTGTTGCGAGTTTGCTGCCATGTTTGTAATTAAATTCCTTGCCGCCTTTGGGGTCTTGTCAACTAGTGCTCCTCCGCTAGCTGCATCGATCATGCTTCTATCCATCGGTACCAACCCTTCGTAGAAATATTGGATCAGGTGTTGTTCATCTATTTGATGCGGTGGACAGCTAGAACAAAGCTTTTTGAATCTTTCCCAATACTCGTATAGTGTCTCCCCACTGAATTGTCTAATCCCACAGATCTCTTTCCTTATGTTGGCTACTCTTGAGGCTAGAAAATATCTCTCCAAGAACAACTGCTTCATGTCATTCCAAGATTGTATTGAACCTGAGGGTAGGTAGTACAACCAATCCTTTGCCAAATCTGCTAGGGAGAATGGGAATGCTCTCAACTTGATTTGCTCTTTGGTAATTTCGTATGGTTTCATAGTGGAACACACCACATGAAATTCCTTCTGATGTTTGTAGGGGTCCTCACCTGTAAGACCACGAAAAGTAGGCAGTAAATGGATTAGTCCGGATTTAAGTTCAAATGCAACATCTAAATTAGGATATTCAATGCACAGAGGTTGTTGATTTAAATTAGGAGTTACCAACTCCCTGAGAGTTCTATTGTTGTTTGGAATCGCCATCACTTCTTCTTTGTCGGATTCGTTGGATAATAATTCTAAAGCTAAGTTGAGGCCTGGTGATGATGCAGAAGCCTCGTCTATATCTGCAGAAGACTGTTGAACTTTAAGTTTTTCCTTCTTTAGCCTCCTTGCAGTTTTCTCAATCTCTGGATCAAAATCTAATATAGTAGCTTGAGAAGATCGAGTCATAAAACAAGAACAAAACAAATAATAGAATAAAAACAAAATGAGAAATTACTCCCCGGCAGCGGCGCCAAAATTTGAGAGCTGTCGTTTACACTCCTAAATTAACCTCACTTTCACTTCACAATTTATAATAATTAGCACAGTAATAAGTAAGGATCGATCCCACAGAGAGTAAAGTTGTTTTATAATTATTCTACTATTTCAACAGAAAATAAAGATGGGGGTTTTTGAAAATTATTTTTAAACTAAGAGAACAAAAATTAATGATTTAACCAAATATGTAAAAACTTCAGTTCTACAGTTCAGTTTCACCAAGTACATCAATCAATTAATCAAGTAATTATTATTTTCCCTTCAATGAAATTATTAGCCCTAGATAACAATAAGCTCTGCTATCCGAAATTCTCCTTAGATTATCACTGTATGAAACAAGCTCTTCACCAGATTCTAACTAGCATATAACCTAGAATAAGCTCTCTAGATTTAATATGATAGAAGCATTAAGAAATAGAGAATTAGGCTAATCCAAGCAACAAACACATAAACTCGATTTATTTAACTTGTTTTCTAATAATCTTAGTAATAAACAAAAGCTTGTCCACAATTATTATTACAAAGTTGCTACTTGTAATGAAGAAAGATATCAATTACACGTAATACCAATCTTAATCTAGCAGATGATAATGATCAAATTAACTCAATTGGCCATATTAAATTAATTAAATCAATTTGCATGCAATCAATGAAAACAGATTATCAGAAGAAATTTCACACAAGAAGGAATAAATAATAATACTCAATTAATCAATTACTTGTAACAAGGATTCACCTCCCTTTAGAACTGAATGAAAAGAACTAGCCTGACATGCTCTTGAGCCTTCACTCCAATAGAGGATAGTTGAATGTTGAATAATTGAATGAATAAAATCATGACTCTCATCCTCTATTTATAGTGCTAGACAAAGTCCTAAATCCTATAGGAAGTAGAAATCCCAATTCTAAAAGAATTACAAATTATACTAATTTCCATAAAGAAATAGAATTCAATTTGGAAATAGATATTATTCTAAAAGAAATCCTAATTACAATAGAATTGTAAAAATTAATCTTCTAGAATCCAAAATTCAGATTTGAAATTGGAAATAAATTCCATAATTTGCGTGTGGTCAAAGTCCTTGCTGCGTTCGAATTCTTCAATTTCCACGTGATGCTAAGTCTGTTTTTAGCCAATTGATGAACTCCCACGTGATATGGAATATAGCCGTGCATGGCCATTGTAATTCGTGGCCCACGTCATATATATGTTGATTAAGCTCAATTAAAAATCCCCACCTGCTTAGTTACTTGTTATGTTGGAACATTAATTGAGTTGAATGATGATTGACTTGCTACATGCAATACAACCAACCCGTGGCCCACATGATTATTAATACTGACATGTTATTCACATCCTTGTAATAGCTTCCTGAACCCATTATATCATATACTTAATTCTCATATTGTATTAAAAAGCCCACATGATATATACTTGATATTCCTCCATTAAATAATTCGTGACCCCGTTTGAAATTTTAGCTCCCTTGATCCAATAATGCTTAATTTGTCTTCAAATTATTTCCAAAATCACAAAGCCCATCAATTGTACCTAAAATAAAAATATAAAAATAATGAGTATATTTAGGCACAAAATAAATATAAAAGATTAAGTATTAAGGAATAAAAATATAACATATTTCATACTCATCAACTAACCACATTAATTAAATCAACCCCTTACTATTTCAAAATAATAATTAGAGAAATTAAATATTTATTTATAAAAAGTTGAAGTCTTACAACCTCCCCTCCTTATGAAATTTTGTCCTCGAAATTGACGTATGTACCTGGTATTTCGAAAAGAGTTGAGAATACCTTGTTTTCACTTCAGATTCCATCTTCTCTGTCATCATGATTTCTCCATTGCTCATCTCCTATATTTCAGATATCATTCTAGAATACAACTTCAAAACAAGGGTTAATTAAACAAATTAACATATCACATAATATCCCGATATTATGACTGACCAACAAATAAGCATAGGTAGGACACACTAGCAAAGGATTTACTCGTCTCTCCCCTCCTAGTTCTATTCCCTGATATCCACCAGAGATCATATCCCTAAGCTCTGATACCAACTGTGACAACCCCAAAATAGGTCCATTCCATCCAACCCATTCTGAGTCGCCATATACATTGTACAGAAAATAACTACAACTTTATTAATACAATAATCGTGCAAGATACGACAACACTTAAACTGTGAGTTTAAATACAAATATATACCAACTGTAACTCTGGACACCAACTTTGGATAGCATGTCACAAAGACACCTTACATAAAGGTATAGTCAAAAACTGTTTTAGAAATTAGAATCTTTGGGAAGTGCTCAAGGAAATCTTCGTACATGGGAGGTCATGCGTTTAGATTATTATAGATATCATATGCCCACAAAATTATCCTTGGTTGACCCAATAGACCCCAAAGAAAAACGAGAAGATTACTATCATATTCTTCCCAATGGTGTGTCTTCTCTTGACATATCATTATCTCCACCGTCTCTAATTGAGAATTATACTTTAACCAAAGTCCAAGAGTATATAGGTAGTGCTCGTATATATATTCAGCAAGTGGATGAGCATATCCCTGTCTTATGATGACTCGAGGTTGTATGTCATTAGACATCTTGTATGATAGTGACAAAACACTGTTCCAAAGTTGGGTTCCCCTAACCTATTTAGGGAGAACCTCAACAGCTATAGACCACCGTTCTATTCCCCTGTTATTTCCGCTCGACCCAGCTACACTCTTATTACTTGAAAGGAATTGTGAAGTAAAAGGGTGAGCACAACTAGCTCAGTAAAGAATATTACGACTAAAGATAAAAAAATTATCAATAGTCATCATCAGTAATAAATTAGAGATTTAGAACATATGGTAGATGATAAAACTTTTCAACCATAGTTGCAGCGGAACGAGCAATCCATTAGAAGAGTCAAATAGACCATAAAATCTATTATCTTCTCCATGTTAAAAGTTCACCAACAATGTTTTATCCCTGTAACATCAATCAACAATTCATGTTCACAATCACGTGTATAACTCATAATCGTAATTGTTGTTCTAAATTCCTTTCCTCATCTAGGACAAAGTTAATTGTCACCACCTCAAAAGAGCAGTACTTCTGACTAGAATAACGCTGAATGAACTTGCACCGTATAGCAACACTCAAAATATCAAAATACTCACAAGAATACACTCGATAATATAGAGAGAGAAATAGAGAGAAAACTTCCGTTTCTGGTGTGATTTTCAATCCTAACCTAAGCACCCTATTTATAGGAAAATGCTTAGAACACCAAAGCAGAAAATTTAATAAAATATTATTATATTTATATAAATTTCCTACGCACACCAAGAATCTGAATTCAGCATGCATTCAACACCAGTGGGGCCCACCAAGAATATAACAAACATTTTTCTTAATAAAAATTATTAAAACTTCAAAATCAATTATTTCGGAACTTCAATAATTCATAATAAATAGCCCGTTTATCAGAAAATTTGAATCTCGTTATTTTTTAAGGAAATTCAATTCTCTACATCTTTTCAGAAGAAAGTTTTTCCAAATTCTAAACAGAATTTGACCGAAATCCATATACGGAGGATTTTACAAGCTATAATCAAATTTCAGTCAAGAAATGGGGTCCACCGACACACAAAACATGTGTTAATCATTTAATGCAACAAAAATACTCTTCCTCCTCATATACTCATATATCACACATTCATTGTAAAAATATCATCATTATTATATTATAATAATATAATAAAATATTATTTTATCAGAAAAGATAAAATATCAATTTTCAACAATTGTCACTTTAAAAATTTTCTCCATCTATATCCACATAAAATGAATATTTTTCTCATCATATAAATCAATAATTAATTATTCACAAATAATATTATAGAATCACAATAATGACAATCAGGCAGTTCCCAGGAAAGAGTAGGCTTTCCAATAAGAATTTATCCTTACTGGCGCGCAATTAGGTGACCAAACCTCTCCTTAGACAGAACTTTCTAGACATTGCCAATAATGCAATATAATAATATTATTCAAATAATATGAATTATTAATTTGATAATAGAAAATATTGTGCAATGACAATTATTAAAACAACAATAATATAAAATATCAACGCAATAATTATTGAATCAAAAATAAAATATTGAATAGTAATTACTGTAATAATTATTGAATAGTGCCTTGTTACGTAAGAATCAATAATTGGTGCAATACCGTGTGCTACTGTGCAACAACGCGTATTACTGTGTTTTAACCACCGGATATTTCAACAGTGTTAACGGAAACAACTACGTTATTATTTATAAACAACTTATATTTGTCGTTTTCTTCATCCAATCGCTTTTTGTTAGGGGGCCCACACAAGGCTACGCCGTCGTACGAATATGCTACGCCGTCGTACGAATATTCCCTGTCAACAAGAATATTCCACGATCAAATGAATATTCTCCGACAACAATGAATATTTTATAACCACTTGCTTATTTAAAATATTTGCGCATTTTACCCATAACTAAACACATTAATCAAATCAATCCCTTACTATTTCAAAATAATAATTAGAGAAATTAAATATTTATTTATAAAAAGTTGGGGTCTTACATCATTAATAGTTTAATAGTAATTAAATATTAATGATAATAGAATTCTTTAATATTTAAATCATTTAATAATGATTCCGATGTTTGAAAATTCATGATAAATTATAATAAATATTTTAAAATTATATTAAGTCATTTAAAAATAATATGACTGATATTAAGTTACAGGATAGAGTCTTAGACTTGATAATTATCTGATAAAGCTGTCGGTACACCGACATATTTTAGAAATTGATCTGGACTTAGATAATTTGATTAGATATGTGTTTATTTGTGATTCAATGGTTGTTAAACATATGTGACGATGTGATTAGGTTATGTGCTGACTGCAATAAGCAGTATTATATGTTGAGATATGTTATTCTAATCAGTAAAATGATCTTATTACTGATAGGTGTTATATAAAAGATAGAATTAAGTTACAAATTATAAGCATCACATCAAGCAAGTATCTTACCCTTTCATTTTCTTTATACAATGGACATGAGTAAGAATGTTTCTGAATTATATTATTATTGTACAGATTATTAACTTTATATTATATACGCTCATTGATTATCAACATGTTAGTTTATGGTAATTCAGATATATATATTTTGTTTGTTAATTTCTATAAATGGTTATACAAGTGTCCCCACTTGGATAATCATTGTATTTAATCACATGTTGATACACCTTTGTTAATTACCCGTATATATATATATATATATATATATATATATATATATATATATATATATATATATATATATATATATATATATATATGTTGAATTATAGATTATTGTTGAACAAGATACAACTTTACTATTATCCAACTGAATTGCTTTGGTTGGGAACCCAGACAAGTATGAACATCCCTTACACAGGGAAAACTTTTTATGTACCCAAGGTGGACAGAGTGAACGATACCCTCATTCTTGCATGTAGTGTTGATCAATACAGGGTACAACGGGCTGTTCCGTAAGTTATGACAATTTACAGATGAAGTTCTGTTTAACCTTTTCGAAAATGAAAACAATGTTCATTGTATGTCACATTAACCATAGTTATAGTCAGTACGTAGTTTCAAAAATTTGAAAGAGGGTTGTTATGTTATTATTATCGGTTCAGATTACTTCACAACTATTGACTTGTTGTAGAAGGGTAGTACAAAGAAAACATTTAAATTCTTTTAGTTTATATATATAATTGCTATTACTTGTTGGGCACTCAAATGCTCATCCTTGCTTAATTTAAATATTTTCAGCTAAGTGTGAACAAGCAGAGAGCTCTGCTAAGAACACGGGAAAGGGAAAGGTTGTTGAATGAACGCAATGTTATGTTATGTTATGTAATAGTTAACTTTATTAAGACAAGTATGATATATATTATCTATCATGGATTGTAATGAATGTTTAAAGGTTACGTACTTGGGATTAAGACTCTGATAAATATGTAAATTAAGTTGATCTTTATATCATTGTTATTATTATTAGTATTATTTCGCTCATAGAAATGGTATCGTTAAGCACCGAGTTCGGGTTTCAAGTACCCAAATTTGGGGGATTTACAATACCAGTGGTTAGGGAATTTGCAGATGTGTTTCTGTAGGATTTTCCAGGACTTCCGCCTTACAGAGAGATTAAGTTCGTTATCAATTTGGCGCCAGGAACTGCTACGATATCGAAGGCCCCATATAGGATGGCTCCGATAGAGATGAAGGAACTAATGGTACAGTTGCAAGAGCTGTTAGACAACAAATACATTAAGCCGAGTGTATCACCGTGGGGAGCACCGGTGTTGTTCGTGAAGAGGAAGGATGGGTCAATGCATCTGTGACAACCCGATATTTTCTAAATAAATAAAACTAAAATTTTGCGTATAATTTTTTTTTAGGATGATGATTTGTACAAGATAATGTGTATATGTATTTGTGTGGTAAATAAAAATATATTTATTACATAAATATTTACAAATAAATTTATTTTTAGAATTATTGATTATTATCAATTATAATTTTTATACTAATTAATTCCTTATTGGAAATGCTTTTATTAATTATTTTCTATGAAAATATAATCTTATATTATTTAAATAATATATGAAATGATTTTATAATAATTATAATGATTATTTCATTATATGAATTTGTTCAGGAGGTTAAATTAAATATTTTAGCAGTGTCCGTGTTCATGTTTGACCGGCTATAATGTGATCATGTTTTGATGTTATTGTGTTATGATGTTTTGTAATTGTAGTCCTACATGTTGTCTACAAACTGGAGTTGATAGATCATATAAAAGTTTTACGAACATCAAGTTATAAGGACTCAAAGTAGGTACCTCAAATCTGTTAAATTCTGACAAGATGAAGAATAGCGTTGTCAGGTTTTTGGAGAGCTTAAATCTCTCTGATCTGATGTTGTTTAGCCACGAAACTTGTTATTTACTTGTAGTATTACATGAGTACTACAACATGAAATCAATTTCAAGTCCAGAAACATTATGATCCGATCGGAAATCATGGTCAAAGTAGCCTACTCGGCTACTGACTTTGAGTTCTGGAAATCCTCAAGAACACCTATAGCGACAGAAAATGTCGCTATAGCCCTTTAGCGACAGAAAATGTCGCTATAGCCCTTTAGCGACGGTTTTATTTATAAATTCCGGAAATTAATAAAAAAAATTGATAAAAATGGTTTTTAATTATTAAAAATACATAATAAATTATGAAAAATTATTTTAAAGTCTGAAAAATAGTTTTTAACTATTTTGGGTATATTTCGAAAATATTTAATATTTTTGGAATATAAATGGTATTTATTTATTTAATTACAATATTAGATAAATTATTTAAAAACGGTTTTATTTCATGAAAAATCATGAAAAATTATATTATTGTGTTAGAAAATAATTTTGAGTTACTTTGATAACTTTTAATATTATGTGATAATTTTCATTAATAAATTAATATTAATGATAATTAAGTTATTTATTAAATGAATTAAATAAATGAATTAAAAATGATTTTATTATATTAAAAATCATTTTAAATAATAATAAGGTATTTAAGAATATTTTAAGTTATAAAATATAACTTTTAATATTTAATGGTTAATTTCATTAATTAATGATTAATAATGATATTAAAGTTATTTAATAATTATATTAAATAAATTAGTTTAAAAATGATTTTTTTATTATAATAATCATTTTAAATAAAAATAAAGTGTTTAAAAATATTTTAAGTTATAAACTATAACTTTTAATATTTAAAGGATAATTTCATTAATAAGTTAATATTAATGATATATTAATGATATTAAGTTTATTTAATAATTATATTAAATAAATAGTTTTAAAATGGTTTTATTTATTTAAAAATCATTAAAAAGGGATATAAATGAATTAAAAATATTTTAAGTTATAATTAATGACTTTTAATATTTAGATAATAGTTCATTAATATTTAAATATTAATGATAATTATTTAATAATAATTTTAGAAGTTTTAAAAATCATTTAAGGGTAATATAAGTACTTTAAAAATATTTTTAGTTATTATAAATAACTTTAATATTTTGGAAATGGTTTCATTAATAGTTTAATATTAATTAAATATTAATGATAATAGAATTGTTTGATGTTTAAATCATTTAATAATGATTCTAATATTTCAAAAATTATGGTAAATGGTAATATTATTTTATAATTATTATAAGGTCATGAAAAATAATACGATTGTTGTTTAAGTTATCTATTTGGATATTGAGATACAGAATAGAGTCTCAGACTCGATAATTACCCAATAAAGATGTCGGTAGACCGACATATTTCAGAAGTTGATCTGGACTTAGATAATGTGATTAGTAAACTGTTTAATTGTGATTCAATGGTTATTAAGGTTGTGTGACAATGTGATTAGGAATGAGTTAATAATAGTTTGTGATGTCATGGTTGTTGAACATGTGTGATAAGATGATTAGGTTATATGTGCTGACTGCAAAATGCAGTACTATGTGTTATATTATATTGTTCTAATCGAACGAATGATTTTATTAATGATAGGTTGTGATAGAAAAGGGTAGAACTAAGTTGAGAATTTTAAGCAGCGCATCAGGGAAGTATCCTAACTTTGCATTTTCTTTATGCAATGGACAGAAGTGAGAAGTTCAGAATTATTATTATTAATGTACAGATGGTTAAACCTATATTATATTCACCCTTTGATTATCAACATGTTAGTATATGATAATTCGGATATATATATTCTGTTCGTTAATTTCTAGAAATGATTATTCAAGTGTCCCCACTTGCATAATTATTGTACTTAATCACATGTTGATACACCTTTGTTATAAATATATATTGAATTATAGATTATTGTTGGATAAAATAAAACTTTTTGTTTGGAACCCTGACAAATATGAACATCCCGTTCACGGGAAAACTTTTATGCGCCCAAGGCGAATCAAGTAAATGATAACATCGTTCTTGTAATGTAGTATTGATCAATACAGGGCACAACGGGCTGATCACCCCCGTGTCCGTAAGTTATGACGGTTTGCAGATGAAGTTCTGCTAAACCTTTTCGAAAATAAAAACAATGTTCATAAAATGTCAATTAAACCATATTTATAGTCAGTAAGTAATTTCAAAAATTTGAAAGAGGGTTGTTATGTTATTAATATCAGTTCAGAATACTTCACAACTATTGACTTGTTTTAGATGGATATTATAAAGAAAACATTTAAATTCTTTCAACTTATATATATATATAATACTTGCTGGGCACTCAAATGCTCATCCTTGCTTAATTTAAATGTTTTCAGATAAGTGTGAACAATCAGAAGGATCGGTCAAGAACACGTAAAAAGAAAAGCAAACAGAATAGGTTTACGGTATTATATAGTAAAGGTTGCGTACTTGGGATTAGACTCTGATAAAGGTAAGATAAGTTTATAATTTACATTATTGTTATTAATATTAGTAATATTTCCGCTCATAGAAATGGTATCGTGAAGTACCGAGTTCGGGTTTCAAGTATCCGAATTCGGGGACTTTACATCATGGTATCAGTGCTATAGGGTTAGAAACCTTAGGTGAGTTAGACCTTAGGCTATAACCTTAGAACAGGGGGAAACGTTGAAAATATAAATAACTCATATAGAGTTAGTTGGTTGGTATGATTCAAAGATGAATCTCGATGAGTTGTTAAGCCACAGAGTTTCCTAACTCTGATAATAAAGTTGAACAATAATGGTGAATAGATCGAGTCTAAAAGATTGAGAGTGCATGGAAAGGAGATCGTAAAACAAAAACAATTAAGACATAGAATTGAATTATAATATATACGATGAGATCACCCCGTTATCTGATAAAATTATAACAGTCAGAAAGAATCAATCTTATGATTGGAAAGTTTAAAGCAAGATTGTTGTATGAATGGTACAGATTCAAGAAAGGGTTATGAATGCGGATTAAATGAAATTTGAACGAAAAAGGGGGTTAGGATTAGATGGGGATTTCAATGATGACTCATGTCGGCAGCTAAGTTGTATGATTCCTTGTATGGGCGGGGAATTGTACTTGGTGTAAAAACTACTTAGTATCTGACACTGATAATCATTGAAATGTTTGTGTCGCGCTATTTGTTATATGCATGTTAAGAGGGTGATTCCTTTCTCATGTGTATAAAAAAAATAGATAGGTCATAGGTAGAGAACATAGGGTTAAGTACGAGTTCTTAAAACTCATACTTATTTGACATTCTTGACTCATAGTTATATGAAATGTTTATGAATCCCTCAGCGAATGGAAGCCAAAGGTCTGACTAGGGAAAATTCATAAACTCATATAACTGTGACAAGTTTATGGACTCATAAGTGTGGTTTGACGAACTGAGAATAGTTAATCTTTAGTGAAGGCAAAAGAAATAGGTAGTATTGGTATTAGCTGAATATGTATATTTCTGTGTAGTATATGTGATAAGTATGTTTGTGTAATGAAATATTTTTAACTTTTGTGATTGATCAAGGTTGTAAATCCCGACTTTTGAGTCACGAAGGGATAACGAATGTTTAAAGCACAATGTGATATGTAATGTCAAATGTTATGAATATGAGTCTATGTTGGATTAATGAAATAAGTTGGTATAAAGATAGTAATTATTTATCTAAGCATTGGTTAATGCAGTTTTCAGAAGCTAATATTTTGAATACATGATTATTTGAGTAGAAAATTTTGTGCTATATGTTAAGCGTATACGATAAGGCTTAGTATGTAAGAATAATTTATAAAAATGCCGTCAAGACGAAAGCGAAACCAAAGGATAGAAGAATCTATCAACAAAGCTTGAGGACAACCAGACTCGATACAGGAACTTCCGAATATGGGCGATCAAGTTGTGCAGAACGGAATACCAGTCGCGAAAGATCAACTAGATAATCGAATGTCTAATGTTAAAGACTTCAAGGCGGTCCTATCGTCAGAATTCAAAGGTACAAATGACCCTGTAGAAGCCCAAACTTGGGTTAAGGAAATTAAAAAGGTGTTCGTGATAGTTAGGGTAGCTGAGGGGCAAAAGACTGTTTTTGTCACCTGCATGATGAAGGGTGAGGCAAAATTTTTGGTGGAAAGAAAATTAGACGAGGGCAGGAGCAGGTGTGGTAGCATGAGATAGGTTTAAGACTTTATTTTTTTTTAATTATTTTTCTGGTAGTATGCAGGCTAGAATGGAGGTGAAATTTCTAGAATTGAAGCAAGGGGATAAGTAAGTTGCGGAATATGTCAGTGAGATTTAATAAGTTGACTAGATTGGCTCCGCATCAAGTTGATACGGAGGTTAGAAAGGCACGAAGGTTTGAGCTAGGATTCGAACCCTAGCTCTACAACAAGGTGAAAGTGTTGCAGATTCATACATTTGCAGCACTCATGCGAAAAGCGATTATTGTTAAGAAGGGGAGCGAGGCCATGAGCCTCTACAACAAGGTAAGGAGGAACAAGGGTAAGGTTAAGGGAGCTAAGAAGGTAGGAATTAATAGTGAAAGTAAGGGTAGAAATGAAAAGAGGAAGGCGAAGAACTTTGGAAGCGTGCAGGTGAAGCATGAAGGTGGGAAGAAGAAGCATGTAGTGTAATATGCAAAACGGTGGAAAGAACCACTCTGGGAATGTTTGAAATGGAAGTTAGTATATAATTGTGGGCAGAAGGGACATGTCACTTCCGACTGTCTCAATCCAAGGATGTATAGTAGGTGTTTCAAGTGTGGATCAGTGGAGTATAAGGTGGGAGACTGTTCAAGAAGGAGAATGGAGGTAAGGAATGCGAATACGAGGAGAAGGCAGCAGGACATTAGCGACAATGGGACCGACATCAACGAACGAATCAACAGAATCAACCGCAAGCGTCTTCATCATGATCGTTCAAAATATCGTGGCAGCCAGGGATGCAACTCCAGGTATTACTCGAACCAATTTTATTTTCTTATATACTGATTTCTTATATATAGTAAGTTATTTTTATAAATTACTTTTGAAGGAGGAATTTGAGTTCTTTTAGAAATCAAAATTTATGTTTAATCAGAAAGACAAGCTTTATGTGAATAGTTAAAGATCGATTCGATCAATCATGATCGAGATCTACTTGCAATGATTGTGTATGCTATGTACCCTGGTATGTATAGGTTTTAAAATGGTGATTCCGGGGACGGAATCCTTATAAGGGAGGGTGAATGTGACAACCCGATATTTTCTAAATAAATAAAACTAAAATTTTGCGTATAAATTTTTTTTAGGATGAGGATTTGTACAAGATAATGTGTATATGTATTTGTGTGGTAAATAAAAATATATTTATTACATAAATATTTACAAATAAATTTATTTTTAGAATTATTGATTATTATCAATTATAATTTTTATACTAATTAATTCCTTATTGGAAATGCTTTTATTAATTATTTTCTATAAAAATATAATCTTATATTATTTAAATAATATATAAAATGATTTTATAATAATTATAATGATTATTTCATTATATGAATTTGTTCAGGAGGTTAAATTAAATATTTTAACTTAATTAAGAATGTTATTTATGTAGGATAAATCAGATATGGAATCCAAACCCTAATTTTGGGTTTTGATTAAGGAATGAGAATAATAATATTATATTGATATTTTTCAGTTTTATAGATATGTATGGTTATGTGTGTAATATTAATGTGTGAAACAGTTTTATTATATTACGACCAAACCCTAATAATATTTTATAAACCTTATTTCTGGTTATGGAATGAGGAATGGTGATAATAATATAATATTAATTATATTTTGATTTTTCAGTGCTATAAATATGTGTCGTATGTACGTGTTGATGATGATTGGTCAATTATGGTATTTAATTTCAAAACCCTAATGTTAATTGGTTAAACCCTAGTTTTCTGTGGAAAACCCTAATTTAAAAATAAATTGTGAGTTTAAGACTGTTATATGACGATGTTATATGATATAAGTTATGTGTTATTTTATATTTTGCTAATTATAGAAAACCCTAACTTTAAATGTAAACCCTAATTATATTTGATTTTCTAATAATTAGAAACCCTAATCCAGAAACCTAAACCAGAGGTTTGATCAGTCAGAAATAGTGTTATTATGATTAATAACGCGTGTGATAAACTGTAATTACTAATTAAGGAAAACCTAGTTAGTAAATTAAAATCCTAAAATCTAGAACCCTAATTGTATTTCTAGAAACCCTAATTATCAAAATTTTAAACCCTAATTGCTATAATTAGCAAGGTTAATTGTGATTATGAGTAATCAACCCTAATTTCCCTATATAATTTAATTATTAAATTGATATAATTAACAAATTAATTTTTCAGAAGTTTTAGAAACAAAACTCAATTTAATTTTGTGCAAACCCTAAATTGGAAATCCAAGTTGCTTTATATTTGAGGATTAAAATCTAAGGGTCCCTAAATCCTAGATTGCTCAAAACCTAAACCCTAACAAACCCTAAACTCTAAGGCAATTTCTAGAAATTAAAGGAAAAGACCGAAATGCCCTTATTGCATATTAAAGCTAACTTGTGAGAATGGCCAACACTTTAGTTGGTGACCTAACCTACCAAACCCAACCACTCCTAACCACTCCATTGACAGCAAATCATCCCTTTTTCCAGCATACATGCATCAAATCGGTCTATAAATAGAGTGGGAAAAAGAAAAAAATGATTTTGTTAGCCAATTTTGCACAAACTCTCTAACAAGTCCCTCTCTCTCTAAGCAACGAAAACCTAAGGCATTTCAGTCCTATTTTGAAGCCCCATGATCATCAATAACAAATCAGAAGCACAAAATCAAAAATTGGATCAAAGAAAGGTATAAAACCCTAATCCTAGAAATCCTTTGATTTAATGTTAATTGTTGCAATTGATTGTTTAAAGTTGTATAATAAGGAGTGTATTAATGTTCTGGGTTGTTAAATTCATGACCCATAACATCAAAGTGCTCAAAATCAAAGTTTTTCCAACTTTTGAAAAACTGAACTTTGTTATTTTTGGCCAAATGTCAGGGCTTATAACTCCTTACTTGATCATGATTTATGTTGTTTAAAAGTTGTTATATGTAGTCTGTAATGTGCTCTTTAAGAGGCAAAAATAATCAAGGTCAGATCATTTATAGATCGAAAGATATAAGCGGTCAAAACCCGTTGACCAAAACTGAGAAATGACCGAACCCAGAAATTTGTTTAACAGTGTCCGTTTTCATGTTTGACCGGCTATAACGTGATCATGTTTTGATGTTATTGTGTTATGATGTTTTGTAATTGTAGTACTACATGTTGTCTACAAACTGGAGTTGATAGATCATATAAAAGTTATACGAACATCAAGTTATAAGGACTCAAAGTAGGTACCTCAAATCGGTTAAATTCTGACAAGACGAAGAACAACGTTGTCAGGTTTTTGGAGAGCTTAAATCTCTCTGATCTGATGTTGTTTAGCCACGAAACTTGTTATGTACTTGTAGTATTACATGAGTACTACAACATGAAATCAATTTCAAGTCCAGAAACATCATGATCCGATCGAAAATCATGGTCAAAGTAGCCTACTCGACTACTGACTTTGAGTTCTGGAAATCCTCAAGAACACCTATAGCGACAGAAAGTGTCGCTATAGCCCTTTAGTGACGGTTTTATTTATAAATTCCGAAAATTAATAAAAAATTGATAAAAATGGTTTTTAATTATTAAAAATACATAATAAATTATGAAAAATTATTTTAAAGTCTGAAAAATAGTTTTTAACTATTTTGGGTATATTTCGAAAATATTTAATATTTTTGGAATATAAATGGTATTTATTTATTTAATTAAAATATTAGATAAATTATTTAAAAATGGTTTTATTTCATGAAAAATCATGAAAAATTATATTATTGTGTTAGAAAATAATTTTGAGTTATTTTGATAACTTTTAATATTATGTGATAATTTTCATTAATAAATTAATATTAATGATAATTAAGTTATTTATTAAATGAATTAAATAAATGAATTAAAAATGATTTTATTATATTAAAAATCATTTTAAATAATAATAAGGTATTTAAGAATATTTTAAGTTATAAAATATAACTTTTAATATTTAATGGTTAATTTCATTAATTAATGATTAATAATGATATTAAAGTTATTTAATAATTATATTAAATAAATTAGTTTAAAAATGAATTTTTTATTATAATAATCATTTTAAATGAAAATAAAGTGTTTAAAGATATTTTAAGTTATAAACTATAACTTTTAATATTTAAAGGATAATTTCATTAATAAGTTAATATTAATGATATATTAATGATATTAAGTTTATTTAATAATTATATTAAATAAATAGTTTTAAAATGGTTTTATTTATTTAAAAATCATTAAAAAGGGATATAAATGAATTAAAAATATTTTAAGTTATAATTAATGACTTTTAATATTTCATTAATATTTAAATATTAATGGTAATTATTTAATAATAATTTTAGAAGTTTTAAAAACCATTTAAGGGTTATATAAGTACTTTAAAAATATTTTTAGTTATTATAAATAACTTTAATATTTTGGAAATGGTTTCATTAATAGTTTAATATTAATTAAATATTAATGATAATAGAATTGTTTGATGTTTAAATCATTTAATAATGATTCTGATATTTCAAAAATTATGGTAAATGGTAATATTATTTTATAATTATTATAAGGTCATGAAAAATAATACGATTGTTGTTTAAGTTATCTATTTGGATATTGAGATACAGAATAGAGTCTCAGACTCGATAATTACCCGATAAAGATGTCGGTAGACCGACATATTTCAGAAGTTGATCTGGACTTAGATAATGTGATTAGTAAACTATTTAATTGTGATTCAATGGTTATTAAGGTTGTGTGACAATGTGATTAGGAATGAGTTAATATTAGTTTGTGATGTCATGGTTGTTGAACATGTGTGATACGATGATTAGGTTATATGTGCTGACTGCGAAATGCAGTACAATGTGTTATATTATATTGTTCTAATCGAACGAATGATTTGATTAATGATAGGTTGTGATAGAAAAGGGTAGAACTAAGTTGAGAATTGTAAGCAGCGCATCAGGCAAGTAAACTAACTTTGCATTTTCTTTATGCAATGGACAGAAGTGAGAAGTTTAGAATTATTATTATTAATGTACAGATGGTTAAACCTATATTATATACACCCTTTGATTATCAATATGTTAGTATATGATAATTCGGATATATATATTCTGTTCGTTAATTTCTAGAAATGATTATTCAAGTGTCCCCACTTGCATAATCATTGTACTTAATTACATGTTGATACACCTTTGTTATACATATATGTTGAATTATAGATTATTGTTGGATAAAATAAAACTTTTTGTTTGGAACCCTGACAAATATGAACATCCCGTTCACGGGAAAACTTTTATGCGCCCAAGGCGGATCAAGTAAATGATAACATCGTTCTTGTAATGTAGTATTGATCAATACAGGGCACAACGGGCTGATCACCCCCGTGTCCGTAAGTTATGACGGTTTGCAGATGAAGTTCTGCTAAACCTTTTCGAAAATAAAAACAATGTTCATAAAATGTCAATTAAACCTTATTTATAGTCAGTAAGTAATTTCAAAAATTTGAAAGAGGGTTGTTATGTTATTAATATCAGTTCAGAATACTTCACAACTATTGACTTGTTTTAGATGGATATTATAAATAAAACATTTAAATTCTTTCAACTTATATATATATATATATATATATATATATATAATACTTGCTGGGCACTCAAATGCTCATCCTTGCTTAATTTAAATGTTTTCAGATAAGTGTGAACAATCAGAAGGATCGGTCAAGAACAAGTAAAAAGGAAAGCAAACAGAATAGGTTTACGGTGTTGTATAGTAAAGGTTGCGTACTTGGGATTAGACTCTGATAAAGGTAAGATAAGTTTATAATTTACATTATTGTTATTAATATTAGTAATATTTCCGCTCATAGAAATGGTATCGTGAAGTACCGAGTTCAGGTTTCAAGTATCCGAATTCGGGGACTTTACAGCATCTTTACATTGATTATCGGGAATTAAACAAAGTCACTATTAAGAATAAATATCCATTGCCAATAATAGATGACTTGTTTGATCAGTTGAAGGGAGCTAAGTACTTCTCAAAGATAAATTTGAGAATGGGTATCATCAATTAAAGGTAAGGAAAGAGGATGTACTGAAGACGACATTCAGAACTCGGTATGGACATTACGAGTTTCTGGTAATGTCTTTTGGTTTGACCAATGCCCCTGTAGCATTCATGGATTTGATGAACAGAGTGTTTAAACCATTCTTAGATAAGTTTGTGGTGGTATTCATTGATGATATTTTGGTGTACTCCAAATCTCAAGAAGAACACGTAGAACATTTACGTTTGATGTTGGAGACGCTAAGAAAGGAAAATTGTACGCGAAATTCTCTAAATATGAATTCTGGCTAGAACGTGTACAATTTCTTGGACATGTGATTGACAAAGACGGGATTTCAGCGGATCCATCAAAAGTCAAAGCTATAATCAATTAGGAACAACCAAGGACACCATCAGAGGTGAGGAGTTTCTTGGGACTAGCAGGCTACTATAGACGATTCATTCAAAACTTTTCCAAGATTGCCACCCCATTAACAAATTTTACAAGGAAAGCTGTCAAATTTGTTTGGACGGAAAAGTGTGAAGAGAGCTTTCAAGACTTAAAAAAGAAGTTAAGTGTGGCACCTGTGTTATCATTACCAAAATAATACAGGAAACTTTGTGGTGTATAGTGATGCATCACATAAAGGCTTAGGTTGTGTCCTTATATAGAATGACAAAGTCATTGCGTATGCATCAAGGCAACTAAAGGGCTATGAGAAAGGATACCCAACTCATGATCTAGAGTTGGCTGCGGTGGTATTTGCTCTGAAGATATGGAGACATTGTCTCTATGGAGAGAAATGTGAAATATATACGGACCATAAGAGTCTAAAGTATATTTTCACACAAAAGTACCTGAACATGCATCAAAGGAGATGGATGGAATTAATAAAAGATTATGAGTGTGAGATCTTTTATCATCCAGGCAAGGCAAATGTGGTTGCAAATGCTTTGAGTAGGAAAGGTCAAGAAAAGTTGATGTTGTTAACCAACCAAGAGGAGCTTATTTCAGCAATGACAAGGCTAGAGTTGGAAATAAAATATCCAAAAGAATCCGATGAAAGATTGTTCTATATGGAAACTAGTCCAACTTCAGTGGACAAAGTGAAGAACGCTCAACTACATGATGAAGATTGTGGAAAAATCAAAAGAAGAGTGGTTGAAGGTAGTGAAGTGAAATACAGGATTGATACCGAAGGACTACTAAGGTTCAAGGGAAGAATTTGGGTTCCAGCAGTACTAGATATTAAAGAAGAAGTCTTTACAGAAGCTCATAACTCAAGATATTCAATTCATCTGGGAAGTACGAAGATGTATCAAGATTTACGATGGCATTTTTGGTGGCCAAACATGAAAAGAGATGTTGCGGAATGTGTCGCAAAATGTTTGACAAGTCAAAGAGTCAATGTAACGTCCACATATTTTAAACTTCTTATTAATTAAATATGTTATTTAATTTTAATGAGTTATTTTTGTGAGCCTATTTAAACCTTAAGTGGTTATGTGAATTTACGAAATGATTAAAGGGAGTCACTAATAGTTGATTTAAATTAGTGAAGTAACCTTAATATTCTAATAGGAAAGACTTGATAAGAGTATTAATTAAATATTCAATTTATTTGAATATAGTAGCAAGAGTTGAACATATTGATTAAATGCAATTATGAGTAATTAATTGATAATGTGTTAATTAATAATTATTATTGAATAGATAATAATTAATGTGTAAAATATCAATAATTTATAAAATGAATATATGTGTACTTGATTAATTTGTGCAATATAGTAAACCTTTATTATATGGTAGTTAATTATATATTTTATATAATACAAGGTGGCACATTAATATGTCTATATATTATATATAGACTATATAGTAAGAGTTATTTGCATTCATGTGAGTTGCATAATAATATTGTTATATGATGTGGAGTGTGTGGGTAAACATTCATGTATACCCTATTGACATATAATTATATCAATTGTTAAAATAATAATGATTTCATTAGTTATTATAATAATAACAGTCATGGTAATTGAAAATGTACACGAATTATATGTATGTGCACTACTTGATATCTTATAATTGGGAAACACAATGTATGCTCTTTAAATCATTATAACCTATGTTATTTGAAATGGATTGTGCATACATAATTTATAACTAAAGTATATATTATGTATATAAGGTATTAGCCAAGTGTGGCATTTCATTTTTGCAAATGCTGAGAATTCTCTTGTCCCATAATAAGAGTACCATTTCATCTTCCCACGTGAAAAGCTAGCAAGCCTAGCCTAGCTTCATCTCAAATTCACCAATCTAGATCAATTAGTGGATGGGGAGTGGGATTTATGATGGAGATCACCAACTCTCACCAACTCTTCCTTAACCCTTGTGCATTCTTGAAATTCTTTGGTTTGATTTGGGAGGTAATTCCATTATCTAGATAATCAATCTTCTATAAATAAAACACTTCTCTTCTCATTTCGTGTTGCTGAGATTGTGCATTAGAGTGTGTTAGTTGCTGAGCTATTGAGAAGAATTATCAGAGAAGAGAGGGAAATCAATTGCTTCAAGAGGTATAAAAATCCTAATTATAATCTTGAGTTGGGTTTTGTTTGGAAAATTCTTGTAATTCTCATGAATTCTTGATAATGTAGTGTGAATTGGCTTAAGGTTGTGTTGCTTTAGTTAGTGTGTATGTTTAGAAGTATTAAAAGTAGTGGAGTTGCGGCAAATAGATGTTTGGCAATGTTGGAGTTGAGCCTCTACAGAAGTAGAGGCCATATTTTTGTTTCTGGGAGAAGAGGCGCGACCGCGCCACTTCCCTAGTCTTTCACCGCGCGGCCGCACGGGTAGCAGATCACAGTTGCTCATGTTAACTCCTTAATATATTCTGATCATGTTACTTTAGAATGAATATGCATATAAATGACCTGAACTTGTGGACTAAGGTAGTTATGTATATAGTAAGCCATAATAGGTTTGTTTTGACTTAGTTATTCAAAGAAGGCTTAAAGATTTGAAAACTAGAAAATGGTATACATGGAGTAATATACATTCTAACCTTGTGAACATATATAAATAACTTGAGTATGTGCAAAAATGCATATGAAAGCATGAATTAACCAATATAGACGTATCTTGCATGCTTGAATGAATTTTACTAATAGAGACATAAAGTTATGAAAATGAACTTGATAAACTATAAGTTGAGAACTTGTAAGTATACTTTTGACATCTTACATATGAATGTATAGTTGAGGCCAAAGGACCATGAAGCATGTGTATAATGAGTAGACATGATCGACCTTGTTAACTTAAAATGTGAAGTCTTAAGTAAATGAAAATGAATAATGACCTATAATATATTTGATGAAGGGTTAAAATTAGTTATTCATATAATAACATGTGTGTTGTGCATGATTGTTCATTTATGTGCATGGGGTGTGTCCACTGGCTTACTGCAGAAGCAGCCCTGTCTTGGTTTGCACTAAGAGCAGCGCGGCCGCACGTCTCCTTAGTACAAATCAGGTGCGGCCGCGCCATCCTGCAGTGAAGTCTGAGTTCTGCTAATAAAATGAGAACTTATGCATGCTTATATGGTTACTCTAAACTGTACTACTTGTCCAATATAGTATGCATGTGATAATAAACATGTTATTAAAAGAATTCTATGATGAATTAGTATTTATCACTTTAAAGTCAATAGTGATTTCAACTACGACATAGCGTATTAGAAACTAATCGTGTAATGTAATGTCACATGTATAGAAGCATGATAGGTGATGATTTGATTCTTGTAAGTATGGAATCATATTAGTTTACACGTACTAATTAGAAAGTCTGAATGGTTAATGTTAGGTCGTTTCAACGCAAGTTAATTAAAGCTAAAATTATATTGTAGCTGAGCAAACAGGCAAGTTCCCTAAACTTACTCCAATTATTATTGTGCAAGTTTCTTTGAACTTCACTCTTTAGTTGTGCAAGTTCCTTAAATTCTTACTCTTTTACTTGAGCAAGTATCCGAACATTATTTTATTGCATTACAAGTTCCCTAACCTTACTCAAATTTATATTGAGCAAGTATCCGAACACCATTTTATTGTGTTACAGTTCTCCTAACTTACACAACTTTGTTTGTTGTGAAAGTTTCTTATCCTTCTCATATTGTATTGAGTAGGTTATTGTTGAATTGAAAGTATTCATTTAAGCTTGAATCTTATTTCCAAGCATGATATTAAGTGGTTTAATTACTTTATAATTATTCCACATAGATATTATTGATATTTGCACTTAGTGCACTTCAGTTCGTACAGTCTTGGACTTGTACATCATTTAAAGTTCAATAATTCTTAAACTATGTTAGATAGAGTCTGAACCTTTATTCGGTTAGACAAATGTATGAAGTTTTATAAAAAGCTATCCAAACCAGCTGATGGTAAGGATTCTTAGACTGAAAAGAACACCCCTTTCTATGATAGGGGAGTACCAGGTATCTAATATAAGATACAAAGAGCAGATTTAAATGTTATGCATATATATGGTGTACGCGAGGCTGATCCCCTCAAGTACTTATTCTGTAGCCAGTAACCAAAGGGTCAATTAGCTATTGATTTCATTGGAGTGTTATTGTTCAAAGTCTACTTGACTAGTAATTATTCTAAAAGAAATCATTATCTTTGCTTCTAATATTCATATTGTTGAATCCTTCAGATATTCATATTGTTGAATTCTTTGTCAGACATTTTCCTTTCATCATGATATATCCTTATTGTTGTATTTAAACTTGTTGAGAAAACTTGTTGCTCATCCTTGTTATATCATAAATTATATTGCAGCTAAGCCCGAGACCTCGGGAAAGGACAAGGGTAAAGGGGAGATGTAGGATAGTCGCCAGGGGCAAAATTTATCTTATGCTTAATTTAAATTAATGTTATGTAATATGAACCCTAAGTACTATTGTAGGGCATGTTTGAAAGATTGTATTACGGTTATCGAATCTTGGGACTAGTAATACCTTTTGAATAAACGACGTACATTTATTTTTTTCCGCATTTTAGTTATCGTATGTTGTTTAGAGGCGGATGTTTATTTTTATCGTGACGACCGAACCGGGGTCAGAGGACCCGGATTCGGGGCTGTCACAGTCTAGGCCGAGCATCAGAGACCAAGCGGATTACTTCAACTATTGGAAATACTGGAATGGAGGTGGGACCACATCACAATGGATTTTGTGGTAGGTCTTCCAACTACTCAAAGAGGATACGATGCGATTTGGGTGATAGTGGACATGCTGATGAAATCTGCACACTTTTTGCCAATAAAGATTAGATTCAATCTTGATCAGTTGGCAAAGTTGTAAGTTAAAGAGATCGTTTCGAGACATGGAATTCCAGTGTCAATTGTGTCAGATAGAAATCCGTGATTCACGACAAACTTCTGGAAGAGACTACAAGAATGCATGGGAACACAATTGAGAATGAGTACGACATACCATCCGCAAACAGATGGGCAAAACGAACGAACAATTCAGACGTTGGAAGATATGCTCATAGCGTGCATCATGGATTTCAAAGGGAACTAGGATAAACATTTACCATTGGTAGAGTTCGTCTACAACAATAGTTACCACGCAAGCATTGGTATACCGCCTTACGAAGCATTGTACGGTAGAAAGTTTAGAACTCTACTGTGCTGGGATGAAGTCGTTGAACGTCAACTATTAGGACCAGAATTGGTACAACAAACTGCTAAGGTTGTCAAACTCATCAGGACAAGATTAGTAGCTGCTCAAGATAGACAGAAGAAGTATGCTGATCAACACAGATAAGATCGCAAGTTCGATGTAGGAAATTTTATGTTCTTAAAAGTTTCTCTTTGGAAGGGGAAAATCCATTTTGGTAAAAATGGAAAGCTAAGCCCAAGGTTTATTGGACCCTTCGAGGTGCTGCAAAGAGTAGGAGAAGTGGCTTACGAGGTAGCTCTACCTCCAGAGTTGGAACACGTTCAATCTGACACCCCCAAAATAAGTATACATCACCTATTCTGAGTCGCAAAATACATGGTACATAATAAAAATACAACCTTAAATTTACAACATGAGCTATGAGTTTTAATATAAATATTGTCATCTAGACAATATTCAAACTCAAAATAAGTCTTCATTACATTTATTATCACACTATTTCATAGAATAGTGAGGACTACTAATGCTATCATCTGGACCGTTACTCCGTTCCCCGACTAGTCCCTGCTACGTTCTCATTTCCTGAAGAGAACAATGAAAGTAAAAGGGTGAGCTCAACTAGCCCAGTAAGAAATATTATGACTAAGATAATGCAGAATAAATTATCATTAGCATTCAACAGTGTTAAACTGATACAATATAACAAACATCAAGTTTAACTGCAGCGGAACAAGCAATCCATTAAAAGAGTCAAGTAGAGATTAAAATATAATATCTTTTATGATTTAAAAGGTTTTTTTTATCACTTTTATCGCTGAGACTCAGCTTAATAAATAATCCACATCATATCATCCTTGCACTACGGCCAAGGATATTCATTAATATCACGACCACAAATTATCCATGCACTACGGGGCAAGGATATTCGTGTATTCATCAATGGTCATGATCATGCCAACAACTGTCCATCAATGCACTACAGGCCAATGAGGACTTTTACCACATCATTTGTAACATTACGATTATAATTATACCGAATAATCCCTGGTCATAATCATACCAAGTCCATCTATGCACTACAGGCCACAGATGACTTTCAACATAATATAAACATGAGGATGATGACAATGATATAAGAATTCAATAAAACAAGTTCAAGAATTAATTTATCCAGGAACTAATAATGTCTAAATTGTCAACATGATACTTCTTTATAGAGTAAAATTCAAGAATACTCAAAAGAATATTTCCATGAAAAGATACTGGATGAAGCGCAAATATCAAGGATATTCCACTAATTTCATGGAGTATAGAAGTCAAAGATTTAACCAACTAAGTATAAGATAATATATGAAACTACAAATGTATTTTCTTCTGTCGTGCTGTAATCCACTTAGACAGATCATTTCCACAATTTAATAAGGAATGAATACAAAGGATCATTCACCATGCATGTGATAAACCACATAGACAGGTTATTCCAACTGAATAATAAAGGGTGGAATAATAGAAGAAATCACCATGCATGCGATAGACCGCACAGATAGGTTATTCCAACAGAATAATAAAGAATAGAACCAGGTCATGCATAATCCGCACAGACAGGATGTTCCTACACAATAATAAAAAATGGAATAACAGAAGTTCTCTTCATGAAGACGAAAGAAATAATACCCTTTACGAGTACAACAAATAATATCCCTTACCGTAAAAGAAGAGTATTCCGATTGGTAGGGCGAGGATATTCCTGAAAAAAACTTATATTATTTTTCTACGCTCAAAGCTTCTGAAAACGCTCAAGATTATAGAAGGAGAATTCTCTGAACTTATGGTGTGATTTTCAATTCTAACTAAACATCCTATTTATAGAAGAATGGAAAGGATACTATGATGCACTATGTAATAAAATATAATATATTCTATTTATAATCTAATAAAACAAAACTTTATAAAAAGTATTCTGTTTTATATAAAAAGTTTTTACTATGCAAACACTATGCAGGCACTATGCAACACTATGCATAATAAAATATAATATATTCTATTTATAGTCTAATAAAACAAATAACTTTATAAAAGTATTTTGTTTTATATAAAAAGATTTTACTATGCTAAACACTATACATAATAGAATATAATATATTCTATTTATAGTCTAATAAAACAGATAACTTTATAAAAGTATTCTATTTTATATAAAAAGCTTTTCTGTTTTATTATATTAATAATACTAATAAAATAAAATTTGTCATCATTATTATAATTCACAATATTAATCGACCAGGTCGTTATTAGGAAAGAGGGGGCTTTCCAATAAGGATTTCTCCCTATTGGCGCCCAATTAGGTGACCAAACCTCTCCTTGACAGAACTTCTAGACATCATTAATATTGCAAATAGTAATATTAATAACTTTGTCATCTCAATTATTTATTATAAATTATTGACAATAATTGAATCAAATAACGTAAGATACTATGCAGCAATTACTATAACAATAATTGAACAAAACTGAATGACTTCTCACGTAAGTATCAATAATCAATACGGTGTGCTACTGTGCAACTACGCGTATTACTGTACTTTTAACACCGGGTGTTTCAACAATTAACGGTAAAACTTTCGCCATTATTTTCATAAAGTATTTTTGTCATTTTCTCAATCCGACAATAATTCCGTTGTGGGGTCCACCAATGATTGTGCCGTTGTACAAATATTCCCCGTTAAAACGAATATTCCCCGACCAATCGAATATTATATAACAACTTGCGTAGTTTGCAAAATTTATAAATATTACCCACAACTATAACATTATATCAAATTTACACCACAATATTCAAAAATGATATTTATAGAAAATTCATCTTTATTTATAAAAGTTGGGGTCTTACAACCTCCCCTTCTTATGAAATTTCTCCCTCGAAATTAGGGTACGTACCTGGTATGTCAAAGAGGTAAGGATACCTTGATTTCATTTCAGATTCTCTCTCCCATGTCATTTCCTCAACATCGTGGTTTCTCCACAAAACTTTGACTTGAGGTATAACCTTGGAGCGTAGAATATGTTCTTCCTTATCCAAGATTTGAACAGGAACCTCTTCATACTTCAAATCTTCCGCTATTTCATCCGGTTCTAACTCAATAATGTGGTTCGGGTCTTCCACATATTTATGTAACATGGATATGTAAAACGTTATGAACACGAGACATACTTAGCGGTAAAGCGAGTCTATATGCAACAGTTCCTAATCGATCAAGGATTAAAAATGGGCCAATGAATCGAGGATTGAGCTTTCCTCTATTTCCAAATCTCGTAACTCCTTTCCATGGAGCAACACGTAACAACACATGATCTCCAATATCGAATTCCACGTCCTTTCGACGAAGATCAACATAACTCTTTTGTCGATGTTGTGAGGTTTTTATACGTTATTGGATAGTTTGAATCTTTTCCGTAGTCATACGTACCAACTCCAGTCCCAACAACGTTGCTTCACCCACCTCATCCCAGTATACTAGAGAACGATACTTTCTTCCATACAACACTTCGAATGGAGCCATGCCAATACTTGCTTGATAACTGTTGTTATAGGAAAACTCCACCAATGGTAAGAACTTATCCCAACTTCCATTGAAATTAAGGACACGGAGTCTTAATAGATCTTCAAGAGTTTGAATAGTCCTCTCCGACTGTCCATCCGTCTGAGGATGATGTGCTGAGTTAAATCGTAAATCTGTGCCCATAGCTTTTTGCAAACTAACCCAAAATCGTGTAGTGAATCTTGGGTCTTGATTAGAAACTATGGATACTGGCATACCATGCAATCTTACAACCTCGTTTATGTACATACGAGCAAGACATTCAAATGTATAAGTTTCTCGTATAGGTAAGAAGTGAGCATACTTGGTCAATCTATCAACAATGACCCAAACTGCATCTATGCCTTGAGAAACCTTGGGAAGACCAGTAACGAAATCCATGGTAATGTGCTCCCACTTCCATTTTGGAATTTCAAGTGGTTGCAATGGACCTTTTGGTACTTGATTCTCTGCTTTAACTCGTTGACAAGTTAGACACCTTGAGATAAACAGCGATATCTCTCTCTTCATATTGCTCCACCAAAATGTATGACGAAGATCATGATACATTTTGGTACTCCCAGGATGGATTGCAAACGGTGTGTTTTCCGCCTCCATCATGATTTTATACTTTAAATCAAGGTCGTTAGGAACAAAAAGTCTGGAGTTGACTCGATGTATTCCTTCTTCATCGATTCTTGCTTTTGGCATAGCACCTTCTTGCACTTTCTTCGTCATATGCATCAGCTCCAGGTCTGTAGCTTGAGCAGCTTTAACTTTATCGATTAAAGTTGATTCTACTCGTATATTTGCCATCATCACATGAGTCCTTGGAGTCTTTAACTCTATCTCCATCCTTTAAAAGTCACACAAAATGGGCCTTTGCGTTGACAATATCGCACTCGTACTTGCATATGATCTTCTACTCAATGCGTCAGCTACCAAGTTCGCTTTTCCAGGATGGTATTGGATGGTATGATCATAATCTTTCAATAGTTCAAGCCAACGTCATTGTCGCATGTTGAGTTCCTTTTGAGTGAAGAAATATTTGAGGCTTTTATGATCCGTAAAGATCTCCACGTTTTCCCCATACAAGTAATGCCTCCAAATTTTAAGTGCAAAGACAACAGCTGCCAACTCTAGATCATGAGTAGGATAATTCCTCTCATATTCTTTGAGTTGTCACGAGGTATAGGCTATGACTTTCCCATGTTATATGAGAACACATTCAAACCCTTTGCCTGAAGCATCACTGTAGATGACAAATCCCTTCGAGCCAGATGGTATTGTCAGAACAGGTGCTAAAATGAGTCTCCTCTTGAGTTCTTGAAAACTCTTCTCACATTCTTCGCTCCAACCGAACTTTGTATCTTTCCGAGTCAGCTGAGTTAAAGGAGTAGCGATTCGAGAAAATCCTTCCATGAATCTCTGATAATAACCAACTAAACCGAGAAAGCTACGTACTTCGATCACTGATTTAGGTTGCTCCCAGCTTTGAATTGCTTCAATTTTTGCTGGGTCAACATATATTCCATGACTTGGTACTACGTGCCCAAGGAATGCTACTTCCTTAAGCCAGAACTCGCATTTCTTCAACTTGGCATAAAGCTTGTTTTCACGGAGTGATCCAAATATTCCTTGAATACTCGGTTCATCATATCCATGAAGGCAGCATGAGCATTAGTCAATCCAAAGGACATGACTAGGAATTCATAATTCCCGTACCGAGTTCTGAAAGCCATCTTTGGAATGTCATTTGTTCTAATCTTCAATTGGTGATATCCGGAACGAAGATTAATCTTTGAAAAGAATTTGGCTCCTTGCAACTAGTCAAACAGGTCATCAATACGTGGCAATGAGTACCTATTTTTGATGGTGACATTATTCAACTCCTGATAATCAATACAAAGTCGCATACTCCCATCTTTCTTCTTCATGCATAGAACAGGAGCACCCCAAGGAGAATTACTAGGATGAATAAAGCCAATGTCTAACAATTCCTGCAGTTGGGTCTTTAATTCCTGAAGTTCAATAGGAGCCATTTGATATGGGGCTTTGGAAATGGGTTTTGTACCGGGTTCAAGGTTAATACAAAATTCAATTTCACGCTCTGGGGGTAGGCCATGAAGTTCTTCAGGGAATACGTCAGGGAATTTATTAACAATAGAAATATCATTCAAAACTGACGTATTTTTGTTTATATCTGTGACATGAGCTAAGAAAGCTTGACATCTGTTTTTCAATAAACGAATAGCTTTACGGCTTGAGATGACGGTGATTGATTTTAATGGTTTGGTTGCTTGAATTCGCATAATAGATTGGTTAGGAATATGAAAGCTAACAACTTTACTAAAATAATCATTTTTTGCATGATGAGTAGTTAACTAATCAATCCCTAGAATCACATCAAATGCAAGTATTTTCAATGAAATAAGATCGACAGGTAATGTGAGGGTACCGATTTGAATCAAACAAGACTTATAAATAGTGGATGTAATGAAGGTTTCTCCCAACGGAGTTTCCACAGATAAGTCAAAGTCTAATTTCTCTGGAGTCAAATTTAATCGTTGAGCGCAATTAGTAGAAATAAAAGAATGGGTAGACCCGGTATCAAATAAGGTATAGACTTCGCTAGAGTTTATGATAAGCTTATCTGTGATGACCTCGTTCTGGTTCCATCCACAAACAGATGGCCATAGCGAACGAATAATCCAGACGTTGGAAGATATGCTCAGAGCATGCATCATGGATTTCAAAGGGAACTGGGATAAACATTTACCATTGGCAAAGTTCGCCTACAACAACAGTTACCACGCAAGCATTGGTATGCCGCCTTACGAAGCATTGTACGGTAGAAAGTGCAGAACTCTACTGTGATGGGATGAAGTTGGTGAACGTCAACTATTAGGACAAGAATTGGTACAACAAACTGCTAAGGTTGTCAAGCTCACCAGGACAAGATTGGTAGCTACTCAAGATAGACAGAAGAAGTATGCCGATCAAAACAGATAAGATCGCAAGTTCGATGTAGGAAATTTTGTGTTCTTAAAAGTTTCTCCTCGGAAGGGGAAAATCCATTTTGGTAAAAAGGGAAAACTAAGCCCGAGGTTTATTAGACCCTTTGAGGTGCTGTAAAGAGTAGGAGAAGTGGCTTACGAGGTAGCTCTACTTCCAGAGTTGGAACACGTTCAATGTGACGACCCCAAAATAGGTATACATCACCTATTCTGAGTCACCAAATACATGGTACAGAATACAAATACAACCTTAAATATACAATATGAGCTATGAGTTTTAACACAAATATTGTCATCTAGACAGTATTCAAACTCAAAATAAGTCCTCAATACATTTATTATCACACTATTTCATATAATAGTGAGGACTACTAATGCTATCATTTGGACCGTCACTCCGTTCCCCGACTAGTCCCTGCTACGTTCTCATTTCATGAAGAGAACAATGAAATTAAAAGGGTGAGTTCAACTAGCCCAATAAGAAATATTATGACTTAGATAATGTAGAATAAATTATTGTTAGCCTTCACCAGTGTTAAACTGATACAATATAACAAACATCAAGTTTAACTGCAGCGGAACAAGCAATCCATTAAAAGAGTCAAATAGAGAATAAAATCTACTATCTTTTCTCATTTAAAAGGTTTTTCATCACTTTTATCGCTGAGACTCAGCTTAATAAACAATCCACATCATATCATCCCTGCACTACGACCAAATATATTCATTAGTATCACGACCACAAATTATCCATGCACTACGGCCCAAGGATATTCGTGTATTCATCAATGGTCATGATCATGCCAACAATTGTCCATCAATGCACTACGGGCCAATGAGGACTTTTACCACATCATTTATAACATTACAGTTATGATTATACCGAATAATCCCTGGTCATAATCATACCAAGTCCATCTATGCACTACAGGCCACATATGACTTTCAACATAATATAAACATGAGGATGATGAAAATGATATAAAAATTCAATAAAACAAGTTCAAGAATTAATTTATCCTGGAACTAATAACGTCCAAATTGTCAACATGATACTTCTTTGTAGAGTAAAATTTAAGAACGCTCAGAAGAATATTTCCATAAAAAGATACTGGATGAAGTGCAAATATCAAGGATATTACACTAATTTGATGGAGTATAGAAGTCAAAGCTTTAACCAACTGAGTATAAGAGAATATATGAAACTGCAAATAGATTTTCATCCGCCATGCGGTAATCCACTTAGACAGATAATTTCCACAATTTAATAAAGAATGAATACAGAGGATCATTCACCATGCATGTGATAATCCACATAAACAGGTTATTCCAATAGAATAATAAAGAATGGAATAACAGAAGAAATCATCATGCATGCGATAGACCGCACATACATGTTATTCCAACAGAATAATAAAGAATAGAACCAGGTCATGCGTAATCCACACAGACAGGATCTTCCAACAGAATAATAAAGAACGGAACCAGGTCATGCGTAAATTGCACATACAGGATGTTCGAACAGAATAATAAAGAACGAAATCAAGTCATGTGTAAACGCACAGACTGGATGTTCCAACAGAATAATAAAGAATGGAATAACAGAAGTTTTCTTCATGAAGATGAAAGAAATAATATTCTTTACGAGTACAACAAATAATATCCCTTACCGTAAAAGAAGAGTATTCCGATTGGTAGGGCAAGGATATTCTTGAAGAAAACTTATATTATTTTTCTACGCTCAAAGCTTCTGAAAACGCTCAAGATTATAGAAGGAGAATTCTCTAAACTTCTGGTGTGATTTTCAATTCTAACTAAGCATCCTATTTATAGAAGAATGGAAAGGATACTATACTGCACTATGCAATAAAATATAATATATTCTATTTATAATCTAATAAAACAAAACTTTATAAAAAGTATTCTATTTTATATAAAAAGTTTATACTTTGCAAACACTATGCAGGCACTATGCAACACTATGCATAATAAAATATAATATATTCTATTTATAGTCTAATAAAATAAATAACTTTATAAAAGTATTCTATTTTATATAAAAAGATTTTACTATGCAAAACACTATACATAATAGAATATAATATATTCTATTTATAGTCTAATAAAATATATAACTTTATAAAAGTATTTTGTTTTATATAAAAAGCTTTTCTGTTTTATTTCATTAATAATACTAATAAAACATAATTTATCATCATTATTATAATTCACAATATCAATCGACCATGTCGTTCCCAGGAAAGAGGGGGCTTTCCAATAAGGATTTTTCCCCATTGTTGCGCAATTAGGTGACCAAACCTCTCATTGATAGAACTTCTAGACATCGTTAATATTACAAATAATAATATTAATAACTTTGTCATCTCAATTTTTAATTATACAATATTGAAAATAATTGAATCAAATAACGTGAGATACTATGCAACAATTACTGTAACAATAATTGAACAAAACTGAGTGACTTCTCACGTAAGCATCAATAATCAATACCGTGTGCTACTGTGTAACTACGCGTATTACTGTACTTTTAACACCAGGTGTTTCAACAATTAACGGTAAAACTTCCGCCATTTTTTTCATAAAGTATTTTTGTCGTTTTCTCAATTCGACAATAATTCCGTTGTGGGGTCCACAAGTGATTGTGTCTTTGTACGAATATTCCCTGTTAAAACGAATATTCCCCGACCAATCGAATATTATATAACAACTTGCGTACTTTGCAAAATTTATAAATATTTCCTACAACTATAACATTATATCAAAGTCATTCCATAATATTCAAAAATGATATTTATAGAAAATTCATCTTTATTTATAAAAGTTGGGGTCTTACATTCAATGTTTTTCCAGTTTCAGTGTTACGGCCGTATAAACCCGATTACAAGCATGTGAACGGATACGAACCATTACAGCTCGATAAGAACTTGTCTTATGAGGAAATTCCTATCCAGATAGGTGACAAGAAAGAACAAGTGCTCAGGAATAATGTAATACCTTCCGTGAAAGTGATATGGAGGAACCACAATGCTGAAGAAGCTATGTGGGAACATAAAGACAAAATGATGAAAGATTATCCTGAATTATTTGTTTAATTGTGTCTTTGATTCTAGGGACAGTATCCTTGTGTCGACGTCAGGATTTTTAGATGTCCCTTTCCGTTACTTGTTCTTTGGTGTTTCATTTTAGGTGAGATTTGTTTGAAAAAACAAGTGAAAAATGTCCGACATGTGTAATGTCGACGATAGACTGTTAAGAGTTGCCAGTTAGTTTTTTAATGGTTGTACCAACACAACAGATAAAAGGTTTTTCACATTGACCCAGTGATGTGATACTGCTAAACGGGTCGGTGAAACCGAGATTCATTAGGGTCCGAGGACTTGGTTATGCGGAGGGAAGGTGTTAGGCACCCCCCGACATCCGTGTTACCACGGCGACTGCCTCTTTTCAAGAAACTATTATCTGAATATGTGTGTGTGTGGGTCAACGTGCTGCTATTTGGAAGTAGTGCGAGGCCTCGTTCGCACCTATATACACAGGGTTTGAATTTATGTAAAAATTCAATTTTAAGCTAGATATGGCAGTGATATTTTATAAAAGAGGTTTTTTCAAACCCTGATGCTCAATAGTAATTGAGACCTTTTACACTCCCATTTTATTAAGTGTTCGGCTTGATTGATTTTATTTAACAGATGCGAGGCATTCGTACGAGAATAATGTACAAAATAATGCCGACTTCCTCGTGGGTACGGAAACCATCTGAGAAAATTCAGACACCGCCGAATAATTTACAAGCTGCTTACAGCTGAAAATGTCCATCAGAAGAACCGAATCTAGATCCAATGGGCTGAATCTTTGATCACATGATTCCTAGGCGCACAAGATACTGTAATTTGTATGGAAGTAGTAAGAATGTATATATATAAAAGTTGTAAATATATATATGCAGACATGATAACTAACCACGAAGCAACTCCATTGGGGATCAGAAATGTGAATAAAGCTGTAAAAGCTATCAACCGTCACGGAGAAAACTCCAGGCGGGACGAAACATAAATGAAGCTGTAAATACGGTCAACTGCCACGAAGGAAACTTCAGGCGGGACGAAATGTAAATAAAGCTGTAAAAGCGATCAACTACCATGAAGGAAACTCCAAGAAGGACGAATATATATATATATATATATATATATATATATATATATATATATATATATATACAAAAGCAGAGTAAACGCACCAGATATAAAATTCAGGCTCATTGAACAGAGTCCGACCACAGTTCATATATATATATATATATATATAAGCGAGTAAAAGCTCCAGACCGAAGTCTAGGCTCATCGAACAAATTTCGACACACAGTTAATATATATGAATGTATGTATATATATTAAAGCAAATAAACGCTCCAGACCGAAGTTTAGGCTCAATCGAGGCATAACTCGATAATGTTAGTCAATATATATATATATATATATATATATATACAAGCTGAAACAAAACCATGAACCGAAGTTCGGGCAAATGCGCGTAACACGACTCTCAACGTGAAGAAGGGTGTGTGCAGAGATGAAAAGAAAGACTCTAAATTGTGTGAGAAGGCTTACAGTTAACTGCCAAAGAGGACTTCTATATCTTTAGAGTGGGTAAATACTGGCTTTTGTAGGTACAAAAGGGCTATATATGAGCTCACAGGTGTTTAAAATGATAAAGTACACTGTATGGGGTGAGTACAAAGCAAATTGGGCAAGGCTTCCTCGTCGTTTTCTCTTGCAAGATGGGCAGACCAAGCCCTCTATTTATAGACAATTTAGCCGCAAGTGTACCTGCGGCTGAGCCGCAGGTGTACCAGAGGCAACCCGAGTGGGCCAAGGTTTTTTGGTTCGAGTCGTCTCGAAGTACGTGCACTCGGGCACTGGAATGTCCACTCAAACTTTTAGAAATGCAATCCAGGCATCTGTTTTGAGGTATACAGGACCTATTTCGGACCGCCGTTGTCGAGAGTTGTACGATGTCATGGGATTAGAGTTTGTACGAAGTCATTGAAGATGGGACGATGCCCTCCGGTCTTCAAGCTTCAACTTCCATCCGTTACCCCGTACAATAGTCACTCGGGATTGGTTAGTCTTGTGGGACACCATTGCGTAGAGACGTTGAGACGACGTGGCATGGCATTGCATTGGCTAGATGACGATGTTGCCCTTCACCGGTGTTATCGCTGGATTGGGCTAATAAAGCCGACGTTGCTCAGGCTTCGCTGAGATTGGACTGCTGCAATTATTGAAGGTCCTCATTTTCATCTTTGAGGTGTGCCTGTCTTCTCGATGTTATTGCCGGGTTGGTACAGTGAATCTCGTTGTGAGCGCCGAGATTGAAGCTGGTCGAATTTGAAACAAGCATTTCCGGGGTTATCGCCGAAACTGTATTCCTTGGGGGTTATAACCAAGGTTGGTGGCTATTTCCATGGTTGGGACTGAGATTGGATACCTCGGGGTTATCTCTGAGATTAATTGGTCTTCTCCGGTGTGTGTTCCGGTATTGGATCTGCATGCCTCGGGGTTACATCCGAGGTTGGAATTATTAATCCCAGAGTGGGCTCCGAGGTTGATGCTGAGCTTTCGGTAGTATCCGGTATGGATTGTCTTTCAGGGTTCCCTCTTGAAAGATGAATCTATCCTCCTGCAATATTAGTAACAGTAGTACAGAAAATTTTGAGTGTCTACAGGTTCCCCTCTTTATCATACTCATGCATGGCGATGCATGGGTAGGATAAAGAATCCTAGACACTTGAAACACAACAAGACAAACGTGGTACTATGGGTAGCAAAATGATGCAAATGTATGATGCATGTGTGCGGGGTTGTAGCCCAACATGCTGGTGATGATTGCTGGATCCCTGTTGCTTCAACTAGTGATTAACAATGCTGACCAGATTTGACGTGCAAGACGAATTTGTTAGGATGTTGATGTTGGAGTTATCACCAAATTCCCGTGTTCTTGATAACGACTTGATCCTGAAGAGGTACCTCTTATGTGCAAGAGATCTGTGGGGATAAAGCTTGGTCTGTTTGAGGATGTGTATAACATATTCCATCATCTGTCCTCTTTGATAGCATTGACCTTTCTTGGTTGGTATCGTCAGGACATGTCAAGATTCTGTTGGATTTACTGCCAACAACAAATGCTGTCAGGGATGCCTGACCTTCGTTAACGTGTACTTCACCGACATATGAATCAACGCTGAAAAATCCTGTGGGATATATTGTCGAGGCTGTTTGACCTTCACTGACGTGTGAATCAACGAAACATTGCATTATGAACCCTGTCGGGGATCCACTGGGGGAATATGAGTAATCGAGCATGAAATCCTTGAATAGCTGTAGAGCTCTGATAGGTTTAATTGCTATCAGCTGAGGTAACGTCAAGGCTGCTTGACCTTCGTTGATATGTGTGTCAACGGATTAAATGTACGTTGTAATCCCTTACTAGGGCTTCACGTTGTAACTCTCATCGATGTGTGTAGCAGCGGCTGGTCATCGGATGATTTTCGATGCTCTGTTGGGTTTGCTTTCAACGGTTATCATGATGTCAAGGCTGCTTGATCTTCGCTGATTTGTGTGTCAACGGATGAGCACGTGTTGTAACCCCCGTCGGGGACTCACGTTGTAACACCCATTGGGGACTCACGTTGTAACCCCTGTCGGGGACTCACATTGTAACCCCCATCGGGGACTCACGTTGTAACCCCCGTCGGGGACTAATTTATGGTAACGACCTGGAGTTGGCAGCATCAGACCTGTACAAGGTATTACCGGATGTGATTTATGACATATGAGATCATTGGTAGGATATACCTCGTGTTCGGGTGACTACCAATGAGCGATGCACAGACTCAAAGTTTCATCTGAGAAGGCCAGGATTGTAAGCTGTTTTGCTTAATTGCGTGGCATTTTTATTCCCAATTTGACCTTTTTAGTCTGCAAAAACTCATTTTAAACTCGAACTGATCCGAGTCGGAGGGGTGGGACCCACATAGGGGTGCCGCAGGTGCACCTGTTGCAGCCGCATGTGAGCTTGCGGCCAACCGTGGATGATAAATCTAGGAGGTTGGTCTCACAGGTCATTTTCAACTTGTCGCGCGAAGAGAAATTCGTGAGCCTCCTTCAGATCTGCTGAGTTCGGGATATTTTCTGCAAATTCTATCACCGTATAAGTGTTCTACACTATCCGGGTAACGTATGCATGTATTTTTTCCAGTTTTTATCCGTTGGATTTCAAGTTATAGCATGAAATGCATCTAAACACATAGTAGTGATTATGTATGCAAAAATGACTTGATAAAAAATATTCAACATAGTAAATGTTAGTATTAAACCATGCTGAACATAATGATGTGAAAAAATTTGACTTTTGAGACAGTCAAATTGGCACCTTTGTCTGTTATTTTTTGTCTTATTTGAGGTCCAATGAGCAAAGGTAGAAAGGCAAAGTACTCCTGATATTGAGGTTAACCTTATGCATGTATGATTTTAATTTTTAATGCATATATTATGTATATGACTTTGGGGCAGGTGTGCTACTGAATGGCCACCTAGACATGCCTATGTGCATGTGGATAGTCCCATTTTCAAAGGGGACTATGGCACAAAAATTTCAAATGTAGGCATTGAGTAGTCATATATTTTAACTCTATTGTATGTTAAAGTATGTGCATGCATGCATATAGTCATAAATGCTTTTTAGAAAGCTCTAGTTAAGGAAATACCTCACCCTTTCTGAGGTGATTTGGAGACTTGTTATCCAGATATTTATGGATCCAGATCATCCGAGCAGTTCGCACAGGACCACTTCTGGCGTACAACGGAGGGCTTCTGAAGTGCCTCATCCCCGTTCTGTCAGACAGCCTCGTCGGTTGGTGGAGGCCGTGATTCATCCTGTCTGGGCAGACGTGCCAGATGATGAGGATGAAGAGGCGGATATTCCGATTGAGGATCCCGCTCCTGCTGCATATGTCCCTCGTAAGAAGCTCCCGAGTATTCAGGTGGCAAACCCAGAGCTGCTGGGTGATTTGAACAGACATCCATCGATGTATTTGCATGCAAATGAAGTATGGCGTTAGACTTTGATCTTCCTTCTTTTCTATTAATGAGGAGCAAAGGGTTTTTGATGTTGATCTGCATTTCATGCAGGTTTCGAATTTTACACAGCCTCGAGGGAACTGGTTCAGCATTCACTCCATGTACCAGACGCTTCATCCTGACTATAGAGCGGTAGTACATGAGTGGGGATTCGGGGAATTCTTCTCCATCCTTCCCTGTCATTGTCCCTGGGGTTGCCTCAGGGAATTGTCTGAGCGATAGTTTCATCAGACTCAGTCACTCCATCAGCTGAATTATGAGGTGATGATGACGCCGATGGATTGGTGATTTATCACAGGTATGGAGTTTGGAGGGGAGCCAGTGCCTTGCATGGCTAATATTACCCATACTGCCGTCTGATCCTTGTTAGGAGTTTCGTCGGAGGCGCTCAAAGGTAGGACTGTTCATTCAGGTCCTTTGAGCGTAGATGCTATGAGCGGCCTTTTGAGTGAGCCTATGCCTGATGATGTCAGAATCAGGGATCGTGTTCTACGATGATTGTTCCTGATGATCATTCGAGGCTTCTTCATAGCAGATAACTCTTCTACGGTGTCTTTTGCTTTGATCAGCGCCACACGTGATGTGGTCCATATTGGAGAGTATGATTGGGGCTCCTATACCTTTGCATATTTCCTCCGGGGCATGCGCATACGCTCACAGGGTTTGACCGAGGCTTGGCTAGGCATTTACCCATTTCTGCTGGTGAGTATTTCTCTTGTCATTTCCCATTTAGAGGTTAAGAGTGTTTACTGATAGTAGATATTTTGCCATTGTGTTGGCAGTTTTGGGCCTATGAGAGGCTCCCCTACTTGCATCCTGTGAGTGTGTTAGGTTTAGATACCTATCCACGAGGACGACGATGGTATTATTCTATTTTGCTGGAGGTCTATGTAGCTGAGGGCTTCACTCACTGCCTTATGCAGCTGGAGTTGCTGACAGCTGACACCATCACATGGATTCCCTATTTAGGGGAACACCTGACCATCGACTTTGAGGATGGTTACCCAACTGGAGTCGAGTACTTGATTTCCACCAGGAGAGTTCCTCTCTTCACAGATGGAGGTTGAGAGCTCTATTTAGGAGAGTGTGCTATTAGGAGCACCACATGGGAGATCCGTATGTTGATCATGCCTCCTACCAGGCGTCATTGGCCTGTATCACAGTCACCCGTCACTGATATCCTATTGTTGGGGGTTGACGGTTTTTAATTGTCAGAGGGTCCATGTACCCAGGAGACGTTCCAGCGGTGGTGGTTCCCTCGCACCATTGGAGCTCAGTCCCGCGCCACACAGTTTATGGGGGATATGGTTCCAGGATCCTTGATGATGACGGATTGGATAGCTTATGTCTGAGATCAGACTCATATTACCCAGATTGATAGTTTGACCCGGCAGTTGGACCAGACACATATATTTATCCGGCATTTGGGCAGAGATCCAGCAGAGACGGATTTGTTTGTTCCTTCCAGCTCAGTTGCTGGCCCCTCAGATGACCCATTCTGTTTTTCCGATGCAGATCCTCCTATATATAGGCCTGACATCCCTGTTGATAGAGATCCAGTGACTCAGGAGGAGTTACATCAGGTGGATAGGATTGATGATGTGGACATCGACACCTTGGTCTTCTTCCGACGTGTATTCTCATTATATCTTTTGATAGGCCTCTGTTAGATATTGGGTGGCTGTGCCCCATTCTCGCTATATCTTTTGATAAGCCTCTATTAGTAGTAGGGCGTCTGTGCCCCATTTCCCTATATTTGTAGCTGTACAGAGATGATGTGTTAGATGATGATATAATTAGGAATGTATGCACAGTTTTTCCATTCCCTATATCATATTGCCATCCATTATCTGTTATGCATGTATCATGTTATGCATATGTATGTATGTCCAGAAATATTCGACATTGACCCCTGGATGGTCTTATGACACGGTCCGCACATATGTCTTCTTCGACAGTTAGCCGTATAGATCATACCCCACCATTATTGCTGGCATTGGTTATGCGATCGTCGTATAATATCATATCACCACCAGACAAGGTGACTGTAGATCATTTTCTTCAGCATACCATGATCTTATTAACGTTTTAGTTTCCCGCAGGGTTTGTAGACGGGATGCTAGAGCATGGATACCGGATAGGCAAGTTTTCTAATTCGGGACCCACGAGTTGACTCCTACTCTGGAGGAGTATGCACGATTGACGATGCTGCCTTTAGACAGACCTTGCGTGCACTTGGCTTTGGGAGACATGAGTAGATGATTCATGACTCTCACTGGATTGCGGCGCAGAGTAGTACAGGATGAGCTGACATCTAGCCACGTAATATCCCAGTGTTTTTTGTATGACAGATTTGGCTCTGAGGATAGCTATTCACGGCATTCTGGGGATTTTACTGCACCGGAGGATCATTGGTGCTTGGCCAGGGTTGATGTACTGCTGCTATGCATACTGTCGTATGTCTATATGCCACGATACATGGACGAGATAGACATTGGTGTCATCATGGCTGTGAGATCTCTTAGAAAGGGTCGTACCATTGTACCTATGATTGTAGCAGAGACCTTGTGGTCAGCATCCTATTGTTGCACTTATCCTACAGGAGTGTTCACTGGGAGTTCGTTCATGATATACGTTTGGTTTATGTCATACTTGAGATCGATTGGTACCCTTAGACAGCATGAATATTGCTTCACCTATGATGTATCTATGTCATACTCCTTTCAGCCATCGAAGTGTATAGATTCTCTGTCCTGGTCCATATTTTTGGCAGATATCAGAGATCCTTTTAGTATATTATCGTGTTCGGGGCTTAGCTCACCATACATCTTCATTACTCACGCTCCGGGCATGGACCACCTCCCTCTGGCTGGTTTGAGAGGTGTGACTACTTATCACCCATTGGCCGTGATGTCACAGTTTGACCAGTTCCAGGACTTTCATCCTTTCGAGGGGGAGATAGGTCAACGTTCAGCTTCTCGATATCTCTTATCAGAGGATCGATCCCGCATGTATGCTTATTGGGATCAGCGTGAGAAGCATCTTTTTCTGTCAGTCATCCAGGTTGTTCTGCAGAGTATTCCGCATGGATGGAGACAGAGATTTTATCGGCTGCGATAGTGTCCACAGTACCAGATATTGAGTCAGATGATGTAGAGCCCATGGAGGACATCGATTCATACATCCAGGAGGAGACCGCTGCTGGGTTGCCAGCGTTTCTTCCGAATTCTCCTAGTACCAGTACTGTTGTGATTCAGCACTCGGCACAGTACCTTGAGCGGAGTCTTCATCTGATGACCTTTGAGAGAGATAAGGCTCGATCTATGATGTTGACTGCCCTTGATGGGAGGGACACAGCTCTATTAGATAGAGACAAGGCATTAGCTCATAGAGATGCCGTTGTTGTTGAGCGGGATGAGACCATATCAACCCGAGATGCAGTGATAGTCGAGCGGGATAGTGCTATATCTTCCCAGGATGTGCCTGTCACAGATAGTACTGCCGTGAGGTCCCCTACCACTGGCATGATCGCAAAGATGAGCACATATATTGATGATTTTATGGTCACAATGCAGATTGCTACAGATCTGTTGGGTCTTGTGGATATTCTCATACAGGAGACCACAGCTTCACCTCCATCCTCTGAGAGGGGCGCCATGTTGGGCTTGTTAGCTCGCATATACCCTAACTTGTAGATGAGCTTGTATTTTCCTGCACAGACTAGCTTAGCCATTTTGTCATGTACAATTTACATTGTATACATCAAACAACATTATATATATGACAGGGAAATATATTTTTGGATCACTTCCCTTTTAGATATGCCTTGCTATTTGCTTGATATTTTGCCTGCTGCTTCAGGGCTTGTGGTCTTCATGTATTCTGAATTCCTCCTAGGTGGATGGACATTGTGTTATCTCTGGATAGTTCAGAATGGATCATCGATCTCTGTGTATCCCTACCCTCTTTGGTATCTTGGGACTGGTTTCTGAATGAAAATGTGGGGAGGAGTGTGGCTTTCCTCTCTTCGATTGACCGCACCACAGATGGTCGCCAGTACATCTATTTACGAGAAGCCTAGTTAATTCATTCTCTTATGGATTGGTGTTACTCTTCAAGGTATGACCGCAGTTTAGATGGTCGCTGAATCTCCTATTTGGGAGGAGTTCAGGTAATTCAATCCCTTTTGGTTTGAAGTCGAATGAAATGTAGTGGATTGATGTTTGATTCCAGTACCAACTGAGAATGGTTTGTGTTTTGGTAAGGGGTGAGACCGAACCATGAATGGCTACCTACGTACTCCTATTGAAGAGGAGATCAGGTCTGCGTAGTTCGAACCTGGTGTAAGAGGTTCAACGATGTGTATGGCAGAAATGGTGTAGGAATGTTTTTGTTGTTTTTGTTTTTGTAAGGGTAGAAATGTATTTATTGTTTTTGTTTTATTACGATCGGGCCATGTGAAATGGTTGCCTACGTACTCCTATTGAAGAGGAGATCAGGTCGACGTAGTTCGCCCCTCAGGTCGAGATGAAAAACGTAATCCCATGTGCAGGTCAGAGTATGGGGAGGAGAAAGTTTAATCCTAGGTTGAGGATAAACTACAGGTATGAGAAGTTTGAACCCATGTATGGGTAGCCAAACTACAAGTGCGAGATGCTCAATCCGCGGTGGGATGACCTAAGTCGTAGGATTGCAAAGGAGAGCCAGGCTACTGGCTTGAAATGTAGGTTTCCCTAAGGGGAAAAGTGTAGGAAAGTTGTAGATGGTAAAGGGTTAAAGAACCGGAATGACTGGTGATCTGATGGTTCCATACCAGGATGTTTGCGAATTACTTCAGACATAGTACCGTTTCACGGTGTTTGAGTTGATGAGTTGTGGAAATTTATCGCCGTCCATTTCTTTTAATCTGAGAGCGCCCCCTGTCAATACTTCTTTGACAACAAACGGGCCTTCCCAGTTAGGAGCAAATTTTCCATTAGATTGATCTTGGTTGTCAAGAATCTTCTTCAAAACCAAGTTATGTTATTTAAACTGTCGTAGCCTGACTTTTTTGTTGTAGGATCTAGCGATCCTTTATTGATATAACTGACCATGAAAGATAGCCACGGTTCGCCTTTCGACTATTAGAGACAATTGGTGATACCTGTCTTGTACCCATTGGTCTTCATCCAGCTGAGCATCTATCAACACTCTGAGGGATTCCATTTCAAATTCTATGGGGAGTACTGCTTCCATCCCATAGGTTAATGCGTAGGGGGTTGCCCCAATGGAAGTGCGCATTGAGGTTCTGTAGGCTAACAGAGTCTGAGGCAATAGGTCCGGCCAATCTTTGTGGTTGGCAGACATCTTTTGCAAAATCTTTTTGATGTTTTTATTAGCACTTCAATAGCACCGTTCATCTTTGGACGATAGATGATAGGGTTGAGATGTTTGATGTGGAATTTACTGCATAATTCCTCCATCATATTGTTGTTGAGGTTCTTGGCATTGTCTGACACAATCACCTCTGGTTGTCCGTATCGACAAACGACATTGTTTCTGATGAAAGCAATGATGACTTCTTTGGTAACCTTGGGGAAGGAGGCTGCTTATACCCACTTGGTGAAGTAGTCGATCATGGTGAAGATAAACCGATGACCAATACTGGCTTTAGGCGTAATGGGCCCGATAATGTCCATTCCCCACATTGAGAAGGGCCAAGGTGAGCTCATATTGTGAAGTTCCTTTGGAGGGGCGTGTATAGCATTCCCATGAATCTGGCACTGATAGCATCTCCTGACGTGGTCATCGCAATCAACTTTGAGAGATAGCCAATAATATCCCATCCTGAGGACTTTCTTGACAAGGAGGGGGCCACAGACTCCGCCATGGATTTCATCTATAAGCCTTTGGGATTGATCTTTGTCCAAACATCTGAGGAGACCTATTCCTGTATCTCTTTTATAGAGCGTATCTCCACTCAGGTAGAATTTTATATCAAGTTGATGGATCTTTCTTTTCTCAGTCGGGCTCGCCTCAGCGGGTGTAGATTCATCTCACAGATATTCCATGATATGCTGATACCAAGGATTTTGGATGGGAGGTAACTCATTCGATACTTCTCCAATGTAATTCCCTTAGGTTGGGGCCTTGTGCAGGGAAATTGTGACGCTTGGCAAATGTTCCTTTTCTGATATGTGAATCAAGGAGGCCAATGTTGCTAACGCATCCGTAAAGTCATTCCTAGGTTAAACACAAATACGACTTGTCTCCATCAAAAACTGACGTTTCCGAGGTTAAACACAAAATCCTACTTCGAATTCGACGATTATCGTCCAATCGTGTGAATTTCAACAAAACTTTATTACTAATGATTTGTTCATCATTCAAAATGCATTCATTTCAGTAACTAGAAATTTTAATTTATATATTATAATAACTTATATTCAAATTAGGTTATGGCTTATTTCTTTTAAGTTCATAACTTAACAAATTATTTAATACATGATTTTCATTTCCTTATGACTTATTCTTGATTCCAGTTCCTTAAGCAACATTATTGCATCTTATTATCACATTAACTTTCTAAGGAAATCATATGACAAGTTCATTCATGTTCTTCATAAGTTAATAACTTATGCAAGTTTAAATGGCTTATTCCTTACTTACTCGGTTTAAGTCCATTGATTAACCACTTTTCATATGTTCTTAGCATACATGTTGGTTAAGTTACACTTCTCTTATCAAGCTAGTATGGTAGAGATGGAAGAATATAGGATCATGAGATCATTACCTTTGAAGACTAACTTCTTCTTCTTTGGAAAATCTAACAATGGAAGGTTGGGCGTATAAGTGCTTATTCTCTCTACGAAATAAGTTACTTATCTAGGATGAAATAACAACCAAATAATGAGCCATCTCCTCCTCTATTTATAGGATTTCTAAAGTGAGGGTAAAAGGGTCATTAAGTTATTGCACCTCCTTACTATTCACTACTTGTTCATTAAGTAATCTTGCCCATCACATAAAGTTCTTGCCCATCAATTCACCCATGGGTTTCTCCATGGATCTAATTTAGCTAATGGATCATAACTTGGGCTTGTTTGTAATTAGTTTAGCATAGTCTTTGGGCTTGTATGAATTTAGCTTGGGCTTCATATTAATCCCACCTAGGTTCACACCTTTATTCATATTGGACATGCTCTTCATACAATAGTCCACATATTTAATTCATTCGGATTCTAAATCCTTAACGTTCTTGAATTAAGTCTGCATGCAAAATATTGAGTTTTTTATACTTCGATTATTATTACGTAATCCATCTCACCTCGATATTATAACGTTATGTATAACTCAATTCTGTTACTAAACAAAATTCTAGCCTTAGCTTAATATTGTCCAAGCAAGGTAAGTTATGTTATTCAATGCTTATGCTTTTAGTTTATTTCTAAAGCATGACCTTAATATACAATGTTGATTCATTTATGACTAATTCCATAACATATTGTTATTACATTTTTATTCAACTAATCCTTAGTTGATGTTCGTTAAACTCTAAATTACCTTGAAACTTATCCAAACCAAACTTAATTTGGCGTGGACTTGTATTCTAAATACTGAGATAAATAACCTATTACAGGGGATAACTTACGCAAAGCGTTAAGATGGTTGTGCACAATATATTGTACGAAGGGCTGATCCCCCTAAGTACGAGAAGTCCCTACAGTCTCATGACTAATTAGGTTTAAGTTGAAAGAATATTTATAACTTTGGACATAGTTCGCGGTCTTGTGACCCTCAGATATATATTTTTCTGTTCCTGATTAACATTGATAAATTATATTATTCAATTCTATTGAGCCTATTTATTTGGTAGTTATTATGATATTATTATTCATTGTCACTTCAAGTGAGCATTTGTTTGCTCACTCTTGCTTATACAACCATTATAACTAAAGTTGAGAAGGTCGATGAACCTACCACCAGTAAAGGAAAATGAAAGATGAACAAGTTTTGAAGACTTGTAAATCTGTTGATTTCTATATTGTCAGATTTTATTTTAAATATTGTGATGTAGTTATTTATTTTCCGCATTTGATGAATGTTTAAGGTTAGACAACCCGAGAGATTTTATTGAACTTATTGATGTAATCCTTTAAAGGGAAGGTTTATTGTTAAATCTTATTATATTTTGGTAGTTAGAAATGAATGTTTGATATTGAACACCAAATCTTGTGGAATTGAAGTACTCAGATTTGGGGGTGTCACAAGTTGGTATCAAAGCTTTAGGTTATGAACCTTAGGTGGGGGAAAAGCCTTGGGAAGTAACATTTGAAAATATAGTGGTGATAAACTCTTATCGAGTTTTAAGAAAGAAATAATAAAACACTTATGTGCTTATGTGGTTGAAACCTATGTGCTCGTAAGTGTCGAGTAGTGTTGATTAGTAATTAAAACATAAAATTTTGTTATCAGGATGGCTAATGTAGGAGAATCCAGTCAGGATAGGGAGGAAGGATCCTAGATGCCTAGAGAGGATGAGCCTCGAGATATTCAGGTGGTTTGGGAACAACTACTACAACAAAAATCATCTCTGTTGGTTACAATGGTTGAGCAGAAGGGTTTACCTAATGAGGATGATGAGATAGAGACGGATGAGGAGGACCCCGTTGAGCTGCCACAGTCAGATGGGGATGAGGATGAAGATGAAGAAGAGTTTCTACCAAACTCGATTGCAGCCCTTATGTACGACGAAGTATACGACCGCAATATGGAACTTCAGGATAGAGTCGAGGAGTTGGAAGAGATAGTAGCTGAACAACAGACCTCGATGGCATAGAAGAACGATGAAATCCGGGATATTGACGAGCGTCTTAGTAATGTCGAGTGGAAGCTGATTCACACTAAGGGAGAGAATGAGTAGCTGACAGAGGAGATCATTGAGCTGAACAACAAATTGAAAGAAGAGTCCACCAAGAGAGCAAGGGTAGAAGAAGCGTATGAGAAAGCTTCTCAGCATGCAGGAGTAGCAGAAGGGGAAGCACAAGCAAAGAACATCAAGATAGAGGAGATGAATGGCGTATTCAACACTGTGATAAATCGAGCTCAAGATCGAGTTACATATTATTCGATTCAGTTCGAGACGTTCCACCGTACATGTTAGATCGTCGAACAATGTTCCGTATTATAGAATATGAGCGTCGTAAAGCTATGCATCATTTTAGTAGGTCATATTAGGGAATGAACTTGATATGTGGTTAATGATATGATAAATAAGATGTAAATCTCAAGTGTTATGTAACCAATGAGATATGATGATGAGGTTATCCTAAAACTTTAGTAGTTCACGAAAGTAATGTAAATAGCAGTGATGATATTGTTCTTATGTTTTCTAAAGATGATAAATGAATAAAATGTTAATTTTTATTCAAGATGTTATGTGTTATGTGATGATATATTTATGATGTGCAAGTTAAATAGAAAATACATAAAAAAGAAATTGAGTAATAATCTAATAAGTGTGTTTTAATCATAAAATGCCTCCAAGAAGACGTCAACCACGACAACAAACCCCTGAGGGATCTACCAACAATAACAACGTTGAAGCTAACCCATTTCAACAGTTGGTGACACTTCTGATAGTAACACTACAGAATCAACCGCAGAATCAAGCTACAACTTTTAAGGATTTCAAGGCGGTTGGACCACCAGAATTCTGTGGAACCATGAATTCGGTTGGCGCATAGACCTAGATCATGGAAATAGAGAAGGTATTTGATGTTGCTAGGGTCAGTGAGAACCAGAAGACTGCTTTTACAACATTTATGTTGAAAGCAGAGGCCAGTTATTGGTGGCAAGCCAATAAAACTCGAGGAGGTCAAGGGGTAATGTCTTGGGCTAGGTTTAAAGAAATATTTTTTGAGACATATTTCCCAGAGATTTCAAAGAATCAGATGGAAATGCAGTTTTTAGAGCTAATGCAGGGCACAATGACAGTGTTGGAGTATGCAAGAAAGTTCAATGACTTGGCGAGGTTTGTGCCATATTTAGTAAACACATATGAACGCAAGGCGAGGAGGTTTTAACATGGACTGAAGCCCTAGTTGTACAACAGAGTCTCCCTATTCCAGTTAAAGACGTTTGCAGCGGTGCTTGAGAAGGCAATTCTTGCTGAGGGTGGAGGCGAGGCTGTGACAAAGTACAATCAAGAACAAAAAAAGAAGAAGAATGAGGGTGAAGGTAAGAATGGTGGTAGTAGTGGTGGAAATGGTAGTAATAACTTAAAGAGGAAACAAATATAATAATATAGATTACAATTAAAAGATGTTGTGTCAGGTATTATCCCAATCAATGATATAGATGCTTATGCATTATTTGATTCGGGTGCTATTTGCTCGTTTATATATGATGAATTTGCTAAGAGGTTAGGATTGCCTAGTGAAAAATTTAATTTCCCTTTAAACATAGAAATTGAGAATAGGGAGGTGATTCCTGTTAGGTTTGTGTACAATAATTGTAGGGTGAATATTAAGGGGAATGTCATGATAGTAGATTTAATTCCGATTAAACATGGGGAGTTTTGATGTTATATTGGGATTGGATTGGCTATTCAATTATGGAGCGATAATTGATTGCCAAAAGAAATGCGTAAACCTTATGACTCTGTCAAAAGTAGTCTTCTATGGTAGCAAGTCGCCTAGACAGGCAAGATGTCTGACGATTATGCAGGCCAAGAAGTTGTTGAGTCAAGGTTGTGTAGGATATTTAGCTTACATAGTCGATACTCAGAGGAAGAGGGTGAAACTAGAAGAGATACCTGTAACAACCCGATATTTTCTATATAAATAAATAAAAAATTTTGCCTATAATTTTTTTTTATTTTAAGGATGAGGATTTGTACAAGATAAGGTGTATATGTAGTATGTGATAAATAAAAATATATTTATTACATGAATATTTGCAAATAATTTTATTTTAGAGTTATTGATTATTATAAATTATATTCTTATAATAATTAATTTTATAGCAAAAATATTTTATTAATTATTTTCTATGAAAATATAATCATATATTATTTAAATAATATATGGAGTGATTTTTAGAATAATTATAATAATTATTTTATTATATGAATTTTAGTACAAATTATTAAGCTAAATATTTTACTTTAATTATTAAGGTTAAATATGGAAGAATAAATCAGATATGGAATCCAAACCCTAATTTTAGATTTTTATCCATGGATGAGAATAATAATAATATAATATTAATTATATTTTTATTTTTCAGTGCTATACATATGTACTGTATGCACGTACTGTCAATGATTGGTCAATTATGGCACATTATTTGAAAACCTTAATTTTACGGTGGGAAACTCTAAATTGAAACTCAATTGAAAGATTAAGTCTGTTATATAACTGTGTTATATGATCTATGTTGTGTATTAAATGATTAATTAGGTAAACCCTAATTAAAATCTAGAAAACCCTAATTAATCTTTAAGAAAAACCCTAATCATACAACCCTAATTTTTGAAATGAGAAACCCTAATTTGAAACCTAAACTGGTGTTTAGGATTAGTCAGAAATTGTGTTAATGTGATTAATGTCATGTACAGTAGATTTTATTGCTAATTATGGAAAACCTAATTAGTAATTAAAAACCCTAATATCTAGAACCCTAATTTGGTAATTAGAAACCCTAATTATAATTTAGTAACCCTAATTATCAAAAATTATAAACCATAATTATTTAATTAACAAAGTTAATTATAATTAGAGATGTTAAACCCTAATGTTCTTGTATAAACTAATTAGAAACCTAATCTAATTAACAAACCCTAATTTTCTAATTTTAGAAACTAAGATTTTTATTTTTTTTATTTTGTGCAAACCCTAATCGCTAGATATTACAAATGCTTTATGCTAAACCTTAGGGTTAAATCCTAAGGGTCAAACCCTAATGGTTTGCCAAATGACAAGAATGCCATTTGTTAGTTTCTAGTTGGCACGATAGTTATCTAGAAGGGGGGGTTGAATAGATAATTAAAAATCTTTTTTTTAAACTAGTTCTTTGATAATGATTAAAACTTAGCAGAATTAATATTTGTTTAATCTTCTTTACCAAGTAGTGGAGTTATTAGAGTGAGGCAGTTATGGCAGATATAACAGATATAATAGATATGGAAGTTGTGGCATAAACGTAAAAGGCACAGTCATTTTTAAGAGGTTCAGAGCACTTAAAGCTCCTAGTCCACTCTTCTACTCAACGAGTAGGATATCCACTAAGGATGTTTGTTACAACTTCTGAATCACACAGATTCCTTCTTGACCAGCAGTCTAGGAACTTCTTAGTTCACTCTTGAACTCCTTAAGTCCAGCAGACTTGGCTTTCTTATAGTTCACTACGAACTCTTTAAGTGCAGCAGACTTTGTACTCTTCATCAGTTGGCTGATAATGTTGAGTTCTTGATGGTTTCTACTCAGTTGCTGTGTAAGTACTTGTTCTAAAGAACTGAGTAGCTGAGCAAGTTTTGCAATATCTCAGATCGCAAAGTTGAGCTTGAGAGAGATGTTCACATTGTTTGTTCAATGCTTGCTTGCTTCTCTCTCATCTGTCTGATCTGTATATATGTGATCTTGAAAACTATTCGTTGGATCCATCCGTTGAGGCAATGAATGCGTTTGAACTTTTTGTACTGTGATAGAGACATTTCTGCACATCTTCTGAATTCTACATTCTGGCCCACTGACACTGCAGACTGCTTTTTCACCTACCACCTGAAAAGGTGTTTTGTTCCTCTTACCCATGGTACAATCCTTAGCTTCTTCAATACGCTTCTTTATTGCATACTAAGGATATTTCATATACTCTGGCACTGATGAGTACTGCAGCGTGTAGAATCCATTCCTCATATATTGAAATCTATCTTTGCACAAATCTTGAGGCTCGACGTTTTCTGACATGAGACAGATGATGCTCTACAATTTGGATCGTCGTACTCTACGATTTAGATCGTAGCATCTTGACTTCTTTGCACACTATGATGCTATCAGTCGAGAGCACTACGATTTCCCTTAGACCTTTGCACACTACAATCTTCACTTGCTCGTGTTGTTGTCTCTACGATCCCAAGTTTACACTACTATCGTTGACTTGTAAACTCCATGTTTCGTTCAGCACACTACGATCGTGGAGTTGGCTCGGCAAACGTTGGGATCACTCTACGATTTTTGAAGAGTCCCTTCAAGGCAGACACACTACGATCTTTAAAGCTCTACGTTTCTGCCTTGACTTCTGCAGTGTTGATCAGATGATACACTACGATTTCTTCGAAGCCTATCTATTACATCTCAAGACCAACCTAACAGCTTTGATCTTTTTATCTATACATTCCATTACAGAATGATACACGTTAATTATCATAGATTACCCTAATAAATTTGATCTATCACTAAGTCATTGTACATATATTCATTGAAGGACTTTACAATTAATCATGAGTATATACATTAAAACATCAAATCATAATATGCATTCTCCCAACACCATTAAATTGAAAATATAAAAGATCAAATTGCCCTTTTATGTATTATTGAGGCTAGCAAGTAGGTTTTGACAATATTAGAAGTTGGTGACCTAATGTAACAACTCCATTGACTTAAAATGATAGCAGCTCAGCCTCTAGATCAGCCATACATGCATCCACCACTTGTATATATAGATTGAGAGAGAGAAAAAGACACTTGTTAGTCTATTTTTACACAAACACTTAACCATTCCTCTCTCCCTCAAAACCTCCAAAATTCTTTCCTAATATCAGTTAAGAACCGAGCCCCACTAACATCCATAACCTAATTAGAAGCCAGAAATCAAAATCATAGAAGGAATAAAACCCTAGCTTGAAATCTGACCATTGATCCAATGTTAGATGTTGTTTTTTGTGTGTTAAACATGTTAGATATAGTGTATAAAGATGATCTGGGTTGCTAGATATTAGATCCATAACATCTAGAGGCTCGGATTTGAGATTCTACAAAATCTGGAAAAAATTTGTTTTGGTGTCTGACAACGAATGTCAGGACTTGTATCTCTGCGATCTTTAATGATTTTTGTGTTTTGAAAGTTTGTAGTTGTAGTCTGTTATGTGCTCTTCGATCTTGATCAAGAATGAGGCTTATATCGAGTCCAGATTGCAAGATAATTAAGGTCAAAAGGCGTTGACCGACCATTACTTGGCGTTTCTAGGTAACCCAGAAACTGTCTAGAACCGTCCTGACAATGTTTTGCTTCGACCAGATCTGTCAGTGTGTATATGTTTTGGTTCTGTTGATGTATCTAAGTTGTAGTATGTAGGTTATACTACATGTTTATGGCTTAAAATCACTTAATAATTAAACGGGGTGATTGTAATGGACAGTCAAACCAGGCAAGTCGAGCATGTTCTCTGTTTTCTGGGTAACCCAGAAAACATATGAACATGTCGACTAACATGGTTTGACCGGGTATTAAATTTTGATTTTGTTTATGTTATTTGTATTTTATGTAATAGATCTACTCTCTTCCATGCGCGCTACAACTTAGAACCTTTAGATCAGAAAACAATTTCATGTAAAGCAAGTTGTGGAAGCCCAAAGTAGGCCTGACGAACTGTTCTTCATTTCTGGGTATCCCAGAAATGAAGAACATGTCTGACAGCCACTTTGCAGGCTTATATCTTCTTATTATGATGTTGTTTGATCGTGTTTCTTGTTGGGTCTTGTAGTGTTACATTTGTACTACACGATCTGACCAGAAAAATTCATGAAGATCTAGGTTTCATGAAGAACATGAAGAACACCTATAGCGACAGTTCTATCACTATAGGTGGTCTTTAGCGACAGACAGTGTATTTTAATTAATTTAATTTCTGAAAATAAATTATTTTAATTAAATAAATAGAAAATAATAGTTTTTAATTATTAAAAATACCAAATAAATTATTAAAAATTATTTTGAATTCTAAAAATTAGTTTTTATTTATTTTAAGTATATTTCATAAATATTTAATATTTTTGAAATATTACTGGTATTTAATTTATTTAATTATAATATTAAATAAAGTAGTTAAAAATGATTTTAATACTTGAAAAATCATTTAAAATTATATTATGATATAAAAAAATATTTTAAGTTATTTTTAATGACTTTTAATATTATGTGATTAAATTTATTAATAAATTAATATTAATTATAATTCAGTTATTTACTAAATGAATTAAATAAATTAATTAAAAATCATTTTATTATATTAAAAATCATTTTAAATAATAATAAGGTATTTAAAAATATTTTAAGTTATAAAATATAACTTTTAATATTTAAAGGTAAATTTCATTAATTAATTATTATTAATGATATCAAAGTTATTTAATAATTATATTAAATAAATTAGTTTTAAAATGATTTTAATATTATAAAAATCATTTTAAATGAAAATAAAATGTTTAAGGATATTTTAAGTTATAAAATATAAATTTTAATATTTAAAGGATAATTTTATTAATAATTTAATATTAAGGATTATTAATTATTATTAATAATATTAAATTTATTTAATAATTATATTAAATAAATAGTTTTAAAATGGTTTTATTAATTTAAAAATCATTTAAAAAGGATATAAATGAATTAAAATATTTTAAGTTATACTTAATGACTTTTTGATATTTTGATAAATAAAACATTAATACTTAAATATTAATGATAATTATTTAAAAATGATTTTAAATGTTTTAAAAATCATATAAGGGTAATATAAATACTTTAAAAATATTTTAAGTTTTTATAAATAACTTTAATATTTTGGCAATGGTTTCATTTGTAACAACCCCAAAATAGGTCCGTTCCATCCAATCCATTCTGAGTCGTCAAATAGATGGTACAAAAAATAACTACAACTTTATTAATACAATTGTCGTGCAAGATACGACAACACTTAAACTGTGAGTTTAAATACAAATATATACCAACTGTAACTCTGGACACCAACTTTGGATAGCACGTCACAATGACACCTTACATAAAGGTGTAGTCAAAAATTGTTTTAGAAATTAGAATCTTTGGAAAGTGCTCAAGGAAACCTTCTTACATGGGAGGCCATGCGTCTACATTATTATAGATATCATATGCCCACAAAATTATCATTGGTTGACCCAATAGACCCCAAAGAAAAACGAGAAGATTACTATCATATTCTTCCCAATGGTGTGTCTTCTCTTGACATATCATTATCTCCACCGTCACTAATTGAGAATTATACTTCAACCAAACTCCAAGATTATATAGGTAGTGCTTGTATATATACTTAGCAAGTGGATAAGCACATCCCTGTCTTATGATACCTCGAGGTTGTATGTCATTAGACATCATGTATGATAGTGACAAAATACCCTTCCAAAGTTGGGTTCGCCTCACCTATTTTGGGAGAACCTCAACAGCTATAGAACACCGTTCTATTCCCCTATTATTCCCGCTCGACCCAGCTACACTCTTATTACCTGAAAGGAATTGTGAAGCAAAAGGGTGAGCACAACTAGCTCAGTAAAGAATATTATGACTAAAGATAAATAAATTATCAATAGTCTTCATCAGTAATAAATCAGAGATTTAGAACATATGGTAGATGATAAAACTTTTCAACCATAGTTGCAGCGGAACGAGCAATCCATTAGAAGAGTCAAATAGACCATAAAATCTATTATCTTCTCCATGTTAAAAGTTCACCAACAATGTTTTATCCCTGTAACATCAATCAACAATTCCTGTCCACAATCACGTGTATACCTCATAATCGTAATTGTAGTTCTAAATTCCTTTCCTCATCCAGGACAAAGTTAATTGTCATCACCTCAAAAGAGCAGTACTTATGACTGGAATAACGCTGAATGAACTTGCATCGTATAGCAACACTCAAGATATCAAAATACTCACAAGAATACACTCAATAATATAGAGAGAGAAATAGAGAGAAAACTTCAGTTTCTGGTGTGATTTTCAATCCTAATCTAAGCACCCTATTTATAGGAAAATACTTAGAACACCAAAGTAGATAATTTAATAAAATATTATTATATTTATATAAATTTCCTACGTACACCAAGAATCTGAATTCAGCATGCATTCAACACTAGTGGGGCCCACCAACAATATAAAAATGTTTTTTCTTAATAAAAATTATTAAAACTTCAAAATCAATTATTCTGGAACTTCAATAATTCATAATAAATAGCCCGTTTATTAGAAAATTCGAATCTCGTGATTTTTTAAGGAAATTCAATTCTCTACAACTTTGCAGAAGAAAGTTTTTCCAAATTCTAAACAGAATTTTATCGAAATCCATATACGGACGATTTTACAGGCTATAATCAAATTTTAGTCAAGAAATGGGGTCCACTGACACACAAAACATATGTTAATCATTTAATGCAACAAAAATACTCTTCCTCCCCATATATTCATATATCACACATTCATTGTAAAAATATCATCATTATTATATTATAATAATATAATAAAATATTATTTTAGCAGAAAAGATAAAATATCAATTTTCAACAATTATCACTTTAAAAATTTTCTCCATCTATATCCACATAAAATGAATATTTTCCTTATTATATAAATCACTAATTAATTATTCACAAATAATATTATAGAATCACAATAATGACAACCAGGCAGTTCCCAGGAAAGAGTGAGCTTTCCAATAAGAATTTTTCCTTACTAGCGCGCAATTAGGTGACCAAACCTCTCCTTAGATAGAACTTTCTAGACATTGCCAATAATGCAATCTAATAATATTATTCAAATAATATGAATTATTGATTTGATAATGGAAAATATTGTGCGGTGACAATTATTAAAACAACAATAATATAAAATATCAACGCATCAATTATTGAATCAAAAATAAAATATTAAACAATAATTTACTGTAACAATTATTGAGTAGTGCCTTGTTACGTAAGAATCAATAATTGGTGCAATACCGCGTGCTACTGTTCAACAACGCGTATTACTGTGTTTTAACCACGGGGTATTCCAACAGTGTTAACGGTAATAACTACACCGTTATTTATAAAAAACTTATACTTGTCATTTTCTTCATCTAATCGCTTTCCATTATGGGGCCCACACAAGGCTACGCCGTCATACAAATATTCCCCGACAACAAGAATATTTCACGACCAAACGAATATTCTCCGACAATAATGAATATTTTATAACCACTTGCTTATTTAAAATATTTGCGCATTTTACCCATAACTAACCACATTAATCAAATCAACCCCTTACTATTTTAAAATAATAATTTGAGAAATTAAATATTTATTTATAAAAAGTTGGAGTTTTACAACCTCCCCTCCTTATGAAATTTCGTCATCGAAATTGACGTACGTACCTGGTATTTCGAAAAGAGTTGAGAATACCTTTCTTTCATTTCAGATTCCATCTTCTCTGTCATCATAATTTCTCCATTGCTCATCTCCTATATTTCAGATATCATTTTAGAATACAGCTTCAAAACAAGGGTTAATTAAACAAATTAACGTATCACATAATATCCCGATATTATGATTGACCAACAAATAAGCTTAGGTAGGACACACTAGCAAAGGATTTACTCGTCTCTCCCCTCCTAGTTCTATTCCCTGATATCCGCCAGAGATCATATCCCTAAGCTCTGATACCAACTGTGACAACCCCAAAATAGGTCCATTCCATCCAACCCATTCTGAGTTGCCAAATACATAGTACAGAAAACAACTACAACTTTATTAATACAATTGTCGTGCAAGATACGACAACACTTAAACTGTGAGTTTAAATACAAATATATACCAACTGTAACTCTGGACACCAACTTTGGATAGCACGTCACAATGACACCTTATATAAATGTATAGTCAAAAACTGTTTTAGAAATTAGAATCTTTGGGAAGTGCTCAACAAAACCTTCGTACATGGTAGGCCATGCGTTTAGATTATTATAGATATCATATGCCCACAAAATTATCCTTGGTTGACCCAATAGACCCCAAAGAAAAACGAGAAGATTACTATCATATTCTTCCCAATGGTGTGTCTTCTCTTGACATATCATTATCTCCACCGTCTCTAATTGAGAATTATACTTTAACCAAAGTCCAAGAATATTTAGGTAGTGCTCGTATATATACTCAACAAGTGGATGAGCACATCCCTGTCTTATGATGACTCGAGGTTGTATGTCATTAGACATCTTGTATGATAGTGACAAAACACCCTTCCAAAGTTGGGTTCGCCTCACCTATTTAGGGAGAACCTCAACAGCTATAGACCAAGGTTTTATTCCCCTGTTATTCCCGCTCGACCTAGCTACACTCTTATTACTTGAAAGAAATTGTGAAGCAAAAGGGTGAGCACAACTAGCTCAGTAAAGAATATTATGACTAAAGATAAATAAATTATCAATAATCATCATCAGTAATAAATTAGAGATTTAGAACATATGGTAGATGATAAAACTTTTCAACCATAGTTGCAGCAGAACAAGCAATCCATTAGAAGAGTCAAAAAGACCATAAAATATATTATCTTCTTCATGTTAAAAGTTCACCAACAATGTTTTATCCCTGTAACATCAATCAACAATTTCTGTCCACAATCACGTGTATAAATCATAATCGTAATTGTAGTTCTAAATTCCTTTCCTCATTCAGGACAAAGTTAATTGTCATCACCTCAAAAGAGCAGTACTTTTGACTGGAATAACGCTGAATGAACTTGCACCGTATAGCAACACTTAAGATATCAAAATACTCACAAGAATACACTCGATAATATAGAGAGAGAAATAGAGAGAAAACTTCAGTTTCTGGTGTGATTTTCAATCCTAACCTAAGCACCTTATTTATAGGAAAATACTTAGAACACCAAAGCAGAAAATTTAATAAAATATTATTATATTTATATAAATTTCCTACGTACACCAAGAATCTGAATTCAGCATGCATTCAACACCAGTGGGGCCCACAAATAATATAAAAAATGTTTTTCTTAATAAAAATTATTAAAACTTCAAAATCAATTATTCTGGAACTTCAATAATTCATAATAAATAGCCCGTTTATCAGAAAATTCGAATCTCATGATATTTTTAGGAAATTCAATTCTCTACAACTTTGTAGAAGAAAGTTTTTCTTCCAAATTCTAAGCAAAATTTGACCGAAATCCATATACGGAGGATTTTACAGGCTATAATCAAATTTCAGTCAAGAAATGGGGTCCACCGACACACAAAACATGTGTTAATCATTTAATGCAAAAAAATACTCTTCCTCATAAAATGAATATTTTTCTCATCAAATAAATAAATAATTAATTATTCATAAATAATATTATAGAATCACAATAATGACAACCAGGCAGTTCCAGGGAAAGAGTGGGCTTTCCAATAAGAATTTATCCTTACTGGCGCGCAATTAGGTGACCAAACCTCTCCTGAGACAGAACTTTCTAGACATTGTCAATAATGCTATATAATAATATTATTCAAATAATATGAATTATTGATTTGATAATGGAAAATATTGTGCAGTGACAATTATTAAAACAACAATAATATAAAATATCAACGCAACAATTATTGAATCAAAAATAAAATATTGAACAGTAATTACTGTAATAATTATTGAGTAGTGCCTTCTTACGTAAGAATTAATAATTGGTGCAATACCGTGTGCTACTGTGCAACAACGCGTATTACTGTGTTTTAACCACCGGGTATTCCAACAGTGTTAACAGTAACAACTACATCGTTATTTATAAACAACTTATACTTGTCATTTTCTTCATCCAATCGCTTTTCGTTAGGGGGCCCTCACATGGCTATGCCGTCGTACGAATATTCCCCGACAACAAGAATATTCCACGACCAAACGAATATTCTCTGACAACAATGAATATTTTATAACAACTTGCTTATTTAAAATATTTGCGCATTTTACCCATAACTAAACACATTAATCAAATCAACTCCTTACTATTTCAAAATAATAATTAGAGAAATTAAATATTTATTTATAAAAAGTTGGGGTCTTACATCATTAATAGTTTAATAGTAATTAAATATTAATGATAATAGAATTGTTTAATATTTAAATCATTTAATAATAATTCCGATGTTTGAAAATTCATGATAAATTATAATAAATGTTTTAAAATTATATTAAGTCATTTAAAAATAATATAACTGATACTAAGTTACAAGATAGAGTCTTAGACTCGATAATTATCTGATAAAGCTGTCGGTACACCGACATATTTCATAAATTGATCTGGACTTAGATAATTTGATTAGATATGTGTTTATTTGTGATTCAATGGTTGTTAAACATATGTCACAATGTGATTAGGTTATGTGCTGACTGCAATAAGCAGTATTATATGTTGAGATATGTTATTCTAATCAGTAAAATGATCTTATTACTGATAGGTGTTATATAAAAGATAGAATTAAGTTGCGAATTATAAGCATCACATCAAGCAAGTATCTTACCCTTGCATTTTCTTTATGAAATGGACATAAGTAAGAATGTTTCTGAATTATATTATTATTGTACAGATTATTAACTTTATATTATATACGCTCATTGATTATCAACATGTTAGTATATGGTAATTCAGATATATATATTTTGTTCGTTAATTTCTATAAATGGTTATACAAGTGTCCCCACTTGGATAATCATTGTATTTAATCACATGTTGATACACCTTTGTTAATTACCCGTATATATATATATATATATATATATATATATATATATATTGAATTATAGATTATTGTTGAACAAGATAAAACTTTACTATTATCTAACTGAATTGCTTTGGTTGGGAACCCAGACAAGTATGAACATCCCTTACACTGAGAAAATTTTTTATGCACCCAAGGTGGACAGAGTGAACGATACCCTCATTCTTGCATGTAGTGTTGATCAATACAGGGTATAAAGGGCTGTTCCGTAAATTATGACAGTTTACAGATTAAGTTCTGTTTAACCTTTTCAAAAATGAAAACAATGTTCATAGTATGTCACATTAACCATAGTTATAGTCAGTACGTAGTTTCAAAAATTTGAAAGAGGGTTGTTATGTTATTATTATCGGTTCAGATTACTTCACAACTATTGACTTGTTGTAGAAGGGTAGTACAAAGAAAATATTTAAATTCTTTCAATTTATATATATAATTGCTATTACTTGTTGGGCACTCAAATGCTCATCCTTGCCTAATTTAAATATTTTCAGCTAAGTGTGAACAAGCAGAGAGCTCTGCTAAGAACACGGGAAAGGGAAAGGTTGCTGAATGAACGTAATGTTATGTTATGTAATAGTTAACTTTATTAAGACAAGTATGATATATATTATCTATCATGGATTGTAATGAATGTTTAAAGGTTACGTACTTGGGATTAAGACTCTGATAAATATGTAAATTAAGTTGATCTTTATATCATTGTTATTATTATTAGTATTACTCCGCTCATAGAAATTGTATCGTGAAGCACCGAGTTCGGGTTTCAAGTACCCGGATTTGGGGGCTTTACAATACCAGTGGTTAGGGAATTTGTAGATGTGTTTCTGTAGGATTTTCCAGGACTTCCGCCTTACAGAGAAATTAAGTTCATTATCAATTTGGGGCCAGAAACTGCTCCGATATTGAAGGCCCCATATAGGATGGCTCCAATAGAGATGAAGGAACTAATGGTACAATTGGAAGAGCTGTTAGACAACAAATACATTCAGCCGAGTGTAACACCATGGGGAGCACCGGTGTTGTTCGTGAAGAGGAAGGATGGGTCAATGCGTCTTTACATTGATTATAGAGAATTAAACAAAGTCACTATTAAGAATAAATATCCATTGCCAAGAATAGATGACTTGTTTGATCAGTTGAAGGGAGCTAAGTACTTCTCAAAGATAGATTTGAGAAGTGGGTATCATCAATTAAAGGTAAGGAAGGAGGATGTACTGAAGACGGCATTTAGAACTCGGTATGGACATTACGAGTTTTTGGTAATGTCTTTTGGTTTAACCAATGCCCCTGCAACATTGATGGATTTGATGAACAGGGTGTTTAAACCATTCTTAGATAAGTTTGTGGTGGTATTCATTGATGATATTCTGGTGTACTCCAAATCTCAAGAAGAACACGTAGAACATTTACGTTTGACGTTGGAGACGTTAAGAAAGGAAAATTGTATGCAAAATTCTCTAAATATTAATTCTGGCTAGAACGTGTACAATTTCTTGGACAAGTGATTGATAAAGACGGGATTTTAGAGGATCCATCAAAAGTCAAAGCCATAATCAATTGGGAACAACAAAGGACACCATCAGAGGTGAGGAGTTTCTTGGGACTAGCAGGCTACTATAGACGATTCATTCAAAACTTTTTCAAGTTTGCCACCCTGTTAACAAATTTGACAAGGAAAGCTGTAAAAAAATTTTGGACGGAGAAGTGTGAAGAGAGCTTTCAAGACTTGAAAAAGAAGTTAAGTGTGGCACCTGTGTTGTCATTACCAGATAATACAGGAAACTTTGTGGTGTATAGTGATGCATCACATAAAGGATTAGGTTGTGTCCTTATGTAGAATGACAAAGTCATTGCGTATGCATTAAGGCAACTGAAGGACTATGGGAAAGGATACCCGACTCATGATCTAGAGTTGACTGCGGTGGTATTTGCTCTGAAGATATGGAGACATTATCTCTATGGAGAGAAATGTGAAATATATACGGACCATAAGAGTCTAAAGTATATTTTCACACAGAAGTACCTGAACATGCATCAAAGGAGATGAATGGAATTAATAAAAGATTATGAGTGTGAGATCTTTTATCATTCGGGCAAGGCAAATGTGGTTGCAAATGATTTGAGTAGGAAAGGTCGAGAAAAGTTGATGTTGTTAACCAACCAAGAGGAGCTTATTTCAGCAATGGCAAGGCTAGAGTTAGAAATAAAATTTCCAAAAGAATCCGATGAAAGATTGTTCCATATGGAAACTAGTCCAACTTTAGTGGACAAAGTGAAGAACGCTCAACTACAAGATGAAGAATGTGGAAAAATCAAAAGAAGAGTGGTTGAGGGTAGTGAAGTGAAATACACGATTGATACCGAAGGACTACTAAGGTTCAAGGGAAGAATTTGGGTTTCAGCAGTACTAAATATTAAAGAAGAAGTCTTGACAGAAGCTCATAACTCAAGATATTCAATTCATCTGGGAAGTACGAAGATGTATCAAGATTTACGATGACATTTTTGGTGGCCAAACATGAAAAGAGATGTTGCAGAATGTGTCGCAAAATGTTTGACATGTCAAAGAGTCAATGTAACGTCCGCATATTTTAAACTTCTTATTAATTAAATATGTGATTTAATTTTAATGAGTTAGTTTTATGAGCCTATTTAAACCTTAAGTGGTTATGTGAATTTACGAAATGATTAAAGGGAGTCACTAATAGTTGATTTAAATTAGTGAAGTAACCCTAAGATTCTAATAGCAAAGACTTGATAAGAGTATTAATTAAATATTCAATTTATTTGAATATAGTAGCAAGAGTTGAACATATTGATTAAATACAATTATGAGTAATTAATTGATAATGTGTTAATTAATAATTATTATTGAATAGATAATAATTAATGTGTAAAATATCAATAATTTATAAAATGAATATATGTGTACTTGATTAATTTGTGCAATATAGTAAACCTGTATTATATGGTAGTTAATTATATATTTTATATAGTACAAGGTGGCACATTAATTTGTCAATATATTATATATAGACTATATAGTAAGAGTTATTTGCATTTATGTGAGTTGCATAATAATATTGTTATATGATGTGGAGTGTGTGGGTAAACATTCATGTATACCCTATTAACATAAAATAATATCAATTGTTAAATTAATAATGATTTCATTAGTTATTATAATAATAACAGTCATGGTAATTGAAAATGTACATGAATTATATGTATGTGCAATACTTGATATCTTATAATTGGGAAACACATTGTATGCTCTTTAAGTCATTATAACCTATGTTATTTGAAATGGATTGTGCATACATAATTTATAACTAAAGTATATATTATGTATATAAGGTATTAGCCAAGTGTGGCATTTCATTTTTGCAAATGCTGAGAATTCTCTTGTCCCATAATAAGAGTCCCATTTCATCTTCCCACATGAAAATCTAGCAAGCCTAGCCTAGCTTCATCTCAAATTCACCAATCTAGACCAATTAGTGGATGGGGAGTGGGATTTATGATGGAGATCACCAACTCTCACCAACTCTTCCTTAACCCTTGTGCATTCTTGAAATTCTTTGGTTTGATTTGGGAGGTAATTCCATTATCTAGATAATCAATCTTCTATAAATAAAACACTTCTCTTCTCATTCCGTGTTGCTGAGATTGTGCATTAGAGTGTATTAGTTGCTAAGCTATTAGGAAGAATTATCAGAGAAGAGAGGGAAATCAATTGCTTCAAGAGGTATGAAAATCCTAATTATGTTCTTGAGTTGGGTTTTGTTTGGCAAATTCTTGTAATTCTCATGAATTTTTGATAATGTAGTGTGAATTAGCTTAAGATTGTGTTGTTTTAGTTAGTATGCATGTTTAGAAGTATTAAAAGTAGTGGAGTTACGGAAAATAGATGTTTGGCAATGTTGGAGTTGAGCCTCTACAGAAGTAGAGGCCATATTTTTTTTTCTGGGAGAAGAGGCGCGGCCGCGCCACTTACCTAGCCTTTCACCGCGCGGGTAGCAGATCATAGTTGCTCATGTTAACTCCTTAATATATTCCGAGCATGTTACTTTAGAATGAATATGCATATAAATGACCTGAACTTGTGGACTAAGGTAGTTATGTATATAGTAAGCCATAATAGGTTTGTTTTGACTTAGTTATTCAAAGAAGGCTTAAAAATTTGAAAACTAGAAAATGGTATACATGGAGTAATATACATTCTAACCTTGTAAACATATGTAAATAACTTGAGTATGCGCACAAATGCATATGAAAGCATTAATTAGCCAATATAGACGTATCTTGCATGCTTGAATGAATTTTACTAATGGAGACATAAAGTTATGAAAATGAACTTGATAAACTATAAGTTGAGAACTTATAAGTATACTTTTAACATCTAACATATGAATGTATAGTTGAGGCCAAAGGACCATGAAGCATGTGTATAATAAGTAGACATGATCGACCTTGTTAACTTAAAATGTGAAGTCTTAAGTAAATGAAAACGAATAATGACCTATGATATATTTGATGAAGGGTTAAAATTAGTTATTCATATAATAACATGTGTGTTGTGCATGATTGTTCATTTATGTGCATGACGTGTGTACACTGGCTTACTGCAGAAGCAGCCCTGTCTTGGTTTGCACCAAGAGCAGCGCGACCGCGCGTCTCCTTAGTACAAATTAGGCGTGGCCGCGCCATCCTGCAGTGAAGTCTGAGTTCTGTTAATAAAATGAGAATTTATGCATGCTTATATGGTTACTCTAAACTGTAATACTTGTCCAGTATAGTATGCATGTGATAATAAGCATGTTATTAAAAGAATTCTATGATGAATTAGTGTTTACCACTTTAAAGTCAATAGTGATTTCAACTACGACATAGCGTGTTAGAAACTAATCGTGTAATGTAATGTCACATTTATAGAAGCATGATAGGTGATGATTTGATTCTTGTAAGTGTGAACTCATATTAGTTTACACGTACTAATTAGAAAGACCGACTGGTTAATGTTAGGTCGTTTCAGCACAAGTTAATTAAAGCTAGAATTATATTGTAGCTGAGCAAACAGGCAAGTTCCCTAAACTTACTCCAATTATTATTGTGCAAGTTTCTTTGAACTTCACTCTTTGGTTGTGCAAGTTCCTTAAATTCTTACTCTTATACTTGAGCAAGTATCCAAACATTATTTTATTGCATTGCAAGTTCCCTAACCTTACTCAAATTTATATTGAGCAAGTATTCGAACACCATTTTATTGTGTTGCAGGTCTCCTAACTTACACAACTTTGTTTGTTGTGAAAGTTTCTTATCCTTCTCATATTGTATTGAGTAGATTATTGTTGAATTGAAAGTATTCATTTAAGCTTGAATCTTATTTCCAAGCATGATATTAAGTGGTTTAATTACTTTATAATTATTCCACATTGATATTATTGATATTTGCACTTAGTGCACTTGAGTTCGTAAAGTCTTGGACTTGTACATCATTTAAAGTTCAATAATTCTTAAACTATGTTAGATAGAGTCTGAACATTTATTCGGTTAGACAAATGTTTGAAGTTTTATAAAAGCTATCCAAACCAATTGATGGTAAGGATTCTTAGACTGAAAAGAACATCCCTTTCTATGATAGGGGAGTACCAGGTATCTAATATAAGATACAAAGAGAAGATTTAAATGTTATGCATATACATGGGGTATGCGAGGTTGATCCCCTCAAGACTTATTTTGTAGCCAGTAACCAAAGGGTCAATTAGCTATTAATTTCATTGGAGTGTTATAGTTCAAAGTCTACTTGACTAGTAGTTATTCTAAAAGTAATCATTATCTTTGCTTCTAATATTCATATTGTTGAATCCTTCAGATATTCATATTGTTGAATTCTTTGTTAGACATTTTCCTTTCATCATGATATATCCTTATTGTTTTATTTAAACTTGTTGAGAAAACTTGTTGCTCATCCTTGCTATATCATGAATTATATTACTGCTAAGCCCGAGATCTCGGGAAAGGACAAGGGTAAAGGGAAGATGTAGGATAGTCACCAGGGGCAGAATTTATCTTATGCTTAATTTAAATTAATGTTATATAATATGAACCCTAAGTACTATTATAGGGAATGTTTGAAAGATTGTATTACGGTTATCGAATCTTGGGACTAGTAATACCTTTTGAATGAACGACGTACATTTATTTTTTTCTGCATTTTAGTTATCGTATGTTGTTTAGAGGCAGATGTTTGTTTTTATCGTGATGACCGAACCAGGGCCAGAGGACCCGGATTTGGGGCTGTCACAGTCTAGGCCGAGCATCAGAGACCAAGCGGATTACTTCAACTGTTGGAAATACCGGAATGGAGGTGGGAACACATCACAATGGATTTTGTGGTAGGTCTTCCAACTACTCAAAGAGGATACGATGCGATTTGGGTGATAGTGGACATGCTGATGAAATCAGCACACTTATTGCCAATAAAGATTAGATTCAATCTTGATCAGTTGGCAAAGTTGTACGTTAAAGAGATCGATTCGAGACATGGAATTCCAGTGTCAATTATGTCAGATAGAGATCCGCGATTCACGATATACTTCTGGAAGAGACTACAAGAATGCATGGGAACACAATTGAGAATGAGTACGACATACCATCCGCAAACAGATGGCCAAAATGAACGAACAATCTAGACGTTGGAAGATATGCTCAGAGCATGCATCATGGATTTCAAAGGGAACTGGGATAAACATTTACCATTGGCAGAGTTCACCTACAACAACAGTTACCACGCAAGCATTGGTATACGGCCTTACGAAGCATTGTACGGTAGAAAGTGTAGAGAACTCTACTGTGCTAGGATGAAGTAGGTGAACATCAACTATTAGGACCAGAATTGGTACATAAAACTGCTAAGGTTGTCAAACTCATCAGGACAAGATTGGTAGCTGCTCAAGATAGACAGAAGAAGTATGCTGATCAACACAGATAACATTGCAAGTTCGATGTAGGAAATTTTATGTTCTTAAAAGTTTCTCCTTGGAAGGGGAAAATCCATTTTGGTAAAAAGGGAAAGCTAAGCCCAAGGTTTGTTGGACCCTTTGAGGTGCTGCAAAGAGTAGGAGAAGTGACTTACGAGGTAGCTCAACCTCCAGAGTTGGAACATGTTCAATGTGACACCCCCAAAATAGCTATACATCACCTATTCTGAGTCGCGAAATACATGGTACATAATAAAAATACAACCTTAAATTTACAATATGAGATATGAGTTTTAATACAAATATTGTCATCTAAACAATATTCAAACTCAAAATAAGTCCTCAATACTTTTATTATCACACTATTTCATAGAATAGAGAGGACTACTAATGCTATCATCTGGACCGTCACTCCGTTCCCCGACTAGTCTCTGCTACGTTCTCATTTCCTGAAGAGAACAATGAAAGTAAAAGGGTGAGCTCAACTAGCCCAGTAAGAAATATTATGACTAAGATAATACAGAATAAATTATCGTTAGCCTTCAACAGTGTTAACTGATATAATATAACAAACATCAAGTTTAACTGCAGCGGAACAAGCAATCCATTAAAATAGTCAAGTAGAGAATAAAATATACTATCTTTTATGATTTAAAAGGTTTTTTTTATCACTTTTCTCGCTGAGACTCAGCTTAATAAATAATCCACATCATATCATCCCTGCACTACGGCCAAGGATATTCATTAGTATCACGACCACAAATTATCCATGCACTACGGGGCAAGGATATTCGTGTATTCATCAATGGTTATGATCATGCCAAAAACTGTGCATCAATGCACTACAGGCCAATGAGGACTTTTACCACATCATTTATAACATTACGGTTATGATTATACCGAATAATCCCTGGTCATAATCATACCAAGTCCATCTATGCACTACAGGCCACAGATGACTTTTAACATAATATAAACATGAGGATGATGACAATGATATAAGAATTCAGTAAAACAAGTTCAAGATTTAATTTATCCAGGAACTAATAACGTCTAAATTGTCAACATGATACTTCTTTGTAGAGTAAAATTCAAGAATGCTCAGAAGAATATTTCCATGAAAAGATACTGGATGAAGGGCAAATATCAAGGATATTCCACTAATTTCATGGAGTATAGATGTCAAAGCTTTAACCAACTGAGTATAAGATAATATATGAAACTGCAAATGTATTTTCGTCCGCTGTGCGGTAATCCACTTAGATAGATCATTTCCACAATTTAATAAGGAATGAATACAAAGGATCATTTACCATGCATGTGATAAACCACATAGATAGGTTATTCCAACATAATAATAAAGAGTTGAATGACAGAAGAAATCACCATGCATGCGATAGACCACACAGATAGGTTATTCCAACAAAATAATAATGAATGGAACAAGGTCATGCATAATCCGCACAAACAGGATGTTCCAATAAAATAATAAAGAATGGAATAACAGAAGTTCTCTTCTTGAAGACGAAAGAAATAATACCCTTTACGAGTACAACAAATAGTATACCTTACCGTAAAAGAAGAGTATTCCGATTGGTAGGGCGATGATATTCTTGAAAAAAAACTTATATTATTTTTCTACGCTCAAAGTTTCTGAAAACGCTCAAGATTATAGAAGGAGAATTCTATGAACTTCTGGTGTGATTTTCAATTCTAACTAAGCATCCTATTTATAGAAAAATGGAAAGGATACTATGATGCACTATGTAATAAAATATAATATATTTTATTTATAATCTAATAAAACAAAACTTTATAAAAAGTATTCTGTTTTATATAAAAAGTTTTTACTATGCAAACACTATGCAGACACTATGCAACACTATCCATAATAAAATATAATATATTCTATTTATAGTCTAATAAAACAAATAACTTTATAAAAGTATTCTGTTTTATATAAAAAGATTTTACTATGAAAAATACTATGCATAATAGAATATAATATATTCTATTTATAGTCTAATAAAACAGATAACTTTACAAAAGTATTTTATTTTATATAAAAAGCTTTTCTGTTTTATTACATTAATAATACTAATAAAACAAAATTTATCATCATTATTATAATTCACAATATTAATCGACCAGGTCGTTCCCAAGAAAGAGGGGGCTTTCCAATAAGGATTTCTCCCCATTGGCGCGCAATTAGTTGACCAAACCTCTCCATGACAGAACTTCTAGACATCATTAATATTGCAAATAATAATATTAATAACTTTGTCATCTCAATTATTTATTATAAATTATTGACAATAATTGAATCAAATAACGTGAGAAACTATGCAATAATTACTGTAACAATAATTGAACAAAACTGAATGACTTCTCACATAAGTATCAATAATCAATACGGTGTGCTACTGTGCAACTACGCGTATTACTGTACTTTTAACACCGGGTGTTTCAACAATTAACGGTAAAACTTTCGCCGTTATTTTCATAAAGTATTTTTGTCATTTTCTCAATCCGATAATAATTCTATTGTGGGGTCCACCAAAGATTATGCCGTTGTACGAATATTCCCTTTTAAAACGAATATTCCCCGACCAATCGAATATTATATAACAACTTGCGTACTTTGTAAAATTTATAAATATTACCCACAACTATAACATTATATCAAATTTACACCATAATATCTAAAAATGATATTTATAGAAAATTCATCTTTATTTATAAAAGTTGGGGTCTTACAACCTCCCCTTCTTATGAAATTTCACCCTCGAATTTAGGGTACGTACCTGGTATGCCGAAGAGGTAAGAATACCTTGATTTCATTTCAGATTCTAACTCCTAGGTCATTTTCTCAACATCGTGGTTTCTACATAAAACTTTGACTTGAGGTATAACCTTGGAGCATAGAATATGTTCCTCCTTATCCAAGATTTGAACAGGAACCTCTTCATACGTCAAATCTTCCGCTATTTCGTCCGGTTCTAACTCAATAATGTGGTTCGGGTCTTCCACATATTTATGTAACATGGATATGTAAAAAACGTTATAAACACGAGACATACTTGGCGGTAAAGTGAGTCTATATGCCACAGTTCCTAATCGATCAAGGATTAAAAATGGGCCAATGGATCGAGGATTGAGCTTTCCTCTCTTTCCAAATCTCGTAACTCCTTTCCATGGAGCAACACGTAACAACACATGATCTCCAATATCGAATTCCACGTCCTTTCGATGAAGATCAACATAACTCTATTGTCGATCTTATGAGGTTTTAATACGTTGCCGGATCATTTGAATCTTTTCCGTAGTCATACGTACCAACTCCAGTCCCAACAACGTTTCTTCACCCACCTCATCCAAGCATACTGGAGAACGACACCTTCCATACAACGCTTCGAATGGAGCCATGCCAATACTTGCTTGATAACTTTTGTTGTAGGAAAACTCCACCAGTGGTAAGAACTTGTCCCAACTTCCATTAAAATCAAGGACACAAGGTCTTAATAGATCTTCAAGAGTTTGAATAGTCCTCTCTGACTGTCCATCCGTCTGAGGATGATATGCCGAGCTAAATCGTAAATCTGTGCCCATAGCTTTTTGCAAACTAACCCAAAATCGTGAAGTGAATCTTGGGTCTCGATCAGAAACTATGGATACTGGCATACCATGCAATATTACAACCTCGTTTATGTACATACGAGCAAGACGTTCAAGTGTATAAGTTTCTCGTATAGGTAAGAAGTGAGCATACTTTGGTCAATCTATCAACAATGACCCAAATTGCATCTATACCTTAAGAAACCTTGGGAAGACCAGTAACGAAATCCATGGTAATGTGCTCCCACTTCCATTCTAGAATTTCAAGTGGTTGCAATGGACCTTTTGGTACTTGATGCTCCGCTTTAACTCTTTGACAAGTTAGACACTTTGAGATAAATAGTGATATCTCTCTCTTCATATTGCTCCACCAAAATGTATGATGAAGATCATGATACATTTTGGTACTCCCGGGATGGATTGTAAACGGTGTGTTTTGCGCCTCCATCATGATTTTATACTTTAAATCAGGGTCGTTAGGAACAAAAAGTCTGGAGTTGACTCGATGTATTCCTTCTTCATTGATTCTTGCTTTTGGCATAGCACCTTCTTGCACTTTCTTCGTCATACGCATCAGCTCCAGATCTGTAGCTTGAGCAGCTTTAACTTTATTGATTAAAGTCGATTCTACTCGTATATTTGCCATCATCACATGGGTCCCTGGAGTCTTTAACTCTATCTCCATCCTTTGAAAGTCACACAAAATGGGCCTTTGCGTTGACAATATCGCACTCGTACTTGCATATGATCTTCTACTCAATGCGTCAGCTACCACGTTCGTTTTTCCAGGATGGTATTGGATGGTATGATCATAATCTTTCAATAGTTCAGGCCAACGTCATTGTCGCATGTTGAGTTCCTTTTGAGTGAAGAAATATTTGAGGCTTTTATGATCCGTAAAGATCTCCACGTTTTCCCCATACAAGTAATGCCTCCAAATTTTAAGTGCAAAGACAACAGCTGCCAACTCTAGATCATGAGTAGGATAATTCCTCTCATATTCTTTGAGTTGTCTCGAGGCATAGGCTATGACTTTCCCATGTTATGTGAGAACACATCCCAACCCTTTGCCCGAAGCATCACTGTAGATGAAAAATCCCTCCGAGCCAGATGGTATTGTCAGAAAAGGTGCTAAAATGAGTCTCCTCTTGAGTTCTTAAAAACTCTTCTCACATTCTTCCCTCTAACCGAACTTTGTATCTTTCCGAGTCAGCTGAGTTAATAGAGTAGTGATTCGAGAAAAGCCTTCCACGAATCTCTGATAATAACCAGCTAAACCGAGAAAGCTACGTACTTCGGTCACTGATTTAGGTTGCTCCCAGCTTTGAATTGCTTCAATTTTTACCGGGTCAACATATATTCCATGACTTGGTACTATGTGCACAAGGAATGCTACTTCCTCAAGCCAGAACTCGTATTTCTTCAACTTGGCATAAAGCTTGTTTTCACGAAGCTTTTGGAGTATCATCCTGAAGTGTTGCTAATGATCTTCACGGCTATTGGAATATATAAGGATGTCATCAATAAAGACGACCACAAAGTGATCCAAATATTCCTTGAATACTCGGTTCATCATATCCATGAAGACAGCAGGAGCATTAGTCAATCCAAAGGACATGACTAGGAATTCATAATTCCCGTACCGAGTTCTGAAAGCCGTCTTTGGAATGTCATTTGTTCTAATCTTCAATTGGTGATATCCGGAACGAAGATTAATCTTTGAAAAGAATTTGGCTCCTTGCAACTAGTCAAACAGGTCATCAATACGTGGCAATGGGTACCTATTTTTTATGGTGACATTATTCAACTCCCGATAATCAATACAAAGTCGCATACTCCCATCTTTCTTCTTCACGCATAGAACAGGAGCACCCCAAGGAGAAGTACTAGGACGAATAAAGCCAACGTCTAACAATTCCTGCAGTTGGGTCTTTAACTCTTGAATTTCAATAGGAGCCATTCGATATGAGGCTTTGGAAATGGTTTTTGTACCGGGTTCTAGGTCAATACAAAATTCAATTTCACGCTCTGGGGTAGGCCAGGAAGTTCTTCAGGGAATACGTCAGGGAATTTATTAACAATAGAAATATCATTCAATTTGACGTATTTTTTTTTAAATCTGTGACATGAGCTAAGAAAGCTTGACATCCGTTTTTCAATAAACGAATAGCTTTATGGCTTGAGATGACGGTGATTGATTTTAATGGTTTGGTTGCTTAAATTCGCATAATAGGTTGGTTAGGAATATGAAAGCTAACAACTTTACTAAAATAATCATATTTTTCATGATGAGTAGTTAACCAATCAATCCCCAGAATCACATCAAATGCAAGTATTTTCAATGAAATAAGATCGACAAATAATGTGAGGGTACCAATTTGAACCAAAAAAGACTTATAAATAGTGGATGTAATGAAGGTTTCTCCCAACGGAGTTTCCACAGATAAGTCAAAGTTTAATTTCTCCGTAGTCAAATTTAATCGTTGAGCGCAAGTAGGAGAAATAAAAGAATGGGTAGACCCAGTATCAAATAAGGTATAAACTTCGCTAGAGTTTATGATAAGCTTACCAGTGATGACCTCGTTCGGGTTACATCCACAAACAGATGGCCAAAGCGAACGAATAATCCAGACATTAGAAGATATACTCAGAGCAAGCATCATGGATTTCAAAGGGAACTGGGATAAACATTTACAATTGGTAGAGTTTGCCTACAACAACTGTTACCACGCAAGCATTGGTATGCCGCCTTACGAAGCATTGTACGGTAGAAAGTGCAGAACTCTACTGTGCTGGGATGAAGTCAGTGAACGTCAACTATTAGGACCAGAATTGGTACAACAAACTGCTAAGGTTGTCAAGCTCATCAGGACAAGATTGGTAGCTACTCAAGATAGACAGAAGAAGTATGCCGATTAACACAGATAAGATCGCAAGTTCGATGTAGGAAATTTGTGTTCTTAAAAGTTTCTCCTCGGAAGGGGAAAATCCATTTTGGTAAAAAGGGAAAACTAAGCCCGAGGTTTATTAGACCCTTCAAGGTTGTGAAAAGTGTAGGAGAAGTGGCTTACGAGGTAGCTCTACCTCCAGAGTTGGAACACGTTCAATGTGACGCCCCCAAAATAGGTATACATCACCTATTCTGAGTCACCAAATACATGGTACAGAATACAAATACAACCTTAAATATACAATATGAGCTGTGAGTTTTAATACAAATATTGTCATATAGACAATATTCAAACTCAAACTAGGTCCTCAATACATTTATTATCACACTATTTTATATAATAGTGAGGACTACTAATGCTATCATCTGGACCGTCACTACATTCCCCGACTAGTCCCTGCTACGTTCTCATTTCATGAAGAGAACAATGAAATTAAAAGGGTGAGCTCAACTAGCCCAGTAAGAAATATTATGACTAAGATAATGCAGAATAAATTATCGTTAGCCTTCACCAGTGTTAAACTGATACAATATAACAAACATCAAGTTTAACTGTAGCGGAACAAGCAATCCATTAAAAGAGTTAAGTAGAGAATAAAATCTACTATCTTTTCTGATTTAAAAGGTTTTTCATCACTTTTATCGCTGAGACTCAGCTTAATAAACAATCCACATCATATCATCCCTGCACTACGACCAAGGATATTCATTAGTATCACGACCACAAATTATCCATGCACTACGGGCCAAGGATATTCGTGTATTCATCAATGGTCATGATCATGCCAACAACTGTCCATCAATGCACTACGAGCCAATGAGGACTTTTACCACATCATTTATAACATTACAGTTATGATTATACCGAATAATCCCTGGTCATAATCATACCAATTCCATCTATGCACTACAGGCCACATATGACTTTTAACATAATATAAACATGAGGACGATGACAATGATATAAGAATTCAATAAAACAAGTTCAAGAATTAATTTATCCAGGAACTAATAACATCCAAATTGTCAACATGATACTTCTTTGTATAGTAAATGTAAAGTCCCCGAACCCGGATACTTAAAACCTGAACTCGGTACTTCACGATACCATTTCTATGAGCGGAATACTACTAATAATAATAACAATAATATAAATCTTAAACTTAAATTTATAAATACATCAGAGTCTTTCTCCCAGGTACGTAACCTTTAAACATTCATTACATGTCATAACATATATAAATATATATATATCATAGTCTTCATAATCTAAAACTATTACAAACAGTAGCATATAAAGTCATTAAGCAACTTTTCCTTTTCCTTTGTTCTTGAAAGATCCTTCTGGTCCTTCACACTTAGCTGAAAACATTTAAATTAAGCAAGGATGAGCATTTGATTGCCCAACAAGTATTATATATATATATAGGCTGAAAGAATTTAAATGTTTTCTTTATAATATTCTTCTACAACTAGTCAGTAGTTGTGAAGTAATCTGTACCAATAATAATAACATAACAACCCTCTTTCAAAATTTTGAAACTACGTATTGACTATACATGGGTTTCTGTGACATACTATGAACATTGTTTTCATTTTCGAAAAGGTTTGAACAGAAATTCATCTGTAAACCGTCATGACTTACGGGCACGGAGGGTGATCAGCCCCATTGTACCCTGTATTGATCAATACTACATGTATAAGAACGATGTTATCGTTCACTCTGTCCGCCTTGGGCGCATAAAAGTTTTCCCATTATCGGGATGTTCATACCTGTCGGGTTTTTATAACAAAGGTCTTATCTTATTCAACAATAATATATAATTCAACATATATGTATATCAAAAGTGTATCAACATGCGATTGAATACAATGATTATCCAAGTGGGGACACTTGTACAATCATTTCTAGAAATTAACGAACAGAATATATATATTCGAATTATCATATACTAACATGTTGATAATCAATGGGCGTATATAATATAAGTTTAACAGTATGTACATTAATAAAAATTATTCTGAACTTCTCACTTCTGTCCATTGCATAAAGAAAATGCAAAGTTAGGATACTTGCCTGATACGCTGCTTACACTTTGCAACTTAGTTTTATCTTTTATGAAATCACCTAACGTTAATCAGATTATTTTACTGATTAGTACAACATAACGTACACATAACACTGCCTATTGCAGTCAGCACATTCCCTATTCACATTATCACACATGTTCAACAGTCGTTGACTCATAATCAAACATCAACACCTTCCTAATCACATTGTCATACAACCTTAATAACCATTGAATCACAAATAAACAATTAACTAACCAATTTATCTAAGTCCAGATCAATTTCTGATCTATGTCGGTCTACCGACAGCTTTATTGGTTAAATATCGAGTCTAAGACTCTAATCCGTAGTTCAATATCCATTTGGATAACTTAAACATCAGTCGCAGTATTTTTCATGGCCTTATAATAATTATTAAATAATTATTATCATTTATTATAATTTTTGAAAAATCAGAATCATTATTAAATGATTTAAACAATTCTATTATCATTAATATTTAATTAATATTAAACTATTAATGAAACCATTGCCAAAATATTAAAGTTATGTATAATAACTCAAAATATTTTTAAAGTATTTATAATACCCTTAAATGATTTTTAAAATATTTAAAATTATTATTAAATAATTACCATTAATATTTAAATATTAATGAACTATTTATCCAAATATTAAAAGTCATAATTATAACTTAAAATATTGTTAAATCATTAACATCCTTTTTAAATGATTTTTAAATAAATAAAACCATTTTTAAACTATTTATTTAATATAATTATTAAATAAATTTAATATCATTAATAATAATTTAATAATCATTAATATTAAATTATTAAAGAAATTATCCTTTAAATATTAAAAGTTATATTTTATAACTTAAAATATCTTTAAACACTTTATTTTTATTTAAAATGATTATTATAATTATTAAATAACTTTATTATCATTAATCATAATTAATTAATGAAATTTACCTTTAAATATTAAAAGTTATATTTTATAACTTAAAATATTTTTAAATACCTTATTATTATTTAAAATGATTTTTAATATAATAAAATCATTTTTAATTCATTTATTTAATTCATTTAATAAATAACTTAATTATCATTAATATTAATTTATTAATGTAAATTATCACATAATATCAAAAGTTATCAAAAATAACTTAAATTATTTTCTTATACCATAATATAATTTTAAATGATTTTTCAAATATTAAAATCATTTTTAAATAATTTATTTAATATTATAATTAAATAAATTAATTACTTTTAATATTCCCAAAAATATTAAATATTTATGAAATATATTTAAAATAATTAAAAACTAATTTTCAGAATTTAAAATAATTTTTAATAATTTATTTGGTATTTTTAATAATTAAAAACTATTTTTTTCTATTTATTAATTAATTTCCAAAAATTATTAATAAAATTGTCGCTAAAGGGCTATAGCGACACTTTCTGTCACTATAGGTGTTCTTGAGGATTTCCAGAAACATAAACCAGTGTGCTAGGGGGGTGGTTTGACCCTGAATAACTTTCTGTACAAAATGTTTCTAGGCGATCTAACACATACATCTTGTAGTACTAATGTAAGAATACAATTACCAACAAACATCATGGCTTAACAACAACAGATCTGGGAGATATTGGCCATCAAAGTAGCTGTCAGAGATGTTCTTCACGAAGAACAGTTCGAGGTGCCTACTTTGGACCCCTATAACTTGATGATCGTATAACGTTTATGTGATATATCAATTTCAGTGTGTAGACATCATGTAGGACTACAACTATAAAGCTTCATAACATATTAAAATCAAAACATGAGCAAGATATTTCTGGTCAAACATGAACACGGAAGTTGCTAAAAAAAATTCTGGGTTCGTGTTCTTGAGCAGTTTCGGTCAACGGGTTTTGACCATGAATAACTCCAGATCTATAACAGATATGAACTTGATTCCTTTTGCACCTTAAAGATAACATTACATACTACATATAACAACTTACAAACACCCAAAAAACTAAATAATCATAGAGATATAAGGCCTGACATTTGCCTAAAAATAACAGATTTTGGTTTTTTAAAAAGTTGGAAAAACTTTGATTTTGAGCACTTTGATGTTATGGGTCATGAATCTAACGACCCAGAACATTAATACACTCTTTATCACACACATTTAACAAATCAATTGCATCAATTAACATCAAATCAAAGGAATTCTATAATTAGGGTTTTTATACCTTTATGCTTTGATTTTGATTTCTTAGCTTACAAGTTGTTTGTTATTGGATTATGGTGAACGTGGGGCTTGATAAAGGGACTGATTTAACAACAAGTTTCGTTGGTTTGAGAGAAAATGAGAGTTGGTTGAGTATTGAATAAAATTGGCTAGCAAAATTACTTTTTCTCTCTCTCAATCCTTTATATAGACATGCTAGATTCATGAATGGCTGAGTTAGAGGCTTGTTGCTGTCAATTTTCTATCAATGGAGTGGTTAGGAGTTGGCCAACAACTTCACCTATTTTCAAAACCTACAATTCAGCCTCAATTATACACTTAGGGGCATAATAGTCATTTCCTTAAATTTCTAGAAAATTTCCTTAGGGTTTAGGGTTTAACATTTAACCCTTAAAGATTTAGCAACTAGGATTTCAAAAATTTCCAAATTTAGGATTTAGCAATTAGGGTTTATTACAAAAATAATAATATAAAATAACTAAATTTTAGTTTCTAAAATTAGACAATTTAGGTTTGTTAATTAGATTAATATTCTAATTACTTTATACCGTAACATTAGGGTTTAGATCATATAATTATTGTTGAATTTGCTAATTTAGCAATTAGGGTTTACTCTTTCGATAATTAGGGTTACCAAATTATAATTAGGGTTCCAATTACTAAATTAGGGTTTAATAATTTAGGGTTGCTAAAATTTAATAATTGTAATCATAACACTTGTGAATTAATTACATTATCAATACTTACCAACAATCTCAAACTCTAATTTCAAATTAGGGTTACTAATTATAGCAATTAGGGTTTTCAGAATTTTAATTAGGGTTTACCTACTTAATACTTTAATACACGACATAATAATATTACATACTTATAAAATAATTTCACACTCAAATTTGGATTTCAAATTAGGGTTTAACGTTATTACTAGGGTTTGGTCAAAATACACCGTAATTGACCAACCATTATCAATATGGTCATACCGTACATATTCATAGCACTGAAAAATCAAAATATATTTAATATGATATTATTATTCTAATACCTTGACAATAATCCAAAAATTAGGGTTTGGATTCCATATCTGATTATTCTTTTATATTTAACAATAAGGTAAAATAATTAACTTAATAATCTGTACAAAAATTCATATAATATAATAATTATTATATTTATTCTAAAAATCACTTCATATATTATTTAAATAATATATGATTATATATTCATAAAAACATTTCTATCTTAAAATTAATTATTATAAAAATATACTTGTAAATATTCATGTAATAAATATATTTTTATTTACCACATAAATACGTATACACATAATCTTGTACAAATCCTCATCCTTAAAAAAAAATTTATACGCAAAATTTATGATTTATTTATATAGAAAATATCGGGTTGTCACATTCACCCTCCCTTATAAGGATTCCGTCCCCGGAATCACCACTTAAAAACCTACACATAACTAGGTACATAGTATACATAATCTTCGCAAATAGATCTCGATCAACTTTGATCGAACTGATCTTTAACTAATCACATTAAGCTTGTCTTTCTGATTAAACGGAAATTTGATTCCTAAAAGAACTCAAATTCCTCCCTCAAATTTGTTTATAAAACAATTTACTATAAATAAAAAAAAATTCTAATTATGCCAATAAAAGTTATTCGAATATTACCTGGAACTGCATTGCCAGCTGCCACCGTGTCTTGAACCGTCATATTGAAGACTCTTGATGTTGACTTTGTTGGTTTGCTTGATGATGTCGGTCCTGCGATTTTTAACATCCCACTATCCTTACCAGTATTCACACTACCTGCCTCTACCCTCCTGTTTGGACAATTCTTCACCCTGTGCTCTAATAATCCACAAATAAAACATCCACTATTCATTCTAGGATTTGGGCAGTTGGGAGAGATATGGCCCTCCTGCCCGCATTTATAACACACAAATTTTCCTTTTAAACATTCTCCGGAGTGGTTCTTTCCACACGTTTTACACTGAATCCCTTGCTTCTTAATTCCTTCCTGTTTAACCTGGACATTGCCAAAATAGTTCCCCTTCCTTTTTCCATCTACACTCCTGCTTCCACTATTAGTCCTTACCTTCTCAGCACCCTCGACCTTGCTCTTGTTTTTCCTCTCCTTGTTATAGAGGCTCATAGCCTCACTTCCCTCTTCCGCAATTATCGCCTTCTCCAAGAGTGCTGCAAATGTTGGAATCTGCAACACTGCCACCTTATTATAGAGCCAGGGTTTTAATCCCAGCTCAAATCTCCTCGCATTCCTAGGTTCCGTATCGACTTGATGCGGAGCAAACCTAGCTAACTCATTGAATTTTGCGGCATATTCTGCCACTGACATATCCCCTTGCTTCAACTCTAGAAATTTTACCTCCATTCTAGACTGCATACTGGCTGAAAAATAGTTCTCGAAAAATAAAATATTAAATCTATCCCACGCTACCACACCTGCTCATGCCCTCACCTGATTCGCTTCCCACCAGAAATTTGCCTCACCCTTCATCATATAGGTGGCAAAAGAGGTCTTTTGCCCCTCAGCTACCCTAGCTATTATAAATGCCTTCTCAATTTCCTTAACCCATGTTTGGGTTTCTACAGGGTCAGTCGTACCTTTGAATTCTGGCGGTCCTACAGCCTTAAAACCTTTAAAATTTGCCAAGTGATTATCCGGCTGGTTCCCTTGTTGCATAGCCTGGGCTACCATATTCGCAAAATGCTGCATTAGGTCCACTTGTTGTTGTCCTTCAACATTGTTGACATACTCTTCTGCCCTTTGATTCCGAGTTTGACGTCTTGGCGGCATTATCTGGTTAAGTAAAAAACATAAATTAACTTACATTCTAAACCTTATCATATAAGTTTAAACTTATTAAACTTGTTTCATAATTCAAACTTTGATTCATTTTCATTTATTACTTTCAAAATATTTTACATATCATAGCACATAGTGCTTTAAACATCAGTTATCCCATTGTGACTACAAAAGTCGGGATTTACATCACCACTTGTACCAAAAGTTTTAGTATAATGCATTACACAGACATACTAAGCACACATATAATATTAAACACGCTTACACAACATAACCTATACTACCTATTTACTAAGTCTTCTTTCTTGGACAGCTCCTTGCTTGATGATCTTCCTTTCCACAGACAAAACATGTTCCTCGTTTATAGTCAGGACAATACAGAGTAGTATGCCCTTCATAGCCGCAAAGATAACATATTCTTTTCCATTTCTTCTTCCCAGGTTTTCCTAAATCATAGTCTTCTACCTTCCATTTTCCCTTATCTTTTGGAGCTGCAAACGAAGTGTTGCTTGAGGCTCCCATCTGATTGATTTGGATTTGAAGCTTATCCTGCTCTTTCATTGTTTCTATTAACGCTTGACGCAATTGACTATTAAGCAGTTTTTCTGTCATCCACAACCCTTCTAGAGAAGAAACCTTGTTCCTCAATTCCTGCATCTCCATTGATGTTTCACCAGCTTCAGCTTTAGGGTCTGAATCACTATCTGTCAAATCCACTATTTCCGGATCTGGTACTATGTTTTCCACGATAACCACCTCGTCCGAGTTGGTTTCATTGTGAGCTTCTATTTCCGCTATTGGCTTCGATATTAGCTCCTTCTTTACGACCCGTGGGTATCCTAGTTCTTTTTCACCTGACATCTACACACATCAATTATCCTGATTAGCATATAATATACACACATAACACATAAAGGTTTCATATAAGTTATCTTTTAGTTTGTTTGACGATGAATTTATCCAATCCATCTTTATTTAAACTCTATATGAGTTATTTATATTTTCAACGTTTCCCTATGTTCTAAGGTTATAGCCTAAGGTCTAACCCACCTAAGGTTTCTAACCCTATAGCTCTGATACCATCCTGTAAAGTCCCCGAACCCGGATACTTGAAACCCGAACTTGATACTTCACGATACCATTTCTATGAGCGGAATACTACTAATAATAATAACAATAATATAAATCTTAAACTTAAATTTATAAATACATCAGAGTCTTTCTCCCAGGTACGTAACCTTTAAACATTCATTACATGTCATAACATATATAAATATATATATATATATCATAGTCTTCATAATCTAAAACTATTACAAACAGTAGCATATAAAGTCATTAAGCAACTTTTCCTTTTCCTTTGTTCTTGAAAGATCCTTCTGGTCCTTCACACTTAGCTGAAAACATTTAAATTAAGCAAGGATGAGCATTTGATTGCCCAACAAGTATTATATATATATATAGGCTGAAAGAATTTAAATGTTTTCTTTATAATATTCTTCTACAACTAGTCAGTAGTTGTGAAGTAATCTGTACCAATAATAATAACATAACAACCCTCTTTCAAAATTTTGAAACTACGTATTGACTATACATGGGTTTCTGTGACATACTATGAACATTGTTTTCATTTTCGAAAAGGTTTGAACAGAAATTCATCTGTAAACCGTCATGACTTACGGGCACGGAGGGTGATCAGCCCCATTGTACCCTGTATTGATCAATACTACATGTATAAGAACGATGTTATCGTTCACTCTGTCCGCCTTGGGCGCATAAAAGTTTTCCCATTATCGGGATGTTCATACCTGTCGGGTTTTTATAACAAAGGTCTTATCTTATTCAACAATAATATATAATTCAACATATATGTATATCAAAAGTGTATCAACATGCGATTGAATACAATGATTATCCAAGTGGGGACACTTGTACAATCATTTCTAGAAATTAACGAACAGAATATATATATTCGAATTATCATATACTAACATGTTGATAATCAATGGGCGTATATAATATAAGTTTAACAGTATGTACATTAATAAAAATTATTCTGAACTTCTCACTTCTGTCCATTGCATAAAGAAAATGCAAAGTTAGGATACTTGCCTGATACGCTGCTTACACTTTGCAACTTAGTTTTATCTTTTATGAAATCACCTAACGTTAATCAGATTATTTTACTGATTAGTACAACATAACGTACACATAACACTGCCTATTGCAGTCAGCACATTCCCTATTCACATTATCACACATGTTCAACAGTCGTTGACTCATAATCAAACATCAACACCTTCCTAATCACATTGTCATACAACCTTAATAACCATTGAATCACAAATAAACAATTAACTAACCAATTTATCTAAGTCCAGATCAATTTCTGATCTATGTCGGTCTACCGACAGCTTTATTGGTTAAATATCGAGTCTAAGACTCTAATCCGTAGTTCAATATCCATTTGGATAACTTAAACATCAGTCGCAATATTTTTCATGGTCTTATAATAATTATTAAATAATTATTATCATTTATTATAATTTTTGAAATATCAGAATCATTATTAAATGATTTAAACAATTCTATTATCATTAATATTTAATTAATATTAAACTATTAATGAAACCATTGCCAAAATATTAAAGTTATGTATAATAACTCAAAATATTTTTAAAGTATTTATAATACCCTTAAATGATTTTTAAAATATTTAAAATCATTATTAAATAATTTCTATTAATATTTAAATATTAATGAACTATTTATCCAAATATTAAAAGTCATAATTATAACTTAAAATATTGTTAAATCATTAACATCCTTTTTAAATGATTTTTAAATAAATAAAACCATTTTTAAACTATTTATTTAATATAATTATTAAATAAATTTAATATCATTAATAATAATTTAATAATCATTAATATTAAATTATTAAAGAAATTATCCTTTAAATATTAAAAGTTATATTTTATAACTTAAAATATCTTTAAACACTTTATTTTTATTTAAAATGATTATTATAATAAAAAAATCATTTTTAAACTAAATTATTTAATATAATTATTAACTAACTTTATTATCATTAATCATAATTAATTAATGAAATTTACCTTTAAATATTACAAGTTATATTTTATAACTTAAAATATTTTTATATACCTTATTATTATTTAAAATGATTTTTAATATAATAAAATCATTTTTAATTCATTTATTTAATTCATTTAATAAATAACTTAATTATCATTAATATTAATTTATTAATGAAAATTATCACATAATATTAAAAGTTATCAAAAATAACTTAAATTATTTTCCTATACCATAATATAATTTTAAATAATTTTTCAAATATTAAAATTATTTTTAAATAATTTATTTAATATTATAATTAAATAAATTAATTACTTTTAATATTCCAAAAATATTAAATATTTATGAAATATATTTAAAATAATTAAAAACTAATTTTCAGAATTTAAAATAATTTTTAATAATTTATTTTGTATTTTTAATAATTAAAAACTATTTTTTCTATTTATTAATTAATTTCAAAAAATTATTAATAAAACTGTCGCTAAAGGGCTATAGCGACACTTTCTGTCGCTATAGGTGTTCTTGAGGATTTCCAGAAACATAAACCAGTGTGCTAGGGGGGTGGTTTGACCATGAATAACTTTCTGTACAAAATTGTTTCTAGGCGATCTAACACATACATCTTGTATTACTAATGTAACAATACAATTACCAACAAACATCATGGCTTAACAACAACAGATCTGGGAGATATTGGCCATCAAAGTAGCTGTCAGAGCTGTTCTTCACGAAGAACAGTTCGAGGTGCCTACTTTGGACCCCTATAACTTGATGATCGTATAACTTTTATGTGATATATCAATTTCAGTGTGTAGACATCATGTAGAACTACAACTATAAAGCTTCATAACATATTAACATCAAAACATGAGCAAGATATTTCCGGTCAAACATGAACACAGAAGTTACTAAAAAAAATTCTGGGTTCGTGTTCTTGAGCAGTTTCGGTCAACGGGTTTTGACCATGAATAACTCTCGATCTATAACATATATAAACTTGATTCTTTTTGCACCATAAAGATCACATTACATAATACATATAACAACTTACAAACACCCAAAAAACTAAATAATCATAGAGATATAAGGCCTGACATTTGCCTAAAAATAACAGATTTTGGTTTTTTTAAAAGTTGGAAAAACTTTGATTTTGAGCACTTTGATGTTATGGGTCATGAATCTAACAACCCAGAACATTAATACATTCCTTATTACACATATTTAACAAATCAATTGCATCAATTAACATCAAATCAAAGGATTTCTAAAATTAGGGTTTTTATACCTTTATGCTTTGATTTTGATTTCTTAGCTTCCAAGCTGTTTGTGATTGGATTATGGTGAACGTGAGGCTTGATAAAGGGACTGATTTAGCAACAAATTTCGTTGGTTTGAAAGAAAATGAGAGTTGGTTGAGTATTGAATAAAATTGGCTAGCAAAATCACTTTTTCTCTCTCTCAATCCTTTATATAGACATGCTAGATTCATGAATGGCTGAGTTAGAGGCTTGTTTCTGTCAATTTTCTGTCAATGGAGTGGTTAGGAGTTGGCCAACAACTTCACCTATTTTCAAAACCTACAATTTAGCCTCAATTATACACTTAGGGGCATAATAGTTATTTCCTTAAATTTCTAGAAAATTGCCTTAGAGTTTAGGGTTTAGACATTTTAGTGTTTAGGGTTTAACATTTAACCCTTAAAGATTTAGCAACTAGGATTTCAAAAATTTCCAAATTTAGGATTTAGCAATTAGGGTTTATTACAAAAATAATAATATAAAATAACTAAATTTTAGTTTCTAAAATTAGAAAATTTAGGTTTGTTAATTAGATTAATATTCTAATTACTTTATACCGTAACATTAGGGTTTAGATCATATAATTATTGTTGACTTTGCTAATTTAGCAATTAGGGTTTACTCTTTCGGTAATTAGGGTTACCAAATTACAATTAGGGTTCCAATTACTAAATTAGGGTTTAATAATTTAGGGTTGCTAAAATTTAATAATTGTAATCATAATACTTGTGAATTAATTACATTATCAATACTTACCAACAATCTCAAACTCTAATTTTAAATTAGGGTTACTAATTATAGCAATTAGGGTTTCCAGAATTTTAATTAGGGTTTACCTACTTAATACTTTAATACACGACATAATAATATTACATACTTATAAAACAATTTCACACTCTAATTTGGATTTCAAATTAGGGTTTAACGTTATTACTAGGGTTTGGTCAAAATACGCCGTAATTGACCAACCATTATCAATACGGTCATACCGTACATATTCATAGCACTGAAAAATCAAAATATATTTAATATGATATTATTATTCTAATACCTTGACAATAATCCAAAAATTAGGGTTTGGATTCCATATCTGATTATTCTTTCATATTTAACAATAAGGTAAAATAATTAACTTAATAATCTGTACAAAAATTCATATAATATAATAATTATTATATTTATTCTAAAAATCACTTCATATATTATTTAAATAATATATGATTATATATTCATAAAAACATTTCTATCTTAAAATTAATTATTATAAAAATATACTTTATAATAATCAATAATTCTAAAATAAATTTACTTGTAAATATTCATGTAATAAATATATTTTTATTTAACACATAAATACGTATACACATAATCTTGTACAAATCCTCATCCTTAAAAAAAAAAATTATACGTAAAATTTAAGATTTATTTATATAGAAAATATCGGGTTGTCACAGTAAAATTTAAGAATGCTCAGAAGAATATTTCCATAAAAAGATGCTGGATAAAGCGCAAATATCAAGGATATTCCACTAATTTCATGGAGTATAGAAGTCAAAGCTTTAACCAACTGAGTATAAGAGAATATATGAAACTGCAAATGGATTTTCGTCCGCCATGCGGTAATCCACTTAGATAGATCATTTCCACAATTTAATAAAGAATGAATACAAAGGATCATTCACCATGCATGTGATAATCCACATGGACAGGTTATTCCAATAGAATAATAAAGAATGGAATAACAGAAGAAATTACCATGCATGCGATAGACCGCACATACAGGTTATTGATGAATGGGTAGTATACCCATGAATTGGATACATTTGGACTTAAGTTATTGCATTTTTAAGTTATTTAGTAGCATTTTATTGTGTGTATATCTTGTTTTGCAGATTTGGAAGCTGGAGGGGGCAATTATGGGAAATTCAAGCAAATAATGGCAATTCGGTAATTATGGCGAAGTCCAGCGCCGGGGCGCTGGAAACTGTACTATATACAGCGCCGGGGCACTGAGCCTCGGCTGGCGTTGACTGGTTACACGCATTTGACTTCTGGTTGGACTTAATTTGGTCATTGAGAGCTAAAATAAAACCTAATTGGAGAAGGATTGTGGGGGATATAAAAGAAACTAAGTGCTGAAATAAGGGGCACTCTCTTTTTGGACTTTTATTCGGAGGAAAGGATTCAAGAAGTTCTCTATTGCAGGCTACGCGAGATTGCTTAGAGATTAAGGATTGGCTACAGAGTTTATTCTTTTTCTCCTTATTTTTCATTTGTAATTCTTTAAGGATGATTTGTCAACAATTAATGGTTTTTATTTCCAAGATGAACTAATTCTTTCATTAAGATTTCAATTGAACCTTTTATGACTATAAAGTAGTTATTCATTCATTCTAATTATTTATGTTGAAGTGAATTGTTCATCATGTTTTGACTTTATTGCGTAATTATTTGGCCAATAATTATCCTGTTACTCTAGAAGGAATTGGAAAAGGAATTCTAGGGTTAGAACTGGGCATGATGATATGTGACTTGATTATTTGCATAATTAGGTTTGTGAATTGAATGGAAATATCTTTTCACCGCATGTAACACATAGGGAATTGGAATTGGAAAGCGTTTAATTCAATTGTTTTGCATAGGAATATAGCAAGATTAATCTGGATTAAATAGAAGTCAATTGATCACTTGGAAAAGGACGTTTGGCATTTGAGAATTCTTGTTAACAATTCAGTAGACCTAGTAATTGGGATGAGTAGGTAACTGATTTATGGTTCATAATTGGGGATATTGAAGTCTTAACCTTTATCTATCGGAAATTATTTATTCAAGCATTAGTTTATTTATTCGTTTATTTTAGGATAATATCTTTTGGTGTTTAATTTTGTGTTAATAATTCAGAAAATCATAATTTCTTCTTGTTCAAATAAAATTGAATTGATATAGTATTAGTAGTTGGGATTTATTAATTAGAATTCTCTGTGGGAACGATACTCAACTTATCACTGTATTACTTGTTGACCGTGTATACTTGCACGTATTCATTGATTGCGAAATCGATCAACAAGTTTTTGGCGCCGTTGCCGGAGAATTTTTTATTAATATTAATTTCATATTAGTTATAATCAATTCGGTTTTAATTTGAACGCTACTTAATCTTTCTTCTTGGATTGGCAGGAATTCGTGTATGCACACTAGATCGAAAGCGAGAAAGGAACTTCTTACGTATACCGACAACCTTGAGAAGAAGTTCCAGACAGTGCGTTTGAATAGTGAGACTACACATCTGGACGACGACCTGACAACTCAAGAAATTCTAGTAAACATGGCAGAGAACGAACAGAAATCACTAAGGGATTACGCCCTACCAAATGTCACGGATTTACAGTCGAGCATTAAGAGACCGGCAATCAATGCGAACAGTTTCGAGATAAAACCGGGATCAATTCAGATGCTACAGAATATATGCCAGTTTGGGGGAAATTCAATAGATGATCCGAATGAACATATCTTGAGCTTCTTGGAGGTTTGCGATACTTTCAAATTTAACAATGTGTCGGAAGATGCTATAAGGTTGAGGATGTTCCCGTTTACTTTAAAAGATAAAGCACGAAGCTGGTTACACTCCTTACCTCCTGGTTCAATCACCACATGGGATGATTTAGCTCAAAATTTTTTAGCTAAGTTCTTCCCACCAGCGAAGTCGGCAAAACTACGGAATGATATTCATACTTTCGCACAATTTGAGTCAGAATCGTTATATGAGGCGTGGGAAAGATTTAAGGATATGCTCCGTAAGTGCCCTCATCATGGAATCCCACAGTGGATGCAATTAGGGATATTTTGTGATGGTTTGCACGCGGCCACGAGGTCTAGTATTGATGCAGCAGCCGGAGGTGCGATCATGTCCAAAAATTTTGATGAGGCATATCAATTGTTAGAAACAATGGCTACCAACAACTATCAGTGGCCCATGACGAGGAACAACCATCCAAAAGCATCGGGAAAGTATGAAGTGGACAAGCTGACAGCATTAACAGCACAAGTGACTGCAATAGTTAAGCAAATAGAAACATGGCATCCACAAGCCACACATCAGGTAGCGCTGGTTTGTGAGTTGTGTGCTGGGGGTCATGCGACGGATCAGTGTGCCATAAATTCTGAATTAACACAATTCGTAGGAAACTATAATCGCTCAACTCAACCGTATTCGACTCAAAATGCGTATAATCCAGGTTGGAAGAATCATCCAGGATTCTCATGGAGTAACAATCAAACTGCAGCTCAACCACCTAGGCAACAAAACACCTCCGGATTTCAAAATCCGAATCAACAACCAGAGAGGATATCAAGTTTGGAAGCAGCATTGGAAAAATTCGTTAGAGCATCGGACAAAAAGAACGAGGAACAAGACAAGAAATTGAATCAATTAGATTTGACTCTGCAAAGCCATGGGGCATCTTTAAAGAATCTGGAAAATCAATTGGGACAAATAGCACATGCATTGAATACCCGCCCACTAGGAACGCTCCCGAGTGATACAGAAATAAACCCGGGCAGAAATGAGCACTGCAAAGCAGTAATCTTACGAAGTGGGAAGGAGTTGCAAACAGTCCAGGATAAAGAAAAGGGGGACAACGCAACAGCTGAAATAGAAGAAGTTGTGGAAACTGGGAAAGATAAAGAGGAAATAGGAGAGAAAAATGTATCCGGGCCAAATACAACACTGCCACCCATACCATATCCGCAGAGATTTCAGAAATCCAAGTTAGATAAGCATTTTTCAAGATTTTTGGATATTTTTAAAAAATTGCATATCAACATCCCATTCGCCGAAGCTTTAGAACAAATGCCGAGCTACGCTAAGTTCATGAAGGATGTGCTATCAAAGAAAAGGAAATTGGGGGATTTTGAAACAGTTACATCAGTTTACTGTTGGCAGACCGATCAGTTACATATCCACGAGGTATCGTTGAAGACGTATTAGTAAGGGTGGATAAATTCATCTTCCCAGCAGACTTCGTTATCTTGGATTGTGAGGTAGATACGGAACTTCCCATCATCCTCGGACGACCATTTTTAGCAACGGGGAGAACGTTAATCGACGTACAAAAAGGGGAATTGACGATGAGAGTTGACGATCAACAGGTCACTTTTAATGTGTTTAAATCCATGTCTTATCCGAAGGAAAAAATTGAGTGTTTGCGGGTGCATTTAATGGAGGAGATCGTTAATCACAAGATTTACTGTAATTATTCAGAGGATCCGATAGAATCCATGTTGCTTGGAACAGACAACGATGGTGTTGCTGCGGACAATGAGCAAGTCAAATGGCTAGACACAGCATCATTCTATCGGAAAAGTAATCAACCATTCGACACCCTTGAAAGGCCCAAAACGGAAGGAAAAAAGTGCAAACCCTCGATAGAAGAGCCACCGGTGTTGGAATTAAAGCCACTTCCCTCTCATCTTGAATATGCTTATCTAGGGACAGACGCGACTCTACCAGTTATTGTTTCGACAAAGTTAACTGACACCCAAAAAGAAAAATTGCTGCGGGTTCTGCGCGAGTTCAAAACAGCGATTGGGTGGACTATAGCGGACATTCGAGGTATTAGCCCATCTTTCTGTATGCATAAGATTTTAATGGAAGAGGGATCAAAACCAACCATTGAGATGCAAAGAAGGTTAAATCCTATTATGAAAGATGTGGTAAAAAAGGAAATTATAAAATGGTTGGATGTCGGTATTATTTACCTAATTTCAGACAGTTCATTGGTAAGTCCTGTACAGTGTGTACCAAAAAAAAGGGGGCATGACTGTGGTAAAAAACGAAGCTCATGAGCTTATCCCAACGAGAACTGTTACAGGCTGGAGAGTATGCATGGATTACCGCAAGTTGAATAAAGCCACACGCAAAGATCACTTTCCCTTGCCATTCATTGATCAGATGTTGGACCGGTTAGCCGGACATCAATTCTACTGTCTGTTAGATGGATATTCGGGGTACAATCAAATTGCCATAGCACCGGAAGATCAAGAAAAGACCACGTTCACATGTCCATATGGTACGTTTGCATTCCGGCGTATGTCGTTTGGTTTATGTAATGCGCCGGCAACCTTTCAACGCTGTATGATGGCAATCTTCTCTGACATGGTCGAACATAATTTAGAGGTATTCATGGATGATTTCTCCGTGTTTGGTGACAGTTTCGACTCGTGTTTGAAGAATCTGGTCTTGGTGTTAAAAAGATGCGTGGAGACTAACCTGGTGCTTAACTGGGAAAAATGTCATTTTATGGTTCAAGAAGGAGTTATTCTGGGCCATAAGGTTTCCGCATCCAGATTGGAGGTGGATAGAGCGAAAATTGATACAATTGAGAAATTGCCTCCTCCATCATCTGTGAAGGGCATTCGAAGCTTTTTGGGACATGCAGGGTTCTATAGACGCTTTATTAAAGATTTTTCAAAGATTTCGAAACCCCTATGCTCACTTTTGGAGAAAGATGTGCCGTTTAAGATGGATCAGGCATGCATCGAGGCATTTGAGGTATTAAAGAAGAAATTGGTCTCTGCACCAATCATTGTAGCACCCGATTGGTCTGTACCGTTCGAATTGATGTGCGACGCAAGCGATTACGCGGTGGGAGCCGTATTGGGACAACGTCACGATAAGATTTTTCACACTATCTATTATTCTAGTAAGACATTGACGGATGCCCAGCTGAACTACACAACAACCGAAAAAGAATTACTCGCAGTGGTGTTTGCTTTTGAAAAATTCAGAGCTTATCTCTTAGGCACCAAGGTAATTGTCTACACTGATCATTCGGCTATTAAATATCTGATTGAAAAGAAAGATGCTAAACCACATTTAATACGGTGGGTACTGTTGTTACAAGAATTCGATCTGGAGATCCGGGACAGAAAAGGTACCGAAAACCAAGTGGCGGATCATTTGTCTCGGTTAGAAAATAAAGAGGAGCAGAAAGAAGACAACTTAGTGATTACTGAAAAATTTCCAGATGAGCAACTGTTCCGGGTAACTACCATATTGCCTTGGTATGCTGACTATGTCAACTATGTGGTTTCCAAAGTGTTACCGCCGGATTTGACTTCACAACAACGAAAGAAGTTTCTCCACGATGTGAAGCAATACTATTGGGATGAACCGTTTCTGTTTAAAGCATGTGCAGACCAAATGATAAGACGTTGTGTACCTCATGAAGAAATGGATAGTATATTAGGCCACTGCCACTCCTCAGATTATGGAGGTCATTATTCCAGTGATAGAACAGCAGCGAAAGTACTACAATCGGGATTTTTCTGGCCTTCTCTATTCAAAGATGCTCATCTCTTTGTGCTGAAATGCGATCGATGCCAACGCGCAGGTAATATCTCTAAGCGTAATGAAATGCCACTTAATACAATTTTAGAGGTGGAACTATTCGACGTGTGGGGAATCGATTTTATGGGACCATTTCCATCTTCTTTTAATAATTGGTACATCTTGTTAGCGGTCGATTATGTTTCCAAATGGGTAGAGGCAACAGCGTTACCAACGAATGATGCTAACGTTGTTATCCGATTTTTGAAGAAGAACATTTTTACCCGATTCGGTACACCGCGAGCTATAATAAGTGATGAGGGAACTCACTTCTGTAACAAACAGTTTACCAAATTGCTTGTCAAGTATGGGGTTCGGCACAAAATTGCAGCTGCATATCACCCACAAACCAATGGCCAAGCGGAGGTGTCGAATAGGGAAGTTAAGAGGATCCTGGAAAAGGTAGTCAATCCGTCACGAAAAGATTGGGCATTGCGTCTTGACGATGCTCTATGGGCCTATCGAACAGTGTACAAAAATCCGATCGGCATGTCACCGTACAGAATGGTATTTGGAAAGGCGTGTCACTTACCGGTCGAGCTCGAACACAGTGCACATTGGGCCATTCGGAAACTGAACTTTGATCTGGAAGCAGCGGGGGAGAAACGATTACTGCAGTTGAACGAGATGGCTGAATTTCGATTCAATGCGTACGAAAATGCGAAGCTCTACAAGGAGAAAGTCAAAGCTTGGCACGATAAAAAAATTCTTGATAGAACATTTGAACCCGGTCAACAAGTACTATTGTTCAACTCACGCCTACGTCTATTTTCGGGAAAATTGAAATCTAGGTGGTCAGGGCCATTTGTAGTTATATCTGTTACTCCACACGGAAACATTGAGGTCGAGGAACCGAACTCAAAGCGTACATTCAAGGTCAATGGTCAACGTCTAAACATTATTGGAGTGGACCAATCGAACGACAAGCTACGATCCAGTACCTCGCCGAACCAGTAGAGAACTGAACAACACCGAAAAGTCGGGCTGACGACTGTAAACCAAGCGCTTCTTGGGAGGCAACCCATTAAGTCTATAATTTTGTCGTTTTTAAACTTCTTTTAATTTATTTTACCGTTATTTATTTTTTATTTTTGTTTAGTTCTGAAGAATACAATTCTGCTAGGCTAACTCTTACTGATTTTTCATGTATGGGCATCAGGTCAACCCAGCGCCCCGGCACTCCCATTACTAAGGACCCAGCGCCCCGACGCTAGGCACCAGAAGCTACAATCCAAGCCCAGCGCCCCGGCGCTGGCCTCCCATTCATTTACAGCGCCCCGGCGCTACACACCAGAATCTAAAAGTTAAGTCCAGCGCCCCGGCGCTGGCTTCCAAGGTATTTCCAGCGCCCCGGCGCTACATCATCTCAGCCGACTCTGCCATTCAGCGCCCCGGCGCTGGGATCAGGTTTGACGTTACAAATTTACTTCTCAGCCGTTTCCTTCTCCCCCATTCCATTCACACGACGGCAACTCAGGGCAGTGACCTTCCAAACTCTCCCATTCTCCTAAATTTCTCTCCCCCTCTCCAACTCACACGGTACTTTAATCTTGGATAATAGTTCTCCCACACACCTACCGCACCCCACTAACTGTGTCGGAGTCTTGTGTGCCGAGTTCTACTCCTCCAACGAAGGTAGCAACGGTATGATTTGCTATGTATTCATATTATTACAGATCCGGATTTTTCTTTCTTATTCTATGTATCTGGGTAATCCAATAGAATTCATAGATAATTCAATACTGTTTGGTATACTTTTCCACACAAGGTTAGTGAATGCTACAGGAATGGCATGCATAGATATGGAATTAGTGATGGTTGTATTCAAATTATCAGTTGAGGCCTAGGTGTTCGACAAATTGTCTAAGTCAATCATCGTGTGTAGTATATCATACTTGTCAGTTTCATGCCTCTTCCCCGACTGTGTACTCATAACGTCAATATTTTATACAGTTTCGGGGTAATGCCATGCACACATATCCAACCATGAATTCTTTTTAAAAGCTAAACTATGACCATGTTGTATTTGCAGAACCCTCTACATGTCATCCAAACGTCACCGTGGCGAAGGGTCCGGGGCCGCTTCCATGTCACCTCCAAAATTTGACAGCCGGCGTTTTGTTAGTCACGCAGCTCAAGAACGCTACAGCCGCATGGCCACCCGCTCACTAGTCCCTGAACGTGGTCTACGTCCCGATAAAACCAAGGATGGAGACATCGCAGTGATGATTGCTGAACGCAACTGGTTCTCCCTCAACGAACAGCCTGACCCGGCAGTGATCGCAGTGGTTAAAGAATTCTATGCTAACTTGCCCGAACATGACCATTATGGGGTATTTGTCAGAGGTAAAACTGTGGAAATCGGCGAGGAGGATATTAATGGGTGCTATCAACTACCATTAGAGGGCCTTCATGATGCATATGCTAGTTTAGTGAGTGACGGGCCGAACTATGAATAGATTATTCGGGAGTTGTGTCAACCGGGCACTACATGGACCTTGCACGAGCGTGGCAGCATGACCTTCCCATTATCTCACCTCAGTCTATATGGAAAGGCATGGTATGCCTTCATCTGTGCTAAATTGATGCCCTGCACACACGTGAGTCACGTAACCAAAGAAAGGGCGGTGCTATTATACTCCATCATACAAGGTTTAAGCATTGATGTCGGCCATCTTATTCTGCAATCTATGCTCCGCGCTTCTCGCGGCGGGACTACAGGCGGGTTACCACATCCGTCACTGATCTGCGTATTATGTGCTAAGTTTGGGGTCAAATGGAAATCCGACGAGATGATTCAAACTCCTATGCCCGTGTTGGACCATAACTTGATCCGTCGTTATAAAGTGTGGTCAGGTGGAGCTAATCACCCTAGGGGACTGGGTTTCATTATTCCCCAAGTTACGTCTAGACAAGCCCCACCCCTTCAGGCTCCATCCACTTACGGACCTTCGACAGCAGCCCATCGAGGTGTGGTCCCTGACGCTGTCCAGTGGGAGATAGACGGCTGGTTTTACAACATTGAGTCCCAGAATGTGCGCTTATCGGAACGCCAAGATGTGATTTTCAAGTATTTAGTCGACCAATTTGCTGCGCAGAATGCCCTAACCATCCAAACCCATCCGGGCATTTCACTTAGCCATTTCCCAATGGCTCCCGTTCTACCGGTATTTCCCCCTTCTGACCAAGAGATGAGTGAAGACGATGATGCTCCCCCGGAGGAATAAGCTCGTCAGGGAAGTCCTCTGTTTTATTTTGCCTTCTTTCCGCATGAGGACATTGCTCTAGATAAGTTTGGGGGTAGTTAAGTTTTATTTTTAAAAGTGGTAGCTTGTTATTCGTATGTGGATTGTCTATTCATAAAGTTGTATTTAGGATTGCATGTTAATTCCAGTTTTTATAGTGCGTATATCTGGGGCCAATGATGAAAATAGAATTGCATGAACAAGTCTAATAAGGATTGTTGATTCAGTGATATGATTTTCTTGACATAAAAATTGGGTCTTTATCTGTTTGACATTGATATTATAGGAAAGCACTTTGACAAAACGACCATGTTGGCTATGATAGTTTAAATGGCTAGATAATAGAGTTCTGAAGAAGGATTGCTAGTAATATGGAAGAACAATTTGAATAACTAGAGTAGACTGAATCTATGCATAAACTCGAGTTTGGGGAATATATATGGAATATATGAATCAAAAAAAAATAAATTGTGTGTTGAGTTTTGTGGTGGATTGAGGAGAAACACTCCCCATAAACACAAGCGTGAGATGGAGCGTAAAACGCACTCACCAACCATCTATTAAAAAAAATAAAAAAAAATAAATAAATAAATAAAATAAAATATACAGAGTGACTAGTCTTGTTTCGGGGCCTTTGTTGCTTGAGCAAGTACGCCCAAAGGGGTATCTTAAAACCTAGCGCCCTAAGGTCTTATATGGTCTGGGAGTCGTTGGTCGAAAGCTCGCTAAAGGGTAACACTGTGAGCCTAATGAGATGAGACATTGCACAGTCATTCACATATATAAAAAAAAAAGAAAAAGAAAAAGTATAAGTATTCCATGTTGACTTTTGAATTCGGGTAAGTGTTTGAATTCAGTTGAAATAAGTACAATTGATGAGTTCTCCAGTTTACACTGTATGATGCCTACTAAGAAATTTATTATCTTTCATATTTTTGTCTTTCATGGGTTAGCATGGTTGTTGGACACACGCACACAGTATCAGTAATAACAGATTTAGATCCGTTGATTGTTGGGATATTGTTGATCTGCTTTGGCATGACGAATTAGCATGTTTACGTGATTTTTCTGAGGCATATGGATATACGCGAGCTCTTGAATTGTTGGAATTACGAACATATAAATATAAATAGTTTGTGTTTGCATGATGTTTAGTTTTGTTTGTGAGTTATGTTTTGTCGCATGAGGACACGCAACATTTTAAGTTTGGGGGTATTTGATGAATGGGTAGTATACCCATGAATTGGATACATTTGGACTTAAGTTATTGCATTTTTAAGTTAATTAGTAGCATTTTATTGTGTGTATATCTTGTTTTGCAGATTTGGAAGCTGGAGGGGGCAATTATGGGAAATTCAAGCAAATAATGGCAATTCGGTAATTATGGCGAAGTCCAGCGCCGGGGCACTGGAAACTGTACTATCTACAGCGCCGGGGCGCTGAGCCTCGGCTGGCGTTGACTGGTTACACGCATTTGACTTCTGGTTGGACTTAATTTGGTCATTGAGAGCTAAAATAAAACCTAATTGGAGAAGGATTGTGGGGGATATAAAAGAAACTAAGTGCTGAAATAAGGGGCACTCTCTTTTTGGACTTTTATTCGGAGGAAAGGATTCAAGAAGTTCTCTATTGCAGGCTACGCGAGATTGCTTGGAGATTAAGGATTGGCTACAGAGTTTATTCTTTTTCTCCTTATTTTTCATTTGTAATTCTTTAAGGATGATTTGTCAACAATTAATGGTTTTTATTTCCAAGATGAACTAATTCTTTCATTAAGATTTCAATTGAACCTTTTATGACTATAAAGTAGTTATTCATTCATTCTAATTATTTATGTTGAAGTGAATTGTTCATCATGTTTTGACTTTATTGCGTAATTATTTGGCCAATAATTATCTTGTTACTCTAGAAGGAATTGGAAAAGGAACTCTAGGGTTAGAACTGGGCATGATGATATTTGACTTGATTATTTGCATAATTAGGTTTGTGAATTGAATGGAAATATCTTTTCACCGCATGTAACACATATGGAATTGGAATTGGAAAGAGTTTAATTCAATTGTTTTGCATAGGAATATAACAAGATTAATCTGGATTAAATAGAAGTCAATTGATCACTTGGAAAAGGACGTTTGGCATTTGAGAATTCTTGTTAACAATTCAGTAGACCTAGTAATTGGGATGAGTAGGTAACTGATTTATGGTTCATAATTGGGGATATTGAAGTCTTAACCTTTATCTATCGGAAATTATTTATTCAAGCATTAGTTTATTTATTCGTTTATTTTAGGATAATATCTTTTGGTGTTTAATTTTGTGTTAATAATTCAGAAAATCATAATTTCTTCTTGTTCAAATAAAATTGAATTGATATAGTATTAGTAGTTGGGATTTATTAATTAGAATTCTCTGTGGGAACGATACTCAACTTATCACTGTATTACTTGTTGACCGTGTATACTTGCACGTATTCATTGATTGCGAAATCGATCAACAGTTATTCCAACAGAATAATAAAGAATGGAACCATGTCATGCGTAATCTGCACAGACAAGATGTTCCAACAGAATAATAAAGAACGAAACTAGGTCATGCATAAATCGCACATACAGGATGTTCGAACAGAATAATAAAGAATGAAACTAGGTCATGTGTAAACGCACAGACAGGATGTTCCAACAGAATAATAAATAATGGAATAACAGAAGTTTTCTTCATGAAGACGAAAGAAATAATATTCTTTACGAGTATAACAAATAATATCCCTTACCGTAAAAGAAGAGTATTCCGATTGGTAGGGCGAGGATATTCTTGAAGAAAACTTATATTATTTTTCTACGCTAAAAGCTTCTGAAAATGCTCAAGATTATAGAAGGAGAATTCTCTAAACTTCTGGTGTGATTTTCAATTCTAACTAAGCATCCTATTTTTAGAAGAATGGAAAGGATACTATGCTGCACTATGCAATAAAATATAATATATTCTATTTATAATCTAATAAAACAAAACTTTATAAAAAAGTATTATGTTTTATATTAAAAAAAATTACTTTGCAAATACTATGCATGCACTATGCAACACTATGCATAATAAAATATAATATATTATATTTATAGTCTAACAAAACAAATAACTTTATAAAAGTATTCTGTTTTATATAAAAAGATTTTACTATGCAAAACACTATGCATAATAGAATATAATATATTCTATTTATAGTCTAATAAAACATATAACTTTATAAAAGTATGTTGTTTTATATAAAAAGCTTTTCAGTTTTTTTCATTAATAATACTAATAAAACATAATTTATCATCATTATTATAATTTATAATATCAATCGACCAGGTCGTTCCTAGGAAAGAGGGGGCTTTCCAACAAGGATTTCTCCCCATTGGCGCGTAATTAAGTGACCAAACCTCTCCTTGACAGAACTTCTAGACATCGTTAATATTACAAATAATAATATTAATAACTTTGTCATCTCAATTATTGATTATACAATATTGACAATAATTGAATCAAATAACGTGATATACTATGCAGTAATTATTGTAACAATAATTGAACAAAACTGAGTGACTTCTCACGTAAGCATCAATAATCAATACCGTGTGCTACTGTGCAACTACGCGTATTACTGTACTTTTAACACCGGGTGTATCAACAATTAACGGTAAAACTTCCGCCGTTATTTTCATAAAGTATTTTTGTCATTTTCTCAATCCGACAATAATTCTGTTGTGGGGTCCACCAATGATTGTGCTGTTGTACGAATACTCCTTGTTAAAACGAATATTCCCCGACCAATCGAATATTATATAACAACTTGCGTACTTTGTAAAATTTATAAATATTACCCACAACTATAACATTTTATCAAATTCATTCCATAATATTCAAAAATGATATTTATAGAAAATTCATCTTTATTTATAAAAGTTGGGGTCTTACATTCAATGTTTTTCCAGTTTCAGTGTTACAACCATATAAACCCGATTACAAGTATGTGATCGAATACGAACCATTACAGCTCGATAAGAACTTGTCTTATGAGGAATTTCATATCCAAATAGGTGACAGGAAAGAACAAGTGCTCAGGAATAATGTAATACCTTCCGTGAAAGTGATATGGAGGAACCACAATGCTGAAGAAGCTATGTGGGAACTCAAAGATAAAATGATGAAAGATTATCCTGAATTATTTGTTAATTGTGTCTTTGATTCTAGGGACAGAATCCTTGTGTCGACGTCAGGATTTTTAGATGTCCCTTTCCGTTACTTGTTCTTTGGTGTTCTCATTTTAGGTGAGATTTGTTTGAAAAAACAAGTGAAAAAGGTCCGACATGTGTAATGTCGACGATGGACTGTTAAGAGTCGCCAGTTAGTTTTTTAAATGGTTGTACCAACACAACCGATAAAAGGTTTTGCACATTGACCCAGTGATGTGACACTGCTAAACGGGTCGGTGAAACTGAGATTCATTAGGGTCTAGGGACTTGGTTTTGCGGAGGGAAGGTGTTAGGCACCCCCCGACATCCGTGTTACCACGGTGACAGCCTCTTTTCAAGAAACTATTATCTGAATGTGTGTGTGTGTGGTTCAACGTGCTGTTATTTGGAAGTAGTGTGAGGCCTCGTTCGCACCTATATACACAGGGTTTGAATTTATGTAAAAATTCAATTTTAAGCAAAATATGGCAGTGATGTTTTATAAAAGAGGTTTTTTCAAACCCTGATGCTCAATAGTAATTGAAACCTTTTACACTCCCATTTTATTAAGTGTTCGGCTTGATTGATTTTATTTAACAGATGCGAGGCATTCGTATGAAAATAATGTACAAAATAATGCCGACTTCATCATGGGTATGGAAACCATCTGAGGAAATTCAAACACCGCAGAATAATTTACAAGCTGCTTACAGCTGAAAATGTCCATCACGGGAACTGAATCTAGATCCAATGGGCTGAATCTGTGACCACATGATTCCTAGGCGCACAAGATACCGTAATTTGTATGAAAGTAGTAAGCATGTATATATAAAAGTTGTAAATATATATATATACAGACATGATCACTAACCACGAAGCACCTCCATTGGGTATCAGAAATGTAAATAACGCTGTAAAAGCTATCAACCGTCACGGAGGAAACTCCAGGCGGAACGAAACGTAAATGAAGCTGTAAATACGGTCAACCGCCACGAAGGAAACTCCAGGCGGGACGAAATGTAAATAAAGCTGTAAAAGCGATCAACTGCCATGAAGGAAACTCCAAGCAGGACGAATATATATATATATATATATATATATATATATATATATATATATATATATATATAAGCGAGTAAACGCTCCAGACCGAAGTCTAGGCTCAATCGAGGCATAACTCGATAATGTTAGTCAATATATATATATATATATATATATATATATATATATATATATATATATATTCAGTTACTATGAGTACTGTGCAACCCCTCCTTTTTGGACCGTTGATAAATTGAATAGATGGCTGCGATTAACTTTTCTATTTGATAAGCCGGCACAGGTTATTGTGCTTAATTATTTACCTGTACCGACTTCTATTTTAATAAGGGAGGCCCACGTAAAATGAACTTGTCAGTATATTTATAAAAAATGAATATTTATTATTAAAATAATCCGACCGGAAGAGCTTGTATCGGCTTTCACATATTTTTTTTAAATTTTTTTATTTCTCCATTATATGTCATGACTCAGCACATTAAAATGGAATAAAAATATAAAATAAATTCCGGTCAGAAGAGCTTGTACCGGGTTACACATATTTTTTTAATTTTTTTATTTCTCCATTATATGTCATGACTCAACACATTAAAATGGAATAAAAAAATAAAATAAATTCCGGCCGGAAGAGTTTGTACCGGCTTACACATATTTTTTTTTAATTTTTTTTATTTCTCCATTACATGACTCAGCACATTAAAATGGAATAAAAAATAAAATAAATTCCGGCCGGTACAGGTTGATACGGCCAGTATTAAAATAATAAAAAAAATTACGTCTGGTACAGGCTGATACGGCTGGCATTAAAATAATATTAAAATGCCGGCCGGTACAGGCTGATACGGCTTGTAATAAAAATTGAAAAAAATAGTCGGCCGGTACAGCTTGTCACAACTGACAATAAAAAATTGAAAAAAATAATTTTATTCAAGAAATTCGCTGCTAAACATATTCGAACTCGCAACATCAAACTCCATACACTCGTCATATGACCACCCGAGCACCACGAGCCTAGCTGTTAATTTCAACCAAGGATATATCTTTATATTAAAACTTCACCATCCCCCAAAATCTATATTCTTGCATTACTATTATATTACGGTTTATTATTATTAATAAGTCTATATAATACATATTGGGGTTTTCTATTTAGAAATAAGTTAATATCTATATTTATTATTATCCCCTTTAATATTTTTTCTTTAATAAAATATAAATAATGATCATTATAAATCTTGCATTATTAGTATTAATAATTTTATTATTAAGCAATGATTATTAGTAATGATTTTATATATTAAGCAATAATTTTATTATTAAGAAATGATTTTATTATTAATAAAACTAGTTCAATTAGTCTAATAAGTAATGATGATAATTTTTCAAGTTATTTCAAGAAATTAATTTACTTATCAAATTTATAAAAGTATTGAAGTATTATTATAATAATAATAATGTGATTATCAATATTAGAAGTACAGATTATACCAATACTAGTACTGCATAACATTAAGAGGAATAGTACATATTACATGTTCATTTTTATAAAATAAAAAAAACATAGAATGATTAATACAATCGACGCCTATTTTTTTGGCTCAGGAATCCCTAGCACTCGATAGTGATTTCGCTTATTGTGGTCGGTTTCAAAGCCACAAATTGCACATTTTCGATGAGTCTTAGAAGGAATGATTTTCTCGAGTGCACTTTTGAATCTAGAATGTTTTTTGTGGCCCTTTGTTTGAGAAATATTAGGCGGCAAAAACTCTTCTTCTTCTTCCACCTCTGCATCTTCATCGTCATTATCGTATCCCATATCATGATTTGGATCTCCAACTGTGCAATCAATGTCGTCACCTTCCAGTTCAGTAATATTCTCATCCGGATCATACTGGTCAACCAACTCTTTTCCTCGTGCATTCAGTTTAAGAACAATTTTGTAACCTCGGACTGAGCAATCCGCTTTGCTCGCTAACTCCTGGTAATCACCCATCAAATGATTATAGTGCATTGCTTGATTTTGTTTGAAGTCAGCAGATGTGGAGTTAAAGAGTAAGTCTTCACCATTGCTTTTGTTCGCCTCTCTTGTCCACCGATGAAGGATCATGTCGGTCGATATTTGTGAAATACTCTTGCTATGAAATATCTCAAGATGTGCCTGTATAATTCACCAGAGTGAGAAAACATTTGGCAGTTACATGTTACCGATCCCAGTTGTCGATTGTTGACAACTTCTTTATATCTTCCACCACTATCAGTTGCATCTGAATTATACACTACATAAACCTTAGTATCAGTGACACACAACTCACTAAGTTTATGAACATTGTATTTCATGGAATCGACGAATTGACGTTGGAAACGTCTAAACATCTCTTTTGTGTACACTTGTGCAGCATGAACTTCTAAAGATGAACCAAGTACCATAATCCTTTTACGATGTTTTGTTATGTAGTCGGCCTTCCTCTCCCTGATAAACTGCCTTTCTACAGCCTTTTGACTCTGCAGTACAAAACATAGCATACATGTTGATGCATTAACATATTCATCAAAAAAGGCATTCATGCTCTCGCTTCTTCCAGTGGTAGTCATTCCCGCGGCAAAATATCTCTTTGTATATGCTGGAATCCATTTCTGCCGTACATCATACAAACTTCCAAGCCATTCATTAGTATACAATTCATAGGAACTTATCAGAATATGCCAACGCTCTTCAAATTCCTCGATGGACAATGAGTTATACACATAGTTGTTAAAATCATTTTTGAACGATGGGTGCTCAGAATAAACATGATGTAATTTTTCAGGAAATTTATTGCTAATATGCCAAGAACACAATAAATGATAATTAGTTAGAAGTACCGTAGCAATAACATTACTCATGGCATTGTCTGGATCAGTGATGATGGTTGTAGGTGCCTTGTAGTCCATGGCTTCAAGCCATGTCTGTAATACCTAAACGAAAGTGTCCTCTGTCTCGTCTCGTAACAGTGCAAATTCAAACAATATAGACTGATAATGGTGGTTGACCCCGGTAAATGGAACAAACGGCATGCCATACTTATTTGTCAGGTATGTACTATCAAATGTCACAACATCTCCGAACCGCTGATATATAAACCTTGATCGGGCGTCAACCCACAAAATACAAGCTATGCGGTTGTTTTCACTGGGTTTCACTCGGAAAAAAAATTTGCTGGCACTTCCGGATGCAAGTTTGTTCAAATGATTGACATCAGCTTGTGCATCATTTTCATCTGCAGAATCACGCCTTAAATCTCGCACCACATTCTCAACATTAGCAGTAGAGAAAGGAACATTTTGCAACCCACCTCCCATTGTGCTCAAAATATTAATCATCTTACTAGGACCAATACCGAACTTATTTAAAGTGTCAATTAAATTTCTTGTAACAGGAGTAATATTTCTGTGAGTCTCGATCAAATCTACTTTGGTGGGGGTCACTAAGTGATGATTGTGCTCTATTTCAACACTAGATATACGCCAATTGTCTTCTTTTTTATTGTGGACAACATATATTCTAGCTTTTCACATTGTTCGTCCTATAGAGTCTCTTTGTCTAGTTATTTTATTTCTACTATCTTCAACATCGGGTAAACTCTTGCCAACAATTGGTGTACCGACTTTCTTACATACATACTGCCTAGATCTGATATCATTCGTATTAGCATGTTTATGACTAGTTGCAATTCTAATCTCAAATCCCCTTTTGCGAGCATATGATCTATAAAAATATTCAACCTCTTCCAACGTACAAAATAATTGACCAACGTACGGAACAATATCAGATTTATTACTTTTAACTTCACTAACAAATTCAGATGTATTATGACATTTTGAAAAACTTACTTGTGAATAATAGTGATGAATTTTGCTTTATCAGAACTTCAACTTGATTTTCTGAAGTGAAAGTGGGCAACCAGATGAAACAAATTATGAGTAGAGGAGAAAAGAGGAAATAATATCAGAGAACAAATTCTATGGAAGGATAAGAAGATGGGTGCTCAAAATAAACATGAGAAAATAGCAGCTTCCTAGACAATATTTAAAGGTAAAAAGACCAGCCGATACAGCTTGTCGCGGTTAATGCTCAAGATGTCAAACTAATGTACTTTTCCCATATAATCAATGTCAGTTTTTTCTATTCCCATAGTGTTGTATTATTATGTTTGACTACTTATTCACAAGACAGTGTTTATATCTGTATTAATAATAATAATAATAATAATAATATTAATAATAATAATAATAATAATAATAATAATAATAATAATAATTATAATAATAATAACAATAATAATAATAATAATAATAATAATAAGATAATTAAAAGTACATGCTTCTAGAATATGGGACAACTTTATACTCAATTTGTAATAATAATAGAATAATAATAATAACCGAATAAGTATAATAAAATATTAAGAAATTTAATTTGGGGGGAGATGGAATGGTTTACGATATATACAAATCTAAGGTCTGATGTGACAACTAGGCCCGTGGTGCTCGGGTGGTCATATGACGAATGTTTGGAGCTTGAGGTCGCGGGTTCGAGTCTAGCTAGCAGCGAAAATTTGTTTTATTCCCAGCCGATACAGCCTCTACTGGCCGAACGGTTTTTATTAATAATATATATTTTTTATTTTTCCAGCCGTTATAGCCTCTACCGGCAGACACAATTTATTAATAATATATATTCCCAGCTGGTTAAGCTTATACCGGCCTAAACAATTTATTAATAATATATATTCCCAGATGTTTATGACCACTTTTTCTGCAACATCACCTCGAAAAAGAACACATGCAAGCTCGGTAAACTAAAAAGCTGAATTAAACAACAGTATCAGTGTTTGAATTTGGTCCTAAATGTATTTCATGTACCGGCTTGCATGAGATTATTTAACCATCTATAGTGATCTATTGAGAACACACGTTGTTCAACTTAAAGTTCAGTATATAACTAGATAATGTTATTTATTCCCAGCCGATACAGCCTCTACCGGCCAAACGATTTTTATTAATAATATTTATATATTTTTTATTTTTCCAGCCGTTATAACCTCTAACAGCCGAAACAATTTATTAATAATATATATTCCCAGCTGATTAAGCCTGTATCGGCTGAAACAATTTATGAATAATATATATTCCCATATGTTTTTGACCACTTTTTCTGCAACATCACCTCAGGAAAGAACACATGCAAGCTCGGTAAACTAAAAAGCTGAATTAAACAACAGTATCAGTGTTTGAATTTGGTCCTAAATGTATTTCATGTACCGGCTTGCATGAGCTTATTTAACCATCTATAGTGATCTATTGAGAACACACGTTGTTCAACTTAAAGTTCAGTATATAACTAGATAAAATTACTGTAACAAAGAGTGGAGAGAGGGAGTATTTCAGAAGAGAGGAGCAAAAAACTTCAACAAGTAAGTTTTTATTTATTGTTATTTGTTCAGTTTTTAATAGTTTCTATTGTTGTTATTATTTTCGTATAATAGTAAAATAATATTATTACATTATATAAATGAAAAAAACATTTTACAGTGTACTCAATCAAGCCATTTTTTTTTATCACTGCATGTTATTACTGAATTAAAGGGGATATAATACCATTCATGTATTTGTTTTTGTTGTCATTAATACATGTTATCATTGCATATTATGCATGCATGTTATTACTGGAAATTTTTATTGTCATTAATGCATGATCACTTTATATTTTATTAAAGAATGATATTTATTTTTAATATATTAATTAGACTAATTGGACATATTTTTACAAAAATAAGAAAAAATATTAAAGGGGATAATAATAAATATAGATATTAACTAATTTCTATTTTAACAAATCCAATTAATAGATTTTGGGGGATGGTGAAGTTTTACTATAAAGATATATCCTTGGTAGAAATTAGCAGCTAGGCCCGTGGTGCTCGGGTGGTCATATGTCGAGGGATTGGTGCTTGAGGTCGCGATTTCGAATCTGTTTAGCAGCGAATAGTTTGGGATACTGATTTTTTTTTATTCCAGCTGTCAGCCGGGACAGGCTGTACCGGCCGGGTCTTGTCAAGCCGGATGAAGCTGTACCGACCGGATGATTTTTTATTTATTTTTTTATTTTAATTTGCTGAGTCATCATTATACAATGGAGAAAAGAAGATAAAAAAAAATTAAAAAAGCTAAGCCAGTTTAAGCTGTACCGGCCGAAAAAGAAAAGAAAACTTTTGCGGCATAACATGCATTGATAAGTATTTATTTTATTATTATTTTTCATTTATTGTTTTTATTTTATTCCAGTGTACTCAATTGTTCACTTTTTATTTTAATTTATTTTTCTTCTTATTGTTTTTGTTTTTAATAGTTTCTATTTGACTAGTTTTTAATGCATGTCAATATTATTACATTATATACATGCATGTTGTTCAATTTTTAATGCATGTTAGTGTGGATTGTTATTACTGTCATTTTGCAGCATGTTACTTTCAACTTCATTTTGTCATGCATCTTAATACTAATATGAAATTGATGTATTTTTTAGGTAAAAGATGGATAATTGGGAATATGGGCCAATTGATCCAAGTGTTCTGCATGATCAACAAGATCATGTATCAGATGACAAAATCATGGGAGAGATAGGGGAAAACTAAGCTCCAGTCAATATACTGATCAGAAATATAATCAGTGGGCTTTGACAAAAGAACAAAAAATTCTTTTAGATAAATGTGGATTTGGAGTATTTAGTTATCAAGGTGTTGTACACCAAACTGATCTTGGTCTGATATCTGCCTTAGTCGAGAGATGGCGCCCGGAGACTAATACTTTTCATTTAAACTATGGAGAAATAACAATCACGTTAGAGGATGTTCACTTTATTTTTGGGTTACCGGTGGTGGGAAAGCCCTTAACGGGTCCCCTTGCTGTCACCAATTTGAATTATTTTAGGGATTGTTTTGGAGATAAATTAGCTGTTGAATATTTTAGTTCAAAAAAATGCAGTGCAATTTCATTAGTGTGGTTGCACGAACATTTTAATAAATGTCCCGAGAATATAAGTAAAGATGTTGTAGGGCGACACACAAAGGCATACATGTTGTGGTTGTGTGGGGAAATATTATTCCCTAATAGGAATAGAAATAGTGTGCACCCACGATATATGTCTTTTATTGCCAACGCTGAAGATTGTGTAACTTACTCTTGGGACGCAGCAGTGTTAGCATATTTGTACAGATCTTTATATACTACTACTAGGAAAGGAGTTAAATACATTAATGGTTGTGTTACATTGTTACAAATTTCGGCTTATGAGCGTGTAAGTATTGGAAAGCCAAACCCTTGGCCACAATCATCCTTATGGTTACCTAGGGCTTTAACATGGTCTTATTTTGGAGCCCATAGTTACCCTGGTAGACGTGAGAATCCCCATCACCATTTGTCATTTTACCGAGGGGAGTTAGATATTAAGTCTATGTGGGATGTGGTTTGGCGGCCTTACATAATGTGGGATGATGATATCAGTGGATTTAATTTTAAAGGCAGGTTATTGGGATTTGGTGGGGTCCCCTTGATCCACTTTGATATTGTGGAATTTCAGATGCCGGATTGTGTGATGAGACAGTTTGGGTTCATGCAAGGCATACCATCAACAGCCAAAAATCATGGTGACCTTAGAAAAGTGAAAAAGTTTAAATTTATTGATGTCGAGGATTGCATGGCCTTGAGAGGGGAATATATTTCGATGTGGGAGGCATACATGGATCATCTCGAAGGACAACAAACTGAAATTTCTGATTATGTCCCAATAGATGATTACATGGTCTGGTATAGTAAAATTACACGTTGGAAAATCCACCGACCTCGACAGGCAAGCGACCACGACAGTTGTTTTGAGCCTCGGGCCATTTACAACCAACAACACCTTATTCAAATGGTATAAAATTATATTCTTCTTTAATAAATCATGTATTGGAGTAAATACCTAATATTACATTTATTCATATTTATTATTAATAATATTTATTTGTGTTTATCTTACATGACAGGTTGAGAGTACAAAGTCGTTACTTGGATAAATTTTCAGTACTTACTCAGCTGCCTCCCGAGTTGGTTCTGCAAAAAAATTATTGGGATTTCCATTACGCCCTATACGACTTCGAAGCAAGAGGTAAACAAATACCTCGACAGGGGGTCCCACAAATTTTGGAACACAGTCCCAATACACACAACTAAATGAAGGGCTTGGAAAACAAACTGATTATGTTGTACAAGAGAGCTACATACCCACCCCACAAGTAATCGAGGAGAACTCCATTCCCACCACCCAAGCCTACGAGGAGTGTTACATTCCAACCTTCCAAACCAATGAGGAGTGTTACATTCCAACCAACTCTTCATTTGTGGGACTTTCTGACGCCAAGGGATCTAGTTCACAAAAGGTATATATAGTTATGTTAATAGTGATGGTTTTAATTATTATTGCTATATAATAATAATGTACATTTGGGTCTCAATCAGGTACAAGATGCGGGAGACCACATCTCTTATGGACCAAAAGGGTCCTTATCCAAAAGACATAAAGATTGGAAGGAGACATTTATAAATAAACATATGTTTGGAAACGTGGTGGCACCAGAAGGGGATTTATATCTTTTATCACATCCGTGCCAATTATATGAATTATAACACAATGCAGTGCAATCCTTAGGGCCTGGGAGTTGGATATTCGAGCATGTCATCGAGGCTTATATGTTGTTTCTACGAGACAGAGAGGAATACTACAGGTCGCGGGGAATACAAAGGTGGTCCCAATTTGGTTTCATGAATTCATTCTTCATGCATCTTGGGCAAAGCTATATGCCCTGCACTAACGTGAATACTACATGGAGTTTTTGCAATCCATATGTTAACCAAGATGTTGGTCCACCTTTACACGAATGCAAATACATATTCATGCCGGTGTGTAGTACCAATCAACGCCATTTTGTCTTGTTCCTATTCGCAGTTGAAGATTGGATGTAGCAGCCCCGAATCCGGGCCCCGAATTGCCGCGGACTTGGTACGCTATTTCTATCACTATTTGCGGAAGATATAAACATAAGTTGTTTATACAATACATTACACACTATTACCCAAAATCGAGTAACCTTAACTTATTACACATTTCATAAAATATCTATTACACAACCATATTTATCAAACTATTCTATTACTAGATAGCCGCATATATTGCCCCAAACTGAACTTGGCTTAACCTTTTCCTGTATACGACGCATTTGCTTTACCTGCAATGTTTTTAACATGATATAGCAAGGGTGAACATGAAAGTTGCCCAGCAAGTTTATATACAATAATATAACGATATATCATGATTGAAGAGTATGAATAATGAGCTTGCTATAATTCATCAATATAATTGAGAACTAGCACGAACAATTTTTTGACTGAACAAGTATTATACATGAACAAACATTTCTGGACCAACTGGTAATGAAGGTGATCAGCCTTTCATACCTGACTTATACATGCAAGATGTACAGAATAAAATTTTCTTGGCAATCAGCAATGATTAACCATAATCTTGAAGAAACTACTCTTATTAGAGTTAATTACAAGAAAACTTGCCTGAACCGTGGATTACCGCAACGCAATTAATAACGCTTTACCCCGAAGACCTTTTATGCTTGATTTTCGATTTCTGACTTTTGATTCTGATTTTTGATTTGCTAATTCTTGATCATGGCTTAAATTCTCACTCCCTCTTATTATAAAATTTCGAAAATAGAGAGAGAGGATGGCTTGGTTGATTTGAGAAAATGTAGCATTTTCTCTCTCTCTAATTATTTATATAATTCTTGATCCAATGTATTTGGCTTGCTAGATGGCTGGATTTGTCAAAGGCTATGCTAGGTTAGCTCTAGGGTTGTTGAACAACTTTGGATTTGCCATGATTTGCCAAGATTTGCAAGTTTCTTCAATTAATACACAAAAGGGACATTTTTGTCCTTTCCATTTTTTTCTAGGATTTTGCATTTGATGAACCCTTAGGGTTTAGGGTTTGGACAATTTAAGGTCTAGGACTTAGCATTTTAGGGTTTAGGTTTTAACCCTTAACTTGTAATTTACTTTCTAACATTTCCAAATTTCGATTTTCAAAATAGAAAATTAACATTTTTAACTTATAATTAGTATTTACTAGTTATATTAAAATTCCTTAATCATACTTTAAATCTTACTACTTAGGATTAATAATTCCTAATTAAAATTGCTAATTACGCGATTATGGTTAAAATCACGGATTAGGGTTTATAACCCAATAATTAGGGTTTCTAATAGAAAATTTAATTTTCTAATTTAGAAATTAAATATTCGTATTTAGATTAGGGTTTTCTAATTACACAAAAATTGAAATAATTAGGATTAGGGTTTCCTAATTAACATTGTTAATTTTAGCAATTAAATCCAATTAAACTTTAGGGTTTCTGACGGAACAATTAAGGTTCCAAAATTTGAAATTAGGGTTTGTTAATTAATCAACCTTTACCCTAATTAGTACTTAATAAATACCACATAAACATTAAAATTCTCCGTTATACTCCCATATTAGGGTTTCATTTTATCAGCATCTGAAATTAGGGTTTTCAGATCTGGTATTAGGGTTTTCAAATAATCAATTAAGATTTTAAATAATTCATTAGGGTTTTCCCTAATTAATTATGTTTAACCTTGTTCATAACATTGTATTCCCAATCTAGGGTTCCATTCACCGATATTAGGGTTTCGAATTTCCCGAAACTGAAACTAGGGTTTCCAAAACTGATTTCTAGGGTTTCTTGTCAGACGTTAGGATTTTCTAACCGAACATTGTCGTTCTTAATATATAATTAGGGTTTATCACATATGTAATTTATCTGGTCAACCATTGACCCTTAACCACATTCTGTACACATACATAACCATAAACACAGAACATAATCACATAAACACTTAATCCTGAATAATTCACCTATTTACTTCACAGAATTTTGAAATCCTCAAAATTCAATCCCAATAACATCAAACACATACACTTATTTTCTATCTAGGTCTATTATTTGACCTTAAATCAATCATTTGAGATTTTCATAAATTGCCCAAATTTTCGGGTTGTCACATCAACCCTCCTTATAAGAATTTCGTCCCCGAAATTCACCTTACCCCTTACACCTTACACCGTGCACCTTACACCATTCACACATATCACATGCTACCCAATACATCACTTACAAGGGTAAAAATTTTAAAACTGTGCTGAGGAATCGTATAGACTGGTTGTTTTTCATTTTCGCAAAGGTTTTATGGAAATTCATCCGCAAACCGTCATAACTTACGGACACAAGGGTGATCAGCCCGATATGCCCTGTACTGGCCAAGTACTGTTGGTCGGAACAATTTGTTCCTCTTATCCGCCTTAGGCGCACAAAATTTCATACCTCAGTCTTATTTGATTCCGCAGCAAAACAATTTTGTTTCGGGAAATTTCTTTCAATAAACACTTGGAGTTTTTGAAAACATTTTCGAGAATGACGTCATGATGCCGCACTGTATATAACAGTTCGTTGAGGATTTCGTCATTTTGTGATTTTATCATGCTACATCATACCATAGTGGAATAGTGACTTTAAGTCAAATTCATACTAAGTAATACTGCATTGATGACTCCGTCATTTTTATCATCTCTGCACCAGGTCACATGGTACATAAGTGATAAATAAAAACAATTTTTATTTTAAAAAGGCACATAGTGCATATTTAGCTGATGTCAAAATTTTGAAATCTAGTATAGATAGGGGTTTAGGAAAACCTAATTCTCCACTAATGATCATTTGCTTAAACATTCTATCTGTTCCTATTATCCTCAATACTCCATTCACACATAACTATACCCAGTTCATAAAACCACACTTATGAGTTCATAAATTGCCACAATCATATGAGTTGACGAACTTTCCTAGACAGACCTTTGGCGTCCATTCGCTGAGGGGTTCATAAACATTTCATATAACTATGCGTCAAGAATGTCACATAAGTATGAGTTCTAAGAACTCGTACTTAATCCTATATTCTCTACCTATGACCTATTTATCTATATATAATAACTAGCATGACACAACCTTTCAACTATTACCAATGCCACCAACTAAGTAGTTTTTACACCAAGTACAATTTCCCTCCCATACAAGGAATCATACAACTCTGTTGCTGGCACGAGTCCTCATTGAAATCCCCACCTAACCTTAACCCCCCTTTTTCAATACGAATTCAATTCGTATTCATAATCCATAACTCATTTATGAGTTTTCATTTTCATAGTACCATTTCATAGTACAACTTTCAGACAGCATCTTGCTGTAAACTTTTCAATCATTAGATTGATTCATTTCCCATATCATAACCTTAGTAGATCATGGGGTGATCTTATCGTATATATTACGATTCAATTCCGTGTCTTGATCGTTTTGTTTTACGATCTCCTATCCCAGCACTTGTAATCTTTTAGACTCTATCTATCCACTTCCTATATTTGGTACACATCGAGTCTCTAACAGTTTTCAATATGGCACACTGAGTGGTTTCCCACAAACAACCAACAAACTAGGTTCCGAGTTTCTAGTTCGTATATACCTCCGCTCTATGAAGGAATCGTTTAGCCCAGATACCATACATCAACTATTAAAGAGTACAATTGTACCATACTTAAATATAACTTTTCGATTCTTAATTTATTTATCAGAGTTAGGGAACTCCGTATCTCTTATAACTCTCCGAGATTCTTCTTTGAATCTTACCAACACACTAACTCGATTTGAGTTAATACTTAATCCTAATCACTGCGGTTATTGGTCTCAGATATTACTACCTAAGCTTCATAACCAACAGCTCTGATACCAAATGTAGCAGCCCCGAATCCGGGGCCCGAATCGCCGCGGACTTGGTATGCTATTTCTATCACTATTTGCAGAAGATATAAACATAAGTTGTTTATACAATACATTACACACTATTACCCAAAATCGAGTAACCTTAACTTATTACACATTTCATAAAATATCTATTACACAACAATATTTATCAAACTATTATATTACTAGATAGCCGCATATATTGCCCCAAACTGAACTTGGCTTAACCTTTTCCTGTATACGACGCATTTGCTTTACCTGCAATGTTTTTATCATGATATAGCAAGGGTGAACATGAAAGTTGCCCAGCAAGTTTATATACAATAATATAATGATATATCATGATTGAAGAGTATGAATAATGAGCTTGCTATAATTCATCAATATAATTGAGAACTAGCACGAACAAATTTTTGATTGAACAAGTATTATACATGAACAAACATTTCTGGACCAACTAGTAATAAAGGTGATCAGCCTTTCATACCTGACTTATACATGCAAGATGTACAGAATACAATTTTCTTGGCAATCAGCAATGATTAACTATAAGCTTGAAGAAACTACTCTTATTAGAGTTAAGTACAAGAAAACTTGCCTGAACCGTGGATTACCGCAACGCAATTAATAACGCATTACCCCGAAGACCTTTTATTCTTGATTTTCGATTTCTGACTTTTGATTCTGATTTTTGGTTTGCTAATTCTTGATCATGGCTTAAATTCTCACTCCCTCTTACTCTAAAATTTCGAAAATAGAGAAAGAGGATGGCTTGGTTGATTTGAGAAAATGTAGCATTGTAGCATTTTCTCTCTCTCTAATTATTTATATAATTCTTGATCCAATGTATTTGGCTTGCTAGATGGCTGGATTTGTCAAAGGCTATGCTAGGTTAGCTCTAGGGTTGTTGAACAACTTTGGATTTGCCAAGATTTGCCAAGATTTGCAAGTTTATTCAATTAATACACAAAAGGGACATTTTTGTCCTTTCAATTTTTTTCTAGGATTTTGCATTTGATGAACCCTTAGGGTTTAGGGTTTGGACAATTTAAGGTCTAGGACTTAGCATTTTAGGGTTTAGGTTTTAACCCTTAACTTGTAATTTACTTTTTAACATTTCCAAATTTTGATTTTCAAAATAGAAAATTAACATTTTTAACTTATAATTAGTATTTACTAATTATATTAAAATTTCTTAATCATACTTTAAATCTTACTAATTAGGATTAATAATTCCTAATTAAAATTGCTAATTACGCGATTATGGTTAAAATCATGGATTGGAGTTTATAACCCAATAATTAGGGTTTCTAATAGAAAATTTAATTTTCTAATTTAGAAATTAAATATTCGTAATTAGATTAGGGTTTTCTAATTACACAAAAATTGAAATAATTAGGATTAGGGTTTCCTAATTAACATTGTTAATTTTAGCAATTAAATCCAATTAAACTTTAGGGTTTCTGACGGAACAATTAGGGTTCCAAAATTTGAAATTAGGGTTTGTTAATTAAGCAACCTTTACCCTAATTAGTACTTAATAAATACCACATAAACATTAAAATTCTCCGTTATACTCCCATATTAGGGTTTCATTTTATCAGCATCTGAAATTAGGGTTTTCAGATCTAGTATTAGGGTTTTCAAATAATCAATTAAGATTTTAAATAATTCATTAGGGTTTTCCCTAATTAATTACATTTAACCTTGTTCATAACATTGCATTCCCAATCTAGGGTTCCATTCACCGATATTAGGGTTTTGAATTTCCCAAAACTGAAACTAGGGCTTCCAGAACCGATTTCTAGGGTTTTTGTCAGACGTTAGGATTTTCTAACCGAACAATGTCGTTCTTAATATATAATTAGGGTTTATCACAGATGTAATTTATCTGGTCAACCCTTGACCCTTAACCACATTCTGTACACATACATAACCATAAACACAGAACATAATCACATAAACACTTAATCCTGAATAATTCACCTATTTCCTTCACAGAATTTTGAAATACTCAAAATTCAATCCCAATAACATCAAACACATACACTTATTTTCTATCTAGGTCTATTATTTGACCTTAAATCAATCATTTGAGATTTTCATAAATTGCCCAAATTTTCGGGTTGTCACATTGGATGGTTACCATAATTGACCCTCACTACAATGACACTAAGTATATTAAGTTACATGAAATGTACTTAGAATTCGTTAAAGATGCGGTATGTTTAGTTTTAAAATATTTTAATTTTATAATGTCCTTTAATATTAAAAAATTATTAACCAACTACTTTGTACATGCAGGTACATTTTATACCATTTTGTTTGCGAAATGGTAATCCGATGCGTGAGTGGCCCAGCGGTAGTCCTACTGTGCAGACCTTAAAGATTCGACCGAAACAACACAACAACTCAGACTGTGGCATTTTTGTATGCAAGTATGTTGACTGTTTCGTTAGGGCCAATGGTAATATTTCTGAAGAGAAGTGGTCCTTGGAAGATGTCACAGTCTTTCGTTACCGCGTCGCATGGGAGCTCTACAAGAAATCCGAAAGATTACTTTCGGCATCTGAGATATAGAACTTATCCAACGTTATCTAATATACATATTAATTAATAAGAATGTCTATATAGTTGAACTTTATGGGATTTTCAAATTCATAACTTAGTAATATGAATATTATAGAATCACATAAAACCACTTCATATTATTAATACGAAAAAAATTTATCTATTTTGTTGAACTGTATGGATATTTTTATTCGGACTAATATTAATAATCACATTATTTATATTAATATTAAAAATCATTATTAATATTATTTTTAATAATACTAATACATGAATATAATAATAATAGTAATACATGAATATAAAATCTTTATTTATATTTTATTAAAGAATGATATTTTTTTAATATATTAATAATCCTTTTATTGATATTATTACAAAAATAAGAAAAAATATTAAAGGGGATAATAATAAATATAGATATTAACTTATTTCTAAATAGAAATCCCCCATATGTATTATATAGACTTATTAATAATAATAAATCGTAATATAATAATAATGAAAGAATATAGATTTTGGGGGATGGTGAAGTTTTAATATAAAGATATATCCTTGGTTGAAATTAACAGCTAGGCCCGTGGTGCTCGGGTGGACATATGACGAGTGTATGGAGTTTGAGGTTGCGAGTTCGAATCTGTTTAGCAGCGAATTGCTTGAATAAAATCATTTTTTTAAATTTTTTTATTGTCAGCCGTGACAAGCTGTACCGGCCAGCTATTTTTTTCAATTTTTTATTGCAGGTCGTATCAGCCTGTACCGCCCGGCATTTTAATATTATTTTAATGCCAGCCGTATCAGCCTGTATCGGGCGTAATTTTTTATTATTATTTTAATGATGGCCGTATCAGCCTGTACCGGCCGGAATTTATTTTATTTTTTTATTCCATTTTAATATGATGAGTTATGACATATAATGGAGAAATAAAAAAAATATGTGTAAGCCGTTACAAGCTCTTCCGGCCGGAATTTATTTTATTTTTTTATTCCATTTTAATGTGCTGAGTCATGACATATAATGGAGAAATAAAAAATAATTAAAAAAATATGTGTAAGCCGGTACAAGCTCTTCTGGCTGGAATTTATTTTATTTTTTTATTCCATTTTAATGTGCTGAGTCATAACATATAATGGAGAAATAAAAAAAATTAAAAAAAATATGTGTAAGCCGGTACAAGCTCTTCCGGCCGAATTATTTTAATAATAAATATTCATTTTTTATAAATATACTGACAAGTTAATTTTACGTGGGCCTCCCTTATTAAAATAGAAGCCGGTACATGTAAATAATTAGGCACAATAACCTGTCCCGGCTTATCAAATAGAAAAGTTAATCGCAACCATCTATTCAATTTATCAACGGTCCAAAAAGGGGATGTTGCACAGTACTCATAACAACCGGTTGCTATGGAAGGGCTCCCATATATATATATATATATACAAGCTGAAACAAAACCACGGACCGAAGTTCGGGCAAATGCGCGCAACACGACTCTCAACGTGAAGAAGGGTGTGTGCAGAGATGAAAAGAAAGACTCTAAAGTGTGTGAGAAGGCTTACAGTTGACTGCCAAAAAAGACTTCTATATCTTTAGAGTGGGTAAACACTGACTTTTGTAGGTACAAAAGGGCTATATATGAGCTCACATGTGTTTAAAATGAGAAAGTACACTGCATGGGGTGAGTACAGAGCAAATTGGGCAGGGCTTCCTCGTCGTTTTCTCTTTCAAGATGGGCAGCCCAAGCCCTCTATTTATAGACAATTTAGCCGCAAGTGTACCTGCGGCTGAGCCGCAGGTGTACTAGAGGCAACCCGGGTGGGCCCAGGTTTTTTGCTTCGGGTCATCTTAAAGTACGTGCACTCAGGCACTGGAATGTCCACTGGAACTTTCAGAAGTGCAATCCAGGCATCCGTTTTGAGGTATAGAGGACTTATTTTGGACTGTCGTTGTCGAGAGTTGTACGATGGCATGTGATTAGAGTTTGTACGAAGTCATTGAAGATGGGACGATGCCCTCTGATCTTCAAGCTTCAACTTCCATCCGTTACCCCGTACAATAGTCACTCAGGATTGGTTAGTCTTGTGGGACACCATTGTGGAGAGACATTGAGACGACGTGGCATGGCATTGCATTGGCTAGATGACGATGTTGCCCTTCACCGGTGTTATCGCTGGATTGGGCTGATAAAGCAGACGTTGCTCAGGCTTAGCTGAGATTGGACTGCTATAATTATTGAAGGTCCTCATTGTCATCTTTGAGGTGTGACTGTCTTCTCGATGTTATTGTCGGGTTGGTACAATGTATCTCGTTTTGAGTGCCAAGATTGAAGCTGGTCGCATTTAAAACAAGCATTTTCGGGGTTATCATCAAAACTGTATTCCTTGGGGTTATCACCAAGGTTGGTTCCTATTCCCATGGTTGGGACTGAGATTGGATACCTCGGGGTTATCTCCAAGATTAATTGGTCTTCTCCAGTGTGTGTTCTGATATTGGATCAGCATGCTTCCGGTAGTATCCGGTATGGATTGTCTTTCAGGGTTCCCTCTTAAAAGATGAATCTGTCCTCCTGCAATGTTAGTGACAGTAGTATAGAAAATTTTGAGTGTCTATAGATGCCCCTCTTTATCATACTCATGCATGGCGATGTATGGGTAGGATAAAGAATCCTAGACACTTGAAACACAACAAGACAAATGTGGTACTATTGGTAGCAAAATGATGCAAATGTATGATGCATTTGTGCGGGGTTGTAGCCCAACATGCTGGGGATGATTGCTGGATCCCTGTTGCTTCAACTGGGGATTGACAATGCTGACTAGATTTGACGTGCAAGACGAATGTTTTAGGATGTTGATGTTGGAGTTATCACCAAATTCCCGTGTTCTTGATAACGACTTGATCCTGAAGAGGTACCTCTTATGTGCAATAGATCTGTGGGGATAAAGCTTGGTCTGTTTGAGGATGTGTATAACATATTCCATCATCTATCCTCTTTGATAACGTTGACCTTTCTTGGTTGGTATCGTTAGGACATGTCAAGATTCTGTTGGATTTACTACCAACAACAAATGCTGTCAGGGATGCCTGACCTTCGTTGACGTGTACTTCACCGACATGTGAATCAACGCTGAAAAATCCTGTGGGATATATTGTCAAGGCTGTTTGACTTTTGCTGACGTGTGAATCAACGGCTGAGACTCTGTGAATAGATCGTCAAGGTTTCTTGACCTTCGCTAACGTGCGAATCAATGGAACATTGCATTGTGACCCCCACCGGGGATCCGCTGGGGGAATATGAGTAATCGAGCATGAAATTCTTGAATAGCTCTAGAGCTCTGATACGTTTAATTCTATCAGCTGAGGTAACGTCAAGGCTTCTTGACCTTCGTTGATATGTTTGTCAATGGCTTAAATATACGTTGTAATCCCTTGCTGGGGCTTCACGTTGTAACTCTCATCAATGTGTGTAGCAGCGGCTGGTCATTGAATGGTTTTCAATGCTCTGTTGGGTTTGCTTCCAACGGTTATCATGATATCAAGGCTGCTTGACCTTCGCTGATTTGTGTGTCAACGAATGAGCACATGTTGTAACCCCCGTCGAGGACTCACGTTGTAACACCCATTGGGGACTCACGTTGTAACCCCCGTCAGGGACTCACGTTGTAACCCCCATCGGGGACTCACGTTGTAACCCCCGTCGGGCACTAATTTAGGGTAACGACCTGGAGTTGGCGACATCAGACCTATACAAGGTATTGCCGGATGTGATTTGTGACATATGAGATCATTGGTAGGATATACCTCGTGTTCGGGTGACTACCAATGAGCGATGTACAGACTCAAAGTTTCATCTGAGAAGGCCAGGATTGTAAGCTATTTTGCTCAATTGCGTGGCATTTTTATTCCCAATTTGACCTTTTTAGTCTGCAAAAACTCATTTGAAACTCGAACTAAACCGAGCCGGAGGGGTGGGACCCACATAGGGGTGCCGCAGGTGCACCTGTTGCAGCCGTAGGTGAGCTTGCGGGCAACCGTGGATGATAAAATCTAGCAGGTTGGTCTCACAAGTCCTTTTCAACTTTTTGCGCGAAGAGAAATTCGTGAGCCTCCTTCAGATCTGCTGAGTTCGGGCTATTTTCTGCAAATTCTGTCACCGTATAAGTGTTCTACACTATCCGGGTAATGTATGCATGTATTTTTTCCAGTTTTTATCTGTTGGATTTCAAGTTATAGCATGAAATGCATCTAAACACATAGTAGTGATTATGTATGCACAAATGACTTGATAAAAAATATTCAACATAGTAAATGTTAGTATTAAACCATGCTGAACATAATGATGTTAAAAAATTTAACTTTTGAGACAGTCAAATTGGCACCTTTTTCTGCTATTTTTTGTCTTATTTGAGGTCCAATGAGCAAGGTAGAAAGGCAAAGTACTCCTGATATTGAGGTTAACCTTATGCATGTATGATTTTAATTTTTAATGCATATATCATGTATATGACTTTGGGGCAGGTGTGCTACTGAATGGCCACCTAGACATGCATATGTGCATGTGGATAGTCTCATTTTCAAAGGGGACTATGGCAAAAAATTTCAAATGTAGGCATTGAGTAGTCATGCATTTTAACTCTATTGTATGTTAAAGTATGTGCATGCATGCATATAGTCATAAATGGGTTTTAGAAAGCTCCAGGTAAGGAAATACCTCACCCTTTCTGAGGTGATTTGGAGACTTGTTATCCAGATATTTATGGATCCAGATCAGCCGAGCAGTTCTCACAGGACCACTTCTGGCGTACAACGGAGGGCTTCTAAACTGCCTCGTCCCCGTTCTGTCAGACAGCCTCGTCGGTTGGTGGAGGCCGTGATTCGTCCTGTCCGGGCAGACGTGCCAGATGTTGAGGACGAGGAGGCAAATATTCCGATTGAGGATCCCGCTCCTGTTGCATATGTCCCTCGTAAGAAGCTCCCGAGTATTCAGGTGGCAAACCCAGAGCTGCTGGGTGATTTAATCAGACATCCATCGATGTATTTACATGCTAATGAAGTATGACATTAGACTTTGATCTTCCTTCTTTTCTATTATTGAGGAGCAAAGGGTTTTTGATGTTGATATGCATTTCATGCAGGTTTCGAGTTTTACACAGCATCGAGGGAACTGGTTCAGCATTAACTCCATGTACCAGGCGCTTCATCCTAACTATAGACGGGTAGTGCATGAGTGGGGATTCAAGGCACTCTTCTCCATCATTCCCCGTCGTTGTCCCTGGGGTTACCTCAGGGAATTGTCTGAGCGATGGTTTCATCAAACTCAGTCACTCCATCTGCTGAATTGTGAGGTGATGATGACGCCGATGGATTGGCGATTTATCACAGGTATGGAGTTTGGAGGGGAGCCAGTGCCTTGCATGGCTAATATTACCCCTACTGCAGTCAGATCCTTGTTAGGAGTTTCGACGGAGGCGCTCAAAGGCAGGACTGTTCATTCAGGTCCTTTGAGCGTAGATGCTATGAGCGGCCTTTTGAGTGAGCCTATGCCTGATGATGTCAGAATCAGGGATCGCGTTCTGCGATGATTGTTCCTGATGATCATTTGAGGCTGCTTCATAGCAGATAACTCTTCTACGGTGTCTTTTGCTTTGATCGGCGCCACACGTGATGTGGACCGTATTGGAGAGTATGATTGGGGCTCCTATACCTTTGCCTATTTCCTCCGGGGCCTGCACATACGCTCACAGGTTCTGACCGAGGCTTGGCTAGGCATTTACCCATTTCTGCTGGTGAGTATTTCTCTTGTCATTTCCCATTTAGAGGTTAAGAGTGTTTACTGATAGTAGATATTTTGCCATTGTGTTGGCAGTTTTGGGCCTATGAGAGGCTTCCCTGCTTGCGTCCTGTGAGTGTGTTAAGTTTAGATACCTATCCACGAGGATGACGATGGTACTATTCTATTTTGCTGGAGGTCCCTGTAGCTGAGGGATTCACTCACTGCCATATGCAGCTGGAGTTGCTGACAGCTGACACCATCACATGGATTCTCTATTCAGGGGAACACCTGACCATCGGCTTTGAGGATGGGTACCCAACTGGAGTCGAGTACTTGATTTCCACCAGGAGAGTTCCTCTCTTCGCAGATGGAGGCTGGGAGCTCTATTTAGGAGAGTGTACTATTAGGAGCACCACAGGGGAGATTCGTATGTCGATCTTGCCTCCTACTAGGCGTCATTGGCCTGTATCACAGTAACCCGTCACTGATATCCCATTGTTGGGGGTTGATAGTTTTTCATTGTCAGAGGGTCCATGTACCCAGGTGACGTTATAGTGGTGGTGGTTCCCTCGCACCATTGTAGCTCAGTCCCGCGCCACACAGTTTATGGGGCATATGGTTCCAGGATCCTTGATTATGACGGATTGGATAGCTTATGTCCGAGATCCGACTCATATGACCCAGATTGATAGTTTGACCCAACAGTTGGACCAGGCACATATATTTATCCGGCATTTGGGCAGAGATCCAGCAGAGGTGGATTCGTTTGTTCCCTCCAGCTCAGGTGCTGGCCCGTCAGATGACCCATTCAGTTTTGCCGGTGTAGATCCTCCTTTGTATAGGCCTGACATCCCTGTTGATAGAGATCCAGTGACTCAAGAGGAGTTACATCAAGTGGATAGGATTGATGATGTGGACATCGACACCTTGGTCTTCTTCTGATGTGTATTCTTATTATATCTTTTGATAGGCCTCTGTTAGATATTGGGTGGATGTGCCCCATTCTTGCTATATCTTTTGATAAGCCTCTATTAGTAATAGGGCGTCTGTGCCCCATTTCCCTGTATTTGTAGCTGTACAGAGATGATGTATTAGATGATGATATACTTAGGAATGTATGCACAGTTTTTTCATTCCATATATCATATTTCCATCCATTATCTATTATGCATGTATCATGTTATGCATATGTATGTATGTCCAGAGATATTCGGCATTGACCCCTGGATGGTCTTATGACACGGCCCGCACATATGTCTTCTTCGACAGTTAGCCGTATAGATCATACCCCACCATTATTACTGGCATTGGGTATGCGATCATGGTATGATAGCATGTCACCACTAGACAGGGTGACTGTAGATCATTTGTTGCAGCATACCATGATCTTATTGACGTTTCAGGTTCCTACAGGGTTTGTAGACGGGATGCTAGAGCATTGGATATCAGATAGGCAAGTTTTCTGATTCGGGACCCACGAGTTGACTCCTACTATGGAGGAGTATGCACAATTGACGATGCTGCCTTTAGATAGACCTTGCGTGCAATTGGCTTTGGGAGACATGAGTAGATGATTCATGACTCTCACTGGATTGCGGCACAGAGTAGTACAGGATGAGCTGACATCTAGCCACGTGATATCCCAGTGTTTTCTGTATGACAGATTTTGGCTTTGAGGATAGCTATTCATGACATTCTTGGGATTTTACCGCACCGGAGGATCATTGGCGCTTGGCCAGGGTAGATGTACTGCTGCTAAGCATACTGTCGTATGTCTATATGCCACGATACATGGACGAGATAGACATTGGTGTCATCATGGCTGTGAGAGCTCTTAAAGAGGGTTGTACCATTGTACCTATGATTGTAGCAGAGACCTTGCGGTCAGCATTCTATTGTTGCACTTATCCTACAGGAGTGTTCACTGGGAGTTCGGTCATGCTGTACGTGTGGTTTATATCACACTTGAGACCGATTGGTACCCTTAGACGGCATGGATATTGCTTCACCTATGATGTAGCTATGTCATACTCTTTTCAGCCATCGAAGTGTATAGATGCTCTGTCCTGGTCCATATTTTTGGCAGATATCAGAGATCCTTTTAGTATATTGTCATTTTCGGGGCTTAGCTCACCATACAGCTTCATTACTCACGCTCCAGGCATGGACTACCTCCCTCTGGCTGGTTTGATAGGTGTGACTACTTATCACCCATTGGCCTTGATGTCACAGTTTGACCAGTTCCAGGACTTTCATCCTTTCAAGGGGGCGATAGGTCAGCGTTCAGCTTTTCGATATCTCTTAGTAGAGGACCGATCCCGCATGTATGCTTGTTGGGATCAGTGTGAGATAGCATCTTTTTCTGTCAGTCATCCAAGTTGTTCTGCAGAGTATTCCACATGGATGGAGACAGAGATTTTATCGGCTGCGATAGTGTCCACAGTACCGGATAGTGAGTCAGATGATGTAGAGCCCATGGAGGACATCGATTCATACATCGAGGAGGAGCCCGCTACTGGGTTGCCAGCGTTTCTTCCGGATTCTCCTAGTACCAGTACTATTGTGATTCAGCACTCGACACAGTACCTAGAGCAGAGTCTTCATCTGATGACTTTTGAAAGAGATCAAACTCGATCTATGATGTTGACTGCCCTTGATGGGAGGGACGCAGCTCTATTAGATAGAGACAAGGCATTAGCTCGCAGAGATGTCGCTGTTGTTGAGCGGGATGAGACCATATCAGCCCGAGACGCAGTGATAGTCGAGCGGGATAGTGCTATATCTGCCCAGGATGTGCCTGTCACAGATAGTACTGCCGTGAGGTCCCTTACCACTGGCATGATCGTAAAGATGAGCGCATATATTGATGATTTTATGGTCACCATACAGATTGCTACAGATTTGTTGGGTCTTGTGGATATTCTCATACAGGAGACCACAGCTTCACCTCCATCCTCTGAGAGGGGCACCATGTTGGGCTTGTAAGCTCGCATATACCCTAACTTATAGATGAGCTTGTATTTTCCTGCACAGATTAGCTTAGCCATTTTGTCATGTACAATTTACATTGTATACATCAAACAAAATTATATATATGACAGGTAAATATATTTTTGGATCACTTCCCTTTTAGATATGCCTTGCTATTTGCTTGATATTTTGCCTGCTGCTTTAGGGCTTATGGTCTTGATGTATTCTGAATTCCTCCTAGGTGGATGGACATTGAGTTATCTCTGGATAGTTCAGAATGGATCATCGATCTCTGTGTATCCCTATCCTCTTTGGTGTCTTGGGACTGGTTTCTGAATGAAAATGTAGAGAGGAGTGTGGCTTTCCTCTCTGAGATTGACTGAACCACAGATGGTCGTCAGTACATCTATTTAGGAGAAGCCTAGTTAATTCCATCTCTTATGGATTGGTGTTACTCTTCAAGGTATGACCGCAGCTTAGATAGTCGCCAAATCTCCTATTTAGGAGGAGTTTAGGTAATTCCATCCCTTTTGGTTTGAAGCCGAATGAAATGCAGTGGATTGATGTTTGATTCCAGTACCAACTGACAAGGGTTTGTGTTTTGGTAAAGGGTGAGACCGAACAATGAATGGCTGCCTACGTACTCCAATTGAAGAGGAGATCAGGTCTGCGTAGTTCGAACCTGGTGTAAAAGGTTTAACGCTGTGTATGGCAGAAATGGTGTAGGAATGTTTTTGTTGTTTTTGTTTTTGTAAGGGTAGAAATGTTTTGGTTGTTTTCATTTTATTGCGACCGGGCCATGTTAAATGGTTGCATACGTACTCCTATTGAAGAGGAGATCAGGTCGACGTAGTTTGCCCCTCAGGGCGAGATGAAAAATGTAATCCGATGTGCAGGTCAGAGTGCGGGGAGGAGAAAGTTTAATCCTAGGTTGAGGATAAACTGCAGATATGAGAAGTTTGATCCCATGTGTGGGTAGCCAAACTGCAAGTGCGAGAGGTTCAATCCGCGGTGGGATGACCTAAGTCGTAGGAACGAAACGGAGAGCCAGGCTGCTGGCTTGAAATGTAGGTTTCCCTAAGGGGAAAAGTGTAGGAAAGTTGTAGATGGTAATGGGTTAAAGAACCGGAATGACTGGTGATCTGATGGTTCTGTACCAGGATGCTTACGAATTACTTCAGACATAGTACCGTTTCACGGTGTTTGAGTTGATGAGTTGTGCAAATTCATCGCCGTCCATTTCTTGTAATCTGAGAGCGCCCCCTGTCAATACTTCTTTGACAACAAACGAGCCTTCCCAGTTAGGAACAAATTTTCCCTTAGATTGATAATGGTTGTCAAGAATCTTCTTCAAAACCAAGTTATGTTGTTTAAATTGCCGTAGCCAGACTTTTTTTTTTGTAGGATCTAGCAATCCTTTATTGATATAACTGACCATGAAAGATAGCCACGGTTCGCATTTCGTCTATTAGAGACAATTGGTGATACCTGTCTTATACCCATTGGTCTTCATCCAGCTGAGCATCTATCAACACTCTGAGGGATTCCATTTCAACTTCTATGGGGAGTACTGCTTCCATCCCATAGGTTAATGCGTAGGGGGTTTCCCCAGTGGAAGTGTGCATTGAGGTTCTGTAGGTTAACAGAGTTTGAGGCAATAGGTCAGGCCAATCTTTGTGGTTGGCAGACATCTTTTGCATAATCTTCTTGATGTTTTTGTTAGCCGCTTCAATAGCACCATTCATCTTTCGATGATGGATGATAGGGTTGAGATGTTTGATGTGGAATTTACTGCATAATTCCTCCATCATATTGTTGTTGAGGTTTTTGGCATTGTCTGACACAATCACCTCTGGTTGTCCGTATCGACAAACGACATTGTTTCTGATGAAAGCAATGATGACTTCTTTGGTAACCCTGGGGAAGGAGGCTGCTTCTACCCACTTGGTGAAGTAGTCGATCATGGTGAAGATAAACCGATGACCAATACTGGCTTTAGGCTCAATGGGCCCGATAACGTCCATTCCCCACATTGAGAAGGGCCAAGGTGAGCTCATATTGTGAAGTTCCTTTGGAGGGGCGTGTATAGCATTCCCATGAATCTGGCACTGATAGCATCTCCTGACGTGGTCATCGCAATCAGCTTTGAGAGATAGCCAATAATGTCCTGTCCTGAGGACTTTCTTGACAAGGAAGGGGCCACAGACTTTTCCATGGATTTCATCTATAAGCCTTTGGGCTTGATCTTTGTCTAAACATATGAGGAGACCTATTCCTGTATCTCTTTTGTAGAGCGCATCACCACTCAGGTAGAATTTCATAGCAAGTCGATGAATCCGCCTTTTCTCAGTCGGGCTCGCCTCAGCGGGTGTAGATTTATCTTGCAGATATTCCTTGATATGCTGATACCAAGGATGTTGGATGGGAGGTAGCTCGTCCGATACTTCTCCAATGTAATTCCCATTGTTTGGGGCCTTGTGCAGGGAAATTGTGACGCTTGGCAAATGTTCCTTATCTGATATGTGAATCAAGGAGGCCAAAGTTGCTAACGCGTCCGCAAAGTCATTCCTATTATGAGGAATGTGTAGAAAGGAGATTTCTTTGAACTCCAAAGCCATCTTCAAAACTGGCCGATGGTAGGGCAGCAAATGTAGTTCCTTGGTTTAATAGATTCCGATGGATTGTCTGATTACCAACTCCGAATCTCCAAAGAAAGTTTACCGCCTGATGCCAATTCAACGTGCAAGTTTTAGCCCCATGAGACAGCCTTCATACTCAGCCGTATTATTGGTGCTGACAAACTGTAATTTGACAGCGACGGGATACTGCTCCCCCGTACCAGATACTAGAATTGCTCCAGGTCCAGAACCTTCTATATTAACAGCTCCATCAAAATACATCTTCCATGATTGGCGCGTATCGCACTGATGGTGTTGTTGCACTGTCATTACTCTTTCATCGGGGAAATATGTTTCTAAGGGTTTGAAATCCCCTTAAGGTGCAGCGGCCATTTGATCCGCAATAACTTGACCGTTGATGGAGTTTTGAGTCACATATACGATGTCAAATTATTGTAGGATCAACTGCCATTTGGACAGCCGGCAATTTAACATGGGTTTGTTGAACACGTACTTGAGAAGATCCACGCGGGATATAAGATGGGTTGTGTGACCATGGAGGTAATGCTGTAACCTCATGGAAGCCCATGCTAAAACACAACACATCTTTTCGATCAGAGTGTTCTTGTGTTCACTGCTGCTGAATCTTTTGTTGAGGTAATAGATAGCTCGTTCTTGGCCTCTATCGTCCTTCTGTCCCAGCATGCAGCCCATGGCATTGTCACTTATGGACATGTACATAAACAGGGGAACATCGTCCCTGGGTGGTACCAAAACGGGAGCTTTGACTAGATGTTTCTTGATTTTAAGGAAGGCCTTCTGACACTCATCATTCCATTTCATGGAGGAGTTCTTCCTTTATAGCTTGAAGATTGGCTCACAGGTTGCTGTGAGTTGGGAGATAAACCTGCTAATGAAGTTGATTCTTCCCAAAAATCCCCGTATTTCCTTCTCTGTTTGAGGAATGGGCATTTTCGTGATGGCTTGGATTTTTGCAGGATCCAGCTCAATCCCTTTGTGGCTGACTAGAAATCCTAGCAACTTGCCTGATTTAACACCAAAGGCGTATTTAGCTGGATTCAACTTCAAGTTGTACTTAAGCTACCTATTGAACAATTTCCTGAGATGGTCTATATGGTCATCCTCCTTCCAGGACTTGACAATGATGTCATCCACATAGATCTCGATCTCTTTGTGCATTAAGTCGTTGAAAAGAGCCATCATAGCTCGTTGATAGGTGGCTCTGGCATTGATAAGGCCGAATGACAACCTTCTATAACAAAAGGTTCCCCAAGGCATGATGAAAGCAGTTTTCTCACGATCTTCCTCAGCAACCATGATTTGATGATACCCCGCAAAGCAATCAGCAAAGGAGTACATATCGTATTGCGCAGTATTGTCAATGAGAATGTGGATAAATGACATGGGAAAGCTATCTTTTAAGCAAGATTTGTTCATGTCCCGGTAATCCACGCAAACTCGTACCTTCCCTCTAGGTTTAGGTACGGGCACAATGTTGGATATCCACTCAGGATATGTAGACACCATGATGATGCCAGCTTGAAATTGTTTCACAATTTCTTCTTTCACCTTTAAACTCCACTCAGGTTTCAATCGCTTGAGGTTTTGCTTGACTGGCTTAAATCCGTCTTTAATTGGAAGGCGATGAAGGAAAATGTTAGTGGACAAACCCACCATGTCTTCACGAGACCATACAAACAAATCCTGGAATTGGGTTAGTAGCGTAACCATGTCATTCCGTTGGTCTGGGGTAAGGTCTGAACCAATCTGGATTAGCTTAGGGCTTTCTAAGGTTCTGAGATTGAAAGAAGTGGTTTGATCAAGGTTGGTTTTGGGTTTGTCTTTGACACATTCTTGAATTTTTGGAGGCACCTCAATGTCATCCTGTATATCCATCAAGGCGGAATTCATCTCTACATCAAAGGTACAATCCTTATAGAGAAGAGGCATCGTATCAGCAAGTACAGTAACATCTAAATTCAGAGTCCTGAAACAAAATTTGCTTTCACTTAGTATATATGAAATGAGTTGATCATACACAGTGTTAGCATATACTGGCAAAATAAACTGCTAATATTGTATAGAAAAGTACGCAGTTATTATATCTACAGGGCAGAAAGAATTTCTGCCCACTTTACCCTTGACGACCAATGCACGGAATTCTGTTCCAATTGGCAAGGGCAAATTTCGGGTGGACCGATGTTGGGTTAAATCTAGTTACGCACAACACGCAAGTAAACGTGGTCAACAAGTAATAAAGTGATAAGTTGAGTATCGTTCCCACAGAGAATTATTTAATAAAAATCACCAAGTACTAACCCGTAACCAACTCAATCTTATTTAAATGAATGAATTACAAACTATATAAATTAACTACTATTCCACTAATTAAATTAAGACTATGGAGATTTAAGATCACAACTTCACTTATTGCTTTATTTAAGTTAACACCCTTCTCATCAATTATTTTTTATCCTAAATTGTTAATCAAGAACACTAGAGTAGTATTAACCACCTCTCGATGCACTAATACCGTATTAACGTCAATCCACAATTAAGATAGAAATTTGTTAAACACGTTAATCAACTAACCCACTATATCTCTATGTGAATTACAATTGAAGAAGGTTGAAGAATAAGTTCTCTATCCGATTACATGCGATGTCAAGCATATCTCTACCTTAACACTCATTAAGTTTAAGCTATTAACAAAATCCTGAACACATGCTATCATGATTAGATCTAAATCTATACTTCATCTCTCGAGTTCATATAGATTATCACGGTAATTGATGGCCAAGCAATTAAACAATTAAGTCCAAATCACAATAGACAATCCTCTCAATAGAACATAATAATTGATAACGAAGCATATTAAAATGAACTACACAATAAGATCCATTGTACTCTCAAAAAAAGAATTAGTTCGTGATTATTGAATTTAAACTAAGAATCCACAATTGAATAATCATTAAAAGACAAAAATAGAAAAAGTAAAGAAGATAGAATCTATTGTCTGTAGATTTGACGCTCCCTCCTTGCTCCTACTTTGAATCTTCAATGGTCTCCAAGTTGCATCAATCTCCAAATATCCTAAAAACTAGTGTTTCGATCTAATTTACTCTAATCTAATGTAATAGAATTCTTTCAAAAACTCCCTAATCTCTCAAATATAAAAATCCCCTCTAATCTGTGTTATTCCCCTCCTTTTATAAGCCTTTCTACATGTCTTTAAGTCCTATTGGAAGTCCTTGAATCAAACAACTGGAAACAATCCTTTTTGGACTCAAATTCGGACAAAATCTACTCATTCCGCGCATAGGCCAGCCCCGGCTGGTTTTTTCCTTTGTAAAACCCAGCCCCGACTGGGTAGTGGACTGCTAAAACGCCCAGGACCCCAACCCCGTCTGGGTCCTAAGGCACAAAAACATCCAGCCCCGGCTAAGGTGCAAACTACCAATTAATTTTCTGCTGGAACTTCCTCTGCTAAAATTGCCATAACTTTTAAACCGAGAGGAGTTACGGGGCCTGCGACCTATCAAATCGAAGCTATCGACGAGATCTACAACTTTTATTCTTTGATGTTTCAGAAATAACAAATGCATGATGGTAGAAATTGGACTGGAAGTGACTGTTATGCAAATGACCACCCAAAACGGTGAAGTTCAACGTCCGTTGGTAGAAATGTCATAACTCTTTCATCCGAACTCCGATTTGAATGATTCAAGATATTCTAGAAAGCTAAGAAAACGCTCTACAATATAGTATAATCTCCAAGCCAAGAACATGAATTGAACATGAAAGCATAAACGATGTCCGGATTGCTTTTTCCTTGCATTTTTCTTGCTTTTCCTTACCAATAGTCGCTCACACCGCTCCGAAACGTATAACCTAAAAAATGAACATGAAATGCATTAAAAGTAACTAAGAAACATGAGTTTAAGCAATAAATTCAAGTAATAGATACCGGATAAATAGGTATAAACTGACTTATCAAATACCCCCAAACTTAAACCTTTGCTTGTCCTCAAGTAACACAACATAATGCAATGCAATGCAATGAAATGCAACTAATCTACATGCCTACGAATCCAACAGTATCGATAAACACAAATCTATTCACTCGGCCTTAGACCAATCAAGCAAACACGATAATACTTCATATCAAAACCAATCAACAATTTCCTAGTCAATCATCAAGTCTTAAATTGGTATCACTGGTATACTGCATGTGTGCTCCACAACAATGTTAACTGATATAAAATCAAATTTAACACATAACAAGTCTCTTCGAAGGCATCATACAGTGTAAACTTAAGAAATCCAAAAATAATCTAGATCCAACTAAAATCAAATAATTACCAATATCGAGGGTTAACATGGGATACTTATGCTTTATTTTCATCTATGGGGGCTTTTTGCTCTTATTTCCTGTTTTATTCTCTTTTTTTTCTTTTGGTTTATATACACATAGCTATGCAATGTCTTATTCCCTTAGGCTTTTCAATGCTACCTTAACGAGCTTTCGACCAACGACTCCCAGACCATTAAGACCTTAGGGCGCTAGGTGTAAAGACAATCCCCTCGGGCTTAATTACTCAAGTAACAAAGGCCACAAAACTAGACAAGCATGCTACGGTGTTTATTCATATTTTTTTCTCTTTTTTTTCTCTTTTTTAGCTTATATAACCCAAATATTCTCTCAAACTTAGGTTCTTGTCTAACTTTAGCCATCACTACTTATTCTTGAAATTCTTTCATTCAAACTAGCATTATCCTTTAGAATCTCGTTATGTTTCAATTTAAACTCAATCAATCAACAAGTTGTTTTTAATGTGCTATCCTTGTTATACCAGTTTCAAACAAAAGAGAAAAAAAAACTCAATTCATAACAAGAAATCACATCAAAGCTCTAATAGTCAGTACTAAACTTGCCTACTCAATCCCATTCTCATCATTGGCTAAAATAGAATGTAACTCATCAAACAGCTGGACTCATGCAAGATGAACATAGTAACTAACTATTATTTTTGAATTTTTGAATTTTTGAATTTTTTTAATAATAAACCTAAACTATATTAACAACATATGCAAAATTAGATAACATAAACATGAAACTAAACATTCAATAACGAACTAAACTAAACTCCCCCAAACTTAGCAATTACAATGTCCTCATTATAAGAATATAGCGATAAATAGAAGAGAACTTCCCTGTAATCAGCTAAGTGTGAGTTGATGGTGGCGATGGCTGCGACGATCATTTTGTTATCCATTGGACCTCCAATACCTGCAATGAAGAGAGATAACATGGATTAGATTATAAGAGAACTTAATAAGCAACTTAATTCCTATCTACTAAATAAACTAGTAAAGCATATAAATATAAAAATTTCTGGGTTGCCTCCCAGTCAACGCTTGATTTATAGTCTTTCAGCCTGACTTTGTCTGGTCAATGCTATCCAATTCCTCTTCGAAAGTTGAGGAACCCTCCATCCATCAGAAATAATATAGCTTTTGGTAGGTTCCAATTTGTGATAGCCATCGAGTTAAAGTCACATAGCATGCTTTGTTTAGATAAGATTACATTGAAGAACGTCCAACTTCTAGGCGGTTTCACCATTTTGTCTGCGAATAGATTCTGGCATTGAGGCTTGTCAGACACAACAGTCTCTTCTTCTATCTTCTCCAGCTCATCACACCATGGCTTCGAAGTTGTACTCGCTTTTACGTCAAAAGGAGTATTGCTGACAACATGACTACCAATCGGACAAGGTTTTACAAATCTAACCGAATTCTTGAACTGTGGAGGAGAAGGCACTTGAGGCATAAATAACATCGGCTCATCATCGTTGGTTCTCACAATTAGTTCTTCACCGACCTTGTTGTCATTATCCCCACTTGTCTCCACTTTTTCAACATCTCGAGGCTCATCCAGTTGTAGATTTGTTTCGTCATCCATGTCATAAAGCCAAGTGTTTGGAGGAAGTTTACTTATAGCTTCGGTCATTTGCTATATCTGATCAACAAGATTTTGATATTCCCTCGCTTGATTACTCATCTTCTCCTCATCTACTATGAACTTGGACAATAATTCCCCCAGCCTTGAAATTTTTGTTTCAGTCTCGGAAGCCATGTATTGAGGACCATTGGTTGAGGCTGTGAAACGTTTTTTCATTCAATTATTAAAATTTTGGATTGACAGCTCCTGACTGTTTATAAACTCTTCTTTTTCTGTTATAGCCCTTAACATGAATTCCATAAACTCTGAATTGTCTTCTAGTCGCATTGGGAGTGAATATGAGAATTTCGGCGTGTATGTTGGACTTGGAGCAGAGTATTTGTATTGATAGTTGTATGTCCATGAAGAATCTGGGTGATACCCCAAAACTTGATCATAATTATCATATGCATACTAAGTGAGGTAGTTACCACCATACTCTACCGGCCTAAGATTGATGGTGCATTGATGGCTCGGATGGTTTCCAGCACAATAGCCACACGTAACTGCCATCCTTCGACTCTGTTGGGCTGCGATAACGTCCAAATTCCTCGAAACTTCTTCAATTTGTGCTGACATTGCGGAGAGTGTCACGAGTCTGTCAATCTCCACTTCCTTTGGTTGAGTCAAGTTCGTGTATGGCCATTGATACACAAATTCATCCATGGTACCTGAAAAGAGAGAAATATAGGAAGAGAATTAAAAATAAAAATAAAAAAGTTTAAATTAAGACTAATTTGATTGAAGCTAATATTTATAAAAATGTATTAAACTAATTCCCCGGCAACGGCGCCAAAAACTTGTTGGGTAAAATCTAGTTACGCACAACACGCAAGTATACGTGGTCAACAAGTAATAAAGTGATAAGTTGAGTATCGTTCCCACAAAGAATTATTTAATAAAAATCACCAAGTACTAACCCGTAACCAACTCAATCTTAATCAAACGAATAAATTACAAACTATATAAATTAACTACTATTCCACTAATTAAATTAAGACTATGGAGATTTAAGATCACAACTTCACTTATTGCTTCATTTAAGTTAACACACTTCTCATCAATTATTCTCTATCCTGAATTGTTAATCAAGAATACTAGAGTAGTATTAACAACCTCTCGATGCACTAATACCGTATTAACGTCAATCCACAATTAAGATAGAAATTCGTTAAACACGTTAATCAACTAACCCACTATATCTCTATGTGAATTACAATTGAAGAAGGTTGAAGAATAAGTTCTCTATCCGATTACATGCGATGTCAAGCACATCTCTACCTTAACACTCATCAAGTTTAAGCTATTAACAAAATCCTAAACACATGCTATCATGATTAGATCTAAATCTATACTTCATCTCTCGAGTTCATATAGATTATCACGGTAATTGATGGCCAAGCAATTAAACAATTAAGTCCAAATCACAATAGACAATCCTCTCAATAGAACATAATAATTGATAACGAACTATATTAAAATGAACTACACAATAAGATCCATTGTAATCTCAAACAAAGAATTAGTTCATGATTATTGAATTTAAACTAAGAATTCACAATTGAATAATCATTAAAAGATAAAAATAGAGGAAGTAAAGAAGATAGAATCTATTGTCTATAGATTTGGCGCTCCCTCCTTGCTCCTACTTTGAATCTTCAATGGTCTCCAAGTTGCATCAATCTCCAAATCTCCTAAAAACTAGTGTTTCGATTTAATTTACTCTAATCTAATCTAATAGAATTCTTTCAAAAACTCCCTAATCTCTCAAATATAAAAATCCCCTCTAATCTATGTCATTCCCCTCCTTTTATAAGCCTTTGTACATGTTTTTAAGTCCTATTAGAAGTCCTTGAATCAAACAACTAGAAACAATCATTTTCGAACTCAAATTCGGACAAAATCTACTCATTCCGCGCATAGGTTAGCCTCGGCTGGCTTTTTCCTTTGTAAAAACCCAGCCCCTGCTGGGTAGTGGACTGCTAAAACGCCCAGCACCCCAGCCTCGACTGGGTCCTCAGGCATAAAAATGTCCAGCTCCGGCTAAGGTGCAAACTGCAAATTAATTTTCTGCTGGAACCTCCTCTGCTAAAATTGCCATAACTTTTAAACCGAGAGGGGTTACGGGGCCCGAGACCTATCAAATCGATTCTATCGACGAGATCTACAACTTTCATTCTTTAATCTTTCAGAAATAACAAACGCATGATGGTAGAAATTGGACTGGAAGTGACTGCTATGCAAATGACCACCCAAAACGGTGAAGTTCAGCGTCCGTTGGTAGAAATGTCATAACTCTTTCATCCGAACTCCAATTTGAATGATTCAAGATGTTATGAAAAGCTAAGTAAATGCTCTACAATATAGTCTAATCTCCAAGCCAAGAATATGAATTGAACTTGAAAACATGAAAGCATAAACGATGTCCGGATTGCTTTTTCCTTGCATTTTCCTTGCTTTTCCTTACCAATAGTCGCTCACACTGCTCCCAAATATATAACCTACAAAATGAACATGAAATGCATGAAAAGTAACTAAAAAACATGAGTTTAAGCAATAAATTCAAGTAATAGATACCGGATAAGTAGGTATAAACCGACTTATCAACCGCAGTGATGGAGGGATTGTCATCATCCTCCCTATCCCAAATGATGGCCATTACATCTGGGAAATCATCGTCTGGGGTATATCTATTGGTATGTTCGTCATGAACGATGATACGTATGCATGACATTATTCGGATGACGTCTTGCTTGATTCTTTGTTCCTCCTCTTCCACTGCGAGATTTGGAACAAAGACTTCTTTCTCCTTTACCGGTACCGGCTTGGGAAATAACATAGCCATTACATTGGATATCACCTTTATCGGAGGTTGTGCGGACTCAGAGTTTGAAGGCAAAGATAAACGCCACATGGTTGAAGCTGGAGGAATCTGCTGATGCTTATGAGGATTCCTATTACTAGAACTGGCAGAATAGCCTAGCCAAGCTGTTCCAATTTTCTTGGTTAATCGTATTGGATATTTGATACCCTGGCATTCTTTACCCAGCCCTTGTCCCGGCTAATGACCCAATGACATCATTTCTTGAGTAGTCGACATTACCTCAGCAGAAATCTTGGGTTCGGGCAATGGCGTTCCATTAGCATAGTATTGGGTATTGCTTATTTCCAAAGCATGAAAACTGACTGGTTCCACATCCGCATTGGCATTGATGAATGGCATGTCTCCATGCTGAGGCAACTCGGGTTCAGCGTTGACCGTGACCAGGCTATTGTTGATAATGTATTTCAACAATTGGTGAAGAGTGGAGGGGACTGCCCCAGCCATATGAATCCATGGTCATCCCAAGAGCAGGTTGTATCCTAAATCTATCTTGAGCACATGGAAGGATACGCAGAATGTATGAGGACCGATTTCGATTGGCAGCTCAATTACTCTGACCGAATTACGGCGGGCTCCATCAAAATCTTTGATGATAGTATGGCTACTCTGAATTCTGTTGAGATTGATATTCATCTTCACCAAGGTAGCATATGGACAGATATTTAGAGATGAACCTCCATCTATCAAGACTCCAGCAAACATGTATCCGGAGGACAAGACCGTAATGTGCAACGACTTACAATGACCGGTTCCCTCGGGCGGTATGTCATCATCACTAAAGGATATCACATTGTTGTTAAAAATGTGATCAACCAGGTGTTGAAATTTTTCTGTATCAACTGATGTTGGTAGATAGGCTTCTTCTAAAACCTTCAACAAGACCCTCCGGTGATTCTCGGAAGTTAGGACCAAGTCCAAAATTGATATTTGTTGTGGAGCTTCTTTTAAGCTTAAAACCACCGTGGCTTTGTGATGACCCATAGTGCGGGGGAATTTTTCAATTTTCTCTATGGGTATTTTCCCCTTTGATTTGATGGTAGGCTTCATCACCCGTTGGGGAAGATACAATAGATTTTCCTTCGACACTGTAGCCGTTGTATGTGAGGTGGATACTTCATCTTCTCAATAATTCCATGGAACTTTGCTCAAGCTAACAATAGGATATTGTGCTCTGTAAGGAAAGTTGATTGGCTCAGGAGCGGCCACTTTCAAATGATTGTTGCTTCCTTTGAGTTGAATTGTTGGCGTTGTGAGTAATGTGTTAATCCCATTAGTTTTAGTGGATATGACTGCTACCATACTCTTCCAGTTAGTAGGACCTGAATTCTCACTTGCATGTAACACAGTATCGTCGTCCGCTATGTGCAGGACACCATTATCAATTAGATTTTGAATAAGGTGGTGGAGTGCCCAACATTCTTCTGTGCTATGACCGCGAGACTGGGAGTGATATTGACATACTCCATCGGAATTGTACCGTCCTGAACGAGGGTTGATTAGAGGTAGAAGGGAACTGATCCTTCCTTCATTCATTAACATATGAAGGATTTCCTTAATAGGTTGGCCCAAATAGGTGAACTCCCTTTTGTTGGCTAAATCCCGACGGGCCTTGGCATATGCTCTATTTGTAACTTTGTCTTCTAGCATTTCATTTTCTGAAAGTGACGAGGGAATATTCATGACAATAGGTAAGAGACTGGTGTTAATCGATTTCGGAATCAATGAATACGTGCAAGTATACACGGTCAACAAGTAATAAAGTGAAAGTAGAGTATCGTTCCCACGAGGAATTATTTAATAAAAATTACCAATTACTAATTCTTAACCAAACTAATTTTATTTAAACAATCTCAAATTGTGTTTTTTCTAATTAAGAAAACTAAATTAACCAATTAAAACTATGTTACATTATAAATGAATTCAAATAAATAAAGATTAAGACTTCAATATCCCCAGTTATTAATTATAAATCAATTATCCCAATTATTATGTCTACTGAATTGTTAACAGGAATTCTCAAATGCCAAAAGTCCTTTTCCAAATGATCAATTGCCTTCTATTTAATCCAGATTAATCTTGCTATATTCCTATGCAAAACAATTGGATTAAACTCGTTACAATCCCAATTCCTTATGTGTTACATGCGGTGAACAGATATTTTCATTCAATTCACAAACCTAATTATTCACTATGCAAATAACTAAGTCACATGATATCATGCCCAGTTCAAACCCTAGAATTCTTCTTCCCATTCCTTCTAGAGTAACAAAGTAATTACTGATCAGATAATTAAGCAATAAGCACAAGACAAGATAAACAACTCAATTTAACATAAATAATTGGAATATAATGAATAACTAATTCATAGCCATAAAAAGTTCAATTGAAATCTCAATAAAAGAGTTAGTTCATAATTAATGAATGGAAACCAAGAATCCACTACTGAATAGACATTAAAAGATAAAAGTAAGATGAGAGAAGAGAATAGAATCTGTTGTCAGCAAATCTGATGCTCCCCTCTTGCTCTTGCTCTTGCTCTTGATTTCAATGGTCTCCAAATTGCTTCAATCTCCAAAACTAATAAGAACTAGGGTTATGTTCTAATCTATTGAAGTGTATCTCTAATCTAAGCTATGTAATCTCCTAGTTAAGCTATGTAATCTTTTCTTATTTTATGCCTTACATCATATATTTATAGGTTACAAGTCTAATTTTTAGTTTTGGAACAACCCCAATCCTATTTGGAGTCAAAAAGGTGTCAAAATTCGCCCAAAACGCGTCCAGGCCAGCACCAGACCCTTCCCCAGCGCCCCGGCGCTGGGCACGGCACTGGGATTCTGCCCCCCAGCGCCCCGGCGCTGGAAATGAACTACAAATGGGCGCCCCGGCGCTGGCCCAAAAGTTGACATTTTCTGCTCCGACGTCCTTTGGGAAAACAGCCATAACTTCTTCGTCCGAACTCCGATTTAGATGATTCAAGATGTTATGTAAAGAGGAAAAGTAGATCTACAACTTTGATTCTTGAAGTGTTTCGAAATAATGTCCGGAGCTATAGTCAAATTGGCTCTGAAGTGACTGCTGTGTAAATAGCAAGCCGAAAACGCGAATCTAGCCACCCCGAACGTCGATCCATGTAACTTTTATCCCAAATCCTACAAAACAATATAAGACATGCATGAATAGACACAAACACATAAAAATATCCTAAAAGACTTGAGAACAACATTAAATTAAGCCCGAATGTATCCAATTCATGAGTATAAAACTCACTCATCAAATACCCCCAAACTTAAACCTTTTCTTGTCCTCAAGCAAAAACACAAAAATGTTATGCAATGCAATGTAATAAAACTAATCTATATGCCTACGAATCCAACAGTAATGACAGAAACAAGTCTATTCAACCGACCTTAGAGAAATCAAGTAAACATGATAATACATCATATTAAAACAAATTAGTAATTTTCCAATCAATCATCAAATCTTAGACTGTTATCACTGATATAGTGCGTGTGTGCTCCACAACAATGTTAACTGATATAAAATCAAATTTAAGACATAATAGATATCTTCGAAGGCATCATACAGTGAAAACTCACAAAATTCACGAACAAGCTAGATCCAACTAAAGTCAAACATCCACCAAGTTCAAGAGTCCAATCTGGGATACTTATGGTTTACTTTTAATTACGGGGGCTTTTTGCTCTTTTCCCGTTTTATTGTTTTTTTTTAACCATGACTGTGCAATGTCTCGTTCCATTAGGCTAACAGTGTCACCCCTTAGCGAGCTTTCGACCAACGACTCCCAGACCATATAAGACCTTAGGGCGCTAGGTTTTAAGATACCCCTTCGGGCGTACTTACTCAAGTAACAAAGGCCCCGAAACAAAACTAGCCAGGAAATTTTTTTTTTTCTCTTTTTTTTGATAGATGGTTGGTGAGTGTGTTTTACGCTCCATCTCACGCTTGTGTTTATGGGGAGTGTTTCTCCTCAACCCACCACAAGACTCAACAGATTTTTTTTTAAAGCTTATATACCTCAAATTTTCCCCCCAAACTTAAGTTTTTATCAAAATTTAGCCATCTCCGCCTATTCATGTCTTTCATTCCTTCACACTAATATTATCCTTAAGAAATCCATTATGTATCAATTTAAACTTAATCAGTGAACATAGATGTTATTAACGTGCTAACCTTAATTATACCAGTTTCAAACAGGAAAAGATTCAATTCATAACAAAAAATCACATCAAAGCCTGAATATTCAATACTATACATATCTACTTAACTCCAGTTTCATCATTGGCCAAAATAGACTTTTACTATCTAACAGTTGGAATCATGTAAATATAAACTAACTGCAACAAACATAGTAAACTAACTACTATTTTTGCGATTTTAAATTTTTTTTTTAATCAAAAAACTAAATGCAAAAACTAAATGTAAATAACCCGAAAATATAATGAACTTACAATGTAAATAACTAACTATATGCAATACGATACTAAAATGCCCCCAAACTTAAACTAGACATTGTCCTCAATGACTGAAATAGAAAAAATTAAAGCAAATGACTTCCCTGAAAATATAGCAATCTTCCTCCTTGTCCGCTAAGTTTGGAGAATAGGCTAAGCACATGGAACAAATTGGGCACCACACTTGAATTTGACTTGAATAACCTGTAAAACCATGATAGAAGCAATTTTATTAAATCCTAAATAAATGCAAATTCAAAACTACTAATATAAAACTTAATAAAAACTAAAAATAAAAAATAAAAATTAAACTTGGGTTGCCTCCCAATAAGCGCTTGTTTTATAGTCTCAGCCTGACTTTGTCTGGTCAATGCTATCCAATTCCTCTTCGAAAGTTGAGGAACCCTCCATCCATCGGAAATAATATAGCTTTTTGTAGGTTCCGATTTACGATAGCCATTGTATTAAAATCACCTAGCATGCTTTCTTTAGATAAGATCATATTCAAGAACGTCCAACATCTAGGTGGTTTCTCCATTGTGTCTGCGAATATATTCTGGCATTGAGGCTTGTCAGACACAATAATTTCTTCTTCTATCTTCTCCAGCTCATCACACCATGATTTCGAAGGTGTACTTTCTTTTACATCACAGAGAGTATTGCCGACGACATGACTACCAATCGGACAAGGTTTTGCAAATCTAACCGGACTCTTGAACTGTGGAGGAGAAGGCACTTGAGGCATAAATAACATTGGCTCATCATCATTGGGTCTCACAATTAGTTCTTCACCGACCTTGTTGTCATTATCCACACTTGTCTCCTCTTTTTCATCTCGTGGCTCATCCAGTTGTAGATTTGTCTCGGACTCACCATCAGTCTCGGAATCTGTGTCATAGGGCCAGGTGTATTGAGGATGGTTGTTCAACGCATGTGCTATCTGTTCCACTTGATTTTCCAGATTCTTTATCAATGCCCCTTGGATTTGCAAATTCAGCTCTACTTGATTCATTTTCTTGTCTTGTTCCTCATTCCTTTTTTTCAGAAGCTTTAATAAATTTTTTCAAGGCTTCCTCCCAATTTGAATGTTCTTCCTGTTGTAGTGGAGGTGGACACAAGAAATCATGTGGGTTTGTTGGACTTGGAGCATAAAACTGATCTTGATTGTTACTCCATAAAAAATCCGGGTGATACCCCCAATCCTGATGATAGTTGTTGGGATAGACATAATTATTGGGGTAATCACCACTATACTGTACCAGCTCGAAACTGATGGCGCATTGATGACTCATATGATTTCCAGCACAATAATCACAAGTAACCGCCATACTTTGACGACGCTGAGCTTCAAAAGCTTCAAACATCCTCGAAAGTGTCTCAATCTTTGCTGACAATGCAAAAAGTTTCTCGAGTCTTTCAATCTCCGCTCCCCTTGGTTGAGTCATGTTCGTGTATGGCCATTGATACACAAAGTCATCCATGGTACCTGAAAATAGAGAATTATAGAAAGAGAATTAAAAATAAAAATAAAAATGTTTAAATTAAGACTAATTTGATTGAAATTAATATTGGTAAAAAATTATTAAATTAATTCCCCGGCAACGGCGCCAAAAACTTGTTGATCAATTTCGCAATCAATGAATACGTGCAAGTATACACGGTCAACAAGTAATAAAGTGAAAGTAGAGTATCGTTCCCACGAGGAATTATTTAATAAAAATTACCAATTACTAATTCTTAACCAAATAAATTTTATTTAAACAATCTTAAATTGTGTTTTTTCTAATTAAGAAAACTAAATTAACCAATTAAAACTATGTTACTTTATAAATAAATTCAAATAAATAAAGATTAAGACTTCAATATCCCCAGTTATGAATTATAAATCAATTATCCAATTATCCCAATTATTATGTCTACTGAATTGTTAACAGAAATTCTCAAATGCCAAAAGTCCTTTTCCAAGTGATCAATTGCCTTCTATTTAATCCAGATTAATCTTGCTATATTCCTATGCAAAACAATAGGATTAAACTCGTTACAATCCCAATTCTTTATGTGTTACTTGCGGTGAACAGATATTTCCATTCAATTCACAAACCTAATTATTCACTATGCAAACAACTAAGTCACATGATATCATGCTCAGTTCTAACACTAGAATTCCTCTTCCAATTCCTTCTAGAGTAACAAAGTAATTACTGATCAGATAATTAAGCAATAAGCACAAGACAAGATAAACAACTCAATTTAACATAAATAATTGGAATATAATGAATAACTAATTCATAACCATAAAAAGTTCAATTGAAATCTCAATAAAAGAGTTAGTTCATAATTAATGAATGGAAACCAAGATTCTACAACTGAATAGACATTAAAAGATAAAAGTAAGATGAGAGAAGAGAATAGAATCTGTTGTCAGCAAATCTGATGCTCCCCTCTTGCTCTTGCTCTTGATCTTCAATGGTCTCCAAGTTGCTTCAATCTCCAAAACTAATAAGAACTAGGGTTATGTTCTAATCTAATGAAGTGTATCTCTAATCTAAGCTATGTAATCTCCTAGTTAAGCTACGTAATCTCCTCTTATTTTATACCTTACATCATGTATTTATAGGTTACAAGTCTAATTTTTAGTTTTGGAACAACCCCAATCCTATTTGGAGTCAAAAAGGTGTCAAAATTCGCCTAAAACGCGTCCAGGCCAGCACCAAACCCTTCCCCAGCGCCCCGGCGCTGGGTACGGAGCTGGGATTCTGCCACCCAGCGCCCCGGCTCTGGAAATGAACTACAAATGGGCGCCCCGGCGCTGGCCCAAAAGTTGACATTTTCTGTTCCGACGTCCTTTGGGAAAATGGCCATAACTTCTTCGTCCGAACTCCAATTTAGATGATTCAAGATGTTCTGGAAAGAGGAAAAGTATATCTACAACTTTTATTCTTGAAGTGTTTCGAAATAATGTCCAGAGCTATAGTCAAATTGGCTCTGAAGTGACTGATGTGTAAATGACAAGCCGAAAACGCGAATCTAGCCACCCTGAACGTCGATCCATGTAACTTTTGTCCCAAATCCTACAAAACAATATAAGACATGCATGAATAGACATAAACACATAAAAAAAAATCCTAAAAGACTTGAGAACAACATTAAATTAAGCCCGAATGTATCCAATTCATGTGTATAAAACTCACTCATCAACTGGCATGCTCCTGTCTGATTAACTGACGTGTCACTTGATGCTGATAAGTCACCAATTCCGCCAATTGCTCAATTTGCTTGCATAGAGCTTTCATCTTTCGTTCCATTATAAACTAAAACTTGGCATAATCCCATTTGTCATCACCATCTTTGAGGGTCTGGGATGATTCACAGTTGAAATTGGAATTCTGTCCATTACTCTAATCTATCATTTTAACCTCTTCTCTTTATGCTGAGGAAGAGGGTTGTCTTGAACATGAGGCTAATCTGGTTTGGTGACCACTATCTCTCCATTGTCTATCAGGTCCTGGATCTTGTGTTTCAAGGCCCAAAAATCCTGAGTATCATGTCCAGGTGCCCCATCATGATAAGCACATTTTCGAGCAGCATTGAAACCCCGTCCATTAGGACTGGCTAGTGGAAGAAGATGCGTAATTTTCTTTTGTGTTGTCAGAAGATTAAGAATGCTCTCGAGGGTATCCCCTAAGGGTGTAAACACTCGAGGGCGTTTGACTTCTCCACCTTTTGGTATTGGAGGGTTCATATGTTGTGTTTAAAAGGGAGTGTAGTTTCTCCTTTGAATAGGCATGTTCTGATTGCCTTTTTGCCCCTGTAGTATCAGGGAAACATGTTCCTCTTTCTTTTTATGGACCCTCTGGGGGTTGTTTCCATAATTTCTGGATTGAATGTGATCAGAAATAGCTTTGAGTGCAGCTAGGTCTTGAATATTTCTGAACTTAAATCCCATCTCAGCTATCTACCTATGTTTGACCATTTCAGAAAATGGTTTGCCGATGCCGGCTAAAACTCTCTCATAGAAAGGAGTTTCTTGTATGTCTATGAAAGTCATGACCATCTTTGATTCTGTCATGGAAGGACTAACTTGGGTAGCCAGACGTCTCCACCTTTGAGCATACTCTCTGAAAGACTCGTTAGAATGTTTCTTGATCTTGGTAATTTGACACCGATCAGGAGCATAATGACTTTGAAAACTGTATTGAGTGAGGAAAACATGTGCTAACTCTTCCCAGCTATGGATCTTTAAATTGTCTAATCTTATGTACCACGACCGGGCTTCTCCAGTTAGACTCTTTTGGAACAATTGCATTCTTAGCTTTTCGTCCTCTGCATAAGATCCAAGTTCCCCAATAAACACCTTTAAATGTGTGTAAGGATCCCCTAACCCATCATATTTTTCAAATTTAGGAGTTTTAAATTTTTTTGGATAATGAACACCAGGAAAAATACACAGATCAGCATATGAAACACTCTCGTGTGTTCCAATTCCTTTAATAGCACGAAGGGTCTCTTCCATTTGGAGTACTTTCTTTTTGATGTCAACAGTGTCTGGATCTCCAGTGGGATGGGCAGCATCATGAGTTTTGTTGGTCGTATCCAACTGCAGTTCAGGTATTGTAATGACCTGGGTTCCTCCTTGTGTGGAGGATTCAGCATGTACGGGTATTTTCTGACCCTGTGTAGACTAGTGTAATTCTTTGAGTAGAACAACCAAATCTATAATTTGTTTGCTTAATTCGTCGAATTCTTTGCGAAAAACTGGATTAAGCTTAATCTGGTCGGATGATGACATGATTGACTGTAGGCCTGTTGCCTTTTTGGACTTTGACCAGGTAGTAGGTCCGATTAGTTCCCTACAAAAGACTTGCATAGTTTAGTATTTAGGGAATGTATATAATAACATGCTATGTGATGTGTCCATTTTAGGAATTTTATCTTGCAAAATGGATGTAAGCTATTTGTAGCATGTTAATATGTATTTTTATACATTTCTTCATATTTCTCATTACATGGAGATATATATGGAATGAAATTACAAGTAATTGTGTTTACAAGTAATTTTGAAATGAGAGCATGAAGAGATTTCCTCCGTTTTGGGTTTTTCAGAGGCTGACCTATCTTAGGTTACTCTCACGGCTTTTTGGTATGAAGGTTCATAAATCATCGCAATCTACTTGACGGGAAGTTAATCCGGTCTTTAAACTGGAGCGAATTTGGGTGGTGCCTTTCCTGAGCCTCGGAGAATTAGTCTCCTCATGAGTCCACTAATAAAACACCGATGAATTAGCCTCCTGGTGGAGGGACCACATAACATACATTGCGTCTCACCATATGAAAATGATGACATGTGCGAAGCACTAATATCACAGGCAGATATGGTGCGAAGCACAAATATCCCAAGCAATTATGATGCGAAGCACTAAGTGCAATAAGGAAATGCATTCGTACACGTTCATCAAATGTAAATGCAACATCCACACACAAGCAGATAACAATTTTGAAAAGATTGTAATAGCGATTTAAGTCCTCTTACTGGAGCTCCCCAGCAGAGTCGCAACCTGTCGACGTCGGGATTTTTAGATGTCCCTTTCCGTTACTTGTTCTTTGGTGTTCTCATTTTAGATGAGATTTGTTTGAAAAAACAAGTGAAAAAGGTCCGACAAGTATAATGTCGATGATGGACTGTTAAGAGTCACCAATTGGTTTTTTAAATGGTTGTACCAACACAACCGATAAAAGGTTTTGCACATTGACCCAATGATGTGACACTGCTAAACGGGTCGGTGAAACCTAGATTTATTAGGGTCCGAGGACTTGGTTATGCGGAGGGAAGGTGTTAGGCACCCCCGACATTCGTGTTACCACGGTGACCGCCTCTTTTAAAAAAACTATTATCTGAATATGTGTGTGTGGGTCAATATTTGGAAGTAGTGCGAGGCCTCGTTCTCACCTATATACACAGGGTTTGAGTTTATATAAAAATTCAATTTTAAGCAAGATATGGCAGATATGTTTTATAAAAGAGGTTTTTTCAAACCCTGATGCTCAATAGTAATTGAGACCTTTTACACTCCCATTTTATTAAGTGCTCGGCTTGATTTTATTTAACAGATGTGAGGCATCTGTACGAAAATAATGTACAAAATAATTCCGACTTCCTCGTGGGTATGGAAACCATCTGAGGAAATTCAGACACCGCAGAATAATTTACAAGCTACTTACAGCTGAAAATGTCCATCAGGGGAACCGAATCTAGATCCAATGGGCTGAATCTGTGATCACATGATTCATAGGCGCACAAGATACCACAATTTGTATGAAATCAGTAAGCAAGTATATATATAAAAGCTGTAAATATATATATACAGACCGGATCACCAACCACGAAGCACCTCTATGCGGGATCAGAAATGTAAATAAAGTTGTAAAAGCTATCAACCGTCTTTGAGGAAACTCTAGGCGGGACGAAACGTAAATGAAGCTGTAAATATAGTCAACTGCCACGCAGGAAACTCTAGGCGGGATGAAATGTAAATAAAGTTATAAAAGCGATCATTTATCATGAAGGAAACTCCAGGCAGGACGAATATATATATATATATATATATATATATATATATATATATATATATATATATATATATATATATATATAATCTAGTTACCCAAACCCATAATAAATTCCAGGTGCTTGGTACAGAATCTGGACTTAAGGTCAAATTTACTAAGGATTGTGGATACACTTAACCTACTAAGGAGATCCCAACCGTGTGGCTCTGATACCATATAACAGCGGCGATAAGTTTTTAAAAGAAAAACTTTAACAGAAGAAAGAAAAGATTAAGAAGATGACCGATGAATCGGTAAAATAAACTCTTTCTTTTATTTATAAACATTTGAGGAAGGGATTACATTAATTCCTAGACTAAATGTTTAAGGGAAGAGAGAAGTATTGAAGACTTCTTCTTCATCTTTAACTAAGAAGATCGAAGCTGAAAGCTTCGTCTTCGGTTAACTCTAGAGAGAAGGGAGAGTGGACCTCAAAAGAGCTTTCTAGAGAGAGAAGCTCTGAGGCTACATTGAATTAAGCCTCAAAAAACTCTAACACTTGAGTTTCTTTAAATAGAAAACTGAAAAGTAAATTACTATTTGATTCACGCAGGAATCACTATTACATTAACTGAAGTAAAAATAATTTACTAAAGTAAAAGTAAAACGTAAGAAACATTTTACATTTACTTTTAAATAAGTAAATGTAAGAAACATTTAACTAAGTTAAAAACATTTAACTTAAGTAAAAGCAAAAGTTATTCTTTTACTTTTACTTTTACATTTACTAAAGTAAAAGACTTTTGCTTTACGAAAAACAAAAGCTGAGATGATGGCTAGGGCCATCACCTGTCTGTGACTTGAAGATGCCTCTGGTGTCTTCTTCGTTGACTGGTCCATCTCCTGTAGATGCCGGAAGGTGCTGTTGATCATCTTCTCAAATGAGTCACCATCCCCATACATTTCCACCTTAAAATTTTTATCCAGGAAATAACCCTTTCACCCCCAAAAATTTGGTTTATAAAGAAAGGAGGAAAAAAAATTTCTACTGAAAATTGGTCAAAATCTTCAAAATTTCTTAGATTTTCTAAAAAAAATTTTTGTTTAAAAACAAATCAGACTGAAATCTGAAACAAAGGATCACTCGATTGGTCCTGATCTATCAGTAAATCGATCTAAACAGAAGACATATTTGTTAACTATTTAAACAAAAATTCTTTCTCTTGAAGGTCCACTTAGACTCAAACCTTACTTGCCTTGAACACATACCCGTAGATCTAAAAGATTCCCTTTAGCCTTACACTGCTCCCAATTGAGACTAATATACGGCATTATTCAGGACTTAAGGCGATCTTGGGTGGTTCACGGTGAAGGTCGGGTGATTAAAAGCGGAGCAAGAAAAATAAAAGAATAACTATAACAGCGGCGATAATATATATATATATATATATATACACACAAGCTGAAACAAAACAACAGACCGAAGTTCGGGCAAATGCGCGCAACACGACTCTCAACGTGAAAAAGGGTGTGTGCAGAGATGAAGAGAAAGACTCTAAAGTGTGTGAGAAGGCTTACATTTAACTGCCAAAGAAGACTTCTATATCTTTAGAGTGGGTAAATACTGGCTTTTATAGGTAAAAAAAAGGGCTATGTATGAGCTCACAGGTGTTTAAAATGAGAAAGTACACTTCATGGGGTGAGTGCAGAGCAAATTGGGCAGGGCTTCAAATAGGCAGCCCAAGCCCTCTATTTTTAGATGATTTAGCCGCAGGTGTACCTGCAGCTGAGACACAGGTGTACCATAGGCAACCCGGGTGGGCCCGAGTTTTTTGGGTTGGGTCGTCTTGAAGTACGTGCACTCGGGCACTATAATGTCCACTCAAACTTTGAGAAGTGCAATTCGGGCATCCGTTTTGAGGTATACATGACCTATTTCAGACCTCCGTTGTCGAGAATTGTATGATAGCATGGGATTAGAGTTTGTACGAGGTCATTAAAGATGGGACGATGCCCTCCGATCTTCAAGCTTCAACTTCCATCCGTTACCCTGCACAATAGTCACTTAGGATTGGTTAGTCTTGTGGGACACCATTACGTAGAGACGTTGAGACGACGTGGCATGGCATTACATTGGCTAGGTGATGATGTTGCCCCTCACTGGTGTTATCGCTGGATTGGGCTGATAAAGCAGACGTTTCTCAGGCTTCGCTGAGATTAGACTGCTGTAATTGTTGTAGGTCCTCATTGTCATCTTTGAGGTGTGTCTGTCTTCCCGATGTTATCGCCAGGTTGGTACAGTGTATCTCGTTGTGAGCGCCGAGATTGAAGCTCGTCGCATTTGAAACAAGCATTTCCGGGGTTATCGCCGAAATTGCATTTCTTGGGGTTATCACCAAGGTTGGTGGCTATTCCCATGGTTGGAACTGAGACTGGATACCTCGGGGTTATCTTCGAGATTAATCGGTGTTCTCCGGTGTGTGTTCCGGTATTGGATCTACATTCCTCAGGGTTACATCTGAGGTTGGAATTGTTACTCCCAGAGTGGGCTCCGGGGTTGATGCTGAGCTTCCGGTAGTATCTGGTATGGATTGTCTTTCAGGGTTCCCTCTTAAAAGATGAATCTATCCTCCTGCAATGTTAGTGACAGTAGTACAGAAAATTTCGAGTGTCTACACATTGTAAGAAGGGAAAAATGTGACGAATGAAATGTTTGAGTTGTGATTCTGTGGACAGAATCTTTGTAAGGAGGGAAGGATGTAACAATCTAGAATTTTAAATTATAATGTCAAATATTTATTGAATTTTATAGATATCTTTAATTGATGTGTTTGTTGTTAAGTAAATATTTGTTGAATTATTTATTAGTTAAATAAATAATTAATGAGTTATAAAAGGGTGATGCATTAAATTTATGAGATAATACTCTAATGTAATTATATGATTTGCTATAATGTTGTTTTAATTTAATTTAATAATTAAAGTGATATGCTACTTGTTAAATAAAATTATAATGAAAATTAAAAATTTGTGGTAAGTGGTTAAGTGGAGAATTTATTTAATAAGTTGTAATTAGTTTTTATTTAATTAAAGTTGGATATGGAAATTCAAATAAATAAGGTGGGACAATAAACTATAATATAAATGATTTATTAAAATAAATTAAAGGAGTTTTAAATGGATTTACCAAACAAGGCTTAAAAATATGAAGTCTTTATTTTAATTAATTTTATCCAAACAAAGCCTTGTAGCTTTTGAAATTTTAAATGACAATTTATTTTGAAATTTTTTTAACGTAAAAGAGTATTTAGTAAGAGTATTAGTTACTTGTCCACATTATTTCTCGTGTCTGTTTTATTTTTACATAAGAAACTTTGGCCTAAGCCTGAGAATAGAAGAGGGTGAAAATACATAGAAGAAATAGAGAGAGTTTGAGAGGAGAGAAAATTTATGTGAATTCAAAAACTGTCTTCTAACAAGGGTTAATCAAGCAAGAGATGGTATAATTCCAATTTCCAAAAGTTTTAATTCCTATGTATGATAATTTTTTGTGAGAACCCCAAATCTGGGTCCCAAAACACCGCGGATCTGGTACAATTATTCTATAACTATTGCGGAATATATAAATATAAATTGTTTATACAATAAACTTTATACACTTTTTCCTAAGGTCGAGTAACCTTCACTTAATACACAATTCACAACTTATTTGACTTACAATAACATTAATATATAATATCGTTACAAATCTAACTGCACACGTATACGAAAGTTGGAACTATTTTTGACATTTCCTTGTATCCGATGTAATCGTCTTAATCTGCAATGTTAATCATGATATAGCAAGGGCGAGCAATGAATTTGCCCTGCAAGTATAAGTTCATTAATTTAAGGATATACCATAATTGAAAGAATTTGAATAATAGGTTGGCTATAATTCAATAATATAGTTGTAAATTAGCATGAACAAATTTTCTAACTGAACACGCATTTAACATGAACAAATATATCTGGACCGACTGGTAATGAAAGTGATCAGCCTTTCATACATGAGGAATACATGTCATACGCACTGGGTGCAATTTAATAATTCTTAGACACGGCAATCAAAAATGATTAACCATAATTATAATTGAATAATACAACTTGAGGTCGAGTTAAGAAAGACTTGCCTGAACCGTTGATTACCGTTACACAATTTAATAAGCATTGTCCAAAGACCTAGTATTAATAATATCAATATAAAAATTTGAATAATATCATCATAGTATTGAAAATAACCTAAACACATTATCACATAATCCTATCCGTATATAACACACATAAGACTTAACCTTAAGTTAAACTTTTACAGTCCGAGTCAAGTTCAGTACAATTCTAACATCCCAACGGTCTAGTCGAACAAAATTTTGAGTCTAAGTTCAATTATACTCTGTATAAACACTTAAACATTATCTAAGATAATTTATTAATAGTCAAAATATTTTTCATAAGCTCGTGATAATTTTCAGATAATTAATATCATTTATCATGAATTTTCAATCATTAAAAACCTATTTATACGAATTATTACCACATAATTCCTTTATCATTAATATTTATTTAATAATAAATATTAATGAAAATCATAACATAATATTATAATATATTTATAATATATCAAAGTAATTTTAATACATTAAAATCATATTTATATGATTTTTAAACAGTTAAATTCATTATTCGATAATCAATATTAATATTAAAATATTAATATTTTCATGAAAAAATATCAAAAGTTATATTTTATAACATCAAATATTTTTATAACACTTAAAATCATTTTTATATGATTTTTAAATCATAAATTCTAATTTTCCATAATTTATTTAATATATTTATTTAATAACTTAATTATCATTAATATTGATTAATTAATGAAATTAATAACAAAATATTAAAAGTCGCTAAAAATAACTTAAAATATTTTCTTATACCATAATATAATTTTTCATGATTTTTCATATATTAAAATCATTTTTAAATAATTTATTTAATATTATAATTAAATAAATTAAATACCATTTATATTCTAAAAATATTAAAAATTTATGAAATATACTTAAAATAATTAAAAACTAATTTTCAGACTTTAAAATAAATTTTAGGAATTTATTTTATATTTTGAATAATTAAAAACTATTTTTTTATCTATTTATTAATTAAAATAAATGATTTTTCGAAATTAATTTCCACTAAAGGGTCCTATAGGTACAGAACCGTCGCTATAAGTGTTCTTGAGTGTTCTTGAGTTGCCCAGAACGTTCATGACAGTTACCAAGATATGAGGTTTGACCATCATTTGATCTTAGCTCTTAGTGTTTTTTGGGCAGTCTAGGACATCAACGTTATAGTACATATGTAATACTATAAGAAATAACAGGTTTCATGTCCATCCTGCATCATAACAGCAAGATCAAAGCCTGAGAAAATCATGTCAGACATGTTCTTGAGTTTCTGGGCTGCCCAGAAACTCAAGGAGTTCGAAGGTCCTTTTTTGAGCTTTATTTAATTTGATCTCAGGTCATGATTTAAGTGGTTTAAAGATACCAGATTGCAATACTTACGTCATAGAACTACTTAATAACACTAAATAAACCTAATGACGTCACATGTCCAATATCAAGGCTGGTCCAAGTGTGTCATAAAAACTGTCGTTGAAAATTTCTGGGTTTTCCAGAAATGTTCTTCGGCAGATGGTCAACCCGAGTTTGACCGGTCTTATCTTTGATCCTTATACGGGTCTAGGTGATATAAAGACTTGAAAGTGTAGTCCTCATGTTAGACTAAAAGATCAAACCAACAACATGGCCAAAACAACAAAGATCAGCAAGATCAGACGCTTTGAAAATCTTGTCAGACCTTATGGGAAAATTCTGGGTTACCCAGAAACAATTTTCGTGATTGGTCAACGAGGTTTGACCGCTTCTAACTTGAAATCTATATATTATATGACCTTGAATCCACTCCCAGATTAAAGCCTGTACGTCATACTTCACATACAAAAAATAAAACACCACAAATCATTAACATAGATGAATCTAAAGGCACTGACATATGACTGTCATGCCACTTTTTCAACTTTTTCCATATTTTTGAAAACTTGATTTTTGAGCACTTTAATGTTATGGATCTGGGATATAACAACCCAGATCACTAAATGACACCTTATAACACATTTCTAAACAACAAATCACAACATCAAATATCAAATCTAAGGATTTCGAAATTTAAAGTTTTTATACCTTTCTAGCTTGGATTTTGATTTCTGATCCTACTGATTTGATCTTGGCTTGCTAAGTACTGACATTAGCTTGACTTAACACTCCCTGTGACGCCCCCAAAATAGGTATACGTCACCCATCTTGAGTCACCAAATACACGGTATAGAAATTAAATACAAACTTTATTTATACAGTACGACAAAACGTAGCTGAGAGTTTCAACACGGATAATGTCTCGTAGAGAGTATCCAAACTCAAATAAAGTCCTCATTACAATTATTATCACACTATTTTACTGAATAGTTATGACTACTAATGCAAACAGCTGAACCGTCACTCCGTTCCCCGAATAGTCCCAGCTATATTATCATTTTCTGAAGAGAACAATGAAAACAAAGGGTGAGCTCAACTAGCCCAGTAAGAAATATTATGACTAAGATAATGCAGAATAAATTATCGTTAGCCTTCAACAGTGTTAAACTGATAAAATATAATAAACATCAAGTTTAACTGCAGCGGAACAAATAATCTATTAGAAGAGTCAAGTAGAGCATAATATCTACTATCTTCTTTGCTTTAAAAAGTTTATCATCAATTTTATCGCTGAGACTCAACTTAATAAATAAACCACATCATCGAATCATCCCTGAACTACGGGCCAAGGATATTCATGTAATCATCAAAGGTCATGATTATACTGAATAATTCCTGGTCATAATCATACCAACAACTGTCCATCAATGCACTACAGGCCAATGAGAATTTTTACCACATCATTTGTAACATTACGGTCATGATTATACCAAATAATCCTTGGTCATAATCATATAAATCAATAGTACATCTATGTACGTAAGCCATAGATGACTTTTATCATAATATAAGCATGAGAATGATGACAATGATATAAGAATTCAATTAAAAGAAAACAAAGGATAAATTTTTAAAGATTTATAATTTAATTTATCCAGAAGTCAATAATGCCCAAATTGTCAACATGATACTGCTTTGTGGAGTAAAATTCAAGAATAATATTGTATCAAAAATGATTTGGACAACAAAGAAATCAATTTTTGTCATGAATAATTCCCCGCGTGAATAGTACTGGAATGAATAGTATCCCGTGAATAGTACTATGAGAATAGTACCCCGTGAATAGTACTTTGTGAATAATACTCGTGAATAGTACCACGTGAATAGTACTTTGTGAATAGTACCGTAAAAATGAATACTACTCATGGACAGTACTCCGGCATGAAAAGCTTAAAATTTAAATAGAATGTGCAGAAAATATCCTTGTGAAATGATACTAGATGAAGCATAAATTTTAAGGATATTCTACTAATTTCACGGAGTGTAGAAGCAATACTTTAACAAAATGAGGATATAATCAGGAATACGAGACGCAATAATATTACTCACATACTACAGAGTATGGAAGAAAATATTATTTCTATGAATATTGAACAAAATAATATCCCTTACCTTAGAAGAAGACTGGATACTGGAATAATGAGGTAGTAGACTTTTCTTCTACTTTCTCTCTAAAGCTTCTCTTTCTATAATTGCTCTTGTGAGTCTTAGTGAATTGGTGAGAATCAAAGAAGAATGAGCTTCTATTTATAGGAAAACATAGTTTCGATAATTGCACATTTTGGCGCTCAAAATATTACAGTATAATACCTTTAACTTTTCCTTCATTTTTAATTTAGTATTGCAAGTATTATCAAACTTGCACCACCTCCTCTAATAGTTCATCTTGTGAATCAATAGTATAATCATGTGAATCAATAGTACAATCATGTGAAAAAATTATTTACAGTATAGTACCTTTATCTATACCTCCATTTTTAATTTAGTCATACAAGTATTATCAATCTTGCACTAGCTCCCCTAATAGTACATGCATGTGAATCAATAGTACACACATATGAACAAATAGTTATAAGCATGTGAATTAATAGTAATTAATTGCTCATTCATCCGATTAATTACCCGATGAGTCAATATAACCTCCAGACATCCATTATTATCGAAATAGATGTCGATTTCCACTAACAATAATAATACCAACACAATAAAAATATTAATTTCATCTTTAATCAACACGGACTTATTCATCATTAATATTATAACTCATAATATTTAACAACCAGATCATTCCCAGGAAAGTGGGGGCTTTCCGATAAGGATTTCTTCCTATTGGCACGCAATTAGGTGACCAAACCTCTCCTTGATAGAATTTTCTAGACATTGTCAATATTGCAAATAATAATATGAATAAATTTGTCGTCTCAATTATTGATTTAATAATATAAAATATTATGCAGATGATACTGTGACAATAATTAAATCAATAATATGAAAGATATTATGCAGCAATTACTGTACCAATAATTGAGTATAACTGAGTGACTTCTCACGTAAGCATCAATAATCAATATTGTGTGCTACTATGTAACCACACGTATTACTGTACTTTTACCACTGGGTAGTTCAACAGTTTAACGGTAAAAATTCGCCGTTATTTTTATAAAAAGATAATTTTGTCATTTTCTAAATACGACAATACTTTCGTTGTGGGGTCTACCAATGATTGTGACGTCGTACGAATATTTCCTGTTAAAACGAATATTCCACGACTAATGGAATATTATATAACCACTTGCTTACTTTGCAAAATTTATAAATAATACCCACAACTATAACATTATATCAAATCCACACCATAATATTTAAAAATATATATCGAGAAAAATTAATCTTTATTCATAAAAGTTAGGGTCTTACACTCCCTTTCTCTTTCCATTTTCGAAATCTTAGAGAGAGAAAGCTTTGGTTAAAATGAAAATAAAGTTAGCATTTTCTCTCTCTTTAATTTATTAAAATGTATGATGCAATGAATGTTCGCTGTTAAATTGGCTGAGAGCTGTGATTTAAGTCACATGGGGTAGTTAGAGTTGGTCACTAACTCCATTATATGGAAAGATTTTCAAGCCACCAATTAAAGGGCATTCTAGTCTTTTGGCCTTTAATTTTTAATGGCAAAATGGTACATGGCCAACCCTTAGTGTTTAACTCTTAGGGTTTGAACCATTAGGGTTAAAACCTAATGTTCAATTTTTTTTTAATTTCTAGGATTTCCTATTTTAGGTTTTCAAAATAGAAAATTAATAATTCTAAATTATAATTAGGATTCTATAATTATATTAAAATTTCCTAATCATAATTCAAACTTTCTAATTAGGGTTATTATTTCCTAATTAAAATTGCTAATTTAGCAATTAGGGTTATAATGGTACATTAGGGTTTATAACCCAAGAATTAGTGTTTTAAATAGAAAAATAATCTTTCTAATTTAGAAATTAGGTTTCCTAATTAGATTAGGGTTTCCTAATTACTTATAACTTGAAAATTAGGATTAATATTTCCTAATTAATATTAAAATTATTAAATTAACAATTAGGTTTTTCCTAATTATAAATTAGGGTTTCTAATCCAGAAATTAGGGTTTTTTCTAAATCAATTAGGGTTATCCCTAATTAGGTTATTATTAATAACGTTTAAACCTTATACTAGCATTTGCATTCTCAAATTAGGTTTTCATATTCCGAATTAGGGTTTTAAATTCCCAGAACTGAAATTAGGGTTTCCATAGCCGGTTTTTTGGTTTCTTATAATTCGTAAGAATTTTCTAACTGAACGTTGACGTTCTTAATATAATATTAGGGTTTTCCATTGATATATCTTATCTGGTCAATGATGAGTGAGTTTTATACACATGAATTGGATACATTCGGGCTTAATTTATTGTTGTTCTCAAGTCTTTTAGGATGTTTTTATGTGTTTGTGTCTATTCATGCATGTTTTATATTGTTTTGTAGGATTTGGGACAAAAGTTGCAAGGATCGACGTTCGGGGTGGCTAGATTCGCGTTTTTGGCTTGCCATTTACACAGCAGTCACTTCAGAGCCACTTTGACTATATCTCCAGACATTATTTCGAAATACTTCAAGAATGAAAGTTGTAGATCTACTTCTCCTCTTTCCGGATCATCTTGAATCATCTAAATCGAAGTTCGGACGAACAAGTTATGGCCGTTTTTCCAAAGGACGTTGGAGCAGAAAATGTTAGACTTTGTGGCAGCGCCGGGGCGCTCGTTTTAGGCTTGATACCAGCACCGGGGCGCTGGGGGGCAGAATCCCAGCGCCGTACCCAGCGCCGGGGCGCTGGGGAAAGGTCTGGTACGGGCCTGCACGCGTTTTGGGCGAATTTTGACACCTTTTTGACTCCAAATAGGATTGGGTTTGTTCCTAAGCTAAAAATTAGACTTGTAACCTATAAATACATGGTGTAAGACATAAAATAAGAGGAGATTACATAGCTTAGCTAGGGGATTACATAGCTTAGATTAGAGATACACTCCATTAGATTAGAACATAACCCTAGTTCTTATTAGTTTTGGAGATTGAAGCAACTTGGAGACCATTGAAGATCAAGAGCAAGAGCAAGAGGGGAGCATCAGATTTGCTGACAACAGATTCTATTCTCTTCTCTTATCATACTTTTATCTTTTAATGTCTATTCAGTTGTGGATTCTTGGTTTCCATTCATTAATTATGAACTAACTCTTTTATTAAGATTTCAATTGAACTTTTTATGGCTATGAATTAGTTATTCATTATATTCCAGTTATTTATGTTAAAGTGAGTTGTTTATCATGTCTTGTGCATATTGCTTAATTATCTGATCAGTAATTACTTTGTTACTCTAGAAGGAATTGGAAGAGGAATTCTAGGGTTAGAACTGGGCATGATATCATGTGACTTAGTTATTTGCAAAGTGAATAATTGGGTTTGTGAATTGAATGGAAATATCTGTTCACCGCATGTAACACATAAGGAATTGGAATTGAAGGAGTTTAATTCAATTGTTTTGCATAGGAATATAGCAAGATTAATATGGATTAAATAGAAGGCAATTGATCACTTGAAAAAGGACTTTTGGCATTTGAGAATTCCTGTTAACAATTCAGTAGACATAATAATTGGGATAATTGGATAATTGATTTATAATTCATAATTGGGGATATTGAAGTCTTAATCTTTATTTATTTGAATTAATTCGTTAAAATCTTAGTTTTAATTATTTAATTTAGTTTTCTTAACTATAAAATAACGATTTGAGATTGTTTAAATAAAATTAGTTTGAGTAAGAATTAGTACTTGGTGATTTTTATTAAATAATTCTTCGTGGGAACGATACTTTTCTTATCACTTTATTACTTGTTGACCGTGTATACTTGCACGTATTCATTGATTGCGAAATCGATCAACAGTCAACCCTTGACCCCTAACCATATACTGTACACATATAATACCATATACACAGAACATAAACACTTATTCCCTTAAATCTAAGTAATTCATCATAGATTTTTTTTAAATTCATAAAATTCCTTCTCGGAAATCTCAAATCCATTCCCTTATTTTATGTCTAGGTTTATTATTTAACTTTAATTCAATATTTTAAAATTTTATAAATATCCAAATTCTCTGGTTGTCACATTCATCCATTCTTTTAAAAATTTTGTCCCCGAAATTTACCTTACACCATACACCATACACCATTCACCATTCATTCTCATCATCACATGCTACCCAATACATTCCTTACAAGAGTTAAAATTTTGAAATTGTGCTGACGAGTTATACAGACTATTGTCTGTCGTTTTCGCAAAGGTTTTATGGAAGTTCATCCGCAAACCTTCATAACTTACGGACATAGTGGGTAATTAGCCTGATATGCCCTGTACTTATTAAGTACTGCTGGTCAAATCTGTTTCTCGTCACTGCCATAGGCACAAAATTTTAAACTCAGTCTTATTGGATTCTGGACCAAAATAATTTTGTTCGGGAAAATTTCAAAGAATGCTTAGAATTTTCATAAACATTGGTCTAGCCGAATCAAATAGCTTAGACTCATATCAATAGTCAACTTCAATCGAATTACGAATGTGTGTAGCCAAACGCCGTTGGCAAATTAAAAATTTTAAAATAGTTTGAAAATGACATCATGATGTCGTACTGTATTAACAGTCCGTTTGAGGATGCCGTCATTGTATGACTTTGTCATAACACATCATATAATAGTGGAACAATGATTTTTAGATCGAATTCACACTAAGTAGTCCTGCATTTACAACTCCATCAACTTTTTATCATCTCTGCACCAGGTTACATGGTACATAAGTGATAAATAAAAATATATTTTGATATTTCAAATCATTATCGTCTAGTTGAAATAAGTAGAATAGACTATTTTTTTTAAATCGTTCAAAAATTCATTTCAAATCTGTTTTATCATCTCAACAGGTAACGATTGTGTCGGTGGCCCAAATTCCACGCATACAAAATGGTCACTACGAGCTGATATATATATATACATATATATAAAATTCATTTTCAAAAAGGCACATAGTGCGTATTTAGCTTATTGTTAAAAATTTTGAAATCTAACACAGCTAGGAGATTTGGAAAACTTATGTCTCCACTAATTATCAATTGCGTAGAAATCTATATGTTCCTATAATCCTCAATATTCCGTTTACACATAGTTCTACCCAGTTCGTCAAACCACACTCATGAGTTCAGGAACTTTTCACAATCATATGAGTTTAAGAACTTGTCCTAGTCAGACCTTTGGCGTCCATTCGCTGAGGGGTTCATAAATATTTCATATAATTATGAGTCACGAATGTACCATAAGTATGAGTTTTAAGAACTCGTACTTAGCCTGATATTCTCTACCTATAACCCATCTATCTGTTATACACCTGAGAAAAGAATCACCTTCTCAATATGTATATAGCAAATAGCACGACACATACATTTCAATGATTATCAGTGCCAAAAACTAAGTGGTTGTTACACCAAATACAATTCATCTCCCATACGAAGAATCATACAACTTAGCTGCTGACAAGAATCCTCAGTTGAAATCCCCACTTAATTCTAACTCCCTTCTTAATATAAATTTCATTTAATCCGTATTCATAATCCTTTTCCTAAATCTGTAACAATTCATTGACACACATCAATATTGATTTAAACTGTTTAATCATTCGCTTGATCCTTCTCCATACTATAACCTTATCCAATCAGGGGGTGATCTCATCGTATACATTACGATTCATTTTTACACTATGATCGTTTTGTTTTTCAATCTTCTATCACTGTACTTTTAGTCTTTTAGACTCTATCTATTTATCACTACTGTTCAACTTTATTATCAGAGTTAGGGAACTCTATATCTTTTATAACCCGCCGAGATTCATTTTTGAATCTTACCGACACACTAACTCTATTTGAGTTAGTACTTATCCTAATCACTGCAGTTATTAGTCTTAGGTATTCCTACCTGAGGTTCATAACCTACAACTTTAATACCAACTATGAGAGCCCCAAATATGGGTCCCAAATCACCGCGGATCTGGTACAATTATTTTATAACTATTGCAGAAGATATAAACATAAATTATTTATACAATAAGTTTTACACACTTTTTCTCATGGTCGAGTAACCTTCACTTAATACACAATTCATAACTTATTTGACTTACAATAACATTAATATATAATACCGTTACAAATCTAACTGCACACGTATACTAAAGGTGGAACTGTCTTTGACCTTTCCTTGTATCTGATGTAATCGTCTTAATCTGCAATGTTAATCATGATATAGCAAGGATGAGCAATGAATTTTCCCAGCAAATATAAGTTCATTTAAGGATATACCATAATTGAAAGAATTTGAATAATAGGCTGGCTATAATTTAACAATATAGTTGTGAATTAGCATGAACAAATTTTCTGACTGAAAAAGCATTTAACATGAATAAATATATATGGACCGAATGGTAATGAAGGTGATCAGCCTTTCATACCTGAGGAATACATGTCATACGTACAAGGTGAAATTTAATAATTCTTAGACATGGAAATCAAAAATGATTAACCATAATTATAATTGAATAATACAACTCGAGGTCGAGTTAAGAAAGACTTGCCTGAATCGTTGATTACCGTTACACAATTTAATAAGTTTTGTCTGAAGACCTAATATTAATAATATCGATATACAAATTAGAATAATATCATCACAGTATTTAAAATAACCTAAACACATTATCACATAATCATATCCGTCTATAACACACATAAGACTTAACCCTAAGTCAAACTTTTACAGTCCGAGTCAAATTAAGTACAATTCTAACATCCTAATGGTCTAGTCAGACAAAATTTTGAGTTTAAGTTCAATTAAACTCTGTATAAACACTTAACCATTATCTAAAATAATTTATTAATAGTCAAAATATTTTTTATAAGCTCGTGATAATTTTCAGATGATCAATATCATTTATCATGAATTTTCAATCATTAAAAACGTATTTATATGAATTAAATACCAAAATATTTCATTTATCATTAATATTTATTTAATACTAAATATTAATGAAAATAATCACATAATATTATAATACATTTATAATATATGAAAATATTTTTAATACCTTAAAATAATATTTATATGATTTTTAAACAGTTAAATTCATTATCCGATAATTGCTATTAATATTAAAATATTAATATTTTCATGACAAAATATCAAAAGTTATATTTTATAACTTAAAATATTTTTATAACACTTAAATCAGTTTTATATGATTTTTAAATCATAAATTCTAATTTTTTCATAATTTATTTAATATATTTATTAAATAACTTAATTATCATTAATATTGATTAATCAATGAAATTCATCACAAAATATTAAAAGTCACTAAAAATAACTAAAAATATTTTCTTATACCATAATATAATTTTTAATGATTTTTCATGTATTAAAATCATTTTAAATAATTTATTTAATACTATAATTAAATAAATTAAATACCATTTATATTCCAAAAATATTAAATATTTATGAAATATACTCAAAATAATTAAAAACTAATTGTCAGACTTTAAAATAATATTTAGGAATTTATTTTGTATTTTTAATAATTAAAAACTATTTTTATCTATTTATTAATTAAAATAAATGATTTTTCGAAATTAATTGCCACTAAAGGGCCCTATAGCGACAGAACCGTCGCTATAGGTGTTCTTGAGCTGCCCAGAACGTTCATGGCAGTTAACAAGATATGAGGTTTGACCATCATTTTATCTTAGCTCTTAGTGTTTTCTGGGTAGTATAGGGCATCAACGTTATAGTACATATGTAATACTATAAGAAATAACAGGTTTCATGTCCATCGTACATCATAACAGCAAGATCAAAGCCTGAGAAAATCATGTCAGGCGTGTTCTTGAGTTTTCGGGCTGCCTAGAAACTCAAGCAGTGCGAAGGTCCCTTTTCGAGCTTTATTTAATTCGATCTCAGGTCATGATTTAAGTGGTTTAAAGATACCAGATTGCAATACTTACGTCATAGAACAACATAATAACAGTAAAAAAACTGTAAGACCCCAACTTTTATGAATAAAGAATAATTTTCTCGTAATATATTTTTGAATATTATGGTGTGGATTTAATATAATGTTATAGTTGTGGGTAATATTTACAAATTTTGCAAAGTAAGAAAGTGGTTATATAATATTCGATTAGTCGGGAAATATTCGTATGACGACACAATCATTGGTGGACCCCACACCGGAAGTATTGTCGTAGTTAGAAAACGACATTATTATCTTTTTATACAAATAACGACGAAAGGGTTACCGTTAAACTGTTGATACACGGTAGTAAAAGTACAGTAATACGCGTGGTTGCATAGTATCACACGATATTGATTATTGATGCTTACATGAGAAGTCACTCAGTTATACTTAATTATTGCTACAGTAATTGCTGCATCATATCTCTCATATTATTGATTCAATTATTGTCACAGTATCATCTGCATAATATTTATTATTATTAAATCAATAATTGAGATGACAAAGTTATTCATATTATTATTTGCAATATTGACAATGTCTAAAAGTTCTGTCAAGGAGAGGTTTGGTCACCTAATTGCGCGCCAATAAGAAGAAATCCTTATCGGAAAGCCCCCTCTTTCCTAGGAACGACATGGTTGTTAAATATTGTGAGTTATAATATTAATGATGGATAAGTTGTGTTCCATTGTGTTGGGATTATTAGTGTTAGTGGAAATCGACATTTATTTCGATAATAATTGAAGTCTGGGGGTTATATTGACCAATCGGGTAATTAATCGGATAAATGAGCAATTAATTGATATTATTTCACATGTTTATAACTATTTGTTCACATGTGTGTACTATTGATTCACATTCATGTACTATTAGGGGCGGTGCTGCAAGATTGATAATACTTGCATGACTAAATTAAAAATGGAGGTATAGTTGAATGTACTATACTGTAATTAGTTTTTTTACATGATTATACTATTGAGTCACATGAATGAACTATTAATTCACATTATTTACTATTAGGGGTGTCGACGTCGGGATTTTTAAATGTCCCTTTCCGTTACTTGTTCTTTGGTGTTCTCATTTTAGGTGAGATTTGTTTGAAAAAACAAGTGAAAAAGGTCCGACATGTATAATGTCGACGATGGACTGTTAAGAGTATCCAGTTAGTTTTTTAAATGGTTGTACCAACACAACCAAGAAAAGGTTTGCACATTGACCCAATGATGTGACACTGTTAAACGGGTCGGTGAAACCGAGATTAATTAGGGTCCGGGGACTTGGTTATACGTAGAGAAGATGTTAGGCACCCCTCGACATCCGTGTTACCACAGTGACCACCTCTTTTCAAGAAATTAGTATCTGAATGTGTGTGTGGGTAAATGTGCTATTATTTGGAAGTAGTGCGAGGCCTCGTTCATACCTATATACACAAGGTTTGAATTTATGTAAAAATTCAGTGTTTAGCAAGATATGGCAGTGATGTTTTATAAAAGAGGTTTTTCAAACCCTGATGCTCAATAGTAATTGAGACCTTTTACACTCCCATTATATTAAATGCTCGGCTTGATTGATTTTATTTTCAAGATGTGAAACATCTATAAGAAAATAAAGTACAAAAATAATACCGACTTCCTCGTGGGTATGAAAACCATCTTAGGAAATTCAGACACCACAGAATAATTTACAAGCTATTTACAGCTGAAAATGTCCATCACGGTAATGGAATCTAGATCCAATAAGCTGAATCAGTGATCACATGATTCCTAGGCGCACACGATACCACAATTTTTATGAAAGCAGTAAACAAGTTTATATATATAAAAACTGTAAATATATATATACAAACATGATCACCAACCACGAAGCACCTCCATGGGGGATCAAAAATATAAATAAAGTTATAAAAACTATCAACCGCCACGGAGGAAACTCCAAGAGGGACGAAACGTAAATAAAGCTGTACAGAGCAATCAACTGCCACGAAGTAAACTCCAGGCAGGACAAAACGTAAAGAAAGCTGTAAAAGCGATCAACCACCACGAAGTAAACTCCAGGTGGGACAATATATATATATATATATATATATATATATATTAACTGTGTGTCGAACTCTATTAGATGAGCCTGGATTTAAAATCGATAAACGCACCGGATGTAAAATCCAGGCTCATCGAATAGAGTCCGACACACAGTTAATATATATATAAATATATATATATATATATATATATAAGTAAATAAACGCTCCAGACCGAAGTCTATGCTCAATCGAGGCATAACTCGATAATGTTAGTCCATATATATATATACATATATATATATATATACATATATATTTATGTATATACAAACTGAAATAAAACCACGGACTGAAGTCCGGGCAAACACACGCAACACGACTCTCAACGTGAAGAATGGTGTGTGCAAAGATGAAGAGAAAGATTTCAAAGTGTGTGAGAAGGCTTACAGTGTGCTGCCAAAGAAGACTTCTATATCTTTAAAGTAGGTAAACACTGGCTTTTGTAGGTACAAAAAAAGCTTTATATGAGCTCATATGTGTTTAAAATGGGAAAAATACTCCGTATGGTGTGAGTACAGAGCAAATTGGGCAGGGCTTCCTCGCTGTTTTTTTTTTCAAAATGGCCACCCCAAGCTCTCTATTTATAGAGGGTGGAGCCGCAGGTCCGCAGGTGTACTAGAGGCTACCCGGGTTGCCCCAGGTTTCTCGGGTCGGGTCATCTCGTAGTACGTGCACTTGGGCACTGTAACGTCTGCTTGAAATTTTAGAAGTGCAATACGGGCATCCGATTGAGGTATACAGGAGTTATTTCGGACCTCCGTTGTCGAGAATTATACAATGGTATAGGATTAGAGTTTGTACGAAGTTATTGAAGATGGGACGATGCCCTCCGGTCTTCAAGCTTCAAATTCCATCCGTTACCCAACACAATAGTCACTCGGGATTGGTTTTCCTTGATTCTTGTGGAACATCGTTGCGTATAGATGTGTATGAAATGTTGAGATGACGTGACGTGGCATTGCGTTAGCGAGATGACGATGTTGCCCCTCACCGGTGTTATTGTCGGTTTGGGCTGATAAAGAAGATGTTGCTCAGGGCTTCGCTGAGATTGGACTGTTGTAATTTGTTGAAGGTCCTCAATGTTATCTCCGGGTTGGTACGGAGTATCTCGTTGTGAGCGCCGAGATTGAAGCTGGTTGCATTTGAAACAAGCATTTCTGGGGTTATCGCTGAAACTACATTCCTTGGGGTAATGACCAAGGTTGGTAGCTATTCCCATGGTTGGGACTGAGACTAGATACCTCGAGGTTATCTCCGAGATTAATCGGTCTTCTCCGGTGTGTGTTCCGATATTGGATCTGCACGTCTTGGGGTTATCTCCTAGGTTGGATTTGTTACTCCTGGTGTGTGTTCTGGGGTTGATGCTGAACTTCTGGTAGTATCCGAAATAGATATGAACTGTCTTCCAGGGTTCCCTCTTGAAAGACGAATCTATCCTCCTGCAATGTTAGTGACAGGTGAACAGAAAATTTTGAGTGTCTAGAGATGCCCCTCTTTATCATACTCATGCAAGGCAATGCATGGGTAGGATAAAGAATCCTAAACACTTGAAATGCAACAAAACAAACATGGTACTATATGTAGCAACATGATGTAAATGTATGATGTATGTGTACGTGGTTGTGGCCCAACATGCGGGGACGATTGCTGGCTCCCTATTGCTTCAACTGGGGATTGGCAATGATGACCAGTTTTGATGTGTAATCCGCATAGGTTAGGATGTTGATGTTGGGGTTATCTCCAAACTCCTGGATTCTAATTGGTAACGACTTGATCCTGAATAGGTACCTCTTATGTGTAAGAGATCTGTGGGGATAAAGCTTGGTCTTTTTGAGGATGTGTATAACATATTCCATCATCGATCCTCCTTGATAACATTGACCTTTCCTTGTTGTTATCGTCAGGACATGTCAAGATTCTATTTGATTTACTGTCAATAGCAAATGCTGTTAGGGATGCCTGATCATTGTTGGCATGTACTTCACCAACATTTGAATCAATGGATGAAAACCCTGTGGGATAGACTGTTAAGGCTGTTTGACCTTCGCTGACGTGTAGATCAACGACTGATACTCTGTGGGCAGATTGTAAAGGTTGCTTGACCCTCGCTGATGTGTGAATCAACAGAACATTACGTTGTGACCCCCGCCGGGGATTCACTGGGGAATATGAGTAATCAAGTATGAGATCCTCGAATAGCTCTAGAGCTTCGATAGTTTTAATCGCCATCGGTGGAGATAACAACAAGGCTTCTTGACCTTCGTTGATATGTGTGTCAATGGTTGTACATTTTAATCCCCTACCAGGGCTTCACGTTGTAACCCCCGTCGAGGATCACGTTGATCTATTAGGGCAACGACCCGGAGTTGGCGGCATTGGACCTGTACAAGGTATTGCCGGATGTGATTTGTAACAAATGAGATCATTGGCAGAGTATACCTCGTGTTTGGGTGACTACCAATAAGTGATATACAGAATCAAAGTTCCATCTGCGAAGACAAGGATTGTAGTCTGTTTTGCTCAATCGCGTAGCATTTTTATTCCCGATTTGAACTTTCTAGTCTGTGAGAACTCCTTTGTAACTCAAACTGGACCAAGTCAGAAGGGTGGGGCCCACATAAGGGTGCCGCAGGTACACCTACTGCAGCCGCAGATGAGCCTGCGACCAACCGTGGATGATATAATCCAGCAGGTTGGTCTCACAAGTCATTTTCAACTTATTTCACAAAGAGAAATTCGAGAGCCTCCTTCAGATCTGCTGAGTTCGGGCTATTTTCTGCAAATTCTGGCACTGTACAAGTGTTCTGCACTATCATGGTAACGTATGCATGTATTTTTTCCAATTTTTATCCGTTGGAATTTGAGTTATCTTATGAAATGCATCTAAACACATAGGAGTGATTACGTATGCACAAATGACTTGGTAAAAAAATATTCAACATAGTAAATGTTAGTATTTAACCATGCTGAACATAATGATGTGAAAAAAATTGACTTTTGAGACAGTCAAATTGGCACCTTTTTCTGCTATTTTTGTCCTATTTGAGGTGCAATGAGCAAAAGGTAGAAAGGCAAAGTATTCCTGATATTGAGGTTAACCTTATGCATTGATTATTTTGATTTTTAATGCATATATTATGTATATGACTTTGGGGCAGGTGTGCTACTGTATGGCCACCTAGTCATGCCTATGTGTATGTGGATAATCTTATTTTCAAATGGGACTGTGGCAAAATTTTTCAAAATGTAGGCATTGGGTAGTCATGGATTTTAACTCTATTGTATGTTAAAGTAAATGCATGCATGCATATAGTCATAAAATGCATTCTAGAAAGCTCTAGGTAAAGAAATACCACACCCTTTTGAGGTGATTTAGAGACTTGTTGTCCAAATATTATGGATCTGGATCAGCCGAGTAGTTCCCATAGGACCACTTCTGTATACGGAGGAGGGCTTCGTAAGTTCCTCGACCCCGTTATGTCAGACAGCCTCATCGATTGATGGATGCAGTGATTCGTCAAGTCTGGGCAGACGTGCCATATGTTGAAGATGAGGATGAGGATATTCTGATTGAGGATCCCGCTCCTGCTGCACATATTCCCCGTAGGATTTGTGGATGGCATGCTAGAGCATTGGGTATCATATAGGTAGGTTTTCCAATTTGGGATCCATGAGTTGACTCCTACTTTGGAGGAGTATGCACGATTGACGATGCTACCGCTGGACAGACCTTGCGTGCATATGGATTTAGGGGACATGAGCCGACGGTTCATGACCCTCATTGGATTGAGGCGCAGAGTGGTACAGGATGAGCTTACATCGAGTAACGTTATATCCCAGTGTTTTCTATTCGACAGATTTGGCTCTGAGGATAGTTATTCACGACATTCCGGGGATTTCACCGCACAGGTGGATCATTGGCGTTTAGCCAGGATTGATGTACTGATGTTGTGCATACTGTCGTATATCTATATGCCACGATACATCGATGCGATAGACATTGGTGTCATCATGGCAGTGAGAGCTCTCAGGGAGGGTCGTACCATTATACCTATAATCATAGCAGAGACCTTGCGGTCAACCACCTACTGCTGCACTTATCCGACAGGAGTGTTCACAGGTAGCTCGGTCATGCTATATGTGTGGTTTATATCCCACTTGAGATCGATTGGCACTCTTAGACGTCATGGGTACTGGTTCACCCATGATATAGCCATGTCATACTCTTTTTAGCCATCGGAGTGTATAGATGGTATGTCTTGGTCTATATTTTTGGCGGATATCAGAGATCCATTTGTCATATTGTCGTGCTCGGGGCTCAGCTCACCTTAAAGCTTTATTACTCATTCTCTGGGAATGTATTACCTCCCTCTGGCTGGTTTTAGGGGTGTGACTACTTACCACCTGCTGACCCTGATGTCAAAGTTTGACTAGTTTTAGGACTTTCATCCTTTCGAGGGGGCGATAGGTCAACGTTCAGCTTCTCGCTATCTTTCAGCAAATGAGCAATCCCATGTGTATGCATGTTGGGATCAGTGTGAGATAGCTGATTTTTCTATGAGCCATCCAGGTTGTTTTGCTGAGTATTCCGCATGAATGGATACAGAGATTGCATCGGTTGTGGTAGTGTCCACGATACCGAGTAGTGATTCAGGTGATATGGAGCCCATGGAGGACATTGATTCCCACATCGAGGAGGAGCCAGGTGCTAGGTTGCCAGCATCTCTTTTAGATTCTCCCAGTACCAGTACTGTTATGATTCATCATTCAACACAGTAATTTGAGCAGAGTCTTCATCTGATGACCTTTGAGAGAGATCGGGCTCGATCTAAGACGTTGACTGCCCTTGATGGGAGAGATGTCGCTCTGTTAGAAAGAGACGAGGCACTAGCTAGCAGAGATGCCGCTGTTGTTGAGCGGTATGAGGCCAGATCAGCCAGAGATGTAGTGATAGTTAAGCGGGATAGTGTCATATCTGCCCGGGATGTAGCCGTCACAGATAGTATTGCAGTGAGGTCCCTTACCACTGGCATGATTGTAGAGATGAGCGTATATATTGATGATCATATGGTCACCATGCAGATGGTTGCAGATCTATTGGGTCGTGTGGATATCCTCGTACAAGAGACCATAGCTTTACCACCTTCTTCTGAGAGGGACGCCATGTTGGGCTTGTTAGCTCGCAAACACGTTGATTTGTAGATAGGCTTGGATTTTCCTGCATAGACTAGCTTAGCCATTTTGGCATGTACAGTTTACATTGTATATATCAAACAACATTATATATATAATTGGAAAATATATTTTTGATCACTTCCCTTTTAGATATGTTTGCTACTTGCTTGATATTTTGCCTGCTGCTTCAGGGCTTGTGATCCTGATGTATTCTGAATTCCTCCTGGATGGACGAACATTGAGTTGTCTCTGGATAGTTCAAAATGGATCATCGATCTGTATGTAGGGGTGAGACTGAACCATGAATGGCTGCCTACGTACTCCTATTGAAGAGGAGATCAGGTCTGCGTAATTTGAACCTGGTGTAAGAGGTTCAACGTTGTATGTAGCAGAAATGGTGTAGGAATTTTTGTTGTTATTTTTGTTTTTGTAAGGAAAAGGGTGAAAATGTTTTTTTTGTTTTTGTTTTATTGCGACCAGGCCATATGAAATGGTTGCCTACGTACTACTATTGAGGAGGAGATCAGGTCGACGTAGTTCGCCCCTCAGGGCAAGTTGAAAAGCGTGATCCCATGTGCAGGTCAAATTGCGGGGAGGAGAAAGTTTAATCCTAGGTTGAGGATAAACTGTAGGTAGAGAAGTTTGATCCCATGTATGGGTAGCCAAACTGCAAACGCGAGAGGTTCAATCCATAGTGGGATGACCTAAGTTGTAGGAACACAGAAAAGTCAGGCTGCTGGCTTGAAAAGTATATTTCCCTGAGGGGCAAAGTGTGGAAGAGTTGTTTGTGGTAAAGGGTTAAAGAACCGGAATGACTGGTGATCTGATGATCAAACACCAGGATATTTTCTTGATGCTTTAGACATAGTACCATTTCACGGCGTCTGAGTTGATGAGTTGTGGAAATTCATCGTCGTCCATTTCTTGTAATCTGAGAGTGCCTCCTGTCAATACTTACTTGACAACAAACGGGCCTTCTCAGTTAGGAGCTAATTTTCCCTTAGATTAATCTTGGTTGTCAATGATTTTCTTCAAAACCAAGTCATGTTGTTTAAACTACCGTAGCCAGACTTTTTTGTTGTAGGATCAGGCAATCCTTTGCTGATATAACTGACCATAGAAGATAGTCGTGGTTTTCCTTTCGTCTATTAGAGACAATTGGTGATACCTGTCTTGCACTCATTGGTCTTCATCCAGCTGAGCGTCAATAACACTCTAAGGGATTCAATTTCAACTTCTATGGGGATCACTGCTTCCATCCCATAGGTTAATACGTAGGGTGTTGCCCCAGTTGCAGTGCACATAGAGGTTCTGTAGGCTAACAGAGTAAAAGTCAATAAGTCAGGCCAATCTTTGTGGTTGGTGGATATCTTTTGCATAATCTTCTTAATGTTTTTGTTAGTAGCCTCAGTAGCACCATTCATCTTCAGACGATAAATGACAGAGTGGAGATGTTTGATGTGGAATTTACTGCATAATTCCTCCATCATCTTGTTGTTGAGGTTTTTAGCGTTGTCTGACACAATCACCTCTGGTTGTCCATATCGACAAACGACATTGTTTCTAATGAAAGCAATGATTACTTCTTTGGTAACCCTGGGGAAGGAGGCTGCTTCTACCCACTTGGTGAAGTAGTCGATCAAGGTGAAGATAAATCTATGTCCATTACTGGCTTTAAGCTCAATGGGCCTGATAACGTCCATTCCCCGCATTGAGAAGGGCCAAGGTGAACTCATGTTGTGGAGCTCCCATGGAGGGGCGTGTATAGTATTCCCATGAATCTGGCACTGATAGCATCTCCTGACGTGGTCATTGCAATCAGCCTTGAGAGACAGCCAATAATGTCTTATCCTGAGGACTTTCTTGACAAGGAGGGGGCCACAGACTCCACCATGGATTTCATCCATAAGCCTTTGGGCTTGATCTTTGTCTAAACATCTGAGGAGACCTAGTCCTGCATCTCTTTTATAGAACGCATCTCCACTCAGGTAGAATTTCATAGCAATTCGATGGATCCGCCATTTCTCAGTTGGGCTCGCCTCAGCGGGTGTAGATCCATCTCGTAGATATTTCTTGATATGCTGATACCAAGGATGTTGGATGAGAGGTAGCTTATCCGATACTTCTCCAATGTAGTTCCCATAAGTTGGGGCCTTGTGTAGGGAAATTATGACGCTTGGCAAGTGTCCCTTATCTGATATGCGAATCAAGGAGGCCAAAGTTGCTAATGCGTCCGCAAAGTCATTCCTATTATGAGGAACGTGTAGAAAAGAGATTTCTTCGAACTCCAAAACCATCTGTAAAACTTGCCGATGGTACGGCAGCAAATGTAGTTCCTTGGTTTGATAGATTCCGGTGGATTGTCTGATTACCAACTCTAAATCTCCAAAGACAGTTAACCGCATGATGCCCATTGAGCGGGAAAATTTTAGCCCCATGAGACAACCTTCATACTCAGCTTTGTTGTTGGTGCTGACAAACTGCAATTTAACGGCGACGGGATACTGCTCCCCTGTATTAGATACTAGAACTGCTCCAGCTCCAACACATTCCATATTAACAGCTCCATAGAAAAACATCTTCCAAGATTGGCGTGTATCGTACTGATGGTGTTGCTGAACTGTCATTACTCCTTAATCGGGGAAGTATGTTTCCAAGGGTTTGAAATGCCCTGAAGGTGCGGCGGCCAGTTGATCCACAATTCCTTGACCTCTGATGGACTTTTGAGTCACATATACGATGTCAAATTGTTGTAGGATCAACTGCCATCTGGACAGCCAACAATTTAACATTGGTTTGTTAAACACGTATTTGAGAGGATCCACGTGTGATATGAGATGAGTTGTGTGACCATGGAGATAATGCTGTAACCTCATGGAAGCCCATGCTAAAGCACAACACGTCTTTTCGATTAGAGTGTACTTGTGTTCACTACTGCTGAATCTTTTGCCGAGATAATAGATAGCTCGTTCTTGGCCTCTATCGTCTTTCTATCCCAGCATGCAGCCCATGGCATTGTCACTAATGGAAAAGTACATGAATAGGGGAACATTATCTCTAGGTGGTACCAACACGGGAGCTTTGACTAGCTATTTCTTGATTGTGATGAAGGCATTCTGGCACTCATCATTCCATTTCATGGAGGAGTTCTTCCTTAATAGCTTGAAGATTGGCTCGCAGGTTGCTGTGAGTTGAGAGATAAACATGCTAATGAAGTTGATTCTTCCCAAAAATCCCTGTATTTCTTTTTCTGTCTGAGGAATGGGCATTTCCGTGATGGCTTGGATTTTGGCAGGATCCAGATCAATCCCTTTGTGGCTTACTAGAAATCCTAGTAATTTGCCTAATTTAACGCCAAAGGCGCATTTAGTTGGATTCAACTTCAAGTTGTACTTACGCAACCTGGTGAACAACTTTCTGAGATGGTCTAGATGGTCATCCTCCTTTCGGGATTTGACAATGATGTCATCCATGTAGATCTCAATCTCTCCGTGCATTAAGTCGTGGAAGAGAGCCATCAAGCTCGCTGATAGGTGGCTCCAGCATTGATGAAGCCGAATGACAACCGTTTATAGCAAAAGGTTCCCCAAGGCGTGATAAAAATAGTTTTCTCACGATCTTCCTCAGCGACCATTATCTGATGGTACCTCGCAAAGAAATCAACAAAGGAGTACATGTCGTATTGAGCAGTATTATCAATGAGAATGTGGATAAAGGGAAGCTATCTTTTAACCAAGCTTTGTTCAAGTCCTGGTAATCCATGCAAACTCGCACCTTCCCTCCAGGTTTAGGCACGGGCACAATGTTGGATATCCACTCATGATATGTAGACACAATGATGATGTCAGCATGAACTTGCTTCACAATTTCTTCTTTCACCTTTAAACTCCATTCAGGTTTCAATCGCCTGAGCTTTTGCTTGACTGGCTTAAATCCCTCTTTAATTGGAAGGTGATGAAGGACAATGTCAGTGGACAAACCCGCCATGTCTTCATGAGACCATGAAAACACATCCTGGAATTGGGTTAATAGCGTAACCATGTCATTCCGTTGGTTTAGGGTAAGGTCTGAACCAATCTGGATTAACTTAGGGTTTCTAAGGTTTTGAGACTGAAAAAAGTGGTTTCATCAAGGTTGGTTTAAGGTTTGTCTTTGACCCATTCTTGAATTTCTGGAGGCACCTCAATGTCCTCATGTATATCCATCAAGGTTGAATTCATCTCTACATCAAAGGTACAATCCTTGTGGAGAAGAGGAACCGTATCAGCAAGTACATGCACATCTAAATTCAGGGTCCTGAAACAAAATATACTTTCATGTAGTATATATGAAAATGTTTTGTTCATACAAAATGTTAGCATATACTGGCAAAATAAACTGCTAATACTGTATAAAAAAGTAAATAGTTATTATATCTACAGGGCAGAACGAGTTTCTGCCTGTTTTACCCTTGACGACCAATGCAAGGAGTGATGTTCCAATTGGCAAAGGAAAATTCCGGGTGGACAACAGTGATGGAGGGATTAACATCATCCTCCATGTCCTGAATGATGGCCATTATGTCTGGGCAATCATCGTCTGGGGTGTATCTGTTGGTATGTTCATCATGAACGATGATGCGTATGCTTGACATCATTCGGATGACGTCTTGCTTGATTTTTTGCTCCTACTCTTCTACTGCGGGATTTGGAACAAAGACTTCTTTCTCCTTCACCGGTTCCGGATTGGGAAATAACATAGCCATTACATTGGCTGGCACCTTTACAGGAGGTTGTGTGGACTAAGAGTTTGAAGGCGAAGATAAACACCGCGTGCTTGAAGCTGTAGGAATTTGCTGATGCTTATGAGGATTCCTATGACTAGAATTGGCAGAATAGCCTAGCTCAGCTATTTCAGTTTGCTTGGTTAATCAAATTGGGTACTTTATACCCTGTCAATCTTTACCCGACCCGTGTCCCGGTTTATAACCCAATGACATCATTTCTTGACTAACCGACATTACCTCGGCAGAAATCTTAGGTTCAGGAAATGGCGTTCCAATAGCATGGTATTGGGTATTTCTTACTTCCAAGGCATAAAAACTGACCGGTTCAACATCTGTGTTGGCATTGATGAATGGCATGTCCCCGTGTTGAGGACACTCTGGTTCAGCGTTGATTGTGACTAGGCTATTGCTGATAATATATTTTAGTTGCTGATAAAGGGTAGAGGGGACTGCCCCTGCCATATGGATCCATGGTCTTCCCAAGAGCAGGTTGTATCCCAAATCTATCTTGAGCACATTGAAAGATATGCATAATGTATGGGGACCAATTTCGATTTGCAGTTCAATTACTCCGACCGAATTCTTATGGGCTCCATCAAAATCTTTGATGAGGGTATGGCTACTCCGGAGTTGGTTGAGATTGATATTCAACTTCACCAAGGTAGTGTATGGACAGATTTTTAAAGATGATCCTCCATCTATCAAGACTCCAGCTAGCATGTATCCAGAGGACAAGACCACAATGTGTAACGGCTTGCAATGACCTGTCCCTTCAGGTGGTATGTCATCATCAGTGAAGGATATCACATTATTGTTGAAAATGTGATCAACCAGATGTTGAATTTTTTTTGTATCAACTGATGTTAGCAGATAGGCTTCTTCTAAAACCTTCAACAAGATCTTCCGGTGATTCTCAGAAGTTAGGACCAAGTCCAAAATTGATATTTGTTGTGGAGCTTCTTTTAAGCTTAAAACCATCTTGGCTTCGTTATGACCCATAGTGCGGAGGAATTTTACAATCTTCTCCATGGGTATTTTCTCTTTTGATTTGATAGTAGACTTTATCACCCATTGAGGAAGATACAGTGGATTTTCCTTCGACACTGTAGCAGTTGTCTGCGAGGTGGATCCTTCACCTTCTCCATAATTCCATGGAACTTTGCTCAAGCTAACAATAGGATATTGTGCTCTGCACGGCATGTTGATTGGCTCGGGAGCGGCCACTTTCAAAGGATTGTTGCTTCCTCTGAGTTGAATTATTGGCATTGTGAGGGATTTGTTAGCCCCATCAATTTCAGTGGATATTACTGCTACCAAACTTTTCCACTTAGTAGGACCTGTATTCTCACTTGCACTTAACACAGTATCATCATCATAAGATTTCGGATGAGGTGGCGGAGTGCCCAGCATTCTTCTGTGTTGTGACCGCAAGAATGAGAGTGATATTGACATACTCCATCAGAGTTGTACCATCCTGAATGAGGGTTGATTGGAGGTAGAAGGGAACTTATCCTTCCTTCATTGATTAACATATAAAGGATTTCCTCCATAGGTTGGCCTAGATAGGTGAATTCCCTTTTGTTGACAAAATCCCGACGGGCTTTGGCATTTGCTCTCTTTGTCGCTTTGTCTTCTAGCATTTTATTTTCTTAAAGTGATGAGGGAATATTCATGATAAGAGGTAGGAGACTGGCATACTCCTGGCTGATTAACTAACGTGTAACTTAGTGCTGATAAGTCACTAGTTTCGTCAATTGTTCAATTTATTTGCAGAGAGCTTTCATCTTTCGTTCCATTGTAAACTGGAACTTGGCATAATCCCATTTTTCAACACCTATTTGAAGGTCTGGGAGGATTCACAGTTGAAATTGGAATTCTATCCGTTGCTCCAATTTATCATGTTGACATCTTCTTCTTTGTGTTGAGGAAAAGGGTTGTCATGAACGTGAGGCTGATCTGGTTTGGTGACCACGATCTCACCGTTGTCTATCAGGTCTTTGATCTTGTGTTTCAAGGCCCAACAATCCTGAGTATCATGTCTAGGTGCCCCGGCATGATAAGCACGTTTTTTAGCAGCATTGAAACCCCGTCCATTAGGGTTGGCTGGTGGAATAAGATGCGTAATTTTCTTTTGTGTTGTCAGAAGAGTGAGAATGTTCTCGAGGGTGTCCCCTAAGGGTGTGAACACTCGAGGTCGTTTGACTTCTCCACCTTTTGGTATTGGAGGGTTCGCAGACTGTGTTTGAAAGGGAGTGTAGTTTCTCCTTTGAATAGGCATGTTCTGATTACGTTTTTGCCCCTGCAGTATCAGGGAAACATCTTCCTCTTTCTTTTTATGGACCCTCTGGGGGTTATTTCCATAATTTCCGGATTGGATGTGATCAGCAACAGCTTTAAGGGCAGCTAGATCCTGAATCTTTCTGGACTTCAAACCCATCTCAGCCATCTCCCCGTGTTTGACCATTTCAGAAAATGGTTTGCCGATGCCGGCTAAAACTCTTTCATAGAAATGAGCTTCTTGTATGTCTATGAAAGTCATGACCATCTCTAATTCGTCATGGAAGGATTAACATGGGCAGCCAGACATCTCCACCTTTGAGCATACTCTCTGAAAAAACTTATTAGACTATTTCTTGATCTTGGTAATTTGATACCGATCAGGAGCCATCTGAGACTGAAAGCTGTATTGAGTAAGGAAAGTGTGTGCTAGCTCTTCCCAACTATGGATCTTTGAGTTGTCTAATCTTGTATACCACGAACAAGCTTCTCCAGTTACACTTTTCTGGAACAATTACATTCTGAGCTTTTTGTCCTCTGCATTAGATCCAAGTTCTTCAATAAATACCTTTAAATATGTATAAGGATCTCCTAACCCGTCATATTTTTTGAAGTCAGGTGTTTTAAATTTTTCTGGACAATGAACACCAGGGAAAATGCAAAGATCAGCATATGAAACACTCTCGTGTGTTCCAATTCCTTTGATAGAACGAAAGGTCTCTTCTATTTGGAGGACTTTCTTTTTGATGTCACCAGTGTCCGGATCTCCAGTGGAATGGGTAGCATCATGAGTTTTGTTGGTCGTATCCAACTTCAGTTCAGGTATTGTAATGACCTGGGTTCCCCCTTGTGTGGAGGATTCAATATGTACGGGTATTTTTGGACCTTGAGTATACTGGTGTAGTTCTTTGAGTAGAACAGCCGAACTTGTAATTTATTTGCTTAATCCATCGAATTCTTTGCGAGAAATTGGATTAAGGTTAGTCTGGTCAGATGACGACATGATTGACTGTAGGCCTACAGCCTTTTTGGATTTTGACCGGGTAGTAGGTCCAATTGGTTCCCTACGAAAGACTTGCATAGTTTAGTCTTTAGGGAATGTAAATTAACATGCTACGTGATGTGTCCATTTTAGGAATTTTATCCTGCAAAATGGATGTCAGCTGTTTGTAGCATGTTAATTTAAATATGTATGTGTACATATGTCTTCATATTTCTCATTACATGGAGATAGATATAGAATAAAATTACAAGTAATTGTGTTTATAAGTAATTGAAATGAGAGAGCATGAAGAGACTTTCCTCCGTTTTAGTTTTATCAGACTCTGGCCTATCTAAGGTTACTCTGGCGGCTTTTTGGCATGAAGGTTCGCAAATCATCGCAATTTACTCAAAGGGAAATTAATCCGGTCTTTCAACTGGAGCGAATTTGGGTGGTGCCTTTCCCGAGCCTCGGGGAATCAGTCTTCGCACGAGTCCAGTAATCAAACACTGACGGGATAGCCTCCTTGCGGAGGGACCACACAACATACATTCACTTACACCGCGTCTCACCGTATAAAAATGATGACATGTGCGAAGCACTAATATCACAAGCAGTTATGGTGTGAGGCACTAAGTGCAATAAGTAAATGCATTTGTACACATTCATCATAAATGTAAATGCAACATCCACACACAAGCAGATAACAGTTTTGAAAAGCATGAAATAGCGGCTTAAGTCCTCTTACTGGAGTCCCCGGCAGAGTCGCCACCTGTCGATGTCGGGATTTTTAAGTGTCCCTTTCCGTTACTTGTTCTTTGGTGTTCTCATTTTAGGTGAGATTTGTTTGAAAAAATAAGTGAAAAAGGTCCAACATGTATAATGTCGATGATGGACTGTTAAGTGTCGCCAGTTGGTTTTTTAAATGGCTGTACCAACACAACCGAGAAAAGGTTTGCACATTGACCCAGTGATGTGACACTGTTAAACGGGTCGGTGAAATCGAGATTTATTAGGGTCCGGGGACTTGGTTATGCACCCCCCGACATCCGTGTTACCACGATGACCGCCTCTTTTCAAGAAATTATTATCTGAATGTGTGTGTGTGTGGATCAATGTGCTGTTATTTGGAAGTAGTGTGAGGCCTCGTTCGCACCTATATACACATGGTTTGAATTTATGTAAAAATTCAGTTTTTAGCAAAATATGGCAGTGATGTTTTATAAAAGAGGTTTTTCAAACCCTGATGCTCAATAGTAATTGAGACCTTTTACACTCCCATTTTAGTAAATGCTCGGCTTGATTGATTTTATTTTCGAGATGCGAAGCATCTATAAGAAAATAATGTACACAAATAATGTCGACTTCCTCGTGGGTATGAAAACCATCTGAGGAAATTCAGACACGGTAGAATAATTTACAAGCTGCTTACAGTTGAAAATGTCCATCACGGGAACGGGATCTAGATCCAATAAGCTGAATCTGTGATCACATGATTTCTAGGCGCACATGATACCACAATTTGTATAAAAGCAATAAGCAGGTATATTTATATAAGTTGTAAATATATATATACAGACATGATCAACAACCACGAAGCACCTCTATGGGGGATCAGAAATGTAAATAAAGTTGTAAAAGCTAACAACCGCCATGGAGGAAACTCCAGGTGGGACGAAACGTAAATAAAGTTGTACAGAGTAATCAACTGCCACGAAGTAAACTCTAGGCAGAACGAAACGTAAAGAAAGCTGTAAAAGCGATCAACCACCACGAAGTAAGCTCCAGGTGGGATGAAATATATATATATATATATATATATATATATATATATATATATATATATATAATAATAATAATAATAATAAAACACAACCAAATTCAAATTTTTACATTTGAGAAACCACAACAACGACTCAGATTGAATCTCACTTAATCTAATGGCTCATATTCCATGTTAGGCTAAAAAAACCCGCCCAAACATACCCTTACATCACATGCTACCCCTCCATATTCTTTTCTTCTTGCCCAAATCTGTTTTTCTCTCTCTCCTCTCTCTGAAATCTTTCCTTCTCTCTCTTCATTCTCAAATCTTTCCTTCTCTCTCTTCTAGCTCTAGAATGAATAGCGAGATCACTTCCGTCGAAGGAAGGAGAGGTCGGTCATGGCCGTCGACAACATTCGTGTCGTCAGCTCCCGATTCCTCTGCTGCCCCCTCAGGTTTGTGTATTCCATTTTACTCGAGCAATTTGCAGAAATTTGCAGAATTAGTTTTCTTTTTGGGGTTTTTTTTTGCTCATTTTGTTGATTGCTATGGTCTTCATTTCCTTTGTTGGTTGCAGAAATTTATAGAATTAGCTTTCTTTTTGGGGTTTTTTTTTCTCATTTTGTTGGTTGGTATGATTAATAATCCACGAGGTTTGTTAATAGCTTTGTTAATAGGAGTAACACACTCAAAAATTTACAGAATTAGCTAGCATTTGGTGGTTGCTATTTTTGCTCATTTACAGAATTAGCTTTGTTAATAGGAGCAACGCACTCAAAAAACTATAAAAAGTGAATAAATTTGTACAAACTCATTTTGTTTTAATTGAAACACTTGGTAACCTCATTTTCCCTCATAAGTTAGAAACACTTGAAACAATTGAACAACCTCATTTTTCTGCTCTTCATTACACACGTTCACATATCCTTGAGCTTTGCATAAGAAATAATTAGTTGAACAACCTTTGCTGGAAGCATTTTCAATTATTGACCTTTTCTTTAATTGAGCCTAAAAGAACATGTTAGATTGTACTCACTCAGTTCCATTTTTCCTAATAATAATAATAATAATAATAATAATAATAATAATAAAATAAAATAATAATAGTAGTAGTAATAAATTAATAATAATTATTTTCGATTTTGAAACAGCTAGATTGTACTCACTCAGTTCCATTTTTCATAATAATAATAATAATAATAATAATAACAATAACAATAATAACAAAAAAAATCATAATTATAATTATAATGATAAAATAATAATAATAATAATTATAGTAGTAATAAATTAATAATAATTATAATAGTAATAATAATAATAATAATAATAATAATAATAATAATAATAATAATAATAATTTGCCGCTATCGAGGCTATATAAGCATTTGTATGGCTATAAGATGCATATAAGATGCATCTACATACACCTGAAGTATGATAATGTTTATCAAACTTATATTGAACTCCGCCTCGAACATCTTTTTCCTGAGGGGAAGACTGATTCGATAGCATGGAGTTTGGACACCCCGATTTTAATCAAAGCATTGGCTTCATTGGCTCCAAGCAGTTTGGCTAGCCTACTGTAAAATCTAATAAAACTCATTTCTTGAATGGTGAAATGATACTAATAACTCAAACGGTCCAGCTTCTGCCTCCAATATTGAAGGTTAGCTAAAAAATTCAACTTTAAAACTGTCACACGTAAAACTGCCCAAAAACTCATTTCTTAATAAAGATTCTAAGAAAATATAACAATGATCAGATACGCAATAAGTTTTTATTCCAAGAAGTTTGGAAGGCGTGATTACATTCTAAGATGTTTGTTGTAAAAATCTAATTACATCAAAGTTTGTTGTAGGAACGCCTTATCAAGGCGGGATATTTTTCCTTGACACAACATTTCCGAGCGATGATCCTTTCAAACCTCCTAAGGTATGTTAAACAACATCTTGAAGCTTGATCTGACATATACTGAGAAACATAGTTTTCTTATTTGTCCTTGAAAATTAAATTGTAGGTTCAATTGTTGGTTTTTACAGCTCACTTTTTGATTGATCTGTTTCACTTCATTCTTATTTGTCCTTGAAAATTAAATTATAGGTTTTCTTATATGTGTGGATTTGTATGTCAAAAATAGCTCTTATTTACTTTTTTTTCATGGGGGGGGGGGGTGTGTGGAATTGTGGGTTTTGTTTTAAAAATTTTTTTTGTTCCGAGCAGTCTTGCTTTGTTACAAAGACTATTTAAAGTTGACAACAGCTTCAGTTTTTGAATGTTTGTGTTTAATTTGTGTGTTTTAAAACACACATTTACGTGTCTTTTAATTTGGTTGTTTTTATTTTTATGATGAAATAGGTTTATGGTTATGATGAAATAGATTTTTTTATTATGAATGTTAGGATGGAATGGATGTTGAGTTGGTTATTATTGAGTGTTCATTTTGTGAAATTTGTAGGCTAATTTAGGTTGTCTTTTTCCTTAATTTTGGTTCTGGGAATTGGATGTGTATGTATCATGTTTGATTAAATGCATGTTAATTATATGAAATTTCATTGTAATTGATGTTAATTATAGATGGCTTATGAAATTTATTGTGTAGCTACAACCGTTTCAAATGCACAATCATCAACCAATAGATGATGTTGTTATATTTGGAAGTGTAAGTTTTTCATCTGATTAACTCTCTCTAAATATATCTTATTGATTTTTTAATAACTTATATGTTTTAATTTATTTTCATTAATGCCGTGACAGATGGACAATGACTTAGAAAATACCGTATGATAAGTTTTTTTTAATCATCATTTTCTTACCTTTTATATAATCTTTTTACCCACTTATTTACTATTCATTGTTTTTTTGTCTATAGGTTCGAATATTTCGTCATAATAATGTAGGAGTGATAATTCGAAATGAGTATGAACTAAATTGTCTAGGTAGTGTATCCTCACACCTAATTCTCATTCATTTTTTCTTTTTTCTTTTTTTGCTTTTAAGTAGCGTTTTCTTACACAGAAGGAGAAAAAAAGGTCTGATACTTTGTCGAATGCCAAATTTAAGGGGAAAGAAAAAGCAACCTCTTCTAGCCAAGGAAGAAAAAATAAAGATTGCCAACTGGTATCACTTTTAATCCTATTATGTTCTCTCTGTTTTTACAATGGATTTGGATGTTATTGAATTTAGAAAATTTTAAGTTTCGTTTTATGTAAAACGTTTGATTTGTCAAGATGGTGTTGGTTTGCCTCATTTAATACTACTTAATTTTTTTTATCGTGTTATTCTGTTATTACTCCTGAATTATTGAGGAACTATGATTTTTATATTTTTTTACCAGTTTCTTAAGCTTAATGTTGATTTGTAGCCTTTATGTTTTTGTTATAACATATAATTTGAATCTTTTGTTGGGTCCCATTTTTTAAAGCTCAATAGTGAAACCTCAACTTTTCTCAGTAGTTTAAAGCCTATTTTGATCTTATCTTTCAAGTTGTTCAATTCAATATGTTATTGATCGAGTATATTACTATAGAACATTAGTAAACAATATGTTGGATGCAACTGTGGCTGTGTTGTTTTATTTTTGCATCAAACAAAACTTTAATAATAATTATAATGTTAATAGATGGTTAGGTAGATAGTTTTGTTGATGCAACACTTTATTGTTATGTAACCTCATATACAAAACCAACCAAATGTCAATTAGGACACCTTACATGTTAAATCAGCAAAATAATAATTATTTTTATATGAGTTTGTGGTTTAGGCACCAAACTGTAATGTTATATCAAAATCAACATTGCCGCAATGTGCAAGGCTTACTGCATAAATGCGTAATGCTGGGAAAGAAAATGAGTGCTCCAAACGTCAATTGGGACAACTTGCACGTCACGAAAGAAAGCGATCAAAACATTGTGCCCCCGTTCAACCTAGATTTTTTCCTTCTTTACCACCGAGTCATCGTCGCCGAGCATGCCTAGAACAAGAATCAAATAAAAGGTCCCGCCTCCAACCAATGACTCTGTCTACCAAAATTTCCCATCCTGTAATAGAGAATATAGTGACAACAAATGTTTTATAGTCATCGTCAACTAACTTGCTTCAAAATCTTAATGAAGACACTACAACAGATGTTTCACGGTGGTTGTCTGTGGCCATCATGAATCTAGAAAATCCTCCTCAAAATCTTGAAGAAGGCACACGAACAAATATCTCAAGGGTGTTGCCTGTGACTACCATGCTCCAAGACTTACCTCCTCAAAACCTATATAAAAGCACAACAACAATCTTGGAACCATTCTCCCCATGTTCCCCAGTGGCATCGTATATGACAAACATGTTCCAACAAATGCGTAATCCAAATGAAGGCACCAGGTGTTTGCTATAGATTTTAAGTTTGTATTCAATTTATATATAATCAAATTGTATGACATCTATAATTTTATCTGTAGTGCCTACAGAGTAGAAGGTGTAACTATGGATGCTGCACTTAATTCTCGAAACCATGAAATTCCAAATCGTCATTTCCTCGGCTTGATGAATCGAACATGTCCTCATTGTTCTGCCTTACACTGGCTTGCTGAAAAATTAACAAAATCATCTGTATCAAATCCTCTCTTTGGTAAATGTTGTTTACAAGTAAAAATTAGACTACCTCCACTTATTGCACCTCCTTTAATGCTTAAAGCATTGTATGACAGCAATGATGAACAATCAAAATTGTTTCGTCAGCACACACGAGAGTATAATGCAGCTAATGCGTTTACGAGTCTTGGTGCTACTTTGGATGACAGATTAATTCCCGGGAGGGGGCCTAGAACATTCACCATCTATGGAGAATTACGCTATCGAACAGGATCGCTTATGCCACAGCCAGGGTGTGAACCAATTTACTCTCAACTGTACGTTTATGATCCTAATTCAGCTTTAGATGTTCGCAGCAACAAAAATCCTAACTTGAGAAGAGATGTTTTGAAAATCATACAAGATTGTTTATTGCAAGTAAATCCATTTCCTATAAAATTTCGGCAGGCTCATACAATTTTAAGTGAATTGGAATTGACGGGGGTGAATTTACCGGCCTATCTTCACTACAGTTCTGTAACAGACCGGCGTCGATATAATCTCCCAACAACCAATGAGATTGCCGTAATATTGCCGGGAGATGGAGCTGAATCAAGTGGAATGAGAGATATTATGTTATATTTGAGAGGGGATAATGGTTTGATGCAAATTAATGAGTGTCATCCGGCCTATTTGCCTTTGCATTATGTGGTATTGTTCCCTTATGGTGAGCTCGGATGGAATCCAGATTTGAAACTGTGGAACGCTTCCCAAGGTGGACCTTCATCTACTCGACTGACACAATTGCAATATTACAGTTATCGTATGTTCCAACGTGACACTGAGTATTCAACAATTTTGAGAGCCGAAAAACTATTTCAAGAATTTGTAGTAGATGCTTGGGCCGCTACTGAACAAAATCGATTGACATACTACAAGTTGAATCAATCGAAGCTTCGTGCAGAACTTTACCAAAGTCTTACAGATGTTTGTACAGATGAGCTTGGTCCTGAACAAGTTGGTCAATGAATGATTTTGCCATCTTCGTTCACTTGTAGTTCAAGACATATGTTTGAAATTTTTCAAGATTCAATGGCTATCACGCGGTATAATCAACACCCAGATATTTTTCTAACTATGACTGCAAATCCTAAATGGCATGAAATTACTAAATCACTATTGCTAAATCAGATCCCTACTGACCGTCCTGACTTAGTGGCCCGTGTTTTTGAGTTGAAGCAAAAATTTTTGATGAAGGAGATAGAAACAAACAACGTTTTTGGTAGAAAAGTGGCGCATATTTTTACAATTGAATTCCAAAAAAGGGGGTTACCGCACATGCATGCACTTTTGTTCCTTCATGGTTCAGATAAAATTCAAATATGTGCTCAAGTGGACAGAGTAGTGTGTGCTGAATTTCCGGATTGTGAAACTGACCCATTGATTTTTGAAACAATTATAGGTTGCATGGTACACGGACCATGTGGTGCTCAAAATCCACAAGCACCATGTATGGAAAATGGGGTGTGTACCAAGCGGTACCCTCGATCATTTGTTGAATCAACAAGTATGGACTCTAATGGATATCCTGTCTATCATCTTCGTAATACTGGTCAGAAGTACATCTCGAGGGGGCAGGAAATTAATAATAGAGACGTTGTGCCACATAATCTGTATTTATCAAGAACGTTCATTTGTCCTATCAATGTTGAAGTTTGTGCAGGAGTCAGATGTGTAAAATACATTCACAAGTATATTTATAAAGGACATGATCGCGCAACAATGGTACTTGGAGGAATTAATGAGATCCAACAATATCTTGATGCTTGGTATATCGGACCTCCAGAAGCCGCGTGGCGATTGTTTGGTAATCCTTTACATGAAGAGATTCCTTCAGTAGTAAGATTGGCACTTCATTTACCTGGGATGCATCGTGTGGTCTTTAACCCTACAGAATCTTTTGATATGATCCTTTCTAAAGGTACAAATCAAAAAACAACTTTAACTGGTTTTTTTGATTGTTGCGCTACAAATGAATCTGCCCGTGTATTAACTTATCAGGAATTTCCAAAAAAATTTGTTTGGAACAAGTCTATCAATAAATGGACTCCAAGACAAAGGGGTTATGCAATTGGTAGAATGTACTTTGCTAGCCCTAATTCAGGTGAGCGATTTTATTTGCGTTTGCTTCTAACTGTTGTTAGAGGACCTACTTCATTTGACTGGCTACGCACGGTAAATAATGTTATGAATGATACATTCAAGTCAGCATGTGTTGCAAGAGGACTTCTTGAAGATGATGAAGAATGGATACAATGTCTTCAAGAGGCTGCAATTATGAGAACGGGATACCAATTAAGGAGACTATTTGTAGTAATTCTAACGGAATGCTTTCCATTGCATCCATTTGAATTGTGGAAGCAATTCTCAGCACATATATTTGATGATTTAGCACACAGGATTCGTACCATGTTTGGTATTTTGAATCCAACTGATGATCATATTGAAGATTATGGTTTATATTTGATAAATCAATTGCTCCACGAGTCGGAGAATAGTTTAGTTGACTTTCCATCCATGCCACAACCAACTGGAAATTGGAATGCAATAGTTGGAAATAGATTACTGTTTGAGCACCAACAACTTGAGAATGAAGCACAACTGTCTTATGCACAAATTAATGTTGACAGACTTAATGATGCACAACTTGCTGCTTATACTTCTGTCACAATGTCAGTATTTGAAAACATAGCAACTACTTTCTTTTTGAGTGGAGGTGCTGGGACTGGAAAAACATTTTTTGTATAATATCATTGCAACCAAATTGCGTAGCTATAGACATGTTGTTGTTACTGTGTCTTCATCTGGCACTGCATCGTTGTTATTGGTCGGGGGCGCACTGCACATTCTACATTTTGTATTCCTTTGGAAACCCTAGATAATTCAATATGTGGGTTCACTAAACAATCAATGCATGCTGAATTATTTAGAAAAACAAAGCTGATAATATGGGATGAAGTTCCTATGCAACATCGATACTGTGTTGAGGCAGTCGATCGCACCCTTCAAGATATTAGAGACGATAACAGACCTTTTGGGGATATCACTGTTGTCCTAGGTGGAGACTTTCGACAAATATTGCATGTTATTCCTAAAGGTGTTCGCGAGCAAATTGTGATAGCATCATTGAGACGGTCTTCGCTATGGAAAGATATATGTGTTTTGACTCTAGGTTTAAACATGCGATTATCTAGGGTAGGCGTTCGAAATATTAATTTTGTTCAATTCTTGATGGAGGTAATATTTCATTCAACCTTGAATTAAATTTTTATAACATGATACTTTGAATTAAATCTAATTTTGTGAATAATCATACTTTCATTTTCTAGATTGGGACCAATCCACAAGAAATTGTGCAACTTCCATCTACAATAAACCGATGTCATAATCTAAATGAATTAATATTTAGAATATATCCACAATTGGATGTGGTTGGTATAGTGAATCAAACCTTTCTCACTGAACGGACAATTCTATCTGCTCGCAATGACGACGTCAGTGATATAAATGTTGCAGTACTGAATATTACTCCGGGAGAAACAATTACTTTTTTAGCTGCAGATATAATGTGTGAAGGTGGTGAGCTCGATCATACCATTAAGAATCGATATCCTAACGAGTACTTAAACTCGTTGAATCCTTCAGGGTTGCCACTGTTTAAATTGTAGTTGAAAGTTGGATGCCCAATAATGTTATTATGAAATATTGCACCGAAAGATGGACTTTGTAATGGCACGCGATTGATGGTTGTTAGATGTGCCTCAAGGGTAATCGAAGCTTAAATATTAAATTAAGATAAAATTGGCAATTTAGTCTTCATTCCGAGAATATCATTGACACCAACATCTTTGGACTTGCCTTTTCGAATGACAAGACGTCAGTTTCCTATCCGATTAACTTATGCTATGACAATCAATAAAGCCCAAGGAAAATCTGTCAAGTTCGTTGGGATTGATTTGCGAACACCTGTTTTTAGTCATGGACACCTTTATGTGGCACTATCTAGATGCACATCTGCAGATCGTATTACTGTCCTCCTTCCGGAAGATGGGTCGAATGAAACCACAAATATTGTTTACCCAGAAGTTTTATTATGATATTCTTACGACAAGTAAATGGTATAGTTTAAACAAGTTTATTTTTACTAAATTATATAATCTTTTCAACATTTGAACTTTTAATTTTATAATGAGGTTCATTCTTTGTAGGATTGGAGTGAATTTGTCAACGAGAACAATAAAATAACAACAATGGACCTTTGTGGATGGGGCCGACGTAATCAGGTAAATTTACTTTTATGTCACTGCATCAAAATAACTTTTATTGTTTATATAAATAATATAGGTGGTTACTTCCGTATTTTATATAAATAATAATGTTACTTTTATTGTTTATGTAAATAATATAGGTGGTTGTGCATTCTCCTCATTGGGCAAAGTACGTTCGTATTGATACGAGGACATTAAGGATATTGATGAAGAGGAGATTTAAAGGGATGAAAAAGACATTTAAGAGAGTTAAATGATATGCAATCCAATACTGACATGTCCACCTTTGACGATTACTAACCTACCACTGACCAAACAATTGTATAGGTGTGAAAGTCTCTCTGACTAAGACTATATTTCTCTACTTATCATACAGACACACAACACACATAATACATGCACAAACACACACACACCTAACTGTAACCAATCAAACACTCGCAAATCAAACTCACACATCATTATACTGCCACCGATACAAATTTATGATTTAAATCATTAAGCAAATGAACTGTTCGTTGAGATATTACTAAGAAAACTTTATTTGATTGTAAGTCCATATTTTTCCTTAAAAAATTGATTATTTGTTACAATCTCTCTAAATTCTTACTGCAATCAATCTAAATCATCCCCCCTACATACAAATATGTGTGCTCTTTTGTTTCAGATTTATAATTGTTTTATTTTAACTCACATATTTCGATAATTTTTAAATTTCAATTATTTTCAGGTATATATTGAAGGATACACGATGTAAGCTGTAAAGAATATATTTGGTGTAAGCTGTAAAGTAAAGGGTCTTAGTTTCTCTATTTTCTGGATGTATGTATTTTTTGTATTCTGCCTTTTATAAAGTTAGCTAATTATACTTGGATATGATGATTTAGGGTATGGAATGATGGTTTTTTTTTGTAAAGTTTTGTAAACAGGTTTAGATTTTTCTGTATATCTATTTTTAAAGGAAACTCTGGCGGAATTTCTTGAAATTATTATCGACTAGGTTGATGTTTTGGTGGTTAGATGTGTTGATGATTGAGTATGTATTAATTTCTTCATGTATGTATTTTTTTTGTTCCGTATTTTATAAAGTTAACTAATTATACATGGTTATGATAATTTTGGGTATGGAATGATTGTTTTTTGGTGGTTTGGATATGTATGGATGATTGTTAGTTTTATACACAGGTTTATATTTGTCTGGATGTCTATTTTTAAAGGAAATTATGGCGAATATTTTTACAATTAGCAGCGACTAACTTGATATTTTGGTGGTTAGATATGTGTTGATGATTGTAGACAGGTTTAAAATTTTTTAAATATCTATTTTTAAAGGAAATTTTATTGATTTTTTTGGAAATTAGTACCAATTAGCTTGATATTTTGGTAGTTGGACATGTGTTGATGATTGACTATGTATTAATTGTTGTGGTAATATGTGGTAATGTAATATTTTTCAAATTTTAATTTAATTATTTTTTACGACGTGCCTTTAGGCACGGGCATATACTAGTATATATATATATAAGCGAGTAAACGCACCGGATGTAAAATCTAGGCTCATCGAACAATGTCCGACAACATTTCATATATATAAGTATATAAATATATATATAAAAGCGATAAACGCACCAGATGTAAAATCAAGGCTCATTGAACAGAGTCCGACACACAGTTAATATATATAAATATATATATTAAAGCAGTAAACGCTCCAGACCAAAGTTTAGGCTCATCGAACAAAGTTCGACACACATTTCATATATATATATATATAAGCAAATAAATGCTCCAGACCAAAGTCTAGGCTCAATCGAGGCATAACTCGATAATGTTAGTCCATATATATATATATGTGTATACAAACTGAAATAAAACTACAGACCGAAGTCCGGGTAAACGCACGCAACATGACTCTCAACATGAAGAAGGGTGTTTACAAAGATGAAGAAAAAGACTTTAAAGTGTGTGAGGAGGCTTACTGTGCGCTGCCAAAAAAGACTTCTATATCTTTAAAGTGGGTAAACACTAGCTTTTGTATGTACAAAAGAAGCTATATATGAGGTTACAGGTGTTTAAAATGGGAAAATACTCCGTATGGGGTGAGTACAGAGCAAATTGGACAGGGCTTACTCGCCGTTTTTTTTTCTTCAAAATGGCCACCCCAAGCCCTCTATTTATAGAGGGTGGAACCGCAGGTGTACCTGCGGCTGGGCCGTAGGTTAACCAAAGGCTACCCAGGTTGCCTCGAGTTTCTCGGGTCGGGTCGTCTCGTAGTACGTGCACTCGAGCACTGTAACGTCCGCTCGAACTTTTAAAAGTACAATTCGGGCATCCGATTGAGGTATACAGGACCTATTTTGGACTGCCGTTGTCAAGAGTTGTACCATGGTATGGGATTAGAGTTTGTACGAAGTCATTGAAGATGGGACAATGCCCTTCGGTCTTCAAGCTTCAAATTCCATCCGTTACACCGCACAATAGTCACTCGGGATTGGTTTTCCTTTATTCTTGTGGGACATCGTTGTGTTGAGATGTGTATGAAATATTGAGACGACGTGACGTGGCATCGCGTTGGCGAGATGACGATGTTACCCTTCACCGGTGTTATCGCTGGTTTGGGCTGATAAAGAAGACGTTGCTCAGGGCTTCACCGAGATTGAACTGCTGCAATTTGTTAAAGGTTCTCAATGTCATCTTTGAGGTGTGCATGCCCTCCCGGTGTTATCTCCGGGTTGGTACGGAGTATCTCGTTGTGACCGCCGATATTGAAGCATGTTGCATTTGAAACAAGCATTTCCGGGGTTATCGTCGAAACTGCATTCCTTGGGGTTATCACCAAGGTTGGTAGCTATTCCCATGGTTGGGACTGAGACTGGATACCTCAGGGTTATCTCCGAGATTAATCGGTCTTATCCAGTGTGAGTTCCGGTATTGGATCTGCAAGTCTCGGGGTTATCTTCGAGGTTGAATTTGTTACTCCCGGTGTGTGTTCCGGGGTTGATTCTGAACTTCCGGTAGTATCCAGAATGGATATGAACTATCTTCCAGGGTTCCCTCTCGAAAGATGAATCTGTCCTCCTACAATGTTATTGACAGGTGCACAGACAATTTCGAGTGTCTACAAGGGGAGGTGGTGCAAGTTTGATAATACTTGCAGGACTAAATTAAAAATGAAGATAAAGAGGAAGGTATTATACTGTAATATTTTGAGCTTCATAACGTGCAATTATCGAAACTATATTTTCTAATAAATAGGAGCTCATTCTTCCTTCATTTCTCACTAATTCACAAAAGCTTTAGAGCAATTATTATAGAGAGAAATTATAAAGAGAAAGAAGAAGAGAATTATGCTACCTCACTATTCCAGTATCCAGTTTTTCTAAGGTAAGGGGTATTATTTCTTTTGTATTCATAACGAGAACTTGTGACAACCCGAGAATTTAGACAATTTTACAAAATCTTAAATGATTAATTTAAGGTCAAATATTAGATCTAGATAGAAAATAAGTATATGCGTTTGATGTTATTAGGATTGAATTTTGAGGATTTCAAAATTCTGTGAAGAATTTAGGTGAATTATTCAGGATTAAGGATTTATGTGATTAAGTTCTGTGAAATTTGTTATGTATGTGTACAGAATATTGTTAGGGGTCAAGGGTTGATCAGATAAAATTATATTTGTGTCAAACCCTAAGTATATATTAAGAACATCAATGTTCAGTTAGAAAACATTAACGTCTGATAAGAGACTCTAAAAAAATCGATTATGGAAACCCTAATTTCTGTTCCGGGAGTCCGAAACCTTAATTCGGATATGAAAAACCCTAGATTGGGAATGCAATGCTATATATAAGGTTTAACGTTATTAATTATAAATTTATTAGGGAAAACCCTAATGAATTACTGGAAACCCTATTTGAGTATTAGAAAATCCTAATACCATATCTAAAAATCCTAATTTCAGATTTCGAATATTTGAAACCCTAATCTGGGAATATAATGGAGAATTATAATGCTCAAGTGATTTAAATTATAAGCTTAATAGGGTAAAGCTTAATTATTTAGCAAACCATAATTTCTAAAATTTGAACCCTAATTATTATGTCTGAAACCCTAAATCAGGATATTAAAACCCTAAGTGGGAAGCTTGAAGTTAAGTATAGAGTTCTATGTTATTAATTATAAGTATAATTAGGGATAACCCTAATTGATTAATTAGAAAACCCTAATTTCTAATGTTGAAAACTCTAATGTACAATTAGAGAAAATCTAATTATTAATTTATAAAGTTTAATGTTAATTAGGAAGCCTTAACCCTAATTAGCAAGCTTGAATGTGATTAGTAAACTTTATTATAAATAGGGAACACTAATTATAATCTTCTATTTTAAAACCTAAGGGTTGTGACCAATTACCAAGTTACCATTCATTTTACAAGTCAAATGACCAAAGTACCCTTCTTGAATATTTTAATGGGATGGAGTGTAGATCTAGCCCTAGTATGTGGTTGGTGAACCACCCTAATTCTAGCCCTAGCCTAGCATGTGACTAAAAATTCATACAAATCAACAACATACAATGAATCAATTAGATATAAGAGACTAAAAGAGAAAAACAAAATCATAAAGCTTGTCATTTTCTCTCTAGCTTTCAACCTCTCTTCTCCACCACTCCATGTTCAGTTTTTAGAGAGGAACAAAAAGAAAGAGAGAAGGCATCCATGGGAGAGGAAAAAGGAAGAAAAAGAAATCAAGAGGATTAACACTAAAGGTATAAAATTTCCTAAACTTAAAACTCTAGCTAGTTTAATGTGTTTTGTTATGGTTGTTTTAGATCAAGTGTTGAACTTATGATTTTGAACCATATGAGGGTAGATCTACATAATATATGATATTTTATGGTAAGATCTTGCCATTTTTAGGGTTGATGAGCTTGAACAAAGAAGAAGAACCAAAACAGTTTTTAACTTAGAAAAAAATAAATTTGGTGACTGCTGCTCCTAAACAAAAAATTCGGGGTTAGCTAGAATACTCTAAAAATTCTGGGCTTTTGGTATGTTATAGTACACTCAATAAGCTTTCCATAGACTCCGGAACGGATTAATTCCGACTTCGGAACAAAGAGTTATGACCGTTCAAAGTAGTCGCGTCAAAACTGTCAAACTAACTCGGGTCAGTCACTTACACGGAATTTCTGGAATTCTTTGTTTAGAATTTGAAGATGGTCCAAGAACAAAAGTTGTAGTCCCGGAAGTTAGCTTCGCGTGGGCTCAAGAATCGCTCAAAAACATTTTAAAACGAAAGAGTTATGGTTGTTTTAGTACAATAGGGTCAAGCTAGAAAACTAAAACTGACCAGCCACTTCTGGACTGTTTTCTGTGACCAAAACAGAACCAAATATGGTGTTTGATAAATCAAAAATGTATTTTAAGAAAATACAAATCCAACGCCTCCGACGAAACTTAATTCCGAGTTGTACATTTCATTTTACAAGCGTTTCCGTAAAGAATGCCAAATCTGGAAATTTTGGGCGTGAGTGGCATTTTCGTAATTTAGTGAAATTGAATAATTATTAAAAATAATTCTTAATACCATTAAATGGTTAGAAAAATTTATTACATACAATATTAAATATAATTAGCTATTTAATTATTATTTAAGTAATATTAAATGATAATTAAGTAAGATTAGTGTTAATAAAATTATTATTTAATTATGATTAAATAATAACTAGAGATTAACAATTGATTAATTATTATTTTATTAATATTAAGTGATGATTAAAGAATGGTTAAGTAATGTTATGTAATAATAATGTAATTACCTAATTACATTAACGTAAAAGGTTATAATTATTTATTAATAAATAAAGACTAAGTAATAATTGATTATTCTTAACTGTAATAAGAAAGAATAATTAAAGATTTATGAGATGAATTAAATTTTTGTTTAATTAATATTAAATAATAAATAAGAACTAAAATTAATTAATTATTCTTTAAATAATAATAAGGAATAATTAAAGACTAAGGAAGTAAATAAACTAATTATTTACTATTCAAGGATAAGAAATTATTAATAATAATTAAAGACAAACAATAATTTGATTATTTATTATCTAATTACCATTAAATAATGATTAGTACTAATTGGCTATTATTTATTAATTAAATAATAACTAAAGGTAATTAATTAATTACTATTTAATTAATATTTAAATGAAGGTATAGATTAATATTGTGATAATAAATTTATTTAATAATTGTATTAAATAAATTATGTAAAAAAATAGGTTTAATGCTTTAAAAATCATATAAAAATTATTTAAGTGTTATAAAAATATTTGAAGTTATAAAATATAACTTTTGATATTTTGGCATGAAAATATTAATATTTTAATATTTTTAACAATTGTCGGATAATGGATTTAAGTGTTTAAAAATCATATAAATATGTATGATTTTAAGGTATTGAAAATACTTTGTGATGTTATAATTATATTACAATATTATGTTATGATTTTTATTAATATTTAATATTTAATAAATATTAATGATCAAGGAATAATGTGGTATTTTTATTAATATCAGTTATTGATTAATGTTTTTAATTACTTTAAGAATATTTAAAGGAAATAATAATGTATTGAAAATACTTTGAGATATTATAAATATGATATAATATTATGACATGTAATTCATTAATGTTTAGCAATAAGTAAATATTAAGTATTAAAGAATTATGTGGTATTTAATTCATTTAGATACATTATAAGTGATTGAAAAATTATGATAAATGATATTAATTATCCGGAAATTATTACAAGTCTATGAAAATTGTTTTGAATGATAATATGATTATCTAAGATTATTGTTAATTGTTTAGGCAGAGTTTAATTGAACTTAACTCGATATTGTCCGACTAGAGCGTCGGGATGATAGAATTGTGTCGGTTTCAAGTCAGACTGAAATAGTTTGACCTGATACAAAGTTTTATATGTGTAATAGACTGATAGGATTATGTGGTAATGTGTTTAGGTTATTTTATAATGTGATGATATTATTATAATATTTGGAGATCGGTATTATCTGTATTAGATCTTCGGATAAAGCTAAGTTATATTTCATATCGGTAATCAACGGAACAGGCAAGTTTGTTTTTCTTAACTCTACTAAGAGTACTTGTTTTATTCAGATATGTTTATGGTTAATCATTGCTGATTGCCATGTAGAATTGTACTCTGTACATCTTGTATGTATAAGTCAGGTATGAAAGGCTGATCACCTTTATTACCAGTTGGTCCAGATATATATTGTTCATATGTAATACTTGTTCAGTCAAAAATTTGTTCATGCTAATTCATAACTACATTGTGAATTATAGCCAACTTATTATTCAGACTCTTTCAATCATGATATATCCTTAAATTGTATTTAAACTTGCTGGGCAACTTTCATGCTCACCCTTGCTATATCATGATAAAACATTGCAGATTAAGGTGAATGCGTCGGATACAAGGAAAGTTAAAGACAATTCCAGCTTAAAGTTAATGTGCGCGATTAGTTTTGTAATAGTCTTGTATGATAATGATGTCATATGTTAGATAAGTTATGAATTGTGTATAAGTTATGGTTACTCGACCTTGGGGATAGTGTTTAATATTTAATGTATAAACAAATTATGTTTATATCTTCCGCAACAGTTATAGAAATAGCGAACCAGATTCGCGGTGATTCGGGACCCGAATTCGGGGGTCGCTACATTTGGTATCAGAGCTGTTGGTTATGAAGCTTAGGTAGGAATACCTGAGACCAATAACCGCAGTGATTAGGATAAGACTAACTCACATAGAGTTAGTTGGTCGGTAAGATTCAAAGATGAATCTCGGTAAGTTGTTAAGATACAGAGTTCCCTAACTCTGATAATAAAGTTGAACAGTAATGGTGAATAGATCGAGTCTAAAAGACTGAAAGTGCAGGGATAGGAGATCATAAAACAAAACGATCATAGTGTATAAAATTGAATCGTAATATATACGATAAGATCACCCCGTTATCTGATAAGGTTATGACAGCCAGAAAGAATCAATCTTATGATTAAAAAGTTTACAGCAAGATGCTGTGTATCAGTTGTACTATGAAATGGTACTATGAAAACTCATAAAAGAGTTATGGATTATGAATACGGATTAAATGAAATTCGTGTTGAAAAAGAGGGTTAAGATTAGGTGGGGATTTCAATGAGGACTCGTGTTAGCAACTGAGTTGTATGATTTCTTGTATGAGCGAGGAATTGTACTTGGTGTAAAAACTACTTAGTTGGTGGCATTGGTAACCATTGAAATGTTGTGTCACACTAGTTGTCATATATAGATAAATAGGTCATAGGTAGAGAATATAGGATTAAGTACGAGTTCTTAGAACTCATACTTATGTGACATTCTTGACTTATAGTTATATGAAATGTTTATGAGCCCCTCAGCGAACGGACGCCAAATGTCAGACTAGGGTAAGTTCGTAAACTCATATAATTGTGGTCAGGCTATGAACTCATAAGTGTGGTTTTATGAACTGGGTATAGTTATGTGTGAATGGAGTGTTAAGGATTATAGGAACAGATATATTGTTAAGCAAATGATCATTAGTGGAGACTTAGGTTTTTCTAAACTCCTAGCTATGCTAAACTTCAAATTTTTGACATCGAGCTAAATACGCACTATGTGCCTTTTAAAAAAAAATGTAGACTCGTAACCATTTTTGAAACGGTTTAAAGTACAATCTATGCTACTTATTTCAGCTAGACTCAAATGATTTGAAATATCAAAAAAAAAAATTATTTTTAATTATCACTCATGTACCATGTAACCTGGTGCAGAGATGATAAAAATGTGATGGAGTTGTAAATACAGGAATACTTAGTGTGAATTTGACTTGAAGTCGTTGTTCCACTATTGTATGATGTGTTATGACAAAGTCATACAATGATGGCATCCTCAAACGGACTGTTAATACAGTACGGCATCATGACGTCATTCTCGAAAATGTTTTCAAAAATTTTAATTTGCCAACGGGGTTTGGCTACACCTAAATAATTCGATTGACTTGAATTATTGATATGAGTCTATGCTCTTTGATTCTGCTAGACTAATGTTATGAAAACTCTAAAGTGTTCATTGAAAGAATTTTCCTGAACCAAATTGTTTTGGTGCGAAATCCTATGATAAGACTGAGGTGAACGATATTATTTGGATAAATAATCCAATCTAGTAGCGTAAATAATCGCTAAAAATAATTAATACGTTATGCATGACGTAAGAGTACGATGGGCTAATCACCTAAAGTACTAGTAATGGTAGTTTACCTTCTTTGTGATTGTAAACAGACCAAGTAATGTACAGTTTTGCGGTATAAATACCGTTAAATCTATGTGTTCATGGTCTATATGACCCCTCAGCACAATTTGAAACCTTTTACTCTTGTGAGTGGTTAATTGGGTAGTATGTGATATGTGCGAATGGTGTAAGGTGTACGGTGTAAGGTGTAAGGTGTAAGGTGAATTTCGGGGACGAAATTCTTATAAGGAGGGGTGAATGTGACAACCCGAGAATTTAGACAATTTTACAAAATCTTAAATGATTAATTTAAGGTCAAATATTAGATCTAGATAGAAAATAAGTATATGCGTTTGATGTTATTAGGATTGAATTTTGAGGATTTCAAAATTCTGTGAAGAATTTAGGTGAATTATTCAGGATTAAGGATTTATGTGATTAAGTTCTGTGAAATTTGTAATGTATGTGTACAGAATATTGTTAGGGGTCAAGGGTTGATCAGATAAAATTATATTTGTGTCAAACCCTAAGTATATATTAAGAACATCAATGTTCAGTTAGAAAACATTAACGTCTGATAAGAGACTCTAAAAAAATCGATTATGGAAACCCTAATTTCTGTTCCGGGAGTCCGAAACCTTAATTCGGATATGAAAAACCCTAGATTGGGAATGCAATGCTATATATAAGGTTTAACGTTAATAATTATAAATTTATTAGGGAAAACCCTAATGAATTACTGGAAACCCTATTTGAGTATTAGAAAATCCTAATACCATATCTAAAAATCCTAATTTCAGATTTCGAATATTTGAAACCCTAATCTGGGAATATAATGGAGAATTATAATGCTCAAGTGATTTAAATTATAAGCTTAATAGGGTAAAGCTTAATTATTTAGCAAACCCTAATTTCTAAAATTTGAACACTAATTATTATGTCTGAAACCCTAAATCAGGATATTAAAACCCTAAGTGGGAAGCTTGAAGTTAAGTATAGAGTTCTATGTTATTAATTATAAGTATAATTAGGGATAACCCTAATTGATTAATTAGAAAACCCTAATTTCTAATGTTGAAAACTCTAATGTACAATTAGAGAAAATCTAATTATTAATTTATAAAGTTTAATGTTAATTAGGAAGCCTTAACCCTAATTAGCAAGCTTGAATGTGATTAGTAAACTTTATTATAAATAGGGAACACTAATTATAATCTTCTATTTTAAAACCTAAGGGTTGTGACCAATTACCAAGTTACCATTCATTTTACAAGTCAAATGACCAAAGTACCCTTCTTGAATATTTTAATGGGATGGAGTGTAGATCTAGCCCTAGTATGTGGTTGGTGAACCACCCTAATTCTAGCCCTAGCCTAGCATGTGACTAAAAATTCATACAAATCAACAACATACAATGAATCAATTAGATATAAGAGACTAAAAGAGAAAAACAAAATCATAAAGCTTGTCATTTTCTCTCTAGCTTTCAACCTCTCTTCTCCACCACTCCATGTTCAGTTTTTAGAGAGGAACAAAAAGAAAGAGAGAAGGCATCCATGGGAGAGGAAAAAGGAAGAAAAAGAAATCAAGAGGATTAACACTAAAGGTATAAAATTTCCTAAACTTAAAACTCTAGCTAGTTTAATGTGTTTTGTTATGGTTGTTTTAGATCAAGTGTTGAACTTATGATTTTGAACCATATGAGGGTAGATCTACATAATATATGATATTTTATGGTAAGATCTTGCCATTTTTAGGGTTGATGAGCTTGAACAAAGAAGAAGAACCAAAACAGTTTTTAACTTAGAAAAAAATAAATTTGGTGACTGCTGCTCCTAAACAAAAAATTCGGGGTTAGCTAGAATACTCTAAAAATTCTGGGCTTTTGGTATGTTATAGTACACTCAATAAGCTTTCCATAGACTCCGGAACGGATTAATTCCGACTTCGGAACAAAGAGTTATGACCGTTCAAAGTAGTCGCGTCAAAACTGTCAAACTAACTCGGGTCAGTCACTTACACGGAATTTCTGGAATTCTTTGTTTAGAATTTGAAGATGGTCCAAGAACAAAAGTTGTAGTCCCGGAAGTTAGCTTCGCGTGGGCTCAAGAATCGCTCAAAAACATTTTAAAACGAAAGAGTTATGGTTGTTTTAGTACAATAGGGTCAAGCTAGAAAACTAAAACTGACCAGCCACTTCTGGACTGTTTTCTGTGACCAAAACAGAACCAAATATGGTGTTTGATAAATCAAAAATGTATTTTAAGAAAATACAAATCCAACGCCTCCGACGAAACTTAATTCCGAGTTGTACATTTCATTTTACAAGCGTTTCCGTAAAGAATGCCAAATCTGGAAATTTTGGGCGTGAGTGGCATTTTCGTAATTTAGTGAAATTGAATAATTATTAAAAATAATTCTTAAAACCATTAAATGGTTAGAAAAATTTATTACATACAATATTAAATATAATTAGCTATTTAATTATTATTTAAGTAATATTAAATGATAATTAAGTAAGATTAGTGTTAATAAAATTATTATTTAATTATGATTAAATAATAACTAGAGATTAACAATTGATTAATTATTATTTTATTAATATTAAGTGATGATTAAAGAATGGTTAAGTAATGTTATGTAATAATAATGTAATTACCTAATTACATTAACGTAAAAGGTTATAATTATTTATTAATAAATAAAGACTAAGTAATAATTGATTATTCTTAACTGTAATAAGAAAGAATAATTAAAGATTTATGAGATGAATTAAATTTTTGTTTAATTAATATTAAATAATAAATAAGAACTAAAATTAATTAATTATTCTTTAAATAATAATAAGGAATAATTAAAGACTAAGGAAGTAAATAAACTAATTATTTACTATTCAAGGATAAGAAATTATTAATAATAATTAAAGACAAACAATAATTTGATTATTTATTATCTAATTACCATTAAATAATGATTAGTACTAATTGGCTATTATTTATTAATTAAATAATAACTAAAGGTAATTAATTAATTACTATTTAATTAATATTTAAATGAAGGTATAGATTAATATTGTGATAATAAATTTATTTAATAATTGTATTAAATAAATTATGTAAAAAAATAGGTTTAATGCTTTAAAAATCATATAAAAATTATTTAAGTGTTATAAAAATATTTGAAGTTATAAAATATAACTTTTGATAATTTGGCATGAAAATATTAATATTTTAATATTTTTAACAATTGTCGGATAATGGATTTAAGTGTTTAAAAATCATATAAATATGTATGATTTTAAGGTATTGAAAATACTTTGTGATGTTATAATTATATTACAATATTATGTTATGATTTTTATTAATATTTAATATTTAATAAATATTAATGATCAAGGAATAATGTGGTATTTTTATTAATATCAGTTATTGATTAATGTTTTTAATTACTTTAAGAATATTTAAAGGAAATAATAATGTATTGAAAATACTTTGAGATATTATAAATATGATATAATATTATGACATGTAATTCATTAATGTTTAGCAATAAGTAAATATTAAGTATTAAAGAATTATGTGGTATTTAATTCATTTAGATACATTATAAGTGATTGAAAAATTATGATAAATGATATTAATTATCCGGAAATTATTACAAGTCTATGAAAATTGTTTTGAATGATAATATGATTATCTAAGATTATTGTTAATTGTTTAGGCAGAGTTTAATTGAACTTAACTCGATATTGTCCGACTAGAGCGTCGGGATGATAGAATTGTGTCGGTTTCAAGTCAGACTGAAATAGTTTGACCTGATACAAAGTTTTATATGTGTAATAGACTGATAGGATTATGTGGTAATGTGTTTAGGTTATTTTATAATGTGATGATATTATTCTAATATTTGGAGATCGGTATTATCTGTATTAGGTCTTCGGATAAAGCTAAGTTATATTTCTCACAAACTGTGTTTATATTCAGATGTTGTTAATACGTCAATACTTAATCCCAGTTTGCATCCCATTTGGTTGATAATGAGGAGCGAATGACGCGAATGTTTTTAAGAGGTTTGAAACCGGAGATACGTCAATATCTTATTTCTCATAAACTGTGTTTGTACTCAGATGTTATAAATAAGGCTCAGTTATTGGAGCGCGATAACGAGTCAACTAAACCAAGAGAAAGCAGCCGACAAAATGATAATACCAGTGGTAGCAGTCATCGAAACGGTGACAACAAACGTGGAGGGAATCAACATGCCAGAAATGGTAACCACTTCGGTGGTAATCATGGCCAAGACAGTAAAAATGGACATTTCAAGGAAAGGAGATTCAACAATGATGGAAAGACGTCAGCACCAGCACCCGTTGTTAAGGAAGGAGAACGACCACCTATCATATGCTTCAATTGAGGAGGGGAGGGACATATCAGTCCAAACTGCGCGATGCAGTCCAAAGTGTGTTATAATTATAGAAGGGAAGGTCACCTAGCCTGATTTTATCGTGCACTAAAGACAAGTCAAGCTGGGATGGAGGCACCAAAGGTCATCCCAAAAAAGTCAAAGTCGATAGTTCAAGGGATAGTGTTTGTCGTAACCTTCCAGAAAGCAAGGAAACCAAACGAGGTCATCACGGGTAAGCTTATCATAAACTCTAGCGAAGTTTATACCTTATTTGATACCGGTTCTACCCATTCTTTTATTTCTCCTACTTGCGCTCAACGTTTAAATTTGACTCCGGAGAAATTAGACTTTGACTTATCGGTTGAAACTCCGTTGGGAGAAACCTTCATTACATCCACTGTTTATAATTCTTATTTGATTTAAATCGATAACCGCATGTTACCTGTCGATCTTATTTCTTTAAAAATACGGATTGATTAGTTAATTACTCATCATGCTAAAATTGATTATTTTCGTAAGGTTGTTAGCTTTCATATTCCTAATCAACCTATTATGCGAATTTAAGCGACCAAACCATTAAAATCAATCACGGTCATCTCAAGCCATAAAGCTATTTGTTTATTGAAAAACAGATGTCAAGCTTGTGAGACCCCAGATTTTTTAAATAAAGATTAAATTTTCTCGAAATATATTTTTGAATATTATAGTGTGGATTTGATATAATGTTATAGTTGTTTACAAATTTTCCAAAGTACGCAAGTTGTTATATAATATTCGATTGGTCGGGGAATATTCGTTTTAACAGGGAATATTCATACAACGGCACAATCATTGGTGGACCCCCACAACGGAATTATTATCGGATTGAGAAAACGACAAAAGTATTTTATGAAAATAACGGCGAAAGTTTTACCGTTAACAATTGAAACACCCAGTGTTAAAAGTATAATAATACGCGTGGTTGCATAGTAACACACGATATTGATTATTGATACTTATGTGAGAAGTCACTCAGTTATACTTAATTATTGCTACAATAATTGATGCATCATATCTATCATATTATTGATTCAATTATTGTCACAGTATCATCTGCATAAAATGTTTTTATTAAATCAATGATTGAGACGGCTAAGTTATTCATATTATTATTTGTAATATTGATAATGTCTAGAAGTTCTGTCAAGGAGAGGTTTGGTCACCTAATTGCGCGCCAATAAAGAGAAATCTTTATTGGAAAGCCCCCTCTTTCCTAAGAACGACCTGGTTGATAAATATTATGAGTTATAATATTAATGATGAATATTATTAATATTGATGTTGTGCTCGGAGTTGAATTTGGAGATGTGGACGTGATATTTGAGTCCAAAACGATGAAATTAGTAAAAATAGACTATAAACACAAAATTTGCCGATTTTTACTATTTGGTCAAAAAGTCAACAGTTGACTTTTTTGGGAAAAATCAAACTTTAAAATTTCAAAATTTATATTTTTGATAAAAATAGTTTCATTATGTTGGAATTATTTGTGTTAGTGAAAATCGACATTTATTTCGATAAAAATTGATGTCTGGAGGTTATTTTGACCAATTGGGCATTTAACCGGATAAATGAGCAATTGATTGCTATTATTTCACATGATTATAACTATTTGTTCACATGTGTATACTATTGTTTCACATTCTTATTACTATTAGGGGAGTTGGTGCAAGATTTATAACACTTACATGACTAAGTTAAAAATGGAGGTATAGATGGAGGTACTGTACTATAATTCGTATTTTCACATGTTTAGAACTATTGATTCACATGATTTACTATTGATTCAAATTATTTATTATTAAGGGAGGTGGTGTAAGTTTGATAATACTTGCAGGACTAAATTAAAAATGAAAGAAAAGTTGGAGGTATGGTACTGTAATTTTCGAGCCCCAAAACGTTCAATTATCGAAACTATATTTTCCTATAAATAGAAGCTCATTCTTCCTTCATTTCTCACCAATTCACAAAAGCTTTAGAGAGATTATTATAGAGAGAAATTATAGAGAGAAAGAAGAAGAGAAATCTGCTACTCACTATTCCAGTATCCAGTTTTTCCAAGGTAGAAAATATTATTTGTTGTACTCGTAGGGAGTATTATTTATTTCTTATCTATGAAGAGAACTTCTGTTATTCCATTCTTTATTATTCTGTTGGAATAACCTGTATACGCGGGCTACCCTATACTTGGTGAAATTCTTCTGTTGTTCCATTCTTTATCATTTTATTGGAACATCCTGTCTACGCCGGACCTGGTTTTGTCTTTATTATTCTGTTGGAATATCATGTATGTGCGTTCTACGCTGGACCTGGTTCCATTTTTATTATTCTGTTGGAATATCATGTCTGTGCGTTTTACGCCGGACCTGATTCTGTATTTATTATTCTGTTGGAATATCCTGTCTGTGTGTTTTACGCCGGACCCGATTCTGTTATTTATTATTCTATTGGAATAACCTGCCTGTGCGGTCTATCGCATGCCTGGTGATTTCTTTTGTTATTTTATTCCTTATTATACTCGGTTAGTTAAAGTTTTGACTTCTATACTCCATGAAATTAGTGTAATATCCTTGATATTTGCGCTTCATCCAGTATCTTTTCGTGGAAATATTCTTCTGAGCATTCTTGAATTTTACTCTATAAAGCAGTATCATGTTGACAATTTGAACGTTATTAGTTCCTGGATAAAATAATTCTTGAACTTGTTTTATTGAATTCTTATATCATTGTCATCGTCCTCATGTTTATATTTTGTTAAAAGTCATCTGTGGCCTATAGTGCATATATGGACTTGGTATGATTATGACCAGGGATTATTCCGTGTAATTATGACCGTAATGTTACAAATGATGTGGTAAAAGTCCTCACTATTCTGTGAAATAGTATAATAATAATTGTAATAAGGACTCCTTTTGAGTTTGTATAATCTCTAGTAGTGAATATTTGTACTCAAACTCACAGTTTATGTTTTGTCGTATTGTACACTACAGTTGTATTATTAAGTTGTATTTGAATTCTGTACCATGTATCTGGTTACTCAAAATAGGTGATGAATACCTATTTCTGGGGGCGTCACAAAGCTTTCTTAGCTCATGTCACAGATTTAAACAAAAATACGTCAGATTTGAAAGATATTTCTATTGTTAATAAATTTCCTGACGTATTCCCTGACGAACTTCCTGGCCTACCCCCAGAGTGTGAAATTAAATTTTTTATCGACCTTGAACTCGGTACAAAACCCATTTCCAAATCCCCATATCGAATGGCTCCTATTGAACTTCAGGAGTTAAGAACCCAATTGTAGGAATTGTTAGACATCGGTTTCATTCGTCCTAGTTCGTCTCCTTGGGGTGCTCCTGTTCTATTCGTGAAGAAAAAAGATGGAAGTATGAGACTTTGTATTGATTATCGGGAGTTGAATCATGTCACCATAAAAAATAGGTACCCGTTGCCTCGCATTGATGACATGTTTGACCGGTTGCAAGGAGCCAAATTCTATTCAAAGATTGATCTTCGTTCCGGATATCATCAGTTGAAGATTAAAATTGATGACATTCCAAAGACTGCTTTCAGAACTCGGTACGGGCATTATGAATTCTTAGTCATGTCTTTTGGATTGACTAATGCTCCTATTGTCTTCATGGACATGATGAACCGAGTATTCAAGGAATATTTGGATCACTTTGTGGTCGTCTTTATTGATGACATCCTCATATACTCCAAAAGCCATGAAGACCATGAGCAACACTTGAAGTTGATACTTCAAAAGCTTCGTGAAAACAAGTTTTATGCCAAGTTGAAGAAATGTGAGTTCTGGCTTGAGAAGTTGCATTCCTTGGGTGTCGACATCGGGATTTTTGGGTGTCCCTTTCCGTTACTTGTTCTTTGGTGTTCTCATTTTAGGTGAGATTTGTTTGAAAAAATAAGTGAAAAAGGTCTGACATGTATAATGTCGACGATGGACTATTAAGAGTTGTCAATTAGTTTTTTAAATGGTTGTACCAACACAACCGAGAAAAGGTTTGCACATTGACCCAATGATGTGACACTGCTAAACGGGTCGGTGAAACCAAGATTCATTAGGGTCCGGGGACTTGGTTATGCGGGGGGAAGGTGTTAGGCACCCCCCGACATCCGTGTTACAACGGTGACCGCCTCTTTTCAAGAAACTATTATCTGAATGTGTGTATGTGGGTCAATGTGTTGTTATTTGGAAGTAGTGCGAGGCCTCGTTCGCACCTATATACACAGGGTTTGAATTTATGTAGAAAATTCAGTTTTTTAGCAAGATATAGCAATAATGTTTTATAAAAAGGTTTTTCAAACCCTGATGCTCAATAGTAATTGAGACCTTTTACACTCCCATTTTATTAAGTGTGCGGCTTGGTTGATTTTATTTTACGAATGCGAGGCATCCGTATGAAAATAATGTACAAAAAAATGCCGACTTCCTCGTGAGTATGGAAACCATCAGAGGAAATTCAGACACTGCAGAAATAATTTACAAGTTGCTTACAGATGAAAATCTCCATCACGGGAACCGAATCTAGATTCAATGGGATGAATCTGTGATCACATTATTCCTAGGCTAACAAAATACTGCAGTTTATATGAAAGCAGTAAGCATGTATATATATAAAAGCTGTAAATATATATATATAGACAGGATCACCAACCACGAAGCACCTCTATAGGGGATCAGAAAGGTAAATAAAGCTGTTAAAATCTATCAACCGCCACGGAGGAAACTCCAGGCGGGACAAAACGTAAATAAAACTGTAAATACGGTCAACTGCCACGAAGTAAACTCCAGGCAAGACAAAATGTAAAGAAAGCTGTAAAAGCAATCAACCACCACGAAGTAAACTCCAGGTGGGACAAAAAAAAAAAAAAAATATATATATATATATATATATATATATATATATATATATATATATATATATAAGCAATAAACGCACCAGATGTAAAATCTAGACTCATTGAACAAAGTCCGACCACAGTTCATATATATAAATATATATAAGCGAGTAAATGCACCAGACCGAAGTCTAGGCACATCGAACAAAGTCTAACATACAGTTAATTTATAAGTATATATATATATATATATATATATATATATATATATACAGACAGGATCAGGTAAGGGCTCCCTTATTTTGTTAAAATGCGGACTTTTTTTTTTTTGATTTTTTTTGGTTTTTTTTTTTAAAACAACTAAAAAAAAATATTTAATGTTTTATGGAACTGAAATTTTTCCATAATATAATGTTTTGGGCGTGTTTTGAATACCTATACCAAAAAGTGGTGGTACAGTCTGCCCAGACTGTACATACATATTTTTGTTATACGTACCCAAATCACATCCAAAACACTGTATTATGAAAAAATTTCAAATCCATAATTTTTTATTTATTTTTTTTCAGTTGTTTTTAAAAAAAAAAGCAAAAAAAATAAAAATAAATAAAGGTCCGTATTTTAACCAGGTGCGGGATCCCGCACCTGATCCGCTCCCTATATATATATATATAAAGCTATATATATTAAAGAAAATAAATGCTCCAGACCGAAGTCCAGGCTCAATCGAGGCATAACTAGATAATGTTAGTCAATATATATGTAAATATATATATAATATATATATAGAGACTGAAATGAAACCACGGACCGAAGTCCGGGCAAAAGCAAGCAACACGACTCTCAACGTGTAAAAGGGTGTGTGCAAAGATGAAGAGAAAGACTCTAAAGTGTGTGAGAAGGCTTACAGCTGACTAATAAAGAAGGCTTCTATATCTTTAGAGTGCGTAAACACTGACTCTTATAGGTACAAAAGACTATATTTGAGCTCACAGGTGTTTAAAAGGGGAAAGTACACTACATGAGGTGAGTGCAGAGCAAATTGGGCAGGGCGTCCTCGCCTTTTTCTCTTACAAAATGGGCTACCCAAGCCCTCTATTTATAGGCAAAGTAGCCGCAGGTGTACCTGCGACTGAGCTGCAGGTGTACCAGAGGCAACCCGGGTGGTCCTGGGTTTGTCGGGTTGGGTCGTCTCAAAGTACGTGCACTCAGGCACTGTAATGTCCACTTGAACTTTCAAAAGTGCAATTCGGGCATCCGTTTGAGGTATACAAGACCTATTTCGGACTGCCGTTGTCGAGAGTTGTACGATGGCATGGGATTAGAGTTTGTACGAAGTCATTGAAGATGGGATGATTCCCTTCGGTCTTCAAGCTTCAACTTTCATCCGTTACCCCGCACAATAGTCACTCGGGATTGGTTAGCCTTGTGGGACATCGTTGCATAGAGACGTGATATGGTATCATGTTGACAAGATGACGATGTTGCCCCTCACCAGTGTTATCGTCGGATTGGGCTGATAAAGTAGACGTTGCTCAGACTTTGCTGAGATTGGACTGCTGCAATTGTTGAAGGTCCTCATTGTCACCTTTGAGGTATACCTGTCTTCCTGATGTTATTGCCGGGTTGGTGCAGTGTATCTCGTTGTGAGCGCAAAGATTGAAGCTGATCGCATTTGAAACAAGCATTTCTGGAGTTATCGCCGAAACTGCATTCCTTGGGGTTATCACCAAGGTTGGTGGCTATTCCCATTGTTGGGACTGAGACTGGATACCTCAGGGTTATCTCCGAGATTAATCAGTCTTCTCCAGTGTGTGTTCCAGTATTGGATTTGCAGGCCTCGGGGTTACATCCGAGGTTGGAATTTTTACTCCCAGATTGCGATCCGGGGTTGATGCTGAACTTCCGGTAGTATCCGGCATGGATTTGGATCATCTTTCAGGGTTTTCTTTTAAAAGACGATTATGTCCTCCTGCAATGTTAGTAACAGTAGTATAGAAAATTTCGAGTGATTATAGATGCCCCTCTTTATCATACTCATGCATGGCGATGCATGGGTAGGATAAAGAATCCTAGACACTTGAAACGCAACAAGACAAATGTGGTACTATGGGTGGAAAAATGATGCAAATGTATGATGCATGTGTACGGGGTTATAGCCCAACATGCTGGGGATGATTATTGGATCCCTGTTGCTTCAACTGAGGATTGGCAATACTGGCCAGATTTGATGTGTAAGCCGAATCTGTTAGGATGTTGATGTTGGAGTTATCACCAAATTCTTGTGTTCTTGATAACGACTTGATCCCGAAGAGGTACCTCTTATGTGTAAGAGATCTGTGGGGATAAAACTTGATCTATTTTGGGGATGTGTATAACATATTCAATCATCTATCCTCTTTGATAGCATTGACTTTTTCGAGTAGTATCGCTAGAGTATGTCAAGATCCTGTTGGATTTACTGCCAACATCAGATGTTGTCAGGGATGCCTGACCTTCGTTGACGTGTGAATCAACGGCTGAGAAATCCTGTGGGATATACTGTCAAGGCTGCTTGACCTTCACGGACGTATGAATCAACGGCTGAGAATCTGTAGATTTTTAAGGTTGCTTCACCTTTGCTTTCGTGTAGATCAACGGAGCATTGCCTTAGTAGTTGGGTATGAAAACCTCGAATAGCTCAAGAGCTCTGATAGGTTTAATCGCTATCGGCTGAAATGACGTCAAGGTTTCTAGACCTTCGTTGATATGTGTGTCAACGGTTGAGCATGCGTTGTTACTCCCTCTGGAGATATACGTTGTAACCCCTATCGGGGATTAATTGGGGACTCATGAGTACGTGCGCCACTCCCGAATAGTTCTCAATGCTTCGATGGGTTTACTTGCCATCGGCTGGAATAACGTCAGGGCTTCTTGACCTTCGTCGATAGACAAGTTAAAAGATGAACATGTTCTAACCCCCTACGTTGTAACCCCCGTCGGGGACTCTCGTTGTAACCCCCGTCGGGGACTCACGTAGGGTAACGACCTGGAGTCGGCGGCATTAAACATGTATAAGGTATTGCCGTATATGATTCGTGACAACTGAGGTCATCGATAGGGTATACCTTGTGTTCAGACGACTACCAATGAGTGACGTACAGATTCAAAGTCTCATCTGAGAAGACCAGGATTGTATGCTGTTTTGCTCAATCGCGTGGTGTTTTTATTCTCGACTTGACCTTTTCAGTCCGTGAGAACTCCTTTGAAACTCGAACTGGACAGAGTTGGAGGGGTGGGACCCACATAGGGGTGCAACAGGTGCACCTGCTGTAACCGCAGGTGGGCCTGCGGCCAATCGTGGATGATAAATTCCAGCAGATTGGTCTCACAAGTCACTTTTAACTTGCTTCACAAAGAGAAAACCACGAGCCATCTTCAGATCTGCTGAGTTCGGGTTGCTTTCTGCAAATTCTTTCACCGTACAAGTGTTCTACACTATCCTGGTAACGTATGCATGTATTTTTTCCAGTTTCTGTCCGTTGGATTGTGAGTTATCGCACGAAATGCATCTAAACACATAGTAGTGATTATGTATGCACAAATGACTTGATAAAAAATATTCAATATAGTAAATGTTAGTATTAAACCATGCTGAACATAATGATGTAAAAAAATTTGACTTCTGAGAACGTCAAATTGGCACCTTTTTCTGCTATTTTTTGTCCTTTTTGATGTCTAATGAGCAAAAGGTAGAAAGGCAAAGTACTCCTAGCATTGAGGTTGGCCTTATGAATGATGATTTTGATTTTTAATGCATATATTATGTATATGACTTTGGGGCAGGTGTGCTACTGAATGGCCACCTAGACATGCCTATGTGCATTGGATAGTCATGCATTTTAACTCTATTATATGTTAAAATAAATGTATGCATGCATATAGTCATAAAGGCATTTTAAAAAGCTCCAGGTAAGGAAATACCACACCCTTTCTGAGGAGATTTGGAGACTTATTGTCTAGATATTATGGATCCGGATCAGCCGAGCAGTTCCTATAGGACCACTTCTGGCGTACAGCGGAGGGCTTCCAAAGTGCCTCGTCCTGGTTCTGTCGAAAAGCCTCATCGGTTGGTGGAGGCCGTGATTCGTCCTATCCGGGTAGATGTGCCAGACGTTGAGGACGAGGAGGCGGATATTCCGATGGAGGATCCCGCTCGTGCTGCACATGTCCCTCGTAGGGAGCTTCCGAGCATTCAGTTGGCAAACCAAGAGTTGTTGGGTGATTTGATAAGACATCTGTAGCGCCCCCAAATCCGGGTATCTTACAACCCGACAGATGGTGCTATACTGTACAAACATTCATTCAATTGAAAGTCTCAAAGAATGAACATAACTTATATATATTTAATTCAATATTTACATTTCCCAGGTTCTAAACCAATTACCACGGTTCTCTTGCCATAATATTCATTACAATACAACAATAGACCTATACTATTACATGACAGCTTAACAATCTGCCTTAGCTTTTCCTTTATCTTTATTCGATCTTTCAGGACGTTCAGTCTTAGCTGCATTCATATGATTCAAGCAAGAGTGAGCATGACTAGCTCAGCAAGTATAACAATTTCAATAACAACATGCTTGTTACATATGAATCATATATCTCCGATAACTGAACAATAGCTATGAAGTACTATTGATGATTCAAAAATAGCAATTCATCTTTACTTTCAAAATGTTTCACAATGAATAAATTCAGTAAAACATTCACCCCGGTCAAAGACCTTGAGCATTCATTCTTTCTTTGAAAAGGACAACCCGGACCTAAGTCCGTAAGCCCGATATTACTTACGAGCACTTCTAGGTGATCAGCCTATTGTACTCTGTATTGATCAATACTACATCCATTAAACGTATGTACGTTTAATCATTTGGCAACCTCGCGTGCCTGTCGTTTTACCGACAAAACATTTGTTTAACAATTCAGTCTTCTTTTGAAAACTATAAGTAGTTGACAAAAGATACTAGCATTCGATAACAGATGAACAGATTATCAATAATCCACTCAATATGTTAAGTCTAGCCAAAGAAACTGGCTTTAACTTCATTATACTTTAATTCATGCGAAAGGATACATGAACATCATAAACTTGTTCAGATTGAACTGAAACAAGAGTTAGAATACTTGCCTTTAGCGTCTGCTACTGTGTATTTTACTTTACGTTCAAGTCTTTCAAGTCTCTACAATACATGATCACATAAAGCCTTACATTAGGTCACATATAATCAAGTATGTATCTGACTATATCTTACCTTTCATCTCAATCTAATTTGTATATTAGATTTAATTTATATTCATTCCTATTTCATTCACATTTATTTATATTCCACAAGGTTGTTTCAACCTTTATTCACATTTTTAAGGTTTTATAAATCTTAACAATGTTATCTTATATTCCTTCATGTATGCTTACATTCAATGTTTAATTATAAACCTTTCTCTCTATTTGCAATTCTTCTTCACTGTCCATGGTCTGAGCCTGGCGCCGCGGCGCGGGCATTAACCTTACATCTCGCGCTGCGGCGCGAGTTAACAGAAGCTGAGCCCCAGATGTGGCGCTGCGGCGCGACAAAATGGCTTAGGGTTGGCGCCGCCGCGCCAACTCTGTGCACCAGAAAATTTTTCTAACTTTTAATTTGTGTGAACTTTCCGGACGCATAACTTCTTCGTTTTAAGTCCGAATTGGCTCGTTCAAAAGCCTACGGTTCACAAATTACGTAATCTATGCTTTCATGCAAGAATTTTATCTATTTGACTTCGTTTGCTAAAAATTTACCTATTGGTTCATTTTTAACGAAAACGATAAACGTTCGTGAACGTTAAACGCTCGTTTCTTCGTTCTAAGTCAGAATTCGTCCATTTTTGAGTCTACAACTCTTACATGACAAACATGACTTGTCTCCATTGGAAAATAACATTTCCGAACTTAAACTCAAAATTTGACTTCCATTCCGGGAATTTACGAATTCGACGATTATCGTCTAATCGTACGATTTCCGGCAAATCTTCCTTTGATATGTTCAATATTACAAATGAATTTCATTCATAATGTTAACATCTTAACATGCTAATTCCAACAATTTATAGTTCAAGTTGGATTTTACCTTATTTCTTTCATAAGCTTATAACTTGTCAATTTATAAACTACTTATTGCTCCTTTGTTCATCATTTATGATAATTAAAATCCATTAATCATCACCTTTTTATGTTCTCAATGCATAGTTTCATTCATGTATATTTGATACATCTTCATACAAATTCTTTACTTTCATTAATAAACTCATTACAAGTTCGTAATACTTTCACATAAGTTTATAACTTATGCTAGCTTAAATGACTTATTACCAACTTATGTGGCTTAAGTTCATTACTTACACATTCTTCTTCTTAACATTCATATTCCTTAATTCATCTTTGCTTATCAACCTATCATGAATAGAGATAGAAGATAATTAGAGAAGAAGTCTTACTTTAGAAGTTCTTGGTAAAGTAGCTTCTTCTTTCTTCTTGGCTTATGGAAGTAGCTTATTTGCAACTTAATCTTCCTAACAATTAAGCACTTTGAGAGAGTGTGGATTGTTTGAACAACTAACAATTGACCAACCTTCATTCTCTATTTATAGAATTCCCAAGGTTAGGGCAAATTGGACAATAAACCAATCCCACCTCCTTATGCACCTCCTTACTATTCATTACTTGGCTAACACAAAAATCTATCTTTTGCTTGGTCATTACTCTTTTAACTTGGTCATTACTCCTTAGACTTGCTAACCACATTAACTTGGTCATTACTCATTTAACTTGATAACCACACATTAACCACTTTAATATGGTTGTGTTACATGGATCATACAACTATTGGGCTTCTAGCTTGGACTTAGTTATCTTAACCTTTGGGCTTTGCATTAATAAACATTAACTTGTTTATTAATCATCATTGGGCCTTAACATTTAATTTACTTGGGCTTGTACCAATTGTTACCCAATCTTCCAAGTCCATTAACATTACTTAATACATATACATAATGTTTATGTATTATTCTCGTATTACAATTCGTATATATAACTTTGGTATATACGATATTTCATTCTGCTTACAAACTCGTATAATACTTCATATTATACTCGTTTTCTTTCCTCGTATAATGCTCGCGTATCATACGGTTAATACTTTCTTATTAATACTTCGCTTTCCTTAATATTCTTAAATTAAGTCCGCAAGCGAAATATTACATTTTCCATAACTAGATTATTATTACATAATCCGTCTTACTTTAATATTCTACCATTACGTATTTCTCGGAAATTCAAAAATAAATCCCGAGCAAATACCGATGAATAGTGTTTTTCGGAAAATTTCTCGGAAAACTTTTATTTTCGTCTTGGAAATTCAAACACTTTAAATCTTTCACGTAGTTCAAATACTACGACATTCCAACATCAATAGGTTATAGAACGAAAACCATCAGGATATCCACATAATATAATTTTATTATTATTTAATTTAATAAAATCATTTTTACATAAGATCCGAATTTCTCGGTCGTTACATTCTTCCCCCCTTATAAAGATTCTGTCCCCAGAATCTCATCTTTCTTTACTCAAATAAATGAGGAAAATCTTTCTTCATCTTTTCTTCTAACTCCCACGTTGCTTCTTCGGCATCGTGGTTCTTCCATAATACCTTTACTTATGGTATTACTTTGTTCCTCAGAACTTGTTCCTTTCTATCGATGATTTGAATCGGCGATTCTTCATATGTTAAATCCTTTTCGATATGAATCGGCTCATACTTGATTACGTGCTTATAGTCCGGCTTATACGGACGTAATACAGATACGTGAAACACGTTATGTATTCTTTCCAAGTCTGGAGGTAATGCTATCTTATAAGCTACCTCTCCCACCCGGTTTAATATTTCAAAAGGTCCTATAAACCTTGGACTTAACTTTCCTTTCTTTCCAAAGCGTATCTTTCCTTTCCAGGGAGATACCTTCAGAAACACATACGAACCTACTTCAAACTCTCGAATTAATCGATGTGAGTCCGCATACTTCTTCTGTCTGTCTTGAGCCGTGACGAGACGCATCCGAATTAACCTTACTATATCCGCTGTTTGCTGCACCAATTCTGGTCCTAGCATACGGCGTTCTCCCACCTCATCCCAACACAATGGTGTTCTGCATCTTCTTCCATACAGAGCTTCATAAGGCGGCATACCTATGCTTGCATGATAACTGTTGTTATAAGCAAATTCTACCAATGGTAGGTGATCATCCCAACTACCCTTAAAATCCATGACGCAAGACCTCAACATGTCTTCTAACGTCTGAATTGTTCTCTCACTCTGCCCATCAGTTTGTGGATGATAAGCTGTGCTTAACTTTAACTGTGTTCCCAGCTGTTCTTGCAAACTTCTCCAGAAGTTCGATGTGAATCGCGGATCACGATCTGACACAATCGATATCGGTACTCCATGTCTGGAAATAACTTCCTTGACATAAAGTTTAGCTAACTGGTCTAAGTTATACTTGACCCTAATTGGTAAGAAGTGAGCCGATTTTGTCAATCGGTCGACTATTACCCAAATAGAATCGTACCCTTTTGACGTTGTTGGAAGTCCTACCACGAAATCCATCGAGATATGCTCCCATTTCCATTCTGGAATCTCCAATGGTTGTAGCAAGCCACTGGGTCGTTGATGTTCAGCCTTAACTTTTTGACAAGTCAAACACCTACTTACATACTCTGCTATTTCCCTTTTCATGTTTAGCCACCAAAAACTCTGTCGAAGGTCTTGATACATCTTAGTGCTACCAGGATGTATCGAGTACCTTGAACTATGAGCTTCTTGTAATACTTGCTCCTTTAATTCCGTCTCATTCGGAATCCAAATTCTTCCTTCAAATCTTAATAATCCTTCATTATCAAGACTATATTTATCATCTCCTTTATCGGATAACCGCTTCTTCATTTGGTTACACTCATCAGTCTTGAGTTGTACCTCCTTAACCCTCTCTAAAATGGTAGATTGACTCTCCGTGGTAAAAAGTATCTGCCCCGATTCACTCGGCATCTTCACTTCTATTTCCATCCTAGCCATCTCTGTTATTAACTCATTTTGAGCTGTTAACACAGACAACTTTTCCCGACCCTTCCTACTTAAGGCGTCGGCAACTACATTGGCTTTCCCAGGGTGATACAGGATTTCACAGTCATAATCCTTTATCAACTCCAGCCATCTCCTCTGTCTCATATTCAACTCCTTCTGAGTGAAGATATACTTTAGACTCTTATGGTCTGTATATATCTCACATTTCTCCCCATAAAGATAATGCCTCCATATCTTTAGGGCAAATACTACCGCGGCCAGTTCCAGATCATGAGTAGGGTAAACTTTCTCATAATCCTTCAACTGCCGTGATGCATACGCAATGACTTTGCCATGCTGCATGAGCACACAACCAAGCCCTCTATGCGAAGCATCACTATATACTACAAAATTTCCTGTGTCATCTGGTAATGACAAAACAGGTGCTTTACTTAGTCTTTTCTTCAGTTCTTGAAAACTGTCTTCACATTTATCCGTCCATACGTATTTCACCGTCTTCCTTGTTAAATTAGTCAACGGGGTAGCTATCTTCGAAAAATCTTGGATAAATCTTCGATAGTAACCCGCTAACCCTAGGAAACTCCTCACCTCAGTCGGTGTTTTCGGTTGTTCCCAGTTCATCACTGCTTCTACCTTTGCTGGATCCACTGAAATCCCTTCCTGATCAATGACATGACCTAAAAACTGTACTTTATCCAGCCAAAATTCACACTTAGTGAATTTCGCATATAACTTCTCCTTTCTTAGTGTTTCCAACACTAATCTTAAGTGTTCAGCATGATCTTCTGGCGTCTTTGAATAGACTAGAATATCATCAATAAACACCACCACGAACTTGTCCAAATATGATTTGAACACTCTGTTCATCATGTCCATAAATGCAGCTGGTGCATTCGTCAACCCAAATGACATTACCAGAAACTCGTAATGGCCATAGCGAGTCCTGAATGCCGTCTTTGGTATATCCTCCTTCCTCACTTTCAACTGGTGATACCCCGTCCGTAAATCTATTTTAGAAAAATACTTTGCCCCTTTTAACTGATCAAAGAGATCATCAATCCTGGGCAATGGGTATTTATTCTTTATCGTTAATTTGTTCAACTCTCGATAGTCGATACAAAGTCTTAACGATCCATCTTTCTTCTTGACAAACAACACTGGTGCACCCCACGGGGAAACACTTGGTTGAATGTACTTCCTATCCAACAGTTCCTGTAATTGAACCATTAGCTCTTTCATTTCCACCGGCGCCATACGGTACGGTGCCCTTGACACTGGTGCCGTTCCTGGCACAATGTCTATTACAAATTCGATCTCTCTATCCGGTGGTAAACCCGGTAACTCACTTGGAAATACATCCAAGAATTCACTTACTATAGGTATTTGTTCCATGGTTGTTCCCACTCGCTGGGTATCAACAACATGGCACAAGTAACCTACACATCCTTTTCTTAAAAGTTTTCTAGTTTGTGTCATCGTAAGACAACATGATCTCCCCGGTGATTTATTACCGTAGAATACTACAGGAGGTTGCTTCAACGTCCTGATACTCACACGTTTCTTTTGGCAATCTATAATTGCTCCATGGTTAATCAACCAATCCATTCCGAGAATTACATCAAATTCTCCCAACCTTATCGGTATTAAATCTACCGATAACTTACATCCACGTATATCTACGCAACAACTCCTATGAATACTATCCACAGAAATTATCTCTTCATTTGCTACCTTAATGATCACAGGTATAGGCAATTTTTCGGGAAATAATTCTAATCGTCTAGCAAAATCGCATGCTACAAAAGAACAAGTAGCACCCGAATCAAATAGCACATATGCATTAATGTTATTGATTGGGATAATACCTGCAACTACGTCCCCGGATGCCACCGCATCTTGGACTGTCATATTAAAAGTGCGGGCCATTGGTCTACCCGGCTGAGCTGGACCACTAATAGCTAGCTTTCCACTATTAGTGCCCTTATTTCCTTCCATACCCTTCTTCGGGCAATTCTTTGCTATGTGGTCAGTTGATCCACATACAAAACATCCGTGATTTTTCTTCGGATTTGGACAGTTAGGCGAAATGTGCCCGTCTTGTCCACAATTATAACATACGGCCTTTCCTTTGAGACAGACTCCCAAGTGAGTCTTTCCACAGGTTTTACAGGCCTCCATCCTCCTTTTTGAATCGCCTTGTTTCATTCCGGTATTCCCAGAGTTAAAACTCTTTCTTTTCTGACCGTTGCCACTACCACTGGCTCCTTCGGTCTTAATTCCCCCATCAACTCTTCCTTTATTTTTCTTATCTTTGTGGTACTGGCTTAAAGCCTCATTCCCACCTTCGGCTATTATTGCCTTTTCTAATATGGTTCCAAAGGAAGTACTTTGGAACACAGAGATTCGGCTATAGAGCCAGGGTTTTAAGCCCTGCTCGAATCTTCTAGCCTTTCTCACTTCAGTGTCCACTTGATGTGGAGCAAAGCGTGCCAGTTCATTAAACTTGGCAGCATACTGGGGAACTGTCATATCCCCTTGTTTCAATTCCAGAAACCTCATTTCCATTCTCCCTTGCATACTCGTGGGAAAATAATTCTCGAAGAAAATCTCCTTAAACCTTTCCCACGTTAGGTTTCCTATATCGGCCCTAGCCTGGTTTGCCTCCCACCAGAAGTTGGCCTCTCCTTTCATCAAATAGGTTGCAAAGGCAACCTTTTGACCCTCCTCCACATTTGTAATTACAAATGCTTTCTCGATTTCTTTCACCCAAGTTTGGGCTTCTATAGGGTCCGTAGTTCCCTTGAACTCCGGCGGACCTACACTTTTAAAGTCCTTAAAAGTAGTAGCTCGTACTACTCCAGGAATTACAGGTACATTAGCCCCTGTTCTATTAAATGCAGCCGTTAAAAGATTAACGAACTCTTGCATTGGATTAACTGGACCACCTTCCGGTTGGTTAACATTAGCTTCTTGATTTCGTTGTCCCCTTCTTGGCGGCATTTCGCTGTTAAGAAAACAACCCATCATTATTACTTTCTTCTTGTGAGTTAGTTATTATTTGTGATAAAACAATAACTAATACTCATTACTCAATATGTTCCATAAAAGAGGTTTATATTGATTAATAACTTGTAGTATAACACTACATTGTTTACATCATTCAGCCTTAGCTGATTACATTACCATCCCGCAATTACTTTCCAAAAATTGGGATTTACAAAAGACTACCCTTGTTTATACAAAAGAGGGTTTTACGTCACTACTAGATACATAATATTTACATATCTATTCTACTCTAGCTATTGCTAGATTACATCTGCCGTAAGGCATTCTCAAAATCTTTGCTGGCCAGACCGGCAATAACATCCCGACTAATGGTATGTCGTGTCTGTCCCGCCTCTACCGGATACCCAGCCACTTGCTGCTGGAAATCCACATGAGAACTCCTATGTATATAGGACATCCTCTCCAATCTCCTCTGTTTAGTCTTTAGCTCTTGCTTGAGCTCAAAGACTTCACATTTCAGCTCTCGGACCTTGTCCTTAGCTAAAACACGATCATCGTGTTCCTCCTCCCACATTCCCTCCATGCTAAGCTTATCTTCACGGACAGCTTGGAGTTCCTCTTTCAACTCCTTTACCTCCTGGCAATAATGGACATTCCTATCCAATACCGCCATAAACAATGTTTTCATCGAATCCCCCGTAGACACCTCCTCTGCAGGTGGAACTTGGTCAAAGGACATAACGTCCACCTCCTCCTCTAGCATGCCATCGAAAATAGACATATAGTCTAAATTGTCCGAGTCTCCAGACTCTATTACTACTACTTCTGGCTCTATCTCAACGGGATTTGGTAGTATCTCCACCCGATTAACCGAATCCTCACTTACTACATGTATATTTCTATACATATCATTTTCTCCTGACATCTACAATAAAACAATACAGTTTGATTAGTATATGTCAGTAACATAAATAAAAACACATAACATACTATAATGCATTTTTATAAGGTTATCTTTCCTCTTTTACTTCTTTATTAAGGTTATGACTTAAGGTTCTAATTCCCTTTAAGTTTTATAACCTAGGCTTTGATACCAACTTGTAGCGCCCCCAAATCCGGGTATCTTACAACCCGACAGATGGTGCTATACTGTACAAACATTCATACATTCATTCAATTGAAAGTCTCAAAGAATGAACATAACTTATATATATTTAATTCAATATTTACATTTCCCAGGTTCTAAACCAATTACCACGGTTCTCTTGCCATAATATTCATTACAATACAACAATAGACCTATACTATTACATGACAGCTTAACAATCTGCCTTAGCTTTTCCTTTATCTTTATTCGATCTTTCAGGACGTTCAGTCTTAGCTGCATTCATATGATTCAAGCAAGAGTGAGCATGACTAGCTCAGCAAGTATAACAATTTCAATAACAACATGCTTGTTACATATGAATCATATATCTCCGATAACTGAACAATAGCTATGAAGTACTATTGATGATTCAAAAATAGCAATTCATCTTTACTTTCAAAATGTTTCACAATGAATAAATTCAGTAAAACATTCACCCCGGTCAAAGACCTTGAGCATTCATTCTTTCTTTGAAAAGGACAACCCGGACCTAAGTCCGTAAGCCCGATATTACTTACGAGCACTTCTAGGTGATCAGCCTATTGTACTCTGTATTGATCAATACTACATCCATTAAACGTATGTACGTTTAATCATTTGGCAACCTCGCGTGCCTGTCGTTTTACCGACAAAACATTTGTTTAACAATTCAGTCTTCTTTTGAAAACTATAAGTAGTTGACAAAAGATACTAGCATTCGATAACAGATGAACAGATTATCAATAATCCACTCAATATGTTAAGTCTAGCCAAAGAAACTGGCTTTAACTTCATTATACTTTAATTCATGCGAAAGGATATATGAACATCATAAACTTGTTCAGATTGAACTGAAACAAGAGTTAGAATACTTGCCTTTAGCGTTTGCTACTGTGTATTTTACTTTACGTTCAAGTCTTTCAAGTCTCTACAATACATGATCACATAAAGCCTTACATTAGGTCACATATAATCAAGTATGTATCTGACTATATCTTACCTTTCATCTCAATCTAATTTGTATATTAGATTTAATTTATATTCATTCCTATTTCATTCACATTTATTTATATTCCACAAGGTTGTTTCAACCTTTATTCACATTTTTAAGGTTTTATAAATCTTAACAATGTTATCTTATATTCCTTCATGTATGCTTACATTCAATGTTTAATTATAAACCTTTCTCTCTATTTGCAATTCTTCTTCACTGTCCATGGTCTGAGCCTGGCGCCGCGGCGCGGGCATTAACCTTACATCTCGCGCTGCGGCGCGAGTTAACAGAAGCTGAGCCCCAGATGTGGCGCTGCGGCGCGACAAAATGGCTTAGGGTTGGCGCCGCGGCGCCAACTCTGTGCACCAGAAAATTTTTCTAACTTTTAATTTGTGTGAACTTTCCGGACGCATAACTTCTTCGTTTTAAGTCCGAATTGGCTCGTTCAAAAGCCTACGGTTCACAAATTACGTAATCTATGCTTTCATGCAAGAATTTTATCTATTTGACTTCGTTTGCTAAAAATTTACCTATTGGTTCATTTTTAACGAAAACGATAAACGTTCGTGAACGTTAAACGCTCGTTTCTTCGTTCTAAGTCAGAATTCGTCCATTTTTGAGTCTACAACTCTTACATGACAAACATGACTTGTCTCCATTGGAAAATAACATTTCCGAACTTAAACTCAAAATTTGACTTCCATTCCGGGAATTTACGAATTCGACGATTATCGTCTAATCGTACGATTTCCGGCAAATCTTCCTTTGATATGTTCAATATTACAAATGAATTTCATTCATAATGTTAACATCTTAACATGCTAATTCCAACAATTTATAGTTCAAGTTGGATTTTACCTTATTTCTTTCATAAGCTTATAACTTGTCAATTTATAAACTACTTATTGCTCCTTTGTTCATCATTTATGATAATTAAAATCCATTAATCATCACCTTTTTATGTTCTCAATGCATAGTTTCATTCATGTATATTTGATACATCTTCATACAAATTCTTTACTTTCATTAATAAACTCATTACAAGTTCGTAATACTTTCACATAAGTTTATAACTTATGCTAGCTTAAATGACTTATTACCAACTTATGTGGCTTAAGTTCATTACTTACACATTCTTCTTCTTAACATTCATATTCCTTAATTCATCTTTGCTTATCAACCTATCATGAATAGAGATAGAAGATAATTAGAGAAGAAGTCTTACTTTAGAAGTTCTTGGTAAAGTAGCTTCTTCTTTCTTCTTGGCTTATGGAAGTAGCTTATTTGCAACTTAATCTTCCTAACAATTAAGCACTTTGAGAGAGTGTGGATTGTTTGAACAACTAACAATTGACCAACCTTCATTCTCTATTTATAGAATTCCCAAGGTTAGGGCAAATTGGACAATAAACCAATCCCACCTCCTTATGCACCTCCTTACTATTCATTACTTGGCTAACACAAAAATCTATCTTTTGCTTGGTCATTACTCTTTTAACTTGGTCATTACTCCTTAGACTTGCTAACCACATTAACTTGGTCATTACTCATTTAACTTGATAACCACACATTAACCACTTTAATATGGTTGTGTTACATGGATCATACAACTATTGGGCTTCTAGCTTGGACTTAGTTATCTTAACCTTTGGGCTTTGCATTAATAAACATTAACTTGTTTATTAATCATCATTGGGCCTTAACATTTAATTTACTTGGGCTTGTACCAATTGTTACCCAATCTTCCAAGTCCATTAACATTACTTAATACATATACATAATGTTTATGTATTATTCTCGTATTACAATTCGTATATATAACTTTGGTATATACGATATTTCATTCTGCTTACAAACTCGTATAATACTTCATATTATACTCGTTTTCTTTCCTCGTATAATGCTCGCGTATCATACGGTTAATACTTTCTTATTAATACTTCGCTTTCCTTAATATTCTTAAATTAAGTCCGCAAGCGAAATATTACATTTTCCATAACTAGATTATTATTACATAATCCGTCTTACTTTAATATTCTACCATTACGTATTTCTCGGAAATTCAAAAATAAATCCCGAGCAAATACCGATGAATAGTGTTTTTCGGAAAATTTCTCGGAAAACTTTTATTTTCGTCTTGGAAATTCAAACACTTTAAATCTTTCACGTAGTTCAAATACTACGACATTCCAACATCAATAGGTTATAGAACGAAAACCATCAGGATATCCACATAATATAATTTTATTATTATTTAATTTAATAAAATCATTTTTACATAAGATCCGAATTTCTCGGTCGTTACAACATCCATCGATGTACTTGTATGCTAACGAAGTATGGCGTTAGACTTTGATCTTCCTTCTTTCCTATTAATGAGGATTAAAGGGTTCTAATGTTGATTTTCATTTCATGTAGGTTCCAGGATTTATACAGCCTCGAGGGAACTGGTTTAGCATTCACTCCATGTACCACGCGCTTCACCCTAACTATAGAGCAGTAGTGCATGAATGGGGATTCGGGGCATTCTTATGCATCCTTCCCAGTCGATGTCCCTGGGGTTACCTCAGGACATTGTTTGAGTGATGGTTTCATCAGACTAAGTCACTCCATCTGCTGGATTTCAAGGTGATGATGACGCCTATGGACTGCCGATTTATTACAGGTATGGAGTTTGGAGGGGAGCCAGTTCTTTGCATGGCGAATATCACCCCTACTGTCGTCCGATCCTTTATAGGAGTTCCAGCGGAGGCTCTCAAAGGCAGGACTGTCCGTTTAGGTCCTTTGAGCGTGGATTCTATGAGTGGGATTTTGAGTGAGTCCATGACTAATGATGTCAGGATTAGAGATCGCGTTCTACGGTGATTATTCCTGATGATCATTCGAGGCTGCTTCATAGAAGAAAACTCTTCTACGGTATCCTCTGCTTTGATCAGCGCCACACGTGATGTGGACCGTATAGGAGAGTATGATTGGGGCTCTTACACCTTTGCCTATTTCCTCCGGGGCATGGCCATGCTCTCACAGGGTTTGACTGAGGCTTGTCTAGGGTTTTATCCATTTCTGCTGGTGAGTATTTCTCTTCTCTTTTCCCATTCATAGGTTAAGAGTGTTTACTAATAGCAGATGTTTTGCCATTGTGTTGGCAGTTTTGGGCCTATGAGAGGCTCCCATGTTTGCATCCTGTGACTGTGTTAGTGTGATGCCCCTAAAATAGGTCCATTCCATCCAACCCATTCTGAGTCGCTAAATACATGGTACAGAAATAACTACAACTTTATTATTACAACATATAAACTATGAGTTTAAATACAGATATTGCCGTCTAGACAATATCCACACGCAAATAAATCCCCATCATAATTATTGATAAATTATTTTACAAAAAAATGGTGAGGACTACTAAACAACTCTCTCTAGAACCTTCATTCCATACCCCGACTAGTACTCGCTATATTCTCGCCTCCTGAGAAGAAAAAATGGAACAAAAAGGAAAAGGGTGAGCTCAACTAACCCAGTAAAGAATATTATGACTAAGATAATATACAACAAATTATCGTTAGTCTTCAACAGGGAAAAATCTAATAGAATACAATAGACAACCAGTTTTAAATCAACAACTGCAGCGGAAACAACAATTCATTAGAAGAGTTAAGTAGAGAATGCAAACTACTATCTTCTATATATGAATTTAAAAGTTCATCGTCGATATTTTATCCTTGTAACATCAATCAATATATATCTGGAATCAAATATTCATCTTTGCACTACAGGCCAAAGATATTCATCAGTTGGTAATGTTCATCTCAACAGCTGTCCATCTTTGCACTACGGGCCAAAGATATTCATCAAGAAATCATTCATCTTTGCACTACAGGCCAAAGATATTAAGTTATATAATCATTTAGGACTGAGGATGATGAAAAATATTTTAAAGAAAATGAATCCAGTGAAACAAAAGAACAAGTATTATGGATTCGTACTTTAAACAATTCCCATTCAAAAATACTTCATAAGTAATCATAGTGGGGTAAAATTCAAGAATGATCAAAACATGAATACAATCAAAGCTAGTGTCCAGAATAGATATTTTGGACGAAAAGAATAAATTTCATTTTTCGGTGAATAATGCCATATACGTGAATAGTGTCGTATACGTGAATAGTGCCGTATACGTGAATAGTAACTCCGACACCAAAAGATAGAAATTTCACAAAAAACATCATCATGCTTCATGAATAGTACTCGTGAATAGTAACTCATGAATAGTAACCCCAGCATGAAAAAGTTCCAAATTTGATAAAAAGTTCCAACCAATATTTCAGCATAATGATATTGAAGAAATAATATCATTTGAGAAGAAAATAACATCCCTTATCTCGAAAGACAGTACTTCTAGTTGAAACACCGGAAAAAGGCTATGACTTGAAATTGCACCTTATAACAATACTCAAAGTATACTAAAAATACTCACAAGAATAAGCTCGATAATATAGAGAGAGAAAACTTCAGTTTCTGGTGTGATTTTCAATTCTAACCTAAGCACCCTATTTATAGGAAAATGCTTAGAAAAATAAAAATAAAACATTTTTCATAAAATAAATAATTAAAACTTCCAAAAATCAATTATTTCGGAGTTTTGAAACTTCAATAATTCATAATAAATAGTCATTTTGTTAGAAAATTCAAATCTCGAGAGTTTTTATAGGAAATTCAATTCTCTACAACTTTGTAGAAGAAAGTTTTTCCAAATTCAAAACAGAAATCAACCGAAATCCACAAACGGACGATTTTACAGGCTATAATCAAATTTCAGTCAATAATTGTGTCCACCAACACACAAAATATGTGTTAAACATTTAATGCCACAAAAATACTCTTCCTCCTCATATACTGATATATCTCACATTCATTGTAAAAATATCACCATTATTATCTTATTAAAATATAATAATATATTTAAATGAATTATTTTATCAGAAAAAGATAAAATTTCAATTTTCAACAATTGTCACATTAAAAATTTTCTCCATCTATATCCACATAAAATCAATATTTTCCTCATCATATAAATCAATAATTATTTATTCACAAATAATATTACAGAATCACAATACTGGCAACCAGGCCGTTCCCAGGAAAGAGGGGGCTTTCCAATAAGAATTTATCCTTACTGGCGCGCAATTAGGTGACCAAACCTCTCCTTAGACAGAACTTTCTAGACATTGCCAATAATGTTATCTAAAAATATTATTCATATAATATGAATTATTGCTTCGATAATTAAAAATACTGTGTAGTGACAATTATTGAAATAACAGTAATATAAAAAAAATCAACGCAGCAATTATTGAATCAATAAAATAAAATACTGAACAGTAATTACTGTAACCATTATTGAGTAGTGCCTTCTTACGTAAGAATCAATAATTGGTGCAATACCGTGTGCTACTGTGTTTTAACCACCGAGTATTTTAATATTATTAACGGTAACAACTGCGCCGTTATTTATAAACCACTTATACTTGTCGTTTTCTTCCTCCAACCACTTTTGAGAGGGATGCCATGTTGGGCTTGTTAGCTCGCATATACCTTGACTTGTAGATGAGCTTGTATTTACCGGCACAGACTAGCTTAGCCATTTTGTCATGTACATTTTACATTGTATATATACCAAATAACATTATATATGACAGGGAAATATATTTTTAGATCACTTCCCTTTTAGATATGCCTTGCTATTTGCTTGATATTTTGCCTGCTGCTTTAGGGCTTGTGGTCTTGATGTATTCTGAATTCCTCTTGAGTGGATGGATATTGAGTTGTCTCTGGATAGTTCAGAATGGATCATCAATCTATGTATCCCTACCATCTTTAGTGTCTTGGGACTTGTTTCTAAATGGAAATGTGTAGAGGAGTGTGGCTTTCCTCTCTGAGATTGACCGCACCATAGATGGTCGCCAGTACTTCTATTTAAGAGAAGCCTAGTTAATTTCATCTCTTATGGATTGGTGTTTCTCTTAAAGGTATGACCGCAGCTTAGATGGTCGTCGAATCTCCTATTCGGGAGGAGTTCAGGTAATTCCACCCCTTTGGTCTGAAGCCAAATGAAATGTAGTGTATTGAATGATGATCCCAGTACCAACTGATAAGGGTTTGTGTTTTGGGTAGGGGGTGAGATCGCACCATGAATGGCTGCCTACGTACTCCTACTGAGGAGGAGATCAGGTCGACATAGTTCGAACCTGGTGTAAAAGGTTCAACATTGTATATGGCTGACATGGTGTAGGAATGTTTTTGGATGTTTTTATTTTTGTAAGGGTATAAATGTTTTTGTTGTTTTTGTTTTATTGCAACTGGGCCATGTGACATGGTTGCCTACGTACTCCTATTAAAGATGAGATCAGGTCGACGTAGTTCGCCCCTCAGGGCGAGAAGAAAAGTGTAATCCCATGTGAAGGTCAGAGTGCGAGGAGGAGAAAGTTTAATCCTAGGTTGAGGATAAACTGTAGGTATGAGAAGTTTGATCCCAGGTATGGGTAGACAAATTGCAAATACAAGAGGTTCAATCCGTGGTGGGATGACCTAAGTTTTAGGAACACATACGAGAAATTCAGGCTGCTGGCTTGAAATGTATGTTTCCCTGCGAAGCAAAGTGTAGGAAAGTTGTAGGTAAAGGGTTAAAGAACAGGAATGACTGGTGATCTGAAGATCCGACATCAGGGTGTTTGCCAGTTACTTCAAACATAATACCGTTTCACGGTGTTTGAGTTGATGAGTTGTGGAAATTCATCGTAGTCCATTTCTTGCAATCTGAGAGCGCCTCCTGTCAATACTTCCTTGACAATAAACGGGCCTTCCCAGTTAGGAGCGAATTTTCCTTTAGATCTATCTTGGTTGTCAAAGATTTTCTTCAAAACCAAGTTATGTTGTTTAAACTACCATAGCCGGACTTTTTTGTTGTAGGATCTGGCGATCCTTTGTTGATATAACTGACCATGGAAGATAGCCGCGGTTCGCCTTTTGTCTATTAGAGATAATTGGTGATATATGCCTTGTACCCATTGGTTTTCATCCAGCTGAGTGTCAATCAGCACTGTGAGGGATTCCATTTCAACTTTTATGGGGAGTACTGCTTCCATCCCATAGGCTAATGCGTAGGGGTTGTCCCAGTGGAAGTACGTATTGAGATTCTGTAGGCTAACAGAGCAAGAGACAATAGGTCAGGCCAATCTTTGTGGTTGGCGGACATCTTTTGCATAATCTTCTTGATGTTTTTGTTAACCGCTTCAACAACACCGTTCATCTTCGGATGATAGATGACAAAGTTGAGATGTTTGATATGGAATTTACTTAATAATCCCTCCATCATTCTGTTGTTGAGGTTCTTAGCATTGTCTGACACAATCACCTCTGATTGTCCATATCGACAAACGACATTGTTTCTGATGAAAACAATGATGACTTCTTTAGTAACCCTTGGGAAGGAGGCTGCTTCCACCCACTTGGTAAAGTAGTCGATCATGGTGAAGATAAATCGATGACCATTGCTGGCTTTAGGCTCAATGGCCCCAATAACGTCCATTCCCCACATTGATAAGGGCCAAGGTGAACTCATATTGTGAAGTTCTCGTGGAGGGGCGTGTATAGGATTCCGATGAATTTGGCACTGATAGCATCTTCTGACGCGGTCATTGCAATTAGCTTTGAGAGATAACCAATAATGTCCTGTCCTGAGGACTTTCTTGACAATGAGGGGCCACTCATGTGGGGGCCACAGACTCCGCTATGAATTTCATCCATAAGCCTTTGGACTTGATCTTTGTCTAAACATCTGAGGAGACCTAGTCCTTCATCTCTTTTGAAGAGCACATCTCCACTCATGTAGAACTTCATAGCAATTCGATGGATCTACCTTTTCTTAGTCGGGTTCACCTCAGTGGGTGTAGATACATCTCGCAGATATTCCTTGATATATTGATACCATGGGTGTTGGATGGGAGGTAGCTCATCCAATACTTTTCCAATGTAACTCCCATAGGCTGGGGCCTTGTGCAGGGAGATCGTGATGCTCGGCAAGTGATCCTTATCTGATATGTGAATCAAGGAGACCAAAGTTGATAATGCGTCCACGAAGTCATTCCTATTACGAGGAATGTGTAGGAAGGAGATTTCTTCGAACTCCAAAGCCATCTTCAAAACCTGCCGATGGTAAGGCAGAAAATGTAGTTCCTTGGTTTGATGGATTTCGGTGGAATGTCTGCTTACCAGCTCTGAATCTCCAAGGACAGTTAACCGCCCGATGCCCATTGAACGGGAAAGTTTTAGCCCAATGAGACAGCCTTCATACTCAGCCGTATTGTTGGTGCTGACAAATTGTAATTTGACAACAATGGGATACTGCTCCCTCGTATCATATACTAGAACTGCTCCAGCTCCAGAACCTTCCATATTAACAGCTCTATCAAAATACATCTTCCATGATTGGCGTGTATCGTACTGATGGTGTTGTTGTACTGTCATTACTCCTTCTCGGGGAAATATGTTTCCAAGGGTTTGAAATCCCCTGAAGGTGCGGCGACCAGTTGATCTGCGATTCCTTGACCTTTGATGGACTTTTGAGTCACATATACGATGTCAAATTGTTGTAGGATCAACTACCATCTAGACAGTCGATAATTTAACATAGGTTTGTTGAACACGTACTTGAGAGGATCCACGGGGGATATGAGGTGGGTTGTGTGACCATGGAGGTAATGTTGTAACCTCATGGAAGCCCATGCTAAAGCAGAACACGTCTTTTCGATCAGAGTGTACTTATGTTCACTGTTGCTGAACCTTTTGCTGAGGTAATAGATAGCTCGTTCTTGGCCTCTATCATCCTTCTGTCCCAGCATGCAGCCCATGGCATTGTCACTTATGGACAAGTACATAAACAGGGGAACATCATCCCTGGGTGGTACCAAGACGGGAGCTTTAACTAGCTGTTTCTTGATTGTAAGGAAGGCCTTTTGACACTCATCATTCCATTTCATGGAGGAGTTCTTCCTTAATAGCTTGAAGATTGGCTCACAGGTTGCTGTGAGTTGGGAGATAAACCTGCTGATGAAGTTTATTCTTCCCAAAAATCCCCGTATTTCCTTCTCTGTTTGAGGAATAGGCATTTCTGTGATGGCTTGGATTTTGCAGGATCCAGCTCAATCCCTTTGTGGCTAACTAGAAATCCTAGCAACTTACCTGATTTAACACCAAAGGTGCACTTAGCTGGATTCAACTTCAAGTTGTACTTACGCAACCTGTTGAACAACTTTCTGAGATGGTCTAGATGGTCATCATCCTTCTGGGACTTGAAAATGATGTCATCCACGTAGATCTTGATCTCTTTGTGTATTAAGTCATGGAAAAGAGCCAGTATAGCTCATTGATAGGTGGCTCTGGCATTGATGAGGCCGAATGACAACCGTCTATAGCAAAAAGTTCCCCAAGGAGTGATGAAAGCAGTTTTCTCATGATCTTCCTCGGCAACCATAATCTGATGATATCCCGCAAAGCAATCAGCAAAGGAGTACATGTTGCATTACGCAGTATTGTCAATGAGAATGTGGATAATTGGTACGGGAAAGTTATCTTTTAAGCAAGCTTTGTTCAAGTCCTGGTAATCCACGTAAACTCGCACCTTCCCTCTAGGTTTAGGCACGGGCACAATGTTGGATATCCACTCAGGATATGTAGACACCATTATGATGCTAGCTTGATATTGTTTCACAATTTCTTCTTTCACCTTTAAACTCCATTCAGGTTTCAATCGCCTAAGCTTTTGCTTGACTGACTTAAATCCCTCTTTAATGGAAAGGCGATGAAGGACAATGTCAGTGGACAAACCCACCATATCTTCATGAGACCATGCAAACACATCCTGGAATTGGGTTAATAGTGTAACCATGTCATTCTGTTGGTTTGGGGTGAGGTCTGAAACAATCTGGATTAACTTAGGGCTTTCTAAGGTTCTGGGATTGAAAGAAGTGGTTTGATCAAGGTTGGGTTTAGGTTTGTCTTTGACCCATTCTTGAATTTTTGGAGGCACCTCAATGTCATCCTGTATATCCACCAAGGCTAAATTCATCTCTACATCAAATGTACAATCCTTATGGAGAAGAGGCACCGTATCAGCAAGTACATGCATATCTAAATTCAGAGTACTGAAACAAAATATGCTTTCACTTAGTATATATTAAATGCGTTGATCATACACAGTGTTAGCATATACTGGAAAAATAAACTTCTAATACTGTACAAAAAAGAAAGCAGTTATTATATCTACAGGGTAGAAAGAATTTCTGCCCGCTTTACCCTTGCCGACCAATGCAAGGAATGCTGTTCCAATTGGAAAGGGAAAAGTCCGGGTGGACCGTAGTGATGGAGGGATTGTCATCATCCTCCCTGTCCCGAATGATGGCCATTACGTCTGGGAATCATCGTCTAGGGTGTATCTGTTGGTATGTTCATCATGAACGATGATGCGTATGCCTAACATCATTCAGATGACATCTTGCTTGATTCTTCGTTCCTCTTCTTCCACTGCGGGATTTGGAACAAAGAATTCTTTTCCTTTCACCAGTACCGGCTTGGGACATAACATAGCCATTACATTGGTTGGCACATTTACGGGAGGTTGTGCGGACTCAGAGTTTGAAGGCGAAGATAAACGCCACATGGTTGAATCTGAAGGTATTTGCTGATGTTTATGAGGATTCCTGTGACTAGAACTGACTGAATAACCTAGCCCAGCTGTTCCAGCTTGCCTGGTTAAACGAATTGGGTACTTGATACCCTGGCAATCTTTACCCAACCCTTGTCCCAACTTATGACCCAACGACATCATTTCTTGAGTGGCCAACATTACTTCAGTAGAAATCTTGGGTTCGGGCAATGGTGCTCCAATAGCATGGTATCGGGTGTTGCTTATTTCCAAAGAATGAAAACTGACTGGTTCAACGTCCTCATTGGCATTGATGAACGGCATGTTTCCGTGCTGAGGAATCTCTGGTTTAGCGTTGACTGTGACCAGGCTATTGTTGATAATGTATTTCAACTGTTGGTGAAAAGTGGAGGGGACTGCCCCAGCCATATGAATCCATGGTCGTCCCAAGAGCAGGTTGTATCATGAATCTATCTTGCACACATGGAAAGATACACAGAATGTGTGAGGACCAATTTCGATTTGCAGCTTAATTACTCCGACCGAATTTCGCCGGGCTCCATCAAAAGCTTTGATGATAGTATGGCTACTTAGAATTCGGTTGAGATTGATGTTCATCTTCACTAAGGTAGCATATGGGTAGATATTCAGAGAGGAACCTCCATCTATTAAGACTCCAGCTACCATATATCCGGAGGACAAGACCGCAATGTGCAACGGCTTGAAATGACTAGTCCCTTCGGGTGGTATGTCATCATTAGTGAAGGATATCACATTGTTATTGAAAATGTGATCAACCAGATGTTGAACCTTTTTCGTGTTCACTGATGTTTGTAGATAGGCTTCTTCTAAAACCTTTAGCAAGACCTTCTGGTGACTCTCGGTAGTTAGGACCAAGTCCAAAATTGATATTTGTTGTGGAACTTCTTTCAAGCGTAAAACCACCATAGCTTTGTTATGACCCATAGTGCGGAGGAATTTTTTGATCTTCTCCATGGGTATTTTCCCCTTTGATTTAATGGTAGGTTTCATCACCCGTTGGGGAAGATACAGTGGATTTTCCTTCAACACTGTAGCAGTTGTATGTGAGGTGGATCCTTCACCTTCTCCATAATTCCACGAAACTGTGCGCAAGCTAACAATAGGATATTGTTCTCTGCACGACAAGTTGATTGGCTCGGGAGCGACCACTTTTAAAGGATTGTTGCCTCCCTTAAGTTGAATTGTTGGCATTGTGAGCAATGTATTAATCCCATCAGTTTCAGTGGATATAACTGCTACCATTCTTTTCCACTTAGTAGGGCCTGCATCCTCACTTGCACGTAACACAGTATCGTCATCTGCTAGGCGCAGGACACCACTGTCGATTAGATTTTGAATAAGGTGGCGGAGTGCCCAGCATTCTTCTGTGTTGTGACCATGAGACTGGGAGTGATATTGACATACTCCATTAGAGTTGTACCGTCCTGAACGAGGGTTGATTGGAGGTAGAAGGGAACTGATCCTTCCTTCATTGATTAACATATGAAGGATTTCCTCCATAGGTTGGGCAAGATAGGTGAATTCCCTTTTGTTGGCGAAATCCAGTCGGGCTTTGGCATTTGCTCTCTTTGTCGCTTTGTCTTCCAGCATTTCATTTTCTTAAAGTGACGAGGGAATATTCATGATAAGAGGTAGGAGACGGCATGCTCCTGGCTGATTAACTGACGTGTAACTTGATGCTGATAAGTTACTAGTTCCGCCAATTGTTCAATTTGTTTGCAGAGAGCTTTCATCTTTCGTTCCATTGTGAACTGGAACTTGGCATAATCCCATCTGTCATCACCGTCTTTGATGGTCTGGGAAGAATAACAGCTGAAATTGGAACTCTGTCCATTGCTCCAATTAATCATGTTGACCTCATCTTCTTTGTGTTGAGGAAAAGGGTTGTCTTGTACGTGAGGTTGATCTGGTTTGGTGACCACGATCTCTCCGTTGTCTATTAGATCCTGGATCTTGTGTTTCAAGGCCCAACAATCTTGAGTATCATGTCCAGGTGCCCCGGCATGATAAGCGCATTTCCTAGCAGCATTGAAACCCCATCCATTAGGGCTGGCTGGTGGAAGAAGATATGTAATTTTCTTCTATGTTGTCAGATGATTTAAGATTTTCTCGAGGGTATCCCCTAATGGTGTAAACACTCGAGTGCATTTGAGTTCTCCACCTTTGGGTACTAGAGAATTTACAGACTGTGCTTGAAAGGGAGTGTAGTTTCTCCTCTGAATAGGCATGTTTTGATTACCTTTTTGCCCCTGTAGTATCAGGGAAACATCTTCTTTTTTCTTTTTATGGACCCTCCGGGGGTTGTTCCCATAATTTCCAGATTGGATGTGATCAGCAACAGCTTTGAGTGCAGCTAGGTCTTGAATCTTTCCTGACTTCAATCCCATCTCATGGATCTACTGAAATCCCCTCCTGGTCAATGACATGACCTAAAAACTGCACCTTTTCCAGCCAAAATTCACATTTAGTGAATTTCATATATAACTTTTCCTTCCTTAGTGTCTCCAACACTAATCTTAAGTGTTCAACATGATCTTCTGGCATCTTAGAATAGACTAGAATATCATTGATAAACAACACGACGAACTTGTCCAAATATAGTTTGAACACTCTGTTCATCATATCCATAAATGTAGCTGGTGCATTTGTCAACCCAAATGACATCACCAGAAACTCGTAATGACCATAACGAGTCCTGAATGCAGTCTTTGGTACATCTTCCCTCCTAACCTTCAACTGATGATACCCCGTCCGCAAATCTATTTTAGAAAAATACTTTGCCCCTTTCAATTGATCAAAGAGATCATCGATCCTGGGCAATGGGTATTTATTCTTCATCGTTAACTTGTTCAACTCCTGATAGTCGATACAAAGCCTTAACAATCCATCTTTCTTCTTGACAAACAACACCGGTGCCCCCCACAGAGAAACACTTGGTTGAATGTACTTCTTGTCCAATTGTTCCTGTAGCTGAACCATTAGTTCATTCATTTCCATAGGCGCCATACGGTACGGTGCCCTTGAGACTAGTACCGTTCATGGCACAATATCTATCACAAATTCGATCTGCCTATCCGACGGTAAACCCTGTAACTCACTTGGAAATACATCTATGAACTCATTTACTATAGGTATTTGTTCAATAGTTGTTCCCACTCTCTGGGTATCGACAACATGGCATAGGTAACCTACACAACCCTTCCTTAAAATTTTTCTAGTTTGTGTCATCGTAAGTCAACACGAACGTCCCGACAATTTATTACCGTAAAATACTACAGGAGATTGCTTCCACATCATGATGCTCACACATTTCTTTTGGAAATCTATAATTGCTTCGTAATTAATCAACCAATCCATTCTGAGAATTACGTCGAATTCTCCTAACTTTATTGTTATTAAATCTACCGATAACTTACAACCACGTACATCTACGCAACAACTCCTATGAATATCTTCAACATGAATTATCTCTTCGTTTGCTACCTTAATGTTCAAAGGTATAGGTAATTTTTTGAGAAATAATTCTAGTCGTCTAGCAAAATCACATGCTATAAACGAACAAGTAGCACCCGAATCAAAAAGCACATATGCATTTATATTGTTGATCGGAATAATACATGCAACTACCTCCCCTGATCCCACCGCATCTTGGACTGTCATATTAAAAGTGCGGGCCATTGATTTCCCTGACTGAGCTGGACCACTAATAGCTAACTTACCACTATTAGTTCCCTTATTTCCTTCTGTCCCCTTCTTCGGGCAGTTCTTCGCTATGTTGTCAGTTGATCCACATACAAAATATCCGTGATTTTTCTTCAGATTTGGACAGTTAGGCGAAATGTGCCCTTCCTGTCCACAATTATAACATACCGCCTTTCCTTTGAGACAGATTCCTAAGTGAGTCTTCCCGTAGGTTTTACAGTCCTCCATCCTCCTCTTAGAGTCCCCTTGTTTTACTTCGGTATTTCCAGAGTTAAAGCCCTTCCTTTTCTGACCGTTGCCACTTCCACTGGCTCCCTCGGTCTTGGTTCCTCCATCTACCTTGCCCTTGTTTTTCTTATCCTTGTGGTACTGGCTGAGAGCCTCATTCCCACCTTCGGTAATTATTGCCTTTTCTAGTATGGTTCCAAAGGAAGTACTTTGGAACACAGAGATTCGACTATAGAGCCAGGGTTTCAAGCCCTGGTCGAATCTTGTAGCCTTTCTCACTTTAGTGTCCACTTGATGTGGAGCGAATCGGGCCAGTCCATTAAACTTGGCAGCATACTGGGGAACTGTCATATCCCCTTATCTTAATTCTAGAAACCTCATTTCCATCCTCCCTTTCATACTCGTGGGAAAATAGTTCTCGAAGAAAATCTCCTTGAACCTCTCCCACGTTAGGTTTCCTATATCGGCACTAGCCTGGTTTGCCTCCCACCAGAAGTTGGCCTCTCCTTTCATCAAATAGTTTGCAAAGGCAACCTTTTGACCCTCCTCAACATTTGCTATTACAAATGCTTTCTCAATTTCTTTTACCCAAATCTGGGCTTCTATAGGGTCCGTAGTTCCTTTGAACTCCGGCGGACCTACACTTTTAAAGTCCTTAAAAGTAGTAGCTTGTACTACTCTAGGAATAACGGGAACATTAGCCCCCGTTCTATTAAATGCAACCGTTAAAAGATTAACGAACTCCTGCATTGGATTAACTGGACCACCCTCCGGTTGGTTAACATTAGCGCCCCGATTTCGTTGTCTCCTTCTTGGCGGCATTTTGCTGTTAAGAAAACAATACATCATTATTACTTTATTCTTGTTGGTTTGTTATTTATTTATTATTAAAACAACAACTCATACACATTACTCAACATATTTCATAAAAAACTTATATTGATTCATAACTTGTAGTATAACACTACATTGTTTACATTACTCAGCCTTAGCTGATTACATTACCATCCCGCAATTACTTTCCAAAAATTGGGATTTACAAAAGACTACCCTTTGTTATACAAAAGAGGGTTTTACGTCACTACTAGATACATAATATCCACATATCTATTCTACTCTAGCTATTGCTAGATTACATCTGACGTAGGGCATTCTCAAAATCTTTGCTGGCCAGACTGGCAATAACATCTCTACTAATAGTGTGTCGGGTCTGTCCTTCTTCTATCTGATACCCAACTACCCGCTGCTGGAAATCTACATGAGAACTCCTATGTATATAGGACATCCTCTCCAACTTCCGCTGTTTAGCCTTTAGCTCCTGCTTGAGCTCAAAGACTTCACATTTCAGCTCTCGGACCTTGTCTTTAGCTAGAACTCTATCATCATGCTCCTCTTCCCACATTCCCTCCATGCTAGCCTTGTCCTCACGGACAACTTGGATTTCCTCTTTCAACTCCTTAACCTCTTGGCAGTAATGGACATTCCTATCCAATAACGACATAAACAGTGCCTTCATTGATTCCCCCGTAGACAACTCCTTTGTAGGTGGAACCTGATCAAAGGATAACACGTCCACTTCCTCCTCTAGCATGCCATCAAATATAGACATGTAGTCTAAATCGTCCGAGTCTCCAGACTTTATTGTCACCAACTCTGGTTCTACTGCTACGGGATTTGGTAGTATCTGTACCCGAATAACTGAATCCTCGCTTACTACATGTATATCTCTATACATATCATTTTCTCCTGACATCTACAATAAAATAATATAGTTTGATTAGTACACGTCAGTAAAATAATAGAAATATATAACATCATATAATGCATTTTTATAGGGTTACTTTCCATCTTTTACTTCTTTATTCTTTCTTAAGGTTATGACTTAAGGTTCTACTTTCCCCCCTAAGTTTTATAACCTAGGCTTTAATACCAACTTGTAGCGCCCCCAAATCTGGGTATCTTCTAATCCGACAGATGGTGCTATACTGTACAACATTCATACATTCATTCAATTGAAAAGTCTCAAAGAAAGAACATAACTTCTATATATTTAAAGTAATATTTATATTTCCCAGGTTCTATATCCATTACAAAGGTTTTTTATCATAATATCAGTTACATTACAATAATAGACCTATACTATTACATGACAGCTTAGAAATTTGCCTTAGCTTTTCCCTTATCATTTTTCGATCCTTCGGGATGTTCAGTCTTAGCTGCATTAATATGGTTCAAGCAAGAGTGAGCATAACTAGCTCAACAAGTATAACAATTTAATAACAACATGTTTGACACATAAAATCGTATATCTTCAGTAACTGAACAATAGTTATGAAGAACTATTGATAACTCAATATAGCACTTCATCTTTTTTTTCAAAATGTTTTACAGTAATAACAATATTTAGTAAAACATTCACTCCGGTCAAAAACCTCGAGTATTCATTCTTTATTGGAAAAGGACAACCCGGAAGCAAGTCCGTAAGCCCGATATTACTTACGAGCACTTCTAGATGATCAACCTATTGCACTCTATGTTGATCAACACTACATCCGTTAAACGTATGCACGTTTAAGCATTTGGCAACCTCACGTGCCTGTCGTCTTACCGATAAAATATTTGTTTAACATTTCAGTATTCTTTTGAAAACCATAATGAGTATTTGACAAAAGATAGCAACATTTTATAATACATGAATAGATTATCAATACATCATGTCTAGCTAAAGGAATTGACTTTAACTTCAGCATACCTCAATTCATGTGAAAGAATACATGAACTTCAAAAACTTGTTCAGATTGAACTGAGACAAGAGTTAGAATACTTGCCTTTAGCGTCTGCTACGGTATATTAACTTTATGCTCAAGTCTTTCAAGTCTCTACAATACATGATCACATAATGCCTTACATTAGGTCACATATAATCAAGTATATATATGATCATATCATACTTTCATCTCAATCTAACTCTGTATTAGATTCAGTTACTATTCATTTTGGTTTATCATTATCCTTGCATTTCTATTCGACTAGGTTATCTCAACCTTTATACAACATCCTTAAGGTTTAACAAAGTTTAAACAATGTTACATTACATTCCTTAAGTTGTGTTTACTTTTAAATTAATTAGTTTTCTTATCTTTGTACTTAAAAAATTTCATTACTATCCTTGTTCTGAGACTGGCACTGTGGCGCCAGCTTTATACTTACATCTCACACTGCGGCGTGAGCTTATAGTAGCATTGTCCCGGACTTGGTGCTGCGACGCGAGTCCTTACTAAATGGGCCGCGCTGCGGCGCCACTCTCTAGAGGATTTTTGTACTATACATGGCGCTGCATCGCCACATATTGTACTATGGTTCGTGCTACGACGAACTCTTGTAGTGTACTCGGACACTGTTATGCACTACGGCGCGACTCATTTTGCCTAGGGTTGGTGCTGCGGAGCCAACTCTGCGCACCAGAAAACAATTTCAGTTTTTGAGTTTTCTGAACTTCCCGGATGCATAACTTCTTCGTTATAAGTCCAAATTGGCTCGTTCAAAAGCCTACGGTTCACAAATTACGTAATCTACGCGTTCATGTAAGAATTTTATCTATTTGACTTCGTTTGCTAGAAATCCACTTATTAGTTCATTTTTAACGAAAACGATAAACGTTCATGAACGTTCAACGCTCATTTCTTCGTTCCAAGTCTGAATCCGGTCATTTTTGAGTTCGCAACTCTTAAATGCCAAATATGACTTGTCTCTATTGGAAAACCATGGTTTTGAGCTTAAACAAAACATTTGACTTCAATTCCGAAAATTTTACGAATTCGACGATTATCGTCCAATCGTGCAATTTCTGGCAAATCTTCATTCTTATGAATTGTTCAACATTACAAATGACTTCCATTCATCATGTGAACATCTCAACCTACTTATTACAATAACCTATATTCATTGTTAGATTTTTGACTTATTCTTCATGAGCTTATAACTTGTCCATTTATAAACTATTTAAGATTTGATTATTCATGACTTATGACAATTAAATTTTTCTTATTCATCATACTTTACATGTTCTGCAATATAACTTTACTTATGTTTATATGATACATATAATCATATAAGTTCTTAATTCACTTCTTTTAATAAACTCATTACAAGTTCATATTTTCATACTTAACATTCAAGGTTAACTTATAATAAGTTTATAACTTTTATAAGTTCAAATGACTTATTGCCAACTTATGTGGCTTAAATTCATGACTTACACATTCTTCTTACTTCTTATCATTCATGTTTCTTAATCCATCTTTTCTTATCAACCTATCATGGTAGAGATAGAAGATAATGGAGAAGAAGTCTTACTCTTTTGTAGTCTTGGTAGGGTAGCTTTCTTCTTCTTCTTACTTATGGAATGACTTATGTGTAGCTTATTCTCTCTAACACTTAAGCACTTTGCAAACTTTGGATTATTTGAACAAGTGTTAAATGGCTTGTAAGCCTCCTATATTTATAGAAGTTGCAGAGCTAGAGTAGTTTAGTCTTTAAATCATCCCACCTCCTTTAAGCCTCCTCCTTACTATTCATTACTTGTTAATCACAACATTTATCCAATGCTTGGTCATTACTCTTTTAACTTGGTCATTACTCTTAATACTTGGTTATTACATTAACTTGGTCACCACATATTAATCATATTGATATTGTTTTCCCCATGGGTCATACAACTCATGGATTCTAGCTTGGACTTGGACCAACTTAATCTTTGGGCTTTGCATTAATAAACATTAGTTGGTTCATTAACTAATAATTGGGCCTCTCCCCTTTAATTCACTTGGACTTGTATTAATTCAATCAACCTTTACAAGTCCATTAGCATTACTTAATACATATTGTTGATGTATTATTTTCGTATTCTAATTCATATAGAATTTATACACGGTATTTCATCCTTCCTACAAACTCGTATAATACTTCGTATTATACTCGTTTTCATTTCTTCGTACAATACCAAAGTATCATACATTATTAGTTATTCATTACTATTTCGCCTTCCTTAACGTTTATAAATTAAGTCCACAAACGAATTATTACATTTTCCATAACTAGATTTTTATTACATAATCCATCTTACCTTGTTATTCCATCATTATGTATTTCTCGGAAACTCAAAAATATATCCCGAGCAAATACCAGTGAATAATATTTTTCAGAAAAATTTCTTGGAAAACTTTTATTTTCATCTTGGAAATTCAAATACTTTAATTCATCCACGTAGCTCAAATACTACGACATTTTAACATCAATAGGTTATTCAATGACAACCATCTTGATAACACATAGAATATGATTTTATTATTATATAATTTAATAAAATCATTTTACAATAAGATCCAAATTTCTCGGTCGTTACAGTCACCTAGCCCGATTTTGTCGTGCACCAAAGACAAGTCCAGCTGGGATGGAGGCACCCAAGACCGTCCCAGAAAAGTCAAAGCCGGTAGTTCAAGGGAGAGCGTTTGTCGTAACCTCCCAGAAAGTAAGGAACCCAAACGAGGTAATCACGGGTAAGCTTATTATAAATTCTAGCGAAGTCTATACCTTATTTGATACCGGTTCTACCCATTCTTTTATTTCTCCTAGTTGCGCTCAATGTTTAAATTTGACTCTAGAGAAATTTGACTTTGACTTATCAGTTGAAACTCCGTTGGGAGAAACCTTCATTACATCCACTGTTTATAAGTCTTGTTTGATTCAAATCGGTAATCGCCCGTTACTTGTCTATCTTATTTCTTTAAAAATACTTGCATTTGACGTGGTTCTAGGGAGTGATTGGTTAACTACTCATCATGCTAAAATTGATTATTTTTGTAAGGTTGTTAGCTTTCATATTCCTAATCAAACTATTATGCGAATTCAAGCGACCAACCCATTAAAATCAATCACGGTCATCTCAAGCCATAAAGCTATTCGTTTATTGAAAAACGGATGTCAAGCTTTCTTAGCTCATGTCACAGATTTAAACAAAATACGTCAGATTTGAAAGATATTTCCATTGTTAATAAATTTCCTGACGTATTCCCTGAAGAACTTCCTGGCCTACCCCCAGAGCGTGAAATTGAAATTTTATCGACCTTGAACCAGGTACAAAACCCATTTTCAAAGCCCCATATCGAATGGCTCCTATTGAACTTCAGGAGTTAAAGACCCAATTGCAAGAATTGTTAGACATCAGTTTCATTCGTCCTAGTACGTCTCCTTGGGGTGCTCCTGTTCAATTCGTAAAGAAGAAAGATGGAAGTATGCGACTTTGTATTGATTATCGGGAGTTGAATCATGTCACCATAAAAAATAAGTACCCATTGCTTCGCATTGATGATCTGTTTAACCAGTTGCAAGGTGCCAAATTCTTTTCAAAGATTGATCTTCGTTCCGGATATCATCAGTTGAAGATTAAAACTGATGACATTCCAAAGACTGCTTTCGGAACTCGGTACGGGCATTATGAATTCTTATTTATGTCTTTTGGATTGACTAATGCTCCTGTTGCCTTCATGGATATGATGAATCGAATATTCAAGAAATATTTGGATCACTTTGTGGTCGTCATTATTCATGAAATCCTCATATACTCCAAAACCCGTGAAGACCATGAGCAACACTTGAGGCTGATACTCCAAAAGCTTTGTGAAAATAAGCTATATGCCAAGTTGAAGATGTAACGCCCCAGAAAATTGAACATTTTGTAATTTCTTTTAATAATGAATAAAATAATATTATTTATTATTATTGTGTGTTGAGAAGATGGATGTCGTTCTATAACCTAGAAACGTCGTAACGTCGTAGTATTTTATCTACGTGAGAGAATTAAAGTGTTTGAATTTCTAAAACAAAAATAAAAGTTTTCTGAGAAATTTTTCCGAAAAACACTATTCATCAATTTCTGCTCGGGAATTATTTTTGAACTTCCGAGAAAGACGTAATGTTATAATATCGAGATGATATCGATTATGTAATAATAATCTAAGTATGGAAAATGAAATATTTCGCATGCGTACCTAATTTGAGATAGTTAGGTTATTAAGTGTTAAAAGAAGGAAGTTGTGATCATATAATGTGTAAACATTATATGGAGTAAGGAAGGAAGGTATAATACGACGTATTGTACTATTATGTACGAAGAGCGAAATATCGTATATTTCGAATTAATATACGAAATAGCATACGAGAATTATATGTAGGATATTTATGTTAAGTTATTGAATTAAAGATAATGGACTTGTGTGATTTCTAGTTTATGGATAGAAGCCCAAGTGTATGATTATCACAAGTCCAATCTATTGCAACTCAAGCCCAATAGGAAAGTAGTTGGATTAATTAACCAAGCCCAAGGTGAAGCCTTGACCCATGGGTCAAACCAAGTGAGGAAGTGGGTAGTCTTGATGGGCAAGGATTAAGTGTGATGACCAAGTGTTGTGGTGAGCAAGTAAAAGAAGTGGCTAGCAAGAAGACTTGAAGGTTAAGTTGTGAATATTAAGGAGGTGGAATGAGGAGGTGGGATTGATTATTGTCCATTTTGCCCCAAGCTTTGGTGGCCTATAAATACCAAGTTCATTTCATCTTTGTTGGTTGTTTTGTTATCATCCAACACTTTCCTCTCAAGCATATAAGCTACTTATTTGGTAGAGAGAATAAGTTACTTAAAGCACTTATAAGCCACTTCAACCTTTGATAGTTTCCAAAGCAAATAGAAGTCTTCAAGGGTAAGACTCATATTTCTTTTTTATCTATATCTTTTCTATGATAGGATTGATAGAGAAGGGGGATTGCTTGAGGATAACATGTAATAAGTTATAAGGAATGAACTTAAGCCGAATAAGTTGAATAAGCAACTTGAACCCTAATAAGTTGTTAGGATCATGAAGGACTTGTCATATAATGGTAGTATGTTGTTTATAACATGAGAACATTGATTGAAGGACTTAAATTATTGGTAAGTCATGAGTATGAAGATTTCTAGTTCATAAGTTAAGAAAGTCAATAACTTATGGAAATAAGTCAAAACCTACTTTGATTATAAGTTGGTGTAGTAAATAACTTGAATTGATGATATGTTGGTTAAAATCCACTTAGAACGCTTAGTATGGTTGATTTGACAAACTTCGCACGATTAGACGATTAACGTCGAATTCGTGAAATTCTCGGAATAGAAGTCATATTTTGTATTGGAAGTTGGAAACGTTGGTTTTCGATGGAGACAAGTCATTGTAGTCATTATAGAGTTGCAGACTCAAAAATGACCGGATTCCGACTTAGAACGAAGAAATGAGCGTTGAACGTTCACGAACGTTTATCGTTTTCGTTAAAATGGACTAATAGGTCAAATTTTAGCAAATTAAGTCAAATAGATAAAATTCTTGCATGAACGCATAGATTATGAAATTTGTGAACCGTAGGCTTTTGAACGGACCAATTCGGAGTTAAAACGAAGAAGATATGCGTCCGGGAAGTTAGCAAAATTTTCAAAAACTGCAAAATTTTCTGAGAACCAGAGTCCGCGCCGCGGTGCGACTCTAAGCCTTCTTGGCCGCGCCGCAGCGCGAGGCCGGATGATGGTACACTGCTAACTCGCGCCGCAGCGCGAGTCACAGACCAATTAGTGGCGCCGCGGTGCCAGTGCAAGAAAAAAGATAGAGAAGAAGGGTTCCAAGTGTAGAATGAAAAAGGGATTAATAGTAATGAATTGTGATGTAATCACAACATAACTAAGACACTGTAAGGTGCTTGTAATACACTAATGCATGTTTATAATCAATCAAAGACGAACGGGATATGAATGACGTAATGAAAGCCGAAACCCTTAATAACGAAACTAAGTTAGAATTACATTGAGATGAAGGGTAAAGTATAATAGGAAACATACCTGGTTAATTATGAACTAATATGGTACGTTATATGATTATGAATTGTAGAATCATAAAGACTTAAAGTGTACGAGTATTAACCAGTAACCAGACACCAAAGGCAAGTATTCTAACCCTTTGTTCCAGTTCAGTCTGGACAAGCTTTGTAATTCATGTACTCTTTCACATGAAATCTAAAATGATGAAGTCTTAAGATAATTTTTCCGGCTAGACTTATATTATGATTCTGTCAAGCATGATTTGTAAATTACCGAGTTATATTGGTATGGTTTTCAATCGAAGACCACGCATGTTCAAATGTTTTTATCGTTTAACGACAGGCACGTGAGGTTGCCACAATTAAACGTATACACGTTTAAAGAATGTAGTGTTGATCAACATAGAGTACTATGAGCTGATCACTCAGAAGTGCTCGTAAGTTATGCCGGACTTACGGACTTAGTGCCGGGATGTCCTTTTCAAAAGAACTTATGTATGCTCATAATCTTGAGCCATAATTGTTATTCTACTGAATATTGATGGAAAAAGGTTTTGAAGGAAATGAAGTGCTATTTTGAATCACTAATAGTACTTCGTAACTATTGTTCAGTTACTGAAGATATATTAGTTCTATGTTTCAAGCATGTTATTTATTAGAATTATAGTACTTGCTGAGCTAGCCATGCTCACTCTTGCTTGAACCATATGAACACAGCTAAGATCGAGCGGACTGAAGGATCCGGCAAGGATAAAGGCAAGGCGAAGACGAAACCGTAGCATACTTATGTAATAGTATAGGAAGAATGTCTGTAATATATTGATATTATGACAAGAACAAATGAAAGGGTTACAAAGAACCTGGGTAATGTAATATTATTTTGATATATATGGAGTTATATTAGTCCTCTTGTGACTATTTGAGGAAATGTGTGAATGAATGGTAGTACCGTGTAGCACCATTTGTCGGGTTGGAAGAGACCCGGATTTGGGGGCGTCACAGGTTGGTATCAGAGCAAGAGGTTATAAAACTTAAGGGGGGAAATTAAAACCTTAAGCCATAACCTTAGGAAGAATCAAAGGAATACAAGAAGAAAATAACCTTATAAAAAAAAATGCATCATGATATGATATGTATGTTTATTATTCTACTGACGTGTACTAATCAACTCATTTGTTTTATGTAGATGTCAGGAGTAAACGGGATGTTTGTTTATGAACAGACCATAAGTGAAGAGTCGGTGAACCAAGTAGAGGTTGTACCGAACCCTATAGCAGCAGAGCCAGAAGTAGTAATCATTGAGTCTGAAGACTCAGAAGAAGCTGACTACATGTCAGTATTTGACGGGATGATAGAAGAGGAGGTAGAGACAGTCTCCTTTAACCCAGTGGCTATAGCAGCAGAGATAGCTCCTGGGGGGTCGATGATGTCTCTGTTTATGTCAGTGTTGGATAGAAATATCCATTACTGTCAGGAGGTTAAGGAGCTGAAGGCAGAGCTTCAAATGCTTATAGAGGACAAGACTGATGTCGAGTCTATGTGGGAGCAGGAGCATGACGAGAGGATTTTGGCTAAGGACAAAGTCCAGGATTTAAAGCACGAGGTCTTGGAGCTCAAGGAGGAGCTCAAGACAAAAGTGCAGAAAATAGGGAGGATGTCCTATATCTATAGGAGTTCTCACACGGATTTTCAGCAGCAGGTAGCTGGATATCCGGTGGAGGTGGGGCAAACACGGCATACTATTAGCCGTGATATCATTGCCGGTCTGGCCAAGGCAGATTTCAATAATGCCTTGAGGCAGATGTAGTTTAGTGGTGGTTAGAGTAATTTGTAGATATTTTTGTAAGAAGTAGTGATGTAAAACCCTTTTTCTATAGTAAAGGGTAGTCTTTTGTAAATCCCAATTTTTGGAAAGTGATAGCGGGAAAGTAATGTAATCAGCTTAGGCTGAGTATGTAACCGATGTAGTATTATACTACAAAGAATGTATATAAAGATCGTTTTATGGAAAGCAATGAGTTATGAATGTTTGGAGTTATTGTTTTATATTAATGATAACTAATAAAGAAAGGAATAATAACGTAATGTGTTTATTGTATCAGGCAAAATGCCGCCGAGAAGAGTGCAACGTAATCAAAATGCGAACGTAAATCAACCGGAGGGAGGTCCGGTTAACGCGATGCAGGAGTTTGTTAATTTATTAACCGCCGCCTTTAATAGAACAGGGGCTAATATACCCGTAAATCCAGGAGTATCACGAGCTACTACCTTTAAGGATTTTAAGAGTGTAGGTCCGCCGGAGTTCAAAGGAACTACGGACCCAATCGAAGCCCAAACATGGGTTAAAGAGATAGAGAAGGCATTTGTAATTGCAAATGTTGATGAGGCCCAGAAGGTTGCCTTTGCAACCTATATGATGAAGAGAGAGGCCAATTTTTGGTGGGAAGCCAATCAGGCTAGGGTCGGGATAACGACTTTAACGTGGGATAGATTCAAGGAGATATTCTTCGAGAAATACTTTCCCACGAGCATGCAGGGAAGGATGGAGATGCGGTTTTTAGAGCTGAAGCAAGGGGAAATGACGGTTCCCCAATACGCTGCCAAGTTCAATGAACTGGCTAGGTTCGCTCCACACCAAGTGGATACCGAGGTGAGGAAGGCGAGACGGTTCGAGCAGGGCTTGAAACCCTGGCTCTATAACTGTATATCAGTATTCCAAAGTACTTCTTTTGGGATCGTTTTAGAGAAGGCGATAATCGCCGAAGGTGGTAGTGAGGCGTTGAGCCAATACCACAAGGAAAAGAAGAATAAGGGGAAGGTTGACGGGAGAGTCAAGATTGAGGGAACCAGTGGGAGTGGCGAGGGTCAGAAGAGGAAGGTAATTAACTCTGGGAATACCGGAGTGAAGCAAGGAGACCCAAAGAGAAGAATGGAGGCCTGCAAGACCTGTGGAAAGACTCATTTAGGAGTCTGTCTCAAGGGGAAGGCCGTCTGTTACAACTGCGGACAGGAGGGGCACATTGCGCCAAATTGTCCGAGTCCGAAAAAGAATCATGGATGCTTTGTGTGTGGATCAACCGACCACATGGCAAAGAATTGCCCGAAGAAGGGGACGGACGGGAATCGGGGCACTAATAGCGGTAAGTTAGCTATTGGGGGTCCAGCTCAGTCGGGTAGGCCGATGGGTCGTACCTTTAACATGACAGTCCAGGATGCGGTTGCATCAGGGGACGTCATTGCAGGTATTATCCCGATCAACGATATCAATGCGTACGTGCTGTTTGATTCGGGTGCTACCTGTTCATTTATAGCATGCGGTTTTGCTAGACGATTAGGACTATTTCCCGAAAAGTTACCTATACCTGTAAATATTAAGGTAGCAAACGAAGATATAATTCCTATTGAAGATGTTCATAGGAGTTGTTGTGTAGATATACGGGGTTGTAAATTATCGGTAGATTTATTACCAATAAAGTTAGAAGAATTCGATGTAATTCTTGGAATGGATTGGTTAGTAAATCATGGGGCAATAATAGATTGTCAAAAGAAGTGTGTGAACATAAAGACGTTAGAACAACCTCGGGTAGTATTTTATGGGAATAGATCGCCGGGACGTTCGTGTTGTTTAACCATGACACAAACTAGAAAATTACTGAGGAAGGGATGCGTGGGATATCTGTGCCATGTTGTTGATACCGAAAGAGTGGTAGCAACCATGGAACAAATACCTATAGTGAAGGAATTCGCCGATGTATTTCCAAGTGAATTACCTGGTCTTCCGCCGGATAGGGAGACAGAATTTGTGATAGACATTGTGTCAGGAGCGGCACCAGTTTCCAGGGCACCGTACCGTATGGCGCCAGTAGAGATGAAGGAGTTGATGGTGCAGTTACAAGAACTGTTGGATAAGAAGTACATTCAGCCGAGTGTGTCACCGTGGGGAGCACCGGTATTGTTTGTCAAGAAGAAGGATGGATCGTTAAGACTTTGTATCGACTATAGAGAGTTGAACAAGTTAACGATAAAGAATAAATATCCATTGCCCAGGATCGATGATCTCTTTGATCAGCTGAAAGGGGCTAATTATTTTTCTAAAATAGATTTACGAACGGGGTATCATCAGTTGAAGGTTAGGAAGGAGGATGTGCCAAAGACAGCATTCAGGACTCGTTATGGTCATTACGAGTTTTTAGTGATGTCATTTGGGTTGACAAATGCACCAGCTGCATTCATGGATATGATGAACAGAGTGTTCAAACAATATTTGGACAAGTTCGTCGTGGTGTTTATAGATGATATTCTAGTCTATTCTAAGACGCCAGAAGATCATTCTGAACACCTTAGATTAGTGTTGGAGACATTAAGGAAGGAGAAGTTGTATGCGAAATTCACAAAGTGTGAATTTTGGTTAGAGAAGGTGCAATTTTTAGGTCATGTCATTGACCATGAGGGGATTTCAGTGGATCTAGCGAAGGTAGAAGCCGTGATGAATTGGGAACAACCGAAAACGCCGACTGAGGTGCGGAGTTTCCTAGGGTTAGCGGGTTACTATCGGAGATTTATCCAGGATTTTTCAAAGATAGCTACTCCGTTGACTAATTTGACGAGGAAGACGGTGAAATACGCTTGGACTGACAAGTGTGAGAATAGTTTCCA